>OY725326.1:20996621-22246621 GCA_963242795.1 Inga leiocalycina | reverse complement strand
GCCATAGCCCATATCTACTCCCATTGCTTCACCTGCACATACTGATGAGGTGCTTGAGTCTTCACCGGTTGCTATAGAGGAAGTAGAAATTACTTCTCTGGTTCTTTACCCTTCATCCCCGGTGAATCCTCCAAAGGATCTTCAGACACCGCCAGTGAACCTTCCTGATCCTGAACCATCACCTTCATATCCTTCCAGTTCAGATGGTTCATATGAATCATTGGCATTTCCTATCACTCCTATCTCAGCAGCCAAGCCACCTACTCCTCATGATTGATTCCACCTTTGTGATGAAGACAAAAAGGGGGAGAAGAGCTTGAGTGATTTTGTGTGATAAATGGCTGAGTTGATGAATTGGGATTTGGGTGTATGGGGTTTTATGGTGCTTTTTGCTTTTGAACACTTTTAAGTTTTATTCTAAGTTTGATTATGTATTGAATTCTTCATTATGCAATTTGTTCCTTTATGACATTTCATTGAAATTATATTGCATTTTGGGACTAATGTGTTTTCAATTGTATATGCAAGGTAAACAAGTAAATATAAGAACAAAAACTTTAAAAAGATCTTTAATAAGCTATTTCAAAAAGAGTTTTCAAGTTTAAATTGAACAAAAGATTTCATACGAAAAGTATTTGAGAAGCATATGTTTGAAAACTAAATTTCAAAAACTTTGTTCAAAATCACCAAGTTTTGTCATCATCAAAAAGGGGGAGAATGTTAGATCCCATATGTTTTGATGATAACAAAGGTTGGATCATGATATAAAAGGATTTGATAATAAACAAATGAATTTGAACAAAGTGGCTAAACATTACTTGAAGTAAGCACTGGAGTAATAAACAAATTTTGTGAAGGCTTACTCGAGTAGCCACTCTAGTAAGGAAGCCATTACTTGAGTAGCCACTCAAGTAATCAAGGAGAATTTCATCCAGTGAAGCACTATCAAAATTTGGACAAAGTTACTCGAGGGAGTACTCGAGTAATCTGTAAAGTTATATAGACCATTACTCGAGTAAATTGAATTACAAAGGCATCACTCGAGTAGCCACTCGAGTAACAAGGTCAAAAATCTTCTAGAAGCTCTCGGCAAAGAAATGCAACACTTTACTCGAGTAGCCACTCGAGTACCAGGTGAGAAAAAGGATTTACTCGAGGGACCAACCGAGTAATCTGTGGAGTTATTTGAGGCATTACTTGAGTAACCACTCGAGTAATCAGAAAGAAAACTCTCGGCCAAGAATTCGATGCAATTACTCGAGGGAGTAATCAGTAATCTGCTGGGTTATTTGAAATCTACTCGAGGGACCACTCGAGTAAGGTGTGAAGAAAATCGAAGGCCACTCAAGTAACTAGATTACTAGAGTCAGCACCCGAGTAACCTGTAAAGGAAAGACATGGCCACTCAAGTAACCACTCAAGTAATCAAGTATTTTCAAGGTTTGTAATCTTTCTCACTCCATGTCTTACCCTAGTAATATCTTATGAAACATGTTGAGTTACCTACTGCTATATTTTTGATAGGGTTACTCGAGGGACTACTTGAGTAACGGACATGATCACTCGAGTAACCACTCGAGTAAGGCAGTCCAGAAATTATACTTTTCATCAAATGTTTATTAAATTGATTTCTATATGATTAACTCTTCATTGCATTAGTATTCTTAGAACATTTGCAGAGAAACAATGAAAGATCTTGCCATAAGTGAAAAGTCAAATAAAAGTATGAGATCTCACCTACCGCAAATGGATAGTTTTCAAAATTCGAAGAATAGTCAACCATTGTTGCGCGTCTCTAACGGACATGTTTGAATTGCTTCCAACGGACATTACAAATCATCTATATATATGGAGCATTCAAAGAGAAGAAAACAAGACACAAGAACTGAGAATACACTAATCAACAAACTCTTAGTGCTTTGTTTTCTTATACTCATTCATTGTACTTCAGTGATTATATATTTGCTCTGTGAGAGAGTTTTTCATTACAAACTCAATATTTGTTATTGAGATAACTTAAGGTTATGGAACATTGAGTTGAGAATTTGATTACAACATGTAAGGGGGAGCGAGTATCCAAGTGAAGGAACTTGTTGTGTACTGAGGTGCCAAGAACCCACTGAATCTTGGAGAGTATAGTCAAGCTCTTAGAGATGCTCTGAGGACTGGACGTAGGTCAAAGTGGTTGTGGCCGAACCAGTATAACTCCCAGTATACACTTCGGTGATATTTTTCTTTACTCTCAACTGGTTTAAATATTCTATCAATTTTCTTATACATAACGAAATTTCTGGTATCACCCAATTCACCCCCTCTTGGGTTAAACACTTGCACTAACACTTTTCTCTCTATTGATCCTTCCTTAGCCATTCCCAATGTTACACCCTCGGTCACTTCTCCTCTTTCTTCCCCTCTATCCCTTCTCCGATCCACAAGATCACATAAACCACCTAGCTACTTGTAGGATTATCATTGTACTCTCTTCTCTTCTGCTACTCAATCCTCATGCAAAGGTATTCCAAAATATCCTCTATCTTCTGTCCTTTCTTATTCTGGTTTGTCCCCCTCTTATCAAGTTTTTGTCAATTTAGTTACTAATTCCCCTGATCCTAAGTCCTATAAACAAGCTATACATCATACTATTTGGAAGGAAGCTATGCATGCTGAAATAAAGGCACTTGAGCAAAACCAAACCTGGATATTAACAGAATTACCATATGGAAAGAGGACTATTGGCTACAAATGGGTTTTTAGGACCAAGTTCAAGTCTAATGGTGACATTGAGAGACATAAAGCTTGGCTCATTGCTAAGGGGTACACATAAACTAAAGGTATGGATTATTTCGACACTTTCTCACCAGTAGTAAAGATGACAACTCTCTGTATGCTCCTTTCCATTACTTTTTTTTTTGAAGTACAAAGGCAAGCTAAGCTTGAGGTTTATAAAGAAATGCTAGGAAATATGTATCCCACATTGGCCTGGTAGTATACCCCCACACTCTAGCGCAAAAAGTACGTCGCATTCTACTGGCGAAGTGTCGAACATCGAGAATCCCTGAGTACTCAACTGAGCCCGTCTCGCTAGGTGATCAGCACATCTGACATTCTCTCTATAAGCGTGCAAGATCTCCAGGTCCCAGTCCATGAGGATAAGTGATCTAGTCTCTAAGATGACTTCGTGTAATGGGTGGGCAGTCCCACAGTCAATCGATAGCAGGTGAATAGCCTGAAGGGAATCTGAATACAGCCTGATCCTGTTAAGTCCCATCTGCTTGCATAATTAAAGTCCACTACGTATAGCATGAATTTCCGCAGCAGTTGAGGTATTTTGTCCCAACTTCTGTTGAAATCCACACATCCAAGTGCCCTGATGATCTCGAATGACACCTCCACAAGCTGCCTGGCCTCTGCTGTCCCTCGAACCATCTACATCAACACGTACATATCCCTGGTCCGGTGGCCTCCAGTGGTCTTCCTCCGTAACTGGCATCTGGAATATTCTATGCCGGAAATGCCCGTTCTCCACTCCTTCAAGTAGATGAAACATACACTTTTGAACAATCTTCATCTCATCGTCCACTGTCCCCTCGAATGCTTTGTTGCAGCGGTTCTTCCACAGAAGCCAACAAATAGTGCTAAAAACTCGTTGCCATGGCCATCTAGCCATCCTCCTATTCCCTGGGGAATATCGGGAGTTCCATTGAAGCCAATCCTGCAAATTACCAAAGAAAAATATACTATGATATAAGGAGTTAGTCAAGGAAAACCACACTCTCCTAGCTTGCTCACAGTCTCTCAAAATGTGAAGAATACTCTCCTCGCTCTCACACTCAAAAGGGCAAGTGTTTGGGATATTTGGGTCAAATCTCGCTCTCAACTGGTTCGTTGGAAGCTTCTCATGGAATACTTGCCACATAAAGAATTTTACCCTCTCAGGAGTTCCCCAGCGCCATAGATTCCGCCAGTGAGGGTGGTTACCCAGATCTCGCTGATGGTGTAAGTGGTTGTATGCAGACTTTACACCGAAAGTGTTGTCCGAGGACATTCTCCAGTATATCTCATCCTCCTCAGATCCACGAGGGGGCATACCAACATTATTTTTTCCACCACCCAGGCAGGGAGGAAACTTTCCCATTTCCTTCTGTCCCATTGACCTTCCTGTGTTACAAATGAGCAAACACAGACTTCCAGGTCCACTGAAGCAGCATTGTTGATTACGTAATCTTTTAGGGGTCTGTCCAATGTGGTCCAATAGTCCTGCCAAGCCTTTGTGGACCTCCCATTCTTTACTTTTCTGCCCAATCCCTTCTTGAAAACGTCCCACACTTTCACTATACCACTCCATACGACTGATTGGTTACGCTTTCTCTGAACCTGGGGCAACATACTCATTCCGCAAGAGTATTTCATGCTCCTTTCCATTACTGCAGCAAAGAATTGGCATCTGATAAGTAAAATATATACATATTTATTTTCCCTTATATGATAATTTTATGGACGATATTTACGTTTAATATAATAAATTTGGGGGTGATTGAAAAATAAATATTGTTTTTGGAATAAACAGCATTTACAAAAAAATAATAATAAAAAAAAAGTACTGTAGCAACCACCGGGTACTGTAGCAAGCCGCCAGCACTGTAGCAGCCGCCAGGGAGCACTGTAGCAGGTCAACGTCACTGTAGCACCCATCAGATCACTGTAGCAGGTCAACGTCACTGTAGCACCCATCAGATTACTGTAGCAGTACTGTAGCAGTACTGTAGCAGTACTGTAGCAGGTCAACGTCACTGTAGCAGGTCAACGTCATTGTAGCACCCATCAGATCACTGTAGCAGTACTGTAGCACACGTTTTTTTCCCCTATAAATAGAGATCAATGCGAAGCTCAAAGGGGGAAGAGAGGAAGAGAATCAGAGGTCCTTTTCTGACAATTAGAGGCCCTTCTCTGACAACGAGAGATCCTTTCTCTGACAGTTCTAAGAAAAAGTGTGTTACTTTCTAGATTTAATTTCATACATTGTATCAATTATTGCATGCCTCTATCTTGGAAGGCTTAGGATTTTATTACATTTTGCATACCGCCTACATGGAAGGTTTTACCTCCTAAATGGACGGATAGATTTCTTCATGCCTCTATCTTGGAAGGCTTAGGATTTTATTACATTTTGCATATCGCCTACATGGAAGGTTTTACCTCCTAAATGGACGGCTAGATTTCTTCATCTTTCATTCATCTTTTGGTTGTATATTTATGTTTGAGAATTTAATATTCAAGTTTATGCAGTATTTCTGAGGCTTTCATTCTAGCTTTATATAATGTCAATTTATTTTGGTTTTGTTTTTAATTTCATCATGTGCTAAACTTTCATTTTCCTAGGGAGATGACATAGCTTACTAATGACGGATTGAATCTTAACTTATTAAATCTAGTTTGAATTTCTTTTCCATGATTAAGTTTTAATTATTATTCTTAATGCTTTTGATTGACTGGCCATCTTTTAAATGATTTCAATATACATGTTGAGACCGGAAGGAGATACATGTGTGTTGACCCTATAATTAAAACCATGACTTGCATATGAAATAGGAATATATTCATATGAGTTGTGTAGTCTTACTGAGTTCAATAAGTCTTAATGCATGATTAATTGCTTAAATTCATATAGGAATATATTGGATTAGCAATTGATTATAGAATTGCTTGACCTTGGAAGAGGCTAGTAATTAAATTAGGGAAACTCGACTATTAATCATGTGGAATAAATTGGGCTAGAATAGATAAGTGATTCAATCCGGAATTTGTGAAGTGAAATCTAATCCCTAGGGTTTTTTCTCATATTTGCTTTCATATCATCTGCAATCATATTTAATTGTCTTTCTTTTATTTTGTATTCTCATCACCAACTAATCGATCGACTAAATAGAGTTAAAATTGCTCATTTTGGTACTTAGTGATCAATCCTCGTGGGAACGATACTCTACTCACTTCTATATTACTTGATTACGACAGTGTACACTTGCACTATTTAATTGATCATATGAACTCGTATCAAGTTTTTGGCGCCGTTGCCGGGGATTGTTGTCATTAATATCAATACCAAGTAATTTTAATACTAATTTAGTCTGCATGTAAATTTGAAAAAATAAAATAAAAAAAATGAATTATTTACAGCATTCATTTGGTGATAACTTGTCATATCTTGGTTCTTTTTCTGGAATGCATGTGACTGGAATGAGACATGAAAATATAAATGCTGGTTGGATTGAAAATTCTTCTCCTTATAATTGTTTTTCTTGTGCTTATTGTGGAGAGTGTCATTCTTATGAGCATTGTCCATATAGCAATGCCGGTCATTATGTGAGAGATGATTTCAATATGAACCAAACTTGTTTTGATATTCCTTTTATCCTGGTGGAATTTTGGAGCAACAACAGTCTTTGGATCCATATGTCAGGTATTCTCCTAATCCTCCTTTTTACTATTATCCATATATTGAAGAACACGCGCTTGAGTATAAGGAAAAATCTGATTTAGAAACATTAGGTGAGGTGTTTGCGGAATCAACAGAGAGATTTATCAGAGAGCAAAAGAAAATTGTCACTAGTGTTGAGTCAAGTGTCCAAAATATTGGAATATATGCGAGTCAAATTATTGCATCACTTGAAACTGTGAGGCAAGATAATTCGTTGAGCATGATTCCCACTCCTTGTGTTGATGATGATTATTTTGGGGAAGTTGAGGATGTGGAATTGAATGAAACTTTGCCTCTTGTGGCATGTGATAAGGAACTTGAAATCACTTTTGGAGAGAATAATGGATGTCCAATTGAGGTTCCGCTTGTGGAGCCTAATGTTTGTGATTTTGATATTGAAACTAATGTGGATATTCCAAAAGATGTTGTTCATGTCTCTCCTGTTGAAGTATTGACTCTTACTGATGAGAGTCAAGTGGATTTTATGGGATGCTCTAAAATTTTGGAAATTCCTAAATCTGTTTGTAAATACATGCATGCTGTGCTTTATTTGAATTCAGTAAATAGGTGTACTCTAAAATTGTCTATGATTGAAGAAGTACAATTAATTACTTTGAATGATCATTGTTGGTTTCTGAAATATTGTTGCTTGAAAAGAAATGAAGACAAGGTGATCCTGGTGTTTGATACTTTTGATTAGTAGTTTGTGTTTGAGAAGTCTGGCTGAAGACTATAAATTTAGCGCTGCTTGGAAGGCAACCCAAGGTTTGGTTTGATGTTTTGTTGTGATTTTGCAGGACTTCTGGTAGCTCCTGATGATGTATTCTACTTTGATAGTTTTTTAAAAAAAGAAAGAAAAAAAAATAAAATAAAAATAAAAAAAAAGAATTTTTTTTAAAAATTTTTGTCTAGCTAAAGACGTTAAAGAAGGGCGGCTATTTGGGAGGCAACCCGAAACTTCTTTTCTACTCTTTCAAAACTTCTTTCCTACTCTCTCAATTTTCTTTTCTACTCTTTCAATTTTCTTTCCCACTCTCTTAATTTTCTTTCCTACTCACTTATTTCTTTGTTACTCTCTCATTTTTCTTTCCTACTCACCGAAACACATTACACTGCATTGAGCATTTTAGTTTTCATCATTTTAAGTTACTATGGAGGAATCTCTTGCAAAGCTTAAGAACAAGTTTCCCACTCTTCCCAAAGATGTGCTCAGGAAGATCTATAGTTGTCGACTTGAAAGGATGAAGATATTCAATCGTTTGGGCCTTCCTATGGATGTACGTTGGATCATTGAAGCTAAGGTACGTTTAGCAGGTGAGATTCATAATTCATTTGTTAAACCTTTGCCAGGAATGGGAAGAAGTTCTTACTCCAAAAAGAGAAGAGCTAAAAGAATGAAGGTCTGCCATAAATGTGCAAGGTGGAATTGTGATCAGTGCTGTAGGAGTAAAGGTATGGTTTCTGTAAATCGAGAAGATAAAATCAAATTTATAAAGGATGGACTGAGTAAGGAGTCACTGGATGATATCATTCAAACTCTTGAGACGCATCCCAGTGGTGATGTTCATCGTATTCTTCTCGATTTAGCAGCCATATTCAACAGAGAAAAAGAGCGTTATTGTCTTGGGAATCTGACGTTAAAAGACCCTATTTTCCAGTTTATAAGAAAACTGGATGGGAAGCACATCCTCGATTCATAGAGAGCGTTTAAGCCGTTTCTGGACGTAAAACCAGAGGAAGATGTGAGCCAAAATCACAACTACTGTACATAATCATGCGTGTGTTTAATTTGTTTTGTCTTTTTCGTAGCTTTTGTTTAATCTTTTTTATCCTTTCGGTATCTTTTTCCTACTCTACTGTATCTTTTGACTTTCTTTCTTCTTTTTGTTTAATTTCTTTACGCAGTGGCCCACCAGTCATTTGTGTCAGAAATTTTTTTCAAACTTCTTTGAAAAATGTGTGATTTGTGTGATTTTCTTGTCGTTGTTTTAGTATTATATATATGTACTCTTTCATTTGTAAATATGCACACTTCCATTTGTAAAAATGAATTCTTTCTCTTGTAAGCGTACATGGTCCGAGAGAAACAAAGAGAAAAAGGATATTTCACAAAAATGTAGATTTACATCTATTTGCATTTTTGGTGAAACTGATTTGGGCAAGAAAGGAGAGTTTATAACAGCAGCAAACGAACTTGGAATTGCATTAGCTGCCAGAAAAATCAACTTTGTGTACGGGGGAGGAATCAAGGGCCTAAAGGGAAGTATGGCCGTTTCTGCATCCATGAATGGAAGCAAGGGTTTAAGTGTAAAGGTAAAGGAGTTGCAAGATCATGCTTTTTCCTTAGGACAAGAGTTACAGGTTTCAAGCTTGCCTGAACAGATGGGAGTAATATTCCACCATGCTCAAGCTTTTATTGCTCTACCCGGTGGTTTGGAGACATTGGATGGCATTTCTAGTGTTGCATATTGGGCTAAGTTAAACTATCACAAAAAGCCATTAGGATTGTTAAATGTTAATGGTTTTTATGATAATCTGTTGTCTTTTCTTGATCATGCTGTGGAAACAGGATTCATACCCCAAGCGACTCGCCACTCCATAATTGCTGCACCAACTGCTGATCAACTGCTCGATCAAATGCAAACCTATGAACCTAAACCAGATCTACTCGTCAAGCAAATAGGTGGGCCATCTTCAGATAGCAGTCAGAAGCAGAACCCAGATACCGCTCTTAGGTTGTAACTTTCCTAATCTCTTGGTTTTACTTTATTGTGTGTTTATGTTAAAAAAAAACACCTTCTCTAAGTTCTAGAAGACATTGGGGACAATGTCTGATTTAGGTTGGGGGAGGAGAAAAAAACATTTTTGTTTTTCTTTTGTTAGTTAGTAAAACCATTAGATGCATAGGGTGTGGAAAAAGATGGCAGAGTAAGGAGTTATTCTTAACTCCTGAGACGCATTTCATTAGTTGCATTTTATTAGTTGCATGATTTTTTTTATCTTTTTCAAAAAAAAAAAAAAAACTTTTTCAAGTGCTTTGTAATGATCTTAAGAAGTACATAAGTTTTAAGTATGGATAAATTGAATTTAGAGATTTTATAGCATGAATGAACAACTGATTGTTGAAATTGGTGATGAATTTTGAGATTGAATGAACTGAGTTTAAAAATTCCTAGCCGTGAGCTTCTGAGCCTATAATGATTATTTCTCTTGTGTGTGAAATTCACCTATTAAGTTGTCACTCTAGAACTTGCTTTAAATCTGGTTGAAATTACATCTCACATGCACATTCAAAAATGATAAAGGCATTCATTTTCTTTAGCCAGAGCCAAATAGCCAACCTTACAATTATACCGTTGATAAGCCCCTTTGAGCCTAATTGATTGTTTCTTTGTTTTCAATCCATTAACATGTGTTTTAATGATATATCAAGTGCTTTTACCTCATTCGGAAGATTAGTGGAGCATTTGAAATTTTTGTGAAATGGGCTTTTGACAAAGTGTGGGGGTGTATCTATCATCAACTTTATAGTTGCAATTCAAAAAAAAATAAAAAAAAAATAGAAAAAAAATTATGAAAAAAAAAGAAGAAGAAACAAAAAAAGAGAAGAGAAAAAAAAATGTTAAAGTGTTTGAATTGTGGGTTGTTGTGATGAGATAAATTTTTAAGTAGCCCATTTTTCAATTGCTCTATTTCTTTAGCCTTTCATATCATACTTTACATTCCGTTACCTTAACCCCATTACAACCCTTAATAAGTCCTTTTGATTTGAATTATGCATGTGAATTAGGTAGTGGAGATTGAGATTTTTAGCAAGCCTATGGTAGTGCAATTTTTTCGGTTGAATTTGAGCGAAACACTTACCCTTGAACACTTGAGAGATTGAGAGAATGAGCTATAAGTACGAACTCAATTTATTCATTTTCAGTTAAAGTTACCAGTTTATATTTTCATTGATTCATTAATACTATGATCTCTTTATTTTTCAATTGTGTTCTTGCTTATGACCTGACACTTCTGATTTTGTTGGAAGCACTTATTATTTACTTCTTCTCCGAGGACGTCCAAGAGTTAAGTATGGGGGAATTTGATAAGTAAAATATTTACATATTTATTTTCCCTTATATGATAATTTTATGGACGATATTTTCGTTTAATATAATAAATTTGGGGGTGATTGAAAAATAAATATTGTTTTTGGAATAAACAGCATTTACAAAAAAATAATAAAAATAAAACAAAAAAATAAAAGTACTGTAGCAACCAACGAGCACTGTAGCAAGCCGCCAGCACTGTAGCATGTCAACGGCACTGTAGCAGCCGCCAGGGAGCACTGTAGCAGGTCAACGTCATTGTAGCACCCATCAGATCACTGTAGCAGTACTGTAGCACACGTTTTCTCCCCTATAAATAGAGATCAATGCCAAGCTCAAAGGGGGAAGAGAGGAAGAGAATCAGAGGTCCTTTTCTGACAATTAGAGGCCCTTCTCTGACAACGAGAGATCCTTTCTCTGACAGTTCTAAGAAAAAGTGTGTTACTTTCTAGATTTAATTTCATACATTGTATCAATTATTGCATGCCTCTATCTTGGAAGGCTTAGGATTTTATTACATTTTGCATACCGCCTACATGGAAGGTTTTACCTCCTAAATGGACGGATAGATTTCTTCATGCCTCTATCTTGGAAGGCTTAGGATTTTATTACATTTTGCATATCGCCTACATGGAAGGTTTTACCTCCTAAATGGACGGCTAGATTTCTTCATCTTTCATTCATCTTTTGGTTGTATATTTATGTTTGAGAATTTAATATTCAAGTTTATGCAGTATTTCTGAGGCTTTCATTCTAGCTTTATATAATGTCAATTTATTTTGGTTTTGTTTTTAATTTCATCATGTGCTAAACTTTCATTTTCCTAGGGAGATGACATAGCTTACTAATGACGGATTGAATCTTAACTTATTAAATCTAGTTTGAATTTCTTTTCCATGATTAAGTTTTAATTATTATTCTTAATGCTTTTGATTGACTGGCCATCTTTTAAATGATTTCAATATACATGTTGAGACCGGAAGGAGATACATGTGTGTTGACCCTATAATTAAAACCATGACTTGCATATGAAATAGGAATATATTCATATGAGTTGTGTAGTCTTACTGAGTTCAATAAGTCTTAATGCATGATTAATTGCTTAAATTCATATAGGAATATATTGGATTAGCAATTGATTATAGAATTGCTTGACCTTGGAAGAGGCTAGTAATTAAATTAGGGAAACTCGACTATTAATCATGTGGAATAAATTGGGCTAGAATAGATAAGTGATTCAATCCGGAATTTGTGAAGTGAAATCTAATCCCTAGGGTTTTTTCTCATATTTGCTTTCATATCATCTGCAATCATATTTAATTGTCTTTCTTTTATTTTGTATTCTCAATCACCAACTAATCGATCGACTAAATAGAGTTAAAATTGCTCATTTTGGTACTTAGTGATCAATCCTCGTGGGAACGATACTCTACTCACTTCTATATTACTTGATTACGACAGTGTATACTTGCACTATTTAATTGATTATCTAAATTCATATCAGCATCTACATCAATTAGATGTCAACAACGCCTTTCTTCATGGTGATTTAAATGAAGACGTTTTCATGGATCTTCCTCGTGGTTTTACTCCATCTATGCCAAATCAGGTTTGCAAGCTACAAAAATCTTTATATGGTCTCAAGCAAGCAAGTAGGAAATGGTATTCCAAATTATCCTCTAAATTGCTTTCTCTTGGATACTTGCAATCTGCCTCTGATCACTCTTTATTTTACAAAGCCTGTAATGGTTCTTTCACTGTTCTCCTTATCTAAGTTGATGATGTTGTACTAGCTGGCAATGACATGAGTGAAATTACTATGGCTAAACATGCTTTGGATGCTGCTTTTACTATTAAGGATCTAGGTGACCTCAAATACTTTCTTGGCCTTGAACTTGCTAGGTCTAAGAATGTTATATTTTTGTCTTAAAGGAAATTTGCATTGGAATTGCTTGCTGATTCTGGTTATTTGGCATGTAAACCTACTTCATGTCCCATGGATCCCTATCTTAAACTTTCAAAAGACAAAGGAATACCATTGCTAGACCCCAAGTCCTATCGGCAGCTTATAGGACACCTCAAATATCTTACCACCACTCATCCCGATCTTAGTTTTGTGACCCAGCAACTTAGTCAATTCATGTCTGATCCAAGGGATATTCATTTAGCCGCTGCATATAGGGTTCTTCGATACATCGAAGCTTCCCCTGATGCTGGCCTTTTCTTTGATGCCTAATCTGATTTGAAGTTGAAAAGTTACAGTGATTCCAATTGGGCTGGGTGCATTGACACTCGTAGATCAATAACCAGCTTTGCTATCTTCGTGGGCAACTCTTTGATCTCTTGGAAAGCAAAGAAACAACCTACAGTCTCCAAATCCTCCTCTAAAGCCGAATATAGGGCCTTATCCTCTACCACTTGTGAGATTCAATGGCTCATTTATCTTTTAACTGATTTTAATCTCAGTCATCTTGATCCAGCATTGCTTTTCTGTGATAATGAATCCGCCATTCAAATTGCTGCAAATCCAACTTTCCATGAGAGCACTAAACACATGGAACTTGATTGCCATATAGTAAGAGAAAAGTTGCAAGCTCAGGTCATCAAGATTCTTCCTGTTTGGTCAGCTGATCAATTAGCTGATATTTTCACTAAACCCTTGCATCCTTCATGATTTCATGAGCTCACATCCAAGCTAGGCATGAAGAACATTCATGCTCTAGCTTGCGGGGGGTGACAAGTGTACCATTTTTGTAATTAGTTTGTAATTAAACAGAGTTAGTTAGATTACCAACTGTATAGAATTTATTTCTGTTATGTATTTTCTCTATGTCCAGATTGTTTATATATGACCTTTACTCAATGAATAAGATAATGCTTTTTTTCATTTTCTCAGTTTTTGTCACAAATATGACCCAAAATGTCCCTTCTCACTTCAACCACACCACTAAATGCTTTACATGCTTATTTATTTAAATAAATTGTTTTAATGTCCATTGATTTTCATTTTAATAATAGTGTGATCAAGACATATAGATTATTTGGCGGCACACGCGAGGGTAAAAATAGAAAGTCAAAGTGGTTTTATCCGAGAGTAAGTAGTTTCAATTCAAATTCTTTTATTGACGGTCGCTTTAGATATGTTTTTATTCATTTTAACCATTTGTTTTTTATTTATTGTGCCTTCGATAACTAGGGAACACTAAGTATAAAATATTAATAAATTTAATCAAATGTATCTCAGAATCTACACTTATTTAATTATAAAATATATATTTATCAGTTATACAAACCACCACTCTGGTTAAGATCCTGCTTGATGACCTGAATTGTGTTGGAAACTCTTCAACTTAAAATACAAGAATTGGCTTATAGGTTTTTTTTTCTCTGTGGTATACTAATATAGGAATGATATAGATATTTAATTTTTCTTGGTTTTAATTTTGAGCATGAGGGTTAGGTTGTAATATTAGGTATTTTCGAGAGTTTCTTTGGCTTCGGTTTTTAGTGTTTATATACTTGATTTGTTGTGGTATTAATAAAATTGTCTGTTTGCTCAAAAAAAAAATTTACATTGGAGAGTGCTGCATATTTCCAACTATTTTGTTATATTCACATTGACTAGTATTGCTTTTATTTTCAATGTTTGTTTCTTTTTAAAAAAAAAAAAAACCATGACGTTTCCCCTGTTTCACTCTCATGATATGAGTCTTCAATATATATATATATATATATATATATATTTTTGAGATACTGAATATATTAACTCATAAAAGAGTTACCGATCTAAAAGTTCACATCAAAATATATAACAAAACGCAAAAAAAGTCCTAGCAACCCTCATTAGGCACCGCCTCTTTCAATGAGGAGGTGGTGGCGTCTTCAATATTTCATGTAGAAGCTTCAAAAGATCAAAATGTTATCTATGAATTTTCCCTTACAGCATGCAAGTAGCAATACTTGTTTGTGTTCTACTTCTCGAAAGTATATATTTTCATCGTAGCAAAATATAATCACATAACAACAACAAAAAGCCCATAGAAGAAAATGATATTTTTGACGAAATTGGCAAAATCTCTTTCACCAAAGGAAAGTTGAAAGAGATAATAAGATTGCGAGCTCCTTGGTTGGTTTCATTAATGTGTGGAAAGACTGAAATAATTGAGTGTAGTTTGGGACGAAGACTTTACTAGCGTCACGGAAGAGAAAAAATGCATATATAGTTGAACTCAGGATACAAAAATTTATACACACACACATTAATATTCTCATTTCATAACAAAAAATAAAAACTAAAACAAATTATTTTTTATTTCATTATATAAATATTTTTTTAATGTTTGAATAATTTGCAAACATTCTCGTTTGAAATTAAAAGGTCTAAATAATAATTTATAGGGTATTTTTCTTACTTTAATTAAAACCTAACGATTGTATGTGTAAGGACGGTAATTATTATTATTATTTTTGTTTATGAAAGACAGGTAACTTTAAAGTATTTAGAAGACTTGACTGTTAAAAAAACGTGGTTATAGATTTTTTTGGGCATTTAATTGTTTGTTTTATTTTCCAAGACCTTAGGTACCTAAGGGTGTTTGGTTTAGTAGTGGATTAGATAGACTACAATAATTATCCAAGGATACTTGATCTAGTGGTAGATCAAGTAAATTATAAAAAGGGCGAACTAAATTTAATCCCATCTTGTTTAAAAAAACTCATGAGGAGATCCATATAAAGCGCCGGATGCTAAGTGGTTCAAAGGGTTATAAAAAAACATCATAGTGTTTTTAAAGTCCCATTTATGTTCTACATCTCAATGGGTATATTTTCATCGTCACACAACACCCAAAAAATCGCATAGCAGAAAATGATATTTTTGACGAAATTGGCAAAATATATTTAACCAAAGGAAAATTGAAAGAGATAATACGAAGGGAAACTCCTTGGTTGATTCCATTAATGTGTGGAAAGACTGAAATAATTGAGTGTAGTTTGGGATGTAGACTTTACAAGCGTCATGGATAAGACCAAAAATAAAAGTATATATAGTAGTATAATTGAACTCAGGATACCAAAACAAAAAAAAAGAAATACATTAATGAATTTTCTCATTTCATAGCAAAAAAAAAAGATAAAACAAATTATTTTTTATTTCAATAAATAAATATTTTTTAATGTTTGAATAATTAGCAAACATTCTCGTTTGAAATTAAAAGGTCTAAATAATAATTTATAGGGTATTTTTCTCAGTTTAAAAACTAACGATTGTATTGGTAAATAACCTCTAGTTGAATGGTCTATTTGTATTTGTGGTGAAACAATTATCTAATTTGTCGTACATTACCTTTTGAAAAGTTCAAACAATTTGTGAGAATGAATATATTAATGTTCCAATTTTTCCTTCAAAAGACAGGAAGACTTGGACGTATTAGAAGACTTGACCATAAAAAATAAGTATATAGATTTTTTTATTAGGCATTTTTTGGCCTTCAATTTAAGGCATTTAAATGTTTGTTTAGTTTTGATTTTCCATTATATTCTTTAAGCAACACTTAATTTACAATGATCTTCACATCATATACCTCCTGATCAAGGTTGTCAAACTCGCGAGTTTAAGCAAACTCGTGATAATGATGTAAATTCGTATTGTAAACTCGAATCATAAATTCATAAGAGTTTAGTTTTACAATTAAATAAATATTATTAGTATATAATTAAATAATTAAAATATAAAAAGTTGACAACAATTTGATTTAAATTTATTTTAAATCTAAATAATTGAAATTAAACATATCAACATTCATAATTTATCGTATTTAATAAAGAAATTTCTATAAAATTCATATATAAAACTGGTGAGTATAATCAAATTGAAAAAGTTAACACAAGTTTAAGGGTAAGTTAATACAGTTTTGTAAGTTAGAAACGTAAAAACAGTAAAATCAGTGTATAAATTCGTGAATTTAACCGAGTTTACAAAGGTCACGAGTTTACCAATGACTCGACTCGATTTTATAAGTTAGAAACGTAAAAACGGTAAATTCGGAGAGTCAACTCATGAGTTTGACAACAATGCTCCTGATCATGTAAATAAAGACTTCATTGAGTTCATTCACTACTACAAAAAACCAAATTTGTGGCGCTTATAATTGCATTAGCTGTGGCGCTTGCGAAATGCCACCTATCTTAACGCTACTAAAAAAAGCTGTGGCGCTTGGAAGCGCCACAGCTATTTAAATTTTTTTTTTTTTTAAATAGCCTTTTGTGGCGCCTGGCCAGCCAGGCGCCACAGGAGGGATGGCCTTTTGTGGCGCCTGGCAGGAGGCATCCCTCCTGTGGCGCCTGGCTGGCCAGGCGCCACAAAAGGCCTTTTTTTTTTTTTGCGTTTTCTTTTTCTTTTCTTTCCTGTGGCCCTTTTTTTTGCTTCCTGATTGTGAAGCTTTATTTTATAATGAGTTGCTTTCATGTTTATCATCTCTCAAATTTTCAATCTTTCTATTTTATATATCAACCTATTATATATATATATATATATAATTTTCACATTTAAAATTCAAGTTCCCCAACAATAATTTTCTTACACAACAATATATTTATTGTCATTTCCTCAATAATAATGTTCTTACATTAATACTTTCCAAAGCTAACATAAAAAATATCACAATACAAGAACTTGATATGTGAACACAGTACATCAACAACTGATTAAGTAAATTAAAAGATTACTAAAAAAATTTAAACAAAGCAAGCTAGAATGAAACAATCTTCTTCTTACGTTGGTGACGCTAGCTTGAGTGACGAGGATGAGCAAATGTGAGCTGTGGAGTGGATCAGTAGGGATCAACTGTAGTGAGGTTCAAAAGAGGAAGAGAGACAGAGAGTATGAAGAAAAGGGAACAACTAGGAACAAAAGTGGGGACAGACGAAACAAAATGGAAAAAGGGACAAGAGAATTTAATGTAGAAGACGAGTGTGTGTTTTTGTTGTGCAAGAGAAAGTGATATCTTTTACGGGGGAGAGGCGTCAACATGAGCTATGGAAGAGGGAATAAAAAGGAAAAAGGGAGGGAAAAGATAAAAAGTAAAGTTAAAGGAGGGAAATCTGATTGGCGGGAGAGTTGAAAAAATTCATTATTCAAGCAATTGGGGCACTTCTTTAAAGAAGTGCCACAGCTGCCCTTTTTTTTTTTTTTTAATTTTTTTTTTTTTTTTTTGGGACCAGCTGTGGCGCCTGGTCCACCAGGCGCCACAGCTGGTGGGGCCAATTGTGGCGCCTGGCAAGGCAGGCGCCACCTTTGGGTGTAACCAGCTGTGGCGCCTGGTCCACCAGGCGCCACAGCTGGCCAATTGTGGCGCCTGCCTTTCCAGGCGCCACAATTGGCCCCACCAGCTGTGGCGCCTGGTGGACCAGGCGCCACAGCTGGTCCCAAAAAAAAAAAAACAATTAAAAAAAAAAAAAAGGGCAGCTGTGGCACTTCTTTAAAGAAGTGCCACAAAATATGCGCCACCTTTCAATCTTTTTGTAGTAGTGATTCTACTCAAATAAATTAATTGCATTAACAACAAGTGCTGACATAAAAAATTCTCAAACACTAACATATTAAATTAAATTTAATAAAATAAATATTGTTAGATTAAAATATTATTATTGAAAAAATTCTTTATAAGTATTTAAAATTGCAGCGTCGTCGGCATCATTTAAATATGTGGCCTTGCACGTCAACGATTCTAACACTCTCATCTTCATGTTCCTCAAGGAAGCCCTTTTTGTTTTTTCAAAAACAATTATTTTAATGGTTAGATAATCTAAAATAAAAATAATTTTTTAATTAACATTTTTTTAACAATTTTTTTTTCATTTAAAATTCATTAGGTAAACAAAATTAAATCTGGACCATCCAAATAAGCTTCCCCCATTATCTTTTAGATAGGTCGGGGACCTGGTTCCATTCATATGTACTACTATACTGAACGAATAATTGCCAACATTAATTTCCATACAAATATTTCTATGGATTAAACATGTTTCAGGAAAAAATAGACTTTATTATATCCATTTCAAAGAAATAAATTACTTATAGGTCCCAGGTACAAAATTTAAACAAAGAGCCAACGAATGCCTTAAAAAATGACAAGACTATTTTACAGCGAAATGAAATTTAACGGATAAAATTGAGAAAGGATTTTTTTAAAATCATATTAAAAAAAGTTGAACGTTCCTTTTCATTTTTTTAAGAAACTAGTAACCTTTCAACATATAAGTAGGTAGCTTTTAATTCTGTATAAATAATAATTTTAAATATTCTTTATAATCTTACAAAACAACAAAGTGACTGTGGCTTCCATGCAGTTAATATTGTGACGGTAAAGAATAAAGGATCTGGATTTGTCAATGAAGATTAGTGAGATGGGAAAGAAAGAAGCTCCTCCGTGTGGATTCCATCCAATAATTGAGTACATATTATGATTGAGTTATTTGATTTGGAAGGAAGACTTTTCAAACGCAGTAATTAAGTATGTGTCTTTTTTTCCTCAAAATTTTGTGGCGTTTGTTTAGTATAGGTGATGGGCGATCATGTACGCATTTATGTCACAGAAAAAAGATTGGAAGAATTCGAATGGTTAGAAGAGTCGATAAGGAAAATGACGTGCATTGAATATTTTTAATATTTGAAATTAGATTTCCTTTATCTTCGAATTTCCAACTTTTTTTTTTATATTTTCAGAACTTATATATGTACCATGGATAGAGTATATTGAGGAGATCATTCTACTCAAATCAAACACAATGAGGAGCTTCCCTTCACAAATTTCATCCGTTTTACTGCTCTTGCTACTTGCAACAACATTCAACAATAGCACATGTAATACGAGCAAGGAAGTTCGATGCAATGAAAACGATCAAAACATACTTTTGATCTTCAAACAAGGAGTCGTGAATTCTTCAAACCACCTCTTTTCATGGACCAGTCAAGAAGATTGCTGTTTATGGGAGGGAGTTCATTGTGACAACATCACTGGCAGAGTTACAAAGCTTGATCTTGCCAATCATGAATTACAAGGTGTGATTGATCTCTCTCTTCTTCAACTTGAATTTCTCAAGTTTCTGGATTTGAGCGACAATGATTTCACAAGAGTGTGTTTTCCACCATGCCAAGTCTCTAAGTTTCCTTTACATAGAGACATATCAAACAACCAATCAATCGCCACCTCTTATACTCCATCAGCAAATTTTTCTGCTCCTCTTTATTACCTTGACTTTTCAGATAATTATATGTCACTAAATGATCCTCGCTGGCTTTCTCAACTTTCCTCAGTAAAATATCTTAACCTTAGTAGCAATGATATGGGAAGTGAACCCAAATGGCTCCAGCATGTGGCTAAGCTGCCTTCACTATCTGAATTGCACTTGGCAGATTGTGGGTTGAGAGAATTTCCATCCTACAACTATGTCAATTTTACATCTCTTAAAGCTCTTGATCTTTCACAAAACAATTTCTATGGTGGATTACCAATAGCCTTGTTCAAGCTTCCAAACCTAAATTATTTGTCATTATCCCATAACAAATTTGAAGGATCAATTCCATCACTTGTTGGAAACCTTTCTTCTTTAATTTCATTGGAATTTTCCAACAATTATTTCAGTGGAAATCTTCCAGAAAGCCTTGGACAACTCCATGAGTTGAGTTATTTATACATTGAATACAGCTCTTGGGTGGGCGTCCTTTCGGAGAGGAATTTTGCCAATCTATCAAACTTAATAGAATTGGATTTGAGTTCAACTGGTTTCCAATTTGACTTTGATCCTAATTGGGTCCCACCATTTCAACTCAAATCTTTCACTTCACCTAATACAAGCTTAGGTCCCAATTTTCCAGCATGGCTATACACACAGAGTTCCCTAAAAGAGCTGCAGCTTTCTAGATCAAAGATTTCAAAGATTGATGCAGATATATTTTGGCGCTTCATAGAAAGAATTGATGTTGTTGTTCACCTATCAAACAACTTCATTAGTGGAGACATATCCAATGTGACACTAAACTCACAATATGTAAATTTAGAGTATAATAATTTCAGTGGAGGCCTTCCGCACATATCATCAAATGTCTCCTATTTTCACGCATCTCACAACTCCTTTTCAGGATCTATTTTCCCATTATTGTGTCATCCACAGAGTAATGGAACAAACATGCTGTCTTACTTGGACTTATCATACAATCATTTAAGTGGGATACTTCCTAATGATTGTTGGGCAAATTGGAGACAACTAAGGTACCTTAACTTGCGCAGTAATAAGCTAACCGGTAAGCTTCCTCCCTCCCTGGCCTCATTGAATCTTGATGCATTGGTTTTGCGTGATAACAATTTCTTTGGAAAATTGTCTTTAGACCTATTAAACTGGACAAATTTGCAACTCCTTACTCTAGAGGGAAATCAATTTTCTGGAAGTTTGCCAAATCTCATGGCTCAAAATTTGTTAGCTATTAATTTGAGGAGCAACCAATTTGTAGGCAATATTCCATCACAATTGTGCAACCTTTCTTCTTTGACAATACTTGATCTTGCTGAAAATAAGCTTTTTGGATCTATACCTCATTGCCTATATAACCTCACGCCTCCTGATACGATATCTTGGCCTACTCAAATGATAGAAGTATTTACTAAAGGAAGAGAATTAGACTATGAATTTGACCGTGTTGAATATCCTAAAGGTGGCGTTATTGATCTTTCTACTAATATCTTGTCTGGAGAAATTCCCAAAGAACTGTTTGGTACAAGCCAAATGCAGACCTTGAATTTGTCTCGAAACCAGTTGACTGGAAAGATTCCTACAGAAATTGGAGACATGACAAATTTGGAATCTCTTGATCTCAGCTACAATAGACTTTCTGGAGAAATTCCTTCCACCATTTCTGATTTGTCTTTTCTTGCTTATTTGAACCTCTCCTACAACAATTTCATTGGGCAAATTCCATTGGGAACCCAAATTCAAAGTTTTGATTCGTGGAGTTTTGTTGGCAATTATGAACTTTGTGGAGCTCCTCTTCCAAGGAAGTGCAACAAAAACAAAGAAACTCATGACGACTCAAAACTAGCTGAACGAAATGAAGACAACAACTTTCTAAAGTCATTATATCTTGGTATGGGAGTTGGGTTTGCAACAGGCTTTTGGGGAGTTTGCGGTTCTCTCTTCTTCATTCGAGTTTGGAGACACAAATTTTTTAGAAGGTTTGGTCACTTGGTAGATCAACTTTATGTTGCATGGGCTCTCTGTTTCAAAAGATTTGGTTGAATATCTATAACAAATTTCCCTTGAGGTAATAAATTAACTCCGCGTTTCTTTTTCAAGTATTATAATTTAAATGAGGTTTCATTTTCTTTTTTATTTTATCTTCTACTTGCTAAAAATATTCTGTTCTTAGCTGATTATGTTTTATCTTTTTTATTTTTCATTATATCTTGTCTACTGGATGCAAGTGACATAGCTATCACTACTCTGAACGTTCCTCTTATTCAAATATTGAGTTCTGCGTCAAGGAATAAGGAGCTTTGCTGCTGTTACGCATGGTTAAGGACTTTGATGTTGCCTATTGAATGCCTTTTTGTTATCTTAAATTTAGAAAATTGTGAGAAGACAATATATTGTAATAATAGTTATTAGTGTGTTATATATCTGTGTTTCATGTTGTTAAGAAACCTTTGATGAATAGCCTTCACTGTGATGTACTATGATTTTACTTTAAACTTTAGTTATGAGTTAGAACCAAATAAAAACATTATGCGCCTGTTTTTAAGTTGCAAGTGTAACAATAAATATCGAAAAGGCCTGTGTTGTAATCTGTAAGATTTACATCCACTTGGCTTATTGAATATTAATTTCCTTATTATAAGTGTGCTAAAATTCATAAGAGTTTATTTTTATTAATAAATAAATATTAAAAATATATGATTAAATAGTTAAAATATAAAAATAACATAATTTAATTTAAATATATTTTAAATCCAAATAATTAAAATTAAATTTATCCAAATTCATAGTTTGTCATATTCAAAATAATATTCTATAAAGTTCTTATATAAACTAACTAAATATAATCAAATCCAAAAGATTTATATGAGTCTAAGAATGAGTTGATATGATTGTGTATATAAGAAACGCAAAAACGAAAAACTCAATTAATAAACTCACAAGTTTAATCAATTTTACCACTACCATGAGTTTAAAAGCATGTTAATATGATTTTATCATGTGAAAATGTAAAAATGGTAAGCTTGGTGTGTCAATTCGTAAATTTGACAACAATGATAAATAACAATAAATTAAAGCACCTCGCAGGAGGATCGAATAATATTTTGTTTGACACTTGAGATGCTTTGTTCCAGTTTAGTTCACACTGTTTGAAATAACAGGGTCACGCCTTGATTTCGTATTTGAATAATTTGTCATTTATTAAATATATAATGAACATTAAATAACAAAGTTGGCGGGATCCAGAGCAGTATGTTCTAACATTAAATAATATGAGTGTTGTAATATGTCAGGTGTTCGTGTAACGAAGTTGGCTTGATTTCATATTATAATAATATGTCAGGTGTAAGTTTAACAATTAAAACGAAAAGGCATATGAGCGTTGTAACCTACAAGATTTACAAGCCAATGTTGGCATATTAGAGATTAGTTCAATGTTTAAGATATCAAAATTCGGCACTGGCAACAATTAAGAGAATCTAATAACATTTTGTCGACACTTGAGATGCTCTGTTTCATTCTGTTTGAAAAAACATAGTCATGCCTTGGGTTAGGTTATGCATTCAAATGATGTCTCAATTATTAAATATATAATGAACATTACATAACAAATTAAAGATTGCTTAAATATGCAGAGCAATTCAAATATGCTTTGGTGGTTGCTGTTGCTACCCATAATGCCTTACCCTTCAACTAAACTACACTCATAATGAATTATTCAGGCACAATGCCCAAACAAATGAAAGGAAAAAAAAATTAATTAAAGAAGAAGAAGAAGAAGAGGAGGAGGAGGAAGAAAGACCCACGCGTTCTCGGTCAATTGAGATATGATAACAATGGCTGATGGATCAATTTTGTGAAGGAGAGAAAAAAGGCTTGTATTAGGGGTGAAATCGTCCTAAGGATGAGAAAAAATATTTAAAAAATCACATTATAGATTCTTCTATCAAAACAATCCTTATGGATCTCATTAATATAGATTCTAAATGTGAACTTATTTTATTGACAAGTAAAAGAGTGGCCATTAACAAGTTCATATATATTAACTAAAGCAGTTCCTGTTGAAAAATACATGTGACTATATTAACAAGTCATAGAGTGGTCATTGCACAAGCCCATCTGATTAGGACGTTTTATCGTTAGTCATGGGGTCCACAATAAAAAATTTACCAAGTATTGCGTATAGGCAAACATAAGATCATTCTCTCTTCTCAAGAAGCTTTTTATTGAATCCTAAATAACTTAAATGCCACACAAATCAATAAAACAAGGGAAAATAGGTTTTGGTTTTTATTGAAAATAGGTAAGTGCAAAACTTAATTAAAATCCTAAAGCTACTATTTTTTTCTTTATACAATGGAATGGATTATGAAATGGGTATGTAATGTATAATGAATGCTCTTGGAAATGGAGAAGTGGGAATCATAGTTCAATTAGATGTAAGAGTATATTTTCACTAAGTCTTGAATGAAAAACCCCAAACAAATGTTAAGTCTAGTGTTCTTAATTAGTGATCACTCCTACTAACATAGCTAGTAATTACCTCTTAAGAAACCATTGAAATACACTTAGTGTGTGATTAGGATTAGATTTATGCAATTTGCTTCCTCTTGATGTGGATGTGATAACACGACACTTATTTGATCCAATCAATCATACAATCTAATAATAACATGTAAAAAGCACAATATCTTTGAATCAACAAGGAAAATGTATATATAAGGGTGTGTTTGGTTTGAGGGGAGGGGAAGGAGGGGAGAAGAGGGCAGGGGAGGGGGTAAATTACTGTTTTGGGTGAAAGAAACCCAAAATTTACCCTCACATCCCTCCCAAAAGGGTAATTTACCCTCCTCTCCTCCCCCTTCCAACCAAACACACCCTTGATAGTCTCATTTTATTACCACACTTTCTATGGATTTTATTGTTGATGGATGGAGCAGGCACCAAGGGCGACGAGGACTCCTTCGGGTTGTCATTCTAGGTGTTGATTATTATTGTTGGGAGTATTATGTATTTGGATCTAGATATGTTTATGTGGATGAGCATCTAATTTGGTATTTGGAAACGACTTTGTGTAATCCCCGTTTGGGAATTTGTATTGGGCGCTTGTGCCCTGTAAGGCTTTGATTAATGTATGGAAACTAGGATTGGTCGGGAATTACATTGCGTACTGCGTACTGTGTACTCTGATATATTCAAATGTGATTTATCTTTATGTGGTAATTATATTCGAAATGTGAATAAGAGACCAGGTCAAATGGTTTTGTAGAAGTATTTGTGAAAACCTCGTCCGAAAGATGGGTTTGAATTTGAGTATCTAATTCTTATTGATCTCTATTTCACTTTAATTACGTATTTCGGATATAATTACGGCAGGGGGTTACATTTTTGCATGGGCTAAAAATATGTAATTTGTCATAATACGTGAACAAGGATTCTGCCTAATTTTTTTGGCTAAGTGTAGGGATAAATGGAGTAACTATCCAAAAGAGGACTGAATAGCTAGAGCACATTAATAAAAGAATGAGCTTTTAACTTGACACGTGGACATGGCAAGAGGGAAGACTTTTCAAAGTTTATCGAAAAGCTAATACTAACTCGTTGAAAAATACTTTGTGGGCCTGGCAATATCCTCTGATTTTGAAAAGAAACAAAACAAACAGGGAGAGTTGGGAACGAGAGGATTTATTTTCAAAAAGAGAAAAGGCTTCAGGCGCTCTGTCATGGGGGAGGCAAGCTTCATACACTCTGCCTTTCTCACTTTCGCATCTCATCACCTTTGTTTCTTCTGCGTAATTTTCTTGAAGATCTATCAATGGCCGAAGCATTTTCTCAATTCATTGAAGCTGATTCCAAATCCATGAGCAGCTAGATTTTAATTCTTCCCTAAGAGAGGAGCCAAGCCTGAGTCATCGATCTACAAGGGAGTTGATTCAATCATTGTATCTAGATTAGGACTCATTCTGTTCTATTTAGAAATTGTGGATTTTAATCAATGATATTACAGATTCTGAACTTTGCTGTGTTTGTTAAATTGAACTGTCAAGATGACATTTGCTTAGGTGTTTAATACTCTCTGATTCAAAGTAGATTCGGTGCTGACCTTTGATTCATTTGAGCTGACTGTTGTTACCGAGTTGATTAATCGACAATGAATGTTGTTTAATGTTCATTTAGGAGTTTTAAGCAATTTCATTCTCTGTTAATTTTTGAAGTTAGAATCTAAACTTCTTTTGGATTAATTTATTCAATTAGTGGCAATGAAGGTTAGGCAAGACTTTTATGGAAGGCTTTCCATTTGTGATATTCTATTTCACATCTCTCTGTTTCCTGTCATTTTCATTTCTTTACTCTGAAAAATCAATAAATAGTAGGAAATAGGGTATATGTCCACCAATGTTTCAGCAAGGTAAACTCATTCTTTTAACTTGTAAAAGCACTCTTACAGTTGAGATTTAAGGATTTCTAGCTCTTCAAGAGAATCGACCTAGGTTGTACTACTATATTGTATATTTAGTGTCCTAGTATTTTGATAAACTCACACGACAGAGTTAATCAAATTGGCACGGTTGCTGGGGAGCTTAATTTCCTTGAATTTCAATAGTTTGAGTGCTGATTAATTTTTTTTTTTTTGAGTCTGCCCTGTGTTTTTAGCGGTTTTGCTTCATTAATATCATCAGACGTCCATTATTTTGAATTGTGGCCTTGGGGCCTCATTGTTTATCCAATTGTACTCCACCCTAATTATTTTAACCGCATGACATGGACCTCTCCCATCATTTAATATAAAAAAGCATATAAACTATTATTTGCATCATTTATGCTCAATTTATATTAGAAACATCAACGATATGGTTAGAGACAGCAGACAATCTTGAACGTCAATTGGTTGGGGATGTAATTAATTTCAAACGAGAATGTAATATTGCAACGGAAATCAAATATTTATTTATTGAAATAAAAAAAAATAGGTTCAATTTTTTTATATTTAGCTAAGAAATGAGAAAATTAATGTATTTTTTATATCTTGAGTTCAACTATAGGCCCATACTCACACACACACATATAGGGTTGATATGCAAAAATAACACCCATAGGTTTTTACTGAAAGTACACCTAGCATCATTTTTTTTTTTTTGAAAAGTTTGAAAATACGCATGAACATTCAAAATAGAAGTAAAATTACCATGACCATTAAATCTAACCTAATACTGTTCCTTTTTATAGTAGAACCCATATTATTTTTATGAAAAATACTAAAATGCACTCAACTCCAAAAATAATCCCCCTCCCAACCTCTTCATCGAACCAGAAAGAGAAAAGGACTCAGGTCTATTGAAGGGAATCGAGAGAAAGCAGCCGCCATGAAACCTGTAAGGGAACTTGTCGTTATCATCACTGTGTGTCCATTCAAACTCATATTTCCATTCATAACTCAAACACTTTAGATTTCATACTTCCATTTTTCTGATTTCAATTACATTGAAAAAAAAAAAAATCTTATTCAATGAACATGATAGTTTTAGGCTCAGCTTCTCTATTCTATTATTATTCTTATGTCCAATGTGGATTTCGATTGAATTAGTATATGATAGTTCGAGCTTCTCTTTTAAGGCCCATGTGTCGAATTTTAATTCGTAGTCGCTTTTGATTAGCAACTCTAACCCTTCAACTATTTCTTCCAATTTAAAGTCACTATTCATTTATATTAAATCAAGAAAAATTTATATTTTGAATGGCAGATGCATATAAGCCACCTTCTTCCTCTTACATTCCAGTCTTTAATGACGGTTTCTCCCTCCCCCACTCCAACAGACCCTCCCAAGAAGAGGTTATAGGTAATGTTCCGTGCCTTATCGTCATTGTTCTATTTCTTCTCTTCACCAACATGGTCTAAACCATAGGAGCAGTGATCAGAGAACGAAGGAGGAGAGAGTGAGTGAGTGATGTCATTTCTGCTCCACTATTAATAATCCTTTTCATTGAAGATAGAGTTGAGTTCGAACTAAGGAGCAATAGCCGTTGTTTTCTTTTTCTTGGACATACACGAGTTGCAAGGGAAGAAGTTCCATTCTTGAACTCTATCTTCTATTTTTTTTTTTTTTTTGTGATGAAATGAACTCTATCTTCTTCTCCAGAGCAACTTTGCCGGTGGTCCTTCTTGGCTTGCGTTTCAAATCGATGCTTTCACAGATGGAGTTTTTTTTTTTTGAGTTGAAGGCATTTTAGTACTTTCATAAAAATAAAATAATATGGATTCCACTAGAAAAAGTAACGGTGGTGCTAGGTTAGATTTAATGGTCATAGCATTTTTACTCCTATTTTAAATGTCTATAGGTATATTTGTACCTCCGAAAAAGCATATGGTGCTGAGTGCACTTTTAGATAAAAGTTTATAGATATTTTTGCATTTTAATCCACATATATATATATACATATTATAAAGGAAAGAGTAGACTGAGGCCATTATACTCAAACATACAATCACAACGGCGAGCTTTGCTTCACAAATATCCTTTGTTTTGTTGTTTCTGCTATTTGCAACAACATTCAAAAGATTGCTGTTTGTGGCAGGGAGTTTACCGCGATCACATCACAGGCAGAGTTATAGTGCTTTCTCTTTCCCATCATGAATTACGAGGTGATGAGATTAATCTGTGTGCGCTTCAGCTTGAATTTCTCAACCACTTGAACTTGAGTTATAATCGCTTTTAAACTGTGCGAATGCCACCATGCCAAATCTCTAAATCTCCTTTTGATGCACACAAATTTCACAACCAATCACTTGCCTCTTCTAATCATTCAGCAAGTTTTTCTGTTGCTCTATGCTATCTTGACTTTTCCTCTAATTATGTTTTAGTAATGAATAAAAAACCAGACCGACCGGCCGGTTTAACCGGAAAACCAATGAACCGGTCTGATGTCTGGTCTGATTTGATGTTGAACTGGAAAATCGGTTGAACAGGTCAAAACTGTTTGAACCGACGGTTTGAATGGTTCAACCGATTGACTATTTCTTTTTTAAATGAGATATCTGGTTCAATAATGAGGTTGAAAAAGAAAGAAAATCATAGATTTAAACCGATATACATAAAATCTATAATATTTCAATAAATTATAAAAGCAAATTTTAATTTCAAGGCCACGGAAATTTAAAGAACACAAAGAATAAATTAAAAAACATTACATATTATATACATATAATATATAATATTTTAATCAATTAATTTGATATGATTCAAGTAATCAAATCTAATATAATCAATTAATTTTATTTATAGAATTTTAAAAATATATTAATATATATATTGTTACTAATAAATTATAATATTTTAATATGGCCGGTTCGACGACAGGTTAGACCCCGATTGACCCATTAACCCTTGAACATGTTCCGTGACCGGTTCATTGCCTGGTCCGATATTTTGTTTCTTGTGTTTTAGTCATAAATGACCTTCTATGGCTTTCTCAACTCCCTTCCTTAAAATATCTTGGCCTTAGTGAAAATGATATTGGAAATGACACCAAATGGCTTCACTATGGATATGTGTAATTGCCCTAAATAATAATAATAATAATAATAATAGCAATAACAATAATTGTGATAGCCCAGAAAAAAATTAATTTAATTAAATTATAATTAGCTAAGAGATATTTTAATTATTATTTCCTGTAATAAGGTAACAAAGAAAAGTTTGTAGTTGAGTAGCATTGGAGGACTTGGAGAGTGTTTAAAGTAAGAGTTCGAATTCGAATGCCCACTCCGTCACAAGCAGTTTTTTTCATTTCAGCATATTGGATGTTTGTTTGGAATAGCGATAATAAAAATAGTTTTTTTTAATTTGATTTTTTATAATCTTATTTTTGAATAAAAGTCATATTATGTAATATGATTTATGTAAAGATTATCGGTTGTATAAATAAATTTTGTAAAAAATAAAGCTTATTTGGATTGACTTAAGTATAAGTGACTTTTGTGATAATAGTAAGAGAGAAATTAAATTTGAAATTTGGAAAAAAATAATAAATATAAATATTTTAAATCAATGTAATTAGATTTCTTAATATATCCAAAAAGTTAACTCTATATTATATTTAGAATCGAGAAGAGTATAAATTATTTATATATATAAATATTTTTCCTATCTTTTTCTCTCTCTCACATCATCTTTCTCTTTTTCCTCTCTCTCACACATCACTCGGCCTTTTTCTCTCTCTTTTTACCAAATACCACATGCATTTTTTCTCTCTCTTTCTCTTTTTCACATAAAACCAATATGCTGAAAGCTCCAAAATGGAGCTTATTCTTTCGTGCGTTTTAGGGTCGCTATCTCTAACAAGCACAATTTCTCAATTGTTTAACCAAACCCTCCATTTTTTTTATAGTTGTAGACAATCACACGAATGGGTGAAAATTGGTCGATTAGACCTGAAAAAAAGCTGTAGATATTTTAATTATTACTCCCTCCGATCTTAATTATAAGATAAAGTTAAATTATTTGGAAAAATTAAAGAAGCCAATTAAATTACTTTAGAGTCTTTATTTTTTTTATTTTTTTCTCCAAACTAATTAATTTGACTAATAAACTAATATATAATCTAAGGATACTAAAAATATAAAAAATCTAAAGTAATTTAATTGGCTTCCTTAATTTCTCCAAAAAAATCAACTTTATCTTATAATTAGGACCGGAGGGAGCATTTCCTATAATAAGGCAACAAAGAAAAATTTATGGTCTAGTGGCGTTGGAGGACTTGCAGAGAGTGTTCAAAGTAAGAGTTCAAATGCCCACTCCGTCTTAAGCAGCTTTTTTTTTTTTTTTTTAATTTCAGCATATTGAAACTACCAAAATGCCACTGTAAAAAAACCGCAGATACCAGTTTTTTTTGTTAGACTCGTCTTTTTCGATTGTATGGCACGAGAAGCTTCCGGATTTTGAATCAAACCCCAGCCTCCTTCGTTCATCTCTGTCCTTCTGCCCTTCCTTGCCGCCACTGGTCCATTCACCGTCGTCCATGCACCACCGTGTGTCCGTTCGACCGTCGGCATCTCCGTTCTATGCTTCAAATCGCAGAAGTTGTTCTTCCCTCCATGATTTTTGTGATTTGCTCATGATTCAGGTCGTTTATCTTCTCTTTCTAGCCTAAACCGTATCTATTAGACTTTTGGTACAAAGATTAACGATTCCTTCTTGTCCTTCATCTCTGGTTGGTCTTTCTAGGTGGCTTGGGAAGGGTTGATTTCGTTTTCTTCTTCTTTGTGCTGCTGGGTGAGAATCTGGTGGTTGGGTAAGTTTTATTAATGGTTTTGGCTAACAAATTATGAGGAAGAAAACTTTTATATCTGACTTTTGTGGATCAGTTTTGATTATTAGTAAAGATTTAACTTTGGGAAGCATTGAATGGGTATATATTGAGGTTTGGGAATTATTTGGCAATAATTTTTAAAGTAAGGTGTTTGATAGTATTATATGATTTTGGTGGCACTCTAGGTGTTTGATAAAATTTCCAAGAGGAGAAAATGATTGGAATGTTGTTAAAATTGATAGATAGCTAAAGGTTATGCTATAAGAAGAATGTAAGAGGCTTGCATGGTACTTTATTTTACGCACAGCCTTGTTGAGAAATTAGAATTTTAAAAGGGTTTTGAGATTAAAGTTGATGTTTGAAGTTATTTGGGGTAATATTATATATGTAGTAGTGGTGTTGTTTTGCAAGTTGATATGAACGGTGTTCCATTAAATGTTAAAGGGATGGTAGAGAATGTTCTCTCAAGGGTGGAATAGTGGGTTTAATAGCTAAGAATGGTTCCATTATTATTCGAGTTTGTACTTTATTATTCATAAAAGGGAATTAAAGTTTAAGTTTTCTTCTATTTTAAAAATTGTTGCTGTTTGAGATTGTATCATTGTTGTATAAACTAAGATGAGTTTGGTATGAAGAATTTGAATTAAATGTGAAAATAGAAAATTTTATGCAAAGCTATAACTGATGGATTTGTTTGGGTGTTAGGAGGAGGAGTGAATAATTTGGAAACCGATAAGTTGGAAAAAGAGGCATAACATAAGCCTTACAAGTAAGTGAATAGCGTCCCAGTTAAATTGCAAATTAACTTCCTATTTTTGAATTACTTATATTTATATTTTAAATAATTTACACGCATAAAAGGAAATTTTTTGATATTGATCATTTTGTTATTTGAAGTATGCTTTAGTTTTCATGGATATTCAATGCTTATTGGAAAAGAATTCTTAATTTATTTTGTTGAAAGGATTTTTACCATTTCTTATTTAGAAGTTGGAAGTTTGTTGGATTTATTGATGTTTCCACTATTTATAAGATTGACTTGTACAAGAAATATATAAAGAAACGGTAATGAGATATTGTTTGCGAACTTTTATGCTGGGGCCTTCTGTTAAAAGTTGTTCAGAGTTTTTATTGTTAGAGGAAATCTTTTTGTTTGCTGATGGAAAATTGACCCCATGCATGTTTGAAAATATTTTTGAGAGGACTGAATACAGAACGGTGGTTACTAACAACAGTACTGTTAGTCCTTGGTATACCATGGTTAATCTCGAGCTCGCTTGATTTTCGTGGGCACAATATTCACGCTTGATATTCGTGGGATTTATTCCCGCGCATGTTATTCGTGGGTCTTGTACTTGCACTTGTCTCATGGCCTTAGGACGTGCTTGTTTGGTTACTTACTCTCGTGGACTATGTGTCCATGCTTTTACTCGTGGCCTTGCGCTGCGCTTGGTTAGTTATCCTCATGGACTGTTTGTCCACGCTTGTTATTTCGTTCTGTTGAAGTCCTACGGAAGGATGAGAATTTGAAATTTTAATTTTGAACAGATTTTGTTTAACAAGTAGTTGTTTATTTACGTACTTGCACATGATTGATGATCATTTATATAATTCACTATATGCTTAATGTTGCATATTAGCATTCAAAGTTAAATCTTTCTAAAGTATTATTTGTTACTTTTATATTGTTTTTTTTTCAGTAAATTCTTTATATGGGACGTTATTCACTGGAAAATATTTCTGGCCTCAGATAGTACTACTGGCTTCGTTCCTCTTGTTGATCGATAAAGAACTGTACTGTTGTTCGAAGTTGAAGCGTCATGTTGATAATTCTCCATTGATGTAAAATCTAAACTTATGAATTTATTGTTGTGAATTAGGTGCTCCTTGCATGCTATAGATAGGATCCTCGCCTTATTTATATGTTGAGTATTTCTTGGTAAAAAGCAAAGCTCCCCTAGAGTATACCATGTTATTATAGAATTTTTTTGAGGTCTTACTTTCTGGGAAGGTTTTACAAAAATTTCTATAGGAAGTCTATAATTTTTTTGTAACATGAAACACATTCATAGTCGTTATGTTATGTGTTGTAAAAACGTGTATATATAAAAAGTATGGAAAAATTTTATATATTTAAGGCTTTAGAGATGTGGGTTTTCTCATATTTCGTGCCTGTTACATCCAAATTTTTGGGGCGTGACAATATGCTTCCTTCACTCTGAGTTACCCTTGAGCTATTGTGATTTGAGAGATTTTCCATCCTTGATTATACCAATTTTACATCACTTAAGGTTCTTGATCTTTCTTGCAACTATGATATGAAGTCAAAATTACCTATTTCATTCTTTAATATCACCAATTGCATTTATCATCTTGACCTTAGTGAATGCCATTTCTATAGTCAACTACCAAAAAGCCTTTTTCAATCTTCAAAGCCTCAGTATTTAAATCTGAATTACAATAACCCTGAAGGATCAATTACATATTGGTTAGGTCAATATGAACGGTTGCAATACTTGAATTGTGGAAGTAATTTGTTCAATGGTGTAATTCTATCATCTCTTGTAAATATTTCTTCCTTGTTCCACTTAGACTTGTCCTTCAATCAATTGAGCGGCAATCTTCCCGAAACCCTTGGACGACTCCATAACTTAAATCACTTACTCATCCGACACAATTGCTTGGTGGGTGTTGTTACGGAAAAGTTTTATTTTCAAATTTCTCAAATTTAACATCATTGGACTTAAGCTCAAAAAGTTTCAAATTTGACATTGATCCTAAGTGGGTGCCACCCTTTCAACTTGAGACATTGGATATAGGCAACACACAAATAGGTCCTAATGTCCCAACATGGCTATATGCACAGCGGATTGATTAATGCAATTCCATGAAAATGATCTTTGACAGAATTGGCAAAATTTTTTCACCAAAGGACTCAAATTGAGTATAGTTTGGGCCAAAGACTTTACCAGCGTAATGGACATGGCAATTTTTAGGTGAATTGAGTTTTGGGGTTTATCATTAAGATCAAGACATGCCTCTAAACTCAAATAATGCTTAAAGAGATACTTACACATTGCTTGCCAACATGATCTTCATATCAATAGCAAGATTTGAAATCATGATCTTATGGGTTATAAGCCAAATTCTTACTAAATGGATTAATCTTTGTTGGCTTCTTTAAATTTTTGTATACATACATATTTGAAATATTATTCTAGTTCGTTTATCAATTTAAATTTTAAAAAATATATCAAATAAATAAGTTTCCATAACTAAAAAAAATTAAAATGTTATTAAATTTTTTCAAAAATATATGCATTCAATTTTTTTTGTACCTAAATGGTTTTTAAATAATATATCTTTTTTTCCTTCTTTTAAATAATATATCTATATTAAAGAGATGTACTTTAATACAAATATGTGATTTTTTAAAAAATTAAAATATATGCATTCAAATTTATATACATGGTCAATTAATAATTCTCAGTGAATGGAAATAAAATTTTAAAAATAGAAGAGACGTCTACATAAATCAAACTTATGATGAAAACATGAATATTTATTCCAAGATAGTGTGTGTGTGTGTAATTGAACTCAAGACATAAAAAATACTACATTGATTTGCTCATTTCGTAGCTAAAAATGAAAAGAATAATTCTTTTTTATTTCAATAAATTAAATATTTGATTTACGTTTGAATTATTTGTAAACATTCTAGTTTGAAATTTAACACATCGCCCGAACTATTGTCTTCAAGATTTTTATGATTGTGTGCAGCTTCTCAGTACCTCATCATTGATGTTAATAATGTCAACACTCGTTTCCATTTCGATAATCAAAGAGTAATAAAGACGGAATTCAATGGGCATACAGAAAAGTACAATTATACAGATAAAAATATTCGTTTACAATTTTGATATCGTTCGTCAACGAAAAACAAAAAATACAACGAAAACTTAATATTTACAAATTTCACCAAAATATCACAAAATAGACTAGTTATGACCACGATCTTGTCCTCGTCTCTAGACCCGTGCCGCTCACTTTCCTGCATCTACATCTTTTCCCTTAGACCCACTGGTACCCGCTGAGGTGTTTATTAAAAATAGGGTGAGATTTTGGAGAACCCCAGTAGAAACATGCTATCGTTCATAAAAAATGCGAAAAGTAAATATGATATATGCCATGTATGCACCAATTAATGAACATTATAAACATATCATCTGCATGTATATATGAGTAGGGCTCAGCTCCACTATTCTACACCGGTTGGGTTCTCACCAACTCTAGTGTAAATGCCTCTAACACTTCTGGCCCCTTTTTGGGCAAATCATGTTGATTAATAAAGCGCATTTATAAATATTGGCATCCACACAATCATATAACTACGACAGAGTGTATGAAGGATAGTGTCCCTACCTCAAAGCTTTAGGCTGTGTTTGGTTTGAGGAGAGGGGGTGGGAGGGGATGGAATTGAAGGCATCCTTAGTTCATCATTTGGTTTGAATTTTGATGGGGGAGGGAAGCAAAAAATTTGAGTTTAATTCCCTTCCCTCCATTGCTTTTGGGGTGCTTCAAATTTTTGGTTTTTGGAGGAAAGATAAAATCATTTTGTGATATTCCAATAATACCCCTACTAAAATAAAAGTCCTTCAACTCATTATTTGGCTTCTCCTCCGCTGACTGTGGAAGAAAAATTTTGTTAATTTAATATTTTTAAAATATTCATTATATTAGCTATTGATAAAAATATCATTTTTATATGAATCATTAAAAAAAATGGGAAAGAAAAATCTGTTAATTTAATTTTTTTAAAATATTTATAAAAGAAAAATTTTGTTAATTTAATATTTTAAAAATATTTATTATATTAGCTATTGATAAAAAAATATCATTTTTATACACATATTACAATATTAATGTAATAATTTAATTTAAATCCAAATATAAATTAATTTAAACAATATATAACTATAAAAGTATAAAATAATTTATAAGGGTAAAATGGTCAATTAATTATTACCTCCCCTTCCCTCTCCTCTTAAACCAAACAAAGGATCTTCTCCCCTCCCTCCCCTCTAACAAACCAAATAAGGTGACACACCCTCCCCTCCCCTCAAACCAAACACACCCTTAATATCCCTTTTTAAATGTGTCTCGAAGAACGTGTCGTATCCGGCCTCCAAATTGGTCCTAAAATATTAAATGTACCAGAAATAGGTCATAACCTATCTAAGTATCATTTTAGACTCTTCCAGAGTGTTTATTGTGGTTATATTAGTCTATGATGAAAATTTACAAAAATGCCCCCAGGAACTCAGCCCGACCCCACCGTACCCGGCCCGATGGCATGTTTTCCCAAAATTTTGACTAAGGCTATTCTGACTTATTTTTGCCCAAGGAATCCATTTCCGGGCTCGTAATTACCAAATTTATTGGCAAATTACGAAAATATCCTTGACAGCCCCTATTTAGGGATTTCAGTGGGATTTTCGTAATTATGTTTTTTCGGCCTCTACCGAAAAAGTGCCCAACTGTAACCCCACCTATTTTTTCCCACTGAGTCCAATGGAACCATTTATTTCATGAAAATCCAACTCCTACTACCAGTTCTGGTCCTGGCCGAAATATTAAGGAGAAATGGGAAAAAATGAGGTTTTGTGTTTTAGCTCCCAAAACTTATACTTTTCCACTTCTAATCCTTGATTAAATTATTTAAACACTTCTTAACCATGATTTAAAGGATTTTGGGCAGCATAACCCCTTAGGGTCATGGCTTTTCTAATTTTACAACTCAACCCAAAAATCACAAAACCAAACAACAATCACCAACAACAACTTCAATACACTAAGAAGTTGAGATTTTGAAGATTACCTCTTGATCCTTGGTGTTTCTCTCTCTAGAACATCCTCTCTCTCTCCTCAACCTTGAAGAATAGCTTGCTAAACCATGATTTCCATGAAGGACAAAAGGTTAGAGGAGCTATATGACAAAAATGGAGGTTTAATCACAAGATCTATAAGACTTACCTTTGGATTTTGCTCCTTCTCTCTAGCTTTCCTATGCTTCTCCAAGGCACTTTCTCTCTCTCCTTCTCTCATGTAATGCGTGAAGTGTATGAAGGGAAGGGAAGAGAAATGCTTCATAAACTTCCTCCCTTAATTCTATACCATTGATCTCATCAGGGAGCCATAATGTGACACTTGTCACAACCTTACATCCACCCATGCCTCCTTCCTATTTACTCATGATTACTCCTTTAGTTCCCTTTGACATTTGGACAACATTTTCCTCCCTTGATTAGGCAAGAAAACCGTCCCTACCCCCTCTCATCTTACAAGACAAGCAATCTCTTACATGTAATCAAGTATCTCTCTTCCTTTACTCAAGCTAACCCTTCATGCATTCACCATACTTCCCTTTTGTGTGCACTCAACCTTGATTATCATTTCCTTCTTCCTTGGTTGGCCAAAAACATGCTCTCTCTTATGCTCCAACTAAATCAAGTGTTCCTTCCATTTACTCAAGTCAATTGGTACAAGAGTTGGCTACCTAACCTTATGACATAAGTAAGAACTTATGACGCAACAATTATTTCCATCATCTTTCATGTGGTGTTAACACTTGGTCTTATTAGATTTTGACACTTGTCTTCTCCTCCTTCATCCCTTAATTTCTAACATAATTAAGAGAAAAATGAAGATTACTTTATTTCTTAAATTTTTGGAATAATGCCAATTCTAGCAGATTTTCTGCCTTAACTTTGAAAAATCATAATTAATTTTGCAGACATCGTTTAGAAGCGATTCCAAAGCCTATGGAACTCTCATTGAGTATAGTTTCAAGGGAAAGTATGGAATTTTACTGGATAGGATCATATTATTCCTAGAATTTCAATCTTTGACCGCTGCTCCAGAAACTTTCCAGATTTTCTGGATTAACTTCAAAAATTCATATATTTTTGTACATAGCTTCAATTGAGTCATATAACCTATCAAATTAAAGCTTAGGATGTCTACTTTCACCCTGTAAAATTGCATAACATTTGGTCATCATTTGGTATTCCAAAATCACATGACAAACTCACTGCCTCGCAGGTGATTTCACTGAAACCACTATTCCACTTTCAATTTTCAATATTTAATTTCGTTGGCCTTAAATATTCACCATTTCATTGAATTTATATAATAATTACAATATATTTTTGGTGAATAAAATTTGGGATGTTACAGATAATATGAAATGAACATAACTGGTTTAAATAATAATTTATGGGGTATCTTTCTAATCTTTAGAGCTAAAATTATATATAAAAGACCTCTAATTCAATGGCTTATTTGCTTTGTCTCTTGGGAAAAAAATAAGGGAAAATCCCTTAAAAATACCACCAAAATACCGAAATCCCAAATCAGTGCAGTGAATTTGAAAATTCTAGTTCAATTTTGTGTCAGTACGGATGAACAGTGCCGAGTATGCGAAAAGATGATTTTGCCTTTCAGCCCTCCCTCTCTCCACTTCAGAATAACAACATGAAACTCTTAATTAACAACTCCTGTTTTTTGATTAACAACTCTAGTTTCTTCTTTTTATTTTCACAATAACTACACTGGTCTTGTTATTAATAACATCATATTCTACGTTAACAACTCTCATTTCTTGTTTCACAAATTCGTAATTTAAGTTTTAGGGCCAATAACAACACCGTATTTTACATTAACAATACTATATTTTTTAGATATGAATATATAAAAGAATAAAGCGGAGTTGTTAATCAAGAATTCAAAGTTGTTAATTAAGAGTCTCTTATTGTTATTCTGAAGTGGCTAAAGGGAGGACTAAAGGGCAAAATCATCTTTTCACATACCCGGCACTGTTCATCCGTACTGATACAGCACTGAACAGAAATTTTCAAATTCGCTGTACTGATTTGAGATTTCGGTATTTCGGTGTTAGTTTATAGGAATTTTCCCAAAAAATAAAAGCAACGTTTACATTTTGAAGAGCTTTCAAACGATTTAGTTATGGAAATTGAAAAAGAAGATAAGAATGGGAAAGTATGTGAAAATGTATGTGTTAATGTTTCAATTTTTCTTAAGGACGGGAATCTTCTTCTTCTTATTTTTTCGGGTTATGAAAGACGGGTAAACTTGAAAGTATTTAGAAGATTCGACCATAAAAAAACACGTGGTTATAGATTTTTTAGGCATTTAAATGTTTATTTTATTATCCAATCCCACTTTGTTTAAAAAGACACTAGGAGATCCCAAAAAAGTGCCAGACATCAGGTGACTCAAAAGGCTATGAAAAAAACCATGAATTTTCTTAAAGGCCCATCTATATCTTATATAATATTCATAGTAACACCATTAAAAATTGTCATGTGAACAACTGTTCTTTAAAAAAATAGTTGTGTTTATATTAACGCTGTTAGTGTATTATGTTTACTTTGAACTAATAAATATCAATATCTATAGTTATTATCCATTTTTTATTATCATAATTATTTATCACTCTCTTTTATAATTAAATATCAATATTTTATATTTTATATCCATAAATTATTAGTCCTCCTAAAATAATTCAACCATAAATCAAGGAACTAACATAATTATAATTCAAACAAAATCTGCAAGAAGCTTAATTTCCAAAAAAAAATAGTTAGCACATATTATAGTAATGCTTATATATTAACATTGTCAGTGTATTCCATTTTGTATTCTCCGTTCTTCATTGTTAGTGATCTCAATTCTTTATCCTCAATATCATGATAGGTCAGCCTTATGAACTCATTAGGGATATTGACAACCGCAAGGATAGCTGGGCTATCATTGCTCAGGATATCAAGAAGTGGACGATGACTAAAAAGACGTAACCTTTTGATGAAAAGTTAGTAGCTGCACTTACCTCAATCCTTTGTTTTCCTCCTTTTGTTTGATCTTTTGTGCCTTGTAGTATATTAATTTTTGAATTTAAGTTTCTTTTTTCTATATTCCTCCATACTTGACTTTTTTAAGATTCATCTTTAACTGTAGAAAGGAGAGCTTGGAACTTTTCAAAACAATTAAAGCATTGTGTTGGAAGCGAAATTAAATACCCATCCAGTAGTTTAGACGTTTTTCAATCTTCTAAGGAGGGAGATATTTTGTAATGGTTTACATACTCAGAACTAACAATAAGAAAATGATTTAGTTGGTAGTAGCACATATTGTAATTGAGTGCTTGATTTTATATTCATCTTTTCATCATTCCATTTATTCCTTGTGCCTTTTTCCTAGCCCTCCGAAGTAGAAACACATGCCTTAAGCTCTTTAACGACATTGATGTCAGTAGAAAAAGTTAAAAAGATGATGACATTCTAATAGTTTAGTCATCAGGATCTTCAACCACTCCTTCAAAGAGAAAGAAGAGAGACGACAATCTATTGGCCAATTGACGACACTCTATTAGCTGATAATGGAGACGGATGTGTGATTGTCAGATATGTTCACCCCTACTTTCAGGGCCAACAAAGCAATCATCAAGAACATAAAAATAGAAAAATAAGTTCCCATAAGTTGTTTTGAGTTTTCGAATACGTCATTTTAATAGTCTAGGTTTCAAGTATACTTTACTTTTAATTGTGTTCAACATTTTCACATTATATTAGGCTATACTTCTATAGTGTGCTATTTTTGAACCTACCTATTTAAGTTTTATTTTATAATTTTTTGCCACTTGTGAGTATCATTTGGTTAGAATATATATACTGAACTACTATTAGTTATATTATATTAATAAATAATTATTTTTTGGTTGAAGTTATATTGATTAATAATTCCAAGTGTGCAATATGTTAATTGAAATGCAATTATGTGAATATTTAATGAAAATTGATTTGGGTCAAATACAAGGACGCGTGGGCCACTATTCTTGATTTGAGAAACGAGAGATTGTATGCTTTATGCAAAAGGGAAGAATCACTAAAATCAACAAAGAAAATGTAATGTAAAAATTAAAGCTAGCAAAAATCAAAATGTTAAAGTTAGCACTTCATGCAAAAAAAAAAAAAAAAAAAGTAAAGAGAAGGGGGCATGAATTTTCTATATAATTGAGTAGATTATTAATATAATGAGGGGGCATGAACTAGTATAATTGCTTAATACATCTAATATGAATATATATACGTGTGTGTGTGTATTTATATATAAGAAGTAAGAAAATATTATGAAATAATCATCTATAAATTATAATGTGGGATGGAGATGTCACTATTTCTAAATCAAATCAATATCCATATTTTGCATCAATAATAAAGAAAACTTAAGAAATAATCAAATCATATTCAAATGTGATTACTTAATCAATCAATTATGAAAAAAATATAAAAAAGAAAATTATGAAATAATCATCAAATCAATAATAAATGAATTTACAATGTATTTTGGCAAAAAAAACACACTATAATTTTAAATTATGATAGCTCCTTAATTTATGGACATAAAATTTTGAATTATGATAACTCCTTAATTTAGGCCAAAAAACCTAACATTAATTTACATTAGAGATTGTTGCAGGTTTCCACATGTTTTGTTATGTTCATATTGACTAGCTAGCACTGATTTTGTTTTCAATGTTAGTTTCTTTTCTCTGTTCAAACCATGATGTTTGTGATGTGCTTCAGCCCATGGGTGATAGAAAAATACTGGGATGCTGTCTGTCTTGAGTGAAGTGAACAATTGTGCTGAAGGTGAAGGTGGCTAGCCTAATACAACAACTAAAAGGAAATGAGCTTCATTGTGTGGAATTGTCAGGGCTTGGGAAGTGCCTTGACAGTTAAGAAACTGAGGGAGGAGAGTGTTAGAAGGAAACCCTCGGTTATCTTTTTGATGGAAACAAGAATGAAGGAAGAAAAATTGGTAGGTGTAAGAAAGAAGTGTAAGATGGAGGAGGAGTTTTATGTTGAACCAAGGGGAAGAGGTGGCGGCTTAGCTTTGTGGTGCAAGAGAGAAGTTGTGGTGAATATTTGGCACAACTAAAAGAATGTAATTCACGCCAGTATGCACTCCTCTGTTTATAAAGTACCGGAATTTGTCACTTTTCTCTATGGAGCACCGAAAGAAGAGGAAAAAATGGAAGTTTGGAGGAAAATGAGAAGCATCTCTGCTCGTATTAAGGGGACTTGGTTATGTGTAGGGGATTTTAATGAGGTGGCTTCAAAATATGCTTTTGGACTGTGGACTGTTGGATCTAAATTTCAGTGGTTCTCCTTACACTTGATGTAACTAGAGGATAAGGGAGTCTCTTGTGAAGGAAAGATTGGATAGAGCTGTAGCTAATGTGGATTTTAAAGAAATGTTTTATAATGCTTTGGTGCTTCATGTGGAACCAGTGGGATCAGACCACCATATGCTATTTGTTGAGTGTGAATTTCAGCATGTTAGATGTCCTAAAAAGTTCAGATTTGAAGCTAATTGGATAGAGCATGAAGACTACTTGAAGGTGATGAAGGAGAATTGGTTGAATGGTTTGGGTGAATAGGGAGAATAAAGTGGAGGAGTTTGTTTGTAGGCTGGAAAATTGTAGAAAAATGCTAATAGAATGGGGAAGGAACGTCTGTCCTAATGCTAGGAGGTTCGTGGAGAACCTAACAAGAAAGCTGAAAGATTGTAGAACGGGGGTATTAACTGAACAGAGGAAGGCAAAAATGGAAGACTTGATTAAAAAGATTGAAGAGGCGTGGGATAGGGAGGAATTGTATTGGTTGCAACGCTTGAGTGCAGTGGTTGGAAGTGGGAGATCGTAATACTAGGTTCTTTCATTCAAGTATGGTCCAGAGGAGAGCTAGGAATAAAGTGGTGCGTTTGAAAAATGATGATAATGTATGGTTAGAGAGAGAAGAGGAGATTAATGAGGCCTTCTCTACCTTCTATAATAACAGTTTGCTTCTGAGGGATGTAGGGCGTTGGAGAGAGTGTTACAGTCTGTGCAACAAAAGGTCAATAGGGATGATAATCTGTTGCTAGAAAGGACTGTGACTAGAAAAGAAATTAAGAAAGCTGCACATCAACTTGAAGGTAATAAGGCACCAGGGCCAGATGGTTTTTCTGAAATGTTTTATCATTCTGCATGGCCTGTACGTGGTGGAAAATGTGGTAGACGAGATGGTGCTGGCTTTTTTTAATCATAATGCAACTCTAGAATTAATCAAGAAGACTAATGTGGTCTTAATTCCTAAGGTCGAAGCAGCTAAGAATGTAGGTCAATTTAGACCCATTGGTCTATGTAACTTTGCATACAAAATAATCTTGAAAGTCCTAGCTAACAGAATGCGTGGTTTATTGGCAAGGATTATTTCAGAGAATTAGAGAGCCTTCATAGGTGGAAGATTAATCCAAGATAACAACATAGTGGCTCATGAAGCTTACCATTACCTGAAAAATGAGAAGAAAGGTAAGAAGTATGAGATGGCTGTGAAGGTTGACATGAATAAAGCTTATGATAGGCTAGAATGGGGATTTATTGAGGAAGTAATGAAGAAGATGGGATTTAGGGAGAAGTGGTTGTCATGGATCATGGAATGTGTTAAATCTGTCTCATTGAGCTTGGTTGTGGGGGGAAAGAAGGTGGCTGATCTAGATATGAAGAGAGGTATTCAGCAAGGAGATCCACTATCTCCTTTCCTATTCATAATAGTCGCGGATGTTCTCTCTGCTATGGTGCAGTGGCATGTTGACAATGGCAAACTAAAAGGAGTCAAGCTAACAAGTGTCCAGTTCTTTAGCATTGTTTTTTTCACGGATGATTCCTTATTTTTAATTAGTGCGAAGCGTGAGGATTGTAGAGTGTTGAAAGATATTTTGGATAGCTATGCTAATGCATCCGGGTAAGTGGTCAATCTTGACAAATCCTGAAATTTTTTTCTCAAAAGATACAATGGGTAGGGTAAAGAAGATGGTGTTTAGAATCTTGGGAATTAATGCCACTGAAGATCCTGGCAAATATCTTGGTTTGCCTATGATTTGGGGGAGATCTAAATTAGAAGCATTAGCCTTTGTTAAAACAAAGATGAGTATGAAGGTACAAAGGTGGAAGCAGAGACTGTAACTTTTGTTGGTAGAGAAATAATGATAAAGGCTGTGTCAAATGCAATTCCATTTTTTTCCTTGTCGTGCTTTAAATTTACCAAGAAAGTATGTGTGAGTTTGGATAGATTGATGTCGGGTTTTTGGTGGGGGCAGAAGGAAATATAAGGAAGGATTCACCGGAAGTCTTGGAAATTCTTAGTGTATGGATAAAGGGTATGGAGGAATGGGATTTAGGGATTTCATGGAAGTTAATAAAGTCTTGTTGGCAAAAAGGGTCTGGAGGATATGTCAAAATCTAGATGATTCATGGTGCAGGATTTTGAAAGGCCTTTATTTACCAAATAAGAGTTTTATGGAATTAGCTGGTAAGGGGAGCAAATCATCATGGTGCTGGTCAAGTGTGCTTGAAGGAAGAGAACTTTTGAAGAAAAATCTTGTGTGGAGAATTAATAAAGGGGATAAGGTGAGAGTTTTTTATGACAAGTGGTTACCAGCTGCTGAAATTACTGTTCAAAACCAAGAAGTGTGACTGAGGAGGTTAGAGGGTTGAGAGTGGCTGATGTTATTGTAGATCGAAAGTGGAATTTTGAAGGCATGATGGGATTTTAACTGAAGAAGATATGGATGGTAAGAATTCCATTAATTGAAGATGAGGATAAATATGTTTAGATGGGAAGCAGGATGACAAATCCTATTTATAAACAATTTTCTCTCTCATAGGGTTGGTCCTTTTTATAAGCAACTTTTACTTTTTGTCTGAAAATGTAACATTCTCTTTCTTATTTTACCCTTATTAAATGTTCATTCTCGTTCATATCTTATACTCATTATCTCTCATACTTTTTATCTATTCTCTCTCTTATACTCTTTTCATAAATAGGGGCATATATGAAAAAAATATGACATTTTTAACTACCAATTCGTTTTACATAATCAAAAAGAAAATTATTTATAAATGAGACATGAGGGAGTACTCTGTTAAGATGGGATATAAGGTGGCAAGAGTAGAGGAAGTATGGAAGGGGTGCGAGGGTCAAGGATGTTCTCATAGAGTTTCAAAAAAACTATTAAGGATTTGTAGAGAATCAAAGTACCTCCGAAAGTTAACCATTTCATTTGGCATGCTATGAAACATGCTGATAACTCTTCATTTCTAATGTATATGAGATATATTTTTAATATAATTGGGGAGTTACCAATACTAATTTAAAGTGATTTTTGTTGAAATTCTATAAGATAACAATTTGGTGCATTATTTTGGGATTCCATTGTAAATATCTTAGAATTTAATTAAAATAAAAGGTTTCAAGCTTAGATTAAAAATAAATTCTAGTATCAAGAAAATGATAGTTTGTTGTTTTTATTTTATTTCAATTTTCTTTATTTTCTTTTCTTTTGTTTTATTTATTATTGTCTTTTTCTTCCCATTGTGCAGCCATCAGATACGGAATATTCTAGGCATGAATTGAATAAAAAAAAACCCGGGGGGGGGGGGGTTGCCAACTTGACGGCCAAGAGCATGTGACGTCGTTTTGCGTGGAAGGGCAGCTGAAATTGGAAGACCTTTCAAAAGAAAGCTAGAGGAAAAGAAGGAAAAGGCAGAGAGCCACGATGGACATTGGCTGGGTCTCTTTTTGGGGGCCGACAATTGGAACGCAGAAGGCAGCCGCATAGAGTTTGAGGAGAGGATCTTCAACTTCGGTCCACCAACTTCCAAAGGAAGCGAACGTCGAGAGGAGAGAAAAAACGTCGTTGAAGGAGGGACCTAGGGAGGCGCTATTAGCTTCTGGTTCATCTTCTTCTTCCCCAAGTCCGACGACTTCGACGGTGAAAAGGAGAGCTTGGTGGTAGAGTGGCGAAAGACTGAGATCATCAACTTATTTGGGACGATTGAAGAAGCAGAGGGCTTTGGAAGACGCCGGAGACCGAACCAGAGAGGACAAGAAGGTCGCCGTTTCTGCACTATTCATTGTCCCTGTCACTTCGAGGGTGGAGGCTGAAGGATCGCCGGCGATATCCGGGTTTTCTTCTTCATTGAGAGTGAATCAAAGGCAAGATTAGAGGGACGAAAGACACTGTTTGGGCAACTTCAGCTGTTGAAATTTTCTTCCGAAGTCGAGAGACAGAGGACGATCCCTTTGCTGATTCTGTTCTTCAGTTTTCTTGGCTTAACATTGTCTTGTTTCCAGTTCACTATCTTTCTAATTATGCTATTTGATTCTGAATTTGTTGCTGCTGTCTTGGACTGGATTAACTATGTCTGGCTAATTGTTGTTGAATTTAGATTACCTGTCAATTAATTTGGGCAATTTAGATTAATCTTGGAAGATGATCTTAATTGAACTATATGATTAAGTAATATGGGGTTAAATTTTTTTCTAATTTATCAGTAGGATAGGAATATATTTATTGAACACATATAATCCTATTAGAATGAATTTGGCGTTTGAATAAATTAGTTATGAATAACAATTTAAATTTGAGAGAGGGTTATGAGTAATTGGAAGGTACTTATATCCATTTAAACTCTAGATTAAAAAATTAACATTAGGTGCTTTTAATTGAGTAGTTACATATTCTAAGACTTGAAAAAGGGATTAGCTACTCTAGGTTGTTTTTATCAATTGGAATCTTGAAACATTAGATTTACTACTATTTTTTTTGTTTAAATTGATTTTCAAATTCCATTTCCTTCTTTGATTTACTCAACTTAAATGAAAATATGAATTTTAATACCTAATTATCCATTATCTTAAATCTCGGTGGAACGACCTTTATTTGCTGTTATACTATTTACACGGCTCGTACACTTGCGGTGCTTACTTAAAATTTAGTAGTATCAAGTTTTCGGTGCCGTTGTCGAGGATTTCAAAGCAATTGGTGATTAGAAATAGAAATCCTTTAATAGTTTAAACTTGAGATTTGTGAGTATTTTTATTTTGTTTTCTTGTGTGTGATTTGCTATGTTTCTCTTATTTCTTGTTTATCCTTTAAAAAAAATTTAAAAAATGGATTATTCATAGCATTTATTTGGTTTAATTAGTGATAAATTGTCATATATTAGTTCTTTATTGGGAATGCATGTGGCTAGAATAAAACAAAAAGATATAAATTCTGGTTGGATTGAAAATTCTTCTCTTTATAATTGTTTTTCTTGTGCTTATTGTCACGCCCTTATCTCAATTTCAATATTTTTCAGAGTATTTGCGAAAAACGCTATGGGGTTCGATAGGCAACACATAAATATCATAACTATACTAATAATATGTGCATAATTACATAAATTCCTCATAGGGGTTTGTACATGATACTTACGATTAAGGTAGCCGCACAAGGCTACTAGGGTGTCTAAACTCATTCCAGTGAAACGGAGACTTCTTCCCGTTTTCATTCTACTACTGTAATCCCCTCGTATGATACTCTGCATTGTTGTTTGCATATCTTCTGTCGTCTTCTGTCTAAATTGTTGGTAGGAGAGGGTGAGATTCGAGAGAATCTCAGTAGGAAACAGATACCATAATGTATGCATGATTGATGCTATGTGTATGACATGTTAGCTTTATCTAGATGTATGCTCCATAATGACATTTCTGTATGCTCAATGTTTCATACAACAAGACTATGGCCACAGCGAAAACAGAAACAGAGCTTCATTTATTTAAGTATACTCTACAAAATCAAGTAAAGCAATCACATACATCACTACACAAGCAAAGATATCAAATACATGCAAATAAGGTAAGTCCCATACCTTAACCCTTTTTCGCCTCGAAATGCGTGCCTCGATCTACGTGCAAATAGCTCAGGGCTCCATATTCGATCTTACAATTTCAAATGTACTATTTAGATACTTCCATAGTGTTTTTGGGGGTTATATGAGTCTATCTTGAAAAATTACTAAAATACCCCTAAGACCCGACCCCGCCCCGCTATATTCGGTCCGACCGTACTTTTCCCGATGTTTTGACATGGGCTATTCTTACATATTTTCACCTAAGGAATCCATTTCCGGACTCCGAATTATCAAATTCAATGTCAAATTATGAAATTGCCCTTGACAGCCCTACTTTTAGGGTTTTAGGGGCGTTTCCGTAATTATGCTTTCTCGGCCTTTTCCGAAAAAGTGCCCAACTGTAACCCCACCTAATTTTCCCTCTTGAATCCAATGGAACCATCAAATCATTGAAAATCCATCTCTAAGGCCCTCAAACATCCTTGGCCGAAATTATGGTGTTCTCCGGGAAAAATCGGGGTTTTGCGATTTCGACTCCGTAAACGCGTTCCTTTCTACTCCTAACCACCTTATTGACTATTCCATTAGGTTACAACTACCATTTAGTACCAATTTGGGCAGCATAACCCATAGGGAAACCCATTTTCCATTTTTACAACCAAGGACAATCCGGCGAAATTTCATCAATTAAATTGTCCACAACAGCCATAATAGTCAATATACAAAGGTTTGGAAATTACCTCAAGCTCCCACTAGCTTTTCCTTCTTGTGGCTGAAAACCCTAACTTCAAAACACCAAGATTTGTGCTTCAAATGCCTTACATCACATAGAAGAGAAGCTTAGGAGAAGGATTATACACGTTAGGTACAAATTCATCGAAGAAATCGACCTATCTCGTGAGTTTTCTCTTCTCCTTCTCTCTCTAAAACTCTCAAACTTTCTCTCTCCCCTTAGCTGCTATTTCACGTCATGTATGAGGCTGAAGGAAGAGGATGATGATTTTAATAAGATATCCCAATTTAATTAATTAATTTTCCTAATTTCGGATTTTTACAAAATTTTGGCAGATTTCTGCCTAACTTTGAAAAATCATAACTAATTCTAGAAAAATCGAATTGGAGTTATTCCAAAGCTTATAGAACCCTTATTGAGTCTAGTTTCAAGGAAAAATATAGAATTTTTCTAGATAGAATCACAAAATTCCCAGAATTTCAATCTTTACATGTTGTTCCAGAAAATTTCCAGTTTTTATGGGCTAATTTCAAAAATTCATATCTTTTTGTATATAACTCTAATTGAGTCATATGACCTATCAGATTAAATTTTAGGATGTCTACTTTCATTCTGTAAAATTTCATAATTCTTTCTCATTATTTGATCATTCAAAATCACATGACAAACTCACTACTTCATAGGCAATTTCACCGAAAACATAACTATATTCTCCAAAATTCACCATTTTACTTTCTTAATACCCCAAAGATATAGAAATCATTAGGGGATAAATTTAGGCTCCTGCTAAATTGGGGCTTAGCAGTCCACTTAATTTAGGCTTATTCCCAAGCCTTCAATCCCAAATTTCAGGGTATTACACTTATTGTGGAGATAGTCATTCTCATGAGCATTGTCCATATAGTACTACCAGTCATTATGTGAAAGATAATTTAACTAGGAACCAAATTTGTTTTGATCATTCTTTTTGTCTTAGTAAAAGTTTTGAAAAACAAGAGCCTTGGGATCCACATTTAAATTCCAATTCAAAAGAAATTTCCCCATCTTTTCACTCGCATCCTCATTATGAAGAAAATACCCTTGAATATAAAGAGAAGTCTAATTTAGAAAGGTTATTTGAAGAGTATGTTGAATCATCAGAGAGATTTAGTATAGAGAAAAGGGAATTTGCCACTAGAGTTGAGTCAAGGGTCCAAAATATTGGAGTATATGTCAATCAAATTGTTTCGTCCGTTCAGACTATGAGGCAAGATAACTCCTTAAGTATGATTACCATTTTTTGTGTTTATGATAAATATGGTGAGAAAGTTGATGATGTGGAATTGAATGAAACTTTAGCTCTTGTGGAATGTGATAATGAACTTGAAATCACTTTAGGAAAGAATAGTGAGTGTGGTTTAGAAGAGGTTCCAATTGTGGAGCCTAATTCATGTCACTTTGAGGTTGAGATTGATATGGATGTCCCAAAAGCTATTATTCATGACTCTCTTATTGACTCTTTGACTCTTACTGATGAGAGTCAAGTGGATTTTGTGGGATGCTTTATATTTTTGGAAGCTCTTAAATCTATTTGCAAATATGTGCATGTTGTCCTTTATTTAAATTCAGTGAATGCTTGTACTTTGGGATTGTCTATGATTGAAGAAGTACAAGTAATTAACTTGAAGGATTGTTTTTTGTGTCTGAAACCTTATTGCTTGAAAACAAATGAAGACAAGGTAATCATGTTGTTTGATACTTATGATTAGTGGTGTGTTTTGAGTAGTTTGACCAAAGGCTATAAACTTAGCTCTGTTTGGGAGGTAACCCAAGGTTTTGGTTTGATGTTTTGTTTGAATTCTGTATTTGGTAACCCTTGATGATTTTCTACTTTACTCACCAAAAGCAAGAGCATTCAAGAGCACAAGACAAGGATTGACAGGGGAGTGCTATTCTACTTTTCCTTTTTTTGTTTTAATTGATTGTTGATAACATGTTTTGGAATATGAGTGCTGGTTATAGTTTATCTTTGCATGTGATTGATATTTGTTAGTGACTATTGATTTGAGTGGTGACACTTGTTGGTTTTGCTCAATTGGTGAAAATTTGAGATCTTAGAAGCTTTTGCTATCCCTATACTTGGATATGGTTATTTCTTCACTTCTATTACTTAGTGTTACTTGTCCACATTGAGGACAATGTGACATTTAAGTGTGGGGGTGTTGTGAGAGGTATACCATTGATTTTGTATGAGTTGTCCTCAATTTTTTTTTTGAAAATATTGAAAATTTTCTTTGGTTTTGTACATAAATAGAAAAATTTTGCTTTTCATTGAAGCTTGGATTTTACTTGTGAACATTAGAAAAGTTGGGATGATTTGAACTTGAAAATGATTGAGTTTAATTAGAATTCAGTTCTATCTTCTTGAAGTGTTAGTAGATAGGCAAAGAATTTGCCTTAAATAATTGACTTTAGAATGTCAAATATTGGTAAGAAACTTGAGCATAAATATTCATTTCTTTCAAGAGGAAGTACACTTATTATGATTTTATCTCTAGAAGCTGTCTTAAATCTCTTTTGAAGCTTAACATCCTTTTGCTTGCACAAAAATGATTTAGGCATTCATTTTATAGCTAGTTTGGCCAAATATTTATCCCTTTCATATGAAAATCATTTGCTTTACTCTATTTGAGCCTTAATTTGTTTTTAAAAGAAAATTGCACAGAAAAAATAGCTTTTTGTTCGAGAAATACAATTTTTATATCTTTTCCTTTCCATTCATTTGTTACTTTAGTAAGTGCTAAGTGAAATAATTTTAGAATAAGAGTGAAGGGATTAGAAAGTTAATGTCATGTGAGTTGGCGTGGATAGTGGAAAGAAAAGAAAAGAAAAGTGAATGAGTCACTTAAAAAAAAAAAAGAAATATAAAGCAAAAGAAAGAGAATGAAAGAAAAACGAAAAGAAAAGATTGACGAAAAAAACAAATAATATATTGTAGATATCAAAAGAATAAAGGTTGTTTATAGTGTGAGTAAGCTTGTGTTCTTTAATTGGATATTCCTTCATTTTTCATGAATTTCATTAAGTTATTTAGCACTAATTAAATTATTCCTCCATACCATTTGACTACTTTTATTTCATTATCCTATCCTATTCATTATAACCCTTGGAAAAGTCCTTTTGATTTGTGTGAGCAATAAGATAATATAGTAGAAATGGAGATGATAAACAAACTTATGGTAGATAGATTGTAATAAATGAAAGAGAATGAAATACAAGTCCTTTAATTATGTTAAGAGAAGAGTGCAAACACTTACTTGTGAGGAACATTCTATTGTTATTTGTCTTTGTTAAATTATTTACATTTATACGTGCATTTCTAGAAGGTGGAAAAGAGTTTGAAGAAAGCTTCATTGTTGAAAATTTAAATTAAATTCAATTTTGTAGTGTTTGCTTTAAAAATCTTACTTCCATGAGCTTCTTTGGTTGTTTTAAACTTATGAAATCTTGGGGACAAAATTTGATGCAAGTGTAGGGGCGACCAAAATGGCTTTGTTTAAAAGGAAATGCTCTCCTAAGCCGATGTGTAGCATTTGTAAAGTACATGTGGAGACGGTAGAACTTGTTTTATTTCTATGTCCATGGGCAAAGCTTTGTTGGTTTGGTTCACCCCTGAATATGGTGTTTGATGAGACAAATATGGTCAGATTTGCATGTATGTGTTGGTTTATATGGAAGGCAAGATGTGGGGCTATGTTTGAAGATGTGGAGATTAATGCAGTAGCTTTCCTTTCAAAAGCCATCAGATTCACTGATGAATATTGCGAATGTATGGGGAAGAGAAGGAGGCGTCAGAATCTGGTACAGCCTGTGGAGAGAAGTATGCAGTGGCAGAAACCAGAAACAGGTCTGTCAAGATTAATATTGATGATGCATACAGTGAAAAAATGCAAAGTGCAAGCATTGGATTGATAGGGAGGGATGAAGGTGGAAACTTCTTGGGAGGAGTCGGATTAAGAGTAGAGGCAGACTCTGCTTTTATGGCTGAATGCATGGCTTTGATGGAAGCTTTTAGAGTAAAGGAACTTTTTAGTGGTGGTAGGATAATTTTGGAGACGACTTGTATGGAACTATACAGAAGAGTGGTGAATAGGAATATAGAAGGGTGTGATTGGAAATGTGAAGATTTGTCGCTGAAGTGTTTCGATATTCTGCTAATTTTTTAGCAGCTCAGGTTTTAAGAGATAGGAATGGTCTGACTAACGTTGGAAAAACACAGGAATTGGCTTACAGGTTTTTTTCCGTGGTATACTGATATAGGAATGATACAGATATGTTGTTTTTCTTGGTTTTAATTTTGTGAGTATGAGGGTTGGGTTGTAATATTAGGTGTTTTCGAGAGTTTTCTTTGGCTTCAGCTATTAGTGTTTTTATACTTTGTTTGTTGTGGTATTAATAAAATTGTCTGTTTGCTCAAAAACAAAAAAAAAATTATATTGGAAGTTTTCAACTGTTTTGCTATATTCACATTGACTAATATTGATTTTGTTTTCAATGTTTGTTTCTTTTTTTTCAAACCATGACGTTTCTCCTATTTCACTTTTGTGATAAGTGTCTTCAATATTTCATACAGAAGCTTCAGAAGATCAAAATGCTATATATGAATTTTCCCACGTGGGGTAGCAATACTTTGTTCATGTTCTACTTCTCGGATGGTAAATATTTTGATGGGCACGCCATTAGCAAAAGATAGTCACACAACAACAAAACAATCGCATAGCAGAAAATTATATTTTTGACGAAATTGGCAAAATCTCTTTCACCAAAGGAAAATTGAAAGAGATAATAAGATTGGAAGCTTCTTGGTTGGTTCCATTAATGTGTGGAAAGACTGAAAAAATTGAGTGTCGTTTGGGACGAAGACTTTACTAGCGTCACGGATGAGGAAAAATGTACATATTTTAACAGTTGAACTCAGGATACAAAAGAAAAAAAATATATTCTCATTTCATAACAAAAAATAAAAGTAAAACAAATTATTTTTTATTTCATTATATAAATATTTTTTAATGTTTAAATAATTTGCAATCATTCGCGTTTGAAATTCAAAGGTCTAAATAATAATTTATAGGGTATTTTTCTTACTTTAATTAAAAGCTAACGATTGTATTTGTAAATAACCTATAGTTGAATGGTCTATTCGCATTTTGTCCATTTTATCGTAAATAAACTTTTGAAACGTTCAAACAATTTAGTTGTGAAAATGAATATATTAATGTTCGAATTTTTCCTTGAACAGACAGGAAGACTTGGACATAAAAAATAAGTGTAGGGATTTTTTTTTTTTATCAAGGATTTTTTGGCCTTCAATTTAAGGCATTTAAATGTTTGTTTACTTTTGATTTTCCAATATGTTCTTTAATTAAGCAACACTTGATTTACAATGATCTTCATAGCTTGTACACCTCCTGATCATGTAAATAAAGACTTCATCGAGTTCATTCGACACAGTAAATTAATTTCATTAACAACAAGTGCTGACATAAAAAATTCTCAAATAATAATATATTAAATTTAATTTAATAAAATAATATTTTTAGATTAAAATATTATCATTTAAAAAATTCTTTATAAGTATTTAAAATTGCAGCATCGTCTGCATCATTTAAATATGTGCCCTTGTACATAAACTATTCTAACACTCTCATCTTCATGTTCCTCAAAGAAGCCTCAATCTCATGTACATAAAAGCTTGAATACCTCTCCATGAAAGGAAAATATATTCAACGTAACATATATGTACTACTATACTGAACGAATAAATGCCAACGTTAATTTCCATACAAATGTTTCTATGGATTAAACATATTTTAGGAAAAAATAGACTTTATTATGTCCATTTCAAAGAAATAATTTACTTATAGGTCCCAGGTAAAAAATTTAAACAACGAGCCAATGAATGCATTAAAAAATGACAAGACTATTTTACAGCGAAATCAAATTTAATGGATAAAATTGAGCGATACAAAAGAGTACTCTCTTAAGTGTTAATTCAACTCCTTTTTCTTTGAGGATTTTTTTAAAATCATACTAAAAAAGTTGAACGTTCCTTTTCATTTTTTCAAGAAACTAGTAACCTTTCAACATAAAATTAGGTGCTTTTTACTTCTGTATAAGTAACAATTTTAAATATTCTTTATAATCTTAATTACATAACAACAAAGTGACTGTGGCTCCCATGCAGTTAATATTGTGACGGTAAATAATAAAGAGTCTGGATTTGTCAATGAAGATTGGTGAGACGGGCAAGAAAGAAGCTCCTCCGTGAGGCTCATATGCAATTAATATTATGATTACGTTATTTGATTTGGAAGGAAGGCTTTTCAAACGCAGTAATTATGTATCTTTTTTATCTCAAAATTTTGTGATGTTTGTTTAGTATAGGTGGTGGGTGATCATGGATGCATTTATGTCACAGACAAAAGATTGGAAGAATTAAAATGGTTAGAAGAGTCGATAAGGAAAATGACGTGCATGGAATACTTTGAATACTTAAAATTAGATTTCCTTTATCTTCGAATTTCCAACTTTCTTTTTTTATATTTTCAAAACTTCTACACACGCACACACCATGGATAGAGTTCTTTGAGAATATCATTCTACTCAAATCAAACACAATGACGAGCTTCCCTTCACAAACTTCATCCGTTTTACTGCTCTTGCTATTTGCAACAACATTCAACAACAGCACTTGTAATAGGAGCAAGGAAGTTCGATGCAATGAAAATGATCAAAGCATACTTTTGATCTTCAAACAAGGAGTCGTGAATTCTTCAAACCAACTCTCTTCATGGACCAGTCAAGAAGATTGCTGTTTATGGGAGGGAGTTCATTGAGACAACATCACTGGCAGAGTTACAAAGCTTGATCTAGTCAATCATGAATTACAAGGAGTGATTGATCTCTCTCTTCTTTACAAGTGTGTGTCTCAACTTTTTGGATTTGAGTATTAATGATTTCACAAGTGTGTGTATTCCACCATGCCAAGTCTCTAAGTTTCCTTTACATAGAGACATATCAAGCAACCAATCAATCGCCACCTCTTATTCTCCATCAGCAAATTTTTCTGCTCATCTTCATTACCTTGACTTTTCACGTAATTATATGCCACTTAATGATCTTCGTTGGCTTTCTCAACTTTCCTCAGTAAAATTTCTTAACCTTAGTAGTAATGATATTGGAAGTGAACCCAAATGGCTCCATGTGGCTATGCTGCCTTCACTATCTGAATTGCGCTTGGCAGATTGTGGGTTGAGAGATTTTCCATCCTACAACTATGTCAATTTTACATCTCTTAAAGCTCTTGATCTTTCATACAACAGTATCAGCTCAAAATTACCCCTGATTCATTCTTTCATGTCACCAAAGACATCTCTTCTATTGACCTTGGTGACAACAATTTATATGGTGGATTACCAATAGCCTTGTTCAAGCTTCCAAACCTGAATTATTTATCATTATCCAATAATAAATTTGAACGATCAATTCCATCATTTGTTGGAAACCTTTCTTCTTTAATTTCAGTGGATTTGTCCCACAATTATTTCAGTGGAAATCTTTCAGAAAGCCTTGGACAACTCCATAAGCTGAGTTATTTACACATTGAATACAACTCTTGGGTGGGTGTCCTTTCGGAGAGGAATATTTCCAATCTATCAAACTTAAAAGTATTGGATTTGGGTTTAACTGGTTTCAAATTTGACTTTGATCTTAATTGGGTCCCACCATTTCAACTCGAATATTTTGCTTCAGAAAATACAAGCTTAGCTCCCAATTTTCCAGCATGGCTATACACACAGAGTTCCCTAGAAGAGATGTGGCTTTCTAGATCCATGATTTCAGACATTGATGCAGATATATTTTGGAGCTTCATAGCAAGAATTGATGTTATTGTTGATCTATCAAACAACTTCATCGGTGGAGACATATCCAATTTGACACTAAACTGACAATATGTAAGTTTAGAGTATAATAATTTCAATGGAGGCCTCCCGCACATGTCACTTGTAGCGGCCGCGGTTGGAATGAACCGCTACAAAGGTAGTAGCGCAGTTATGTTGAACCGTTACAAATCCATTTATAACAGTGGATTCTATAGCAATTTTGACAACTGCTACTAATGTCGTTTGTAGCGGTTAAAACTCCTACAAATACACTTTTTTAACCGCTACTAATCTGCATTTTTTTATAATGAAATCTCTATAAAATTAGCTCAAAATTTTGTAGTTGCCAAAGTTTTTTAATCACATCACATTTTTCTTTGTATGTATCAAGTTTATACATAAATTGAATTTAAAACCAACAAATATATTAGAAAAATGTGATCAAATACTCAAATTTCTAGAGATTAACAACGTCCAAAGATTCCAAAACTAGGACATGGTAAGGCTAAATTGGAAAAGATCTTGAGGGAGTAAGAAAGAGCACGGTACAAAAAGCTGGATCAAATCAAACCCGAAACCGGTGAACTGACCACAAGTCCGGTCTGGTTCACAGTCTGAATCGGAGGATTTGAGACTCGAGATAAACCAGAATAACCCGCTCTAAACCGGTCAGAACTGACATAACTCACTGGTTTAAACGATTTACCAGGTCAATATCTTTATGGCTTTATAGAATGAGACAAAGACGAAATGGGGAGAAAGAAGGGGGGAGTATGGATTAGAATGCTGCAACCTACCATTACAACAAATAGATTCAGCGTTCGCAACAAATTGATGAGTGTGACCAAGAGAGAAAGCAAGACTTAGAAGTCGGTGAAGCATTAACAGCCCAAAAAAGTGGAAGAGTGAGTGAGAAACTGTGGCTTGCAAGACTGAAATCAGTAGGGGCAATCGATTGTGAGGTAGAGAATAGACTTCTTTAGATGTTCAAGCAGCAGATATTGCCGGCGTGCTCCTTCTCTGGTTCACAACTCTGCTTCCTCTTCAGTTCTCTTTTCCCTTTTTTCGGCCGCAATTCACCTTTCTAAGCCTAAAGTGTCGGCCCCATCATCACTACAAACCCTAATAGTCAATATTAAAATGATAGAATTATCCTTAAACTTTCTAATCCTTATCTAGGGGTGGAAATAGGCTAGGTTAGGCTAGGTTTTGCCTAAATAGACCTGGGTCTGCAACAGAGATTCAAAGCCTGAGCTTGTATGGAGGCTGTTTTTTAGGCCTGGGCCTGGGCCTTTAAAAGGCCTGACAAGGCCTGAAGCCTGTTTAAAGGCCTACTTAATAATGTAGGCTTTTAAAAAGCCTTTAAAGCCTCTGCCTCCAAATTTATATATAACCCTTCACAGTTATATATAATCCTATATTATATCTTAAAAGCCTAATATCCATTCTCATAATAATATTTGTTAGAACCAGCTGACACCCAAGAGGAGGTGAATTGGGTGTAAAATAAAAACTTAAGAACTTTAAAGATCTTTTCGCATTTTAGTGGAAGCAATAAATATGAAAGTAATGAATTATAAATCAACGATTAATGTATGTTGGAAATATAAGAGCTTAGGGAAGAGAATATGTAAACTGTGATTTATCCTGGTTCGGCCCAATTCACAATGACCTATGTCCAGTCCCCAGGCTCCCCCTAAAATTTTCAATCCACTATCTTCTTGTTTAATCCAGGCACAAGAAAATCCTTTACAACCCACAAGTTTAGCCGGGTACTTGCGAAGCCTTTTACAAATCTCTCACCGAGTTACTCTCCCTTATACACCATATATATGGTTACAACCGAGTTACTCTCCCTTACACACCCCGTAAGGATACAACTTTGATGATGAAAGATTACAATCAATCTTCTCTCTTAGAAGTGAATAGATGAATACTGAAGCACAATACAATCAATCACTCTCTCAAATACACATAATATAGAAAACAGATAAGAGCAGAGAGTGTTTGGGTCGAGATGGATAGTTTATGATATGAGCATGTTTGTGTCGTTGTGTTCTCGTTGTTGTTGTACTTCGTTGAATGTTCCCATATTTATAGATGAGTTGTGATAGCTGTTGGAAGCATGTCAACCTATCCGTTAGAGTGGCGTAGCTTCGTTTGACCGTTCTTCGAATTTGAAAACTGTTATTGTGGTTGGTGAACGCTCCACTTCCGTAAAGTCAACTTTTGACTCTTCACATCATATCTTCATTGTATTTCTAGAGAAATGCATTAAACACTAATATAATGAAGTGTTTGAGTGATTGGAAGCAAGATGGATGAATTACATAGTCATTCCATTGATTTCCAGAATCTTCATAACGTTGCTCATCACATTACTCGAGTGGTCACTCGAGTAACCTCGGTCATTACTCAAGTGATCCCTCGAGTAATTGTAACCCCCCTGACGTAATTATATCCGAAATACTCAATTAAAATGAAATAGAGACCAATAGGAAACAAAACTTATTTAAAATCCCATCTTCACGATAGGGTTTTCACAGATAACTTTCGAAATATAATTTACCTGGTCTCATATTCAATTTCGAATACAATTACATTACGCGGAATATCACATTTATAAAAATATCAGTGTACAACAATAACTTCCCGGTTTTTGCTGGGTTCATACCTTTACATAGAATTCATAGGGCACATTCGCCCTTTACAATTCCTCAAACGGGGATTACACAAATCTCAACTCCATACATGCATACTCAATACTCATCCAATGTACAAATACAATATCCAAATATACATCCCAACTATCATCCGAACATATACAATTATCCCAGCATATAACGATAACCAACTACCAAATACAAATGCCCATAAGGGATTCTCGTCGCCCCTAGTCACTTGCTCCTTCCTTGAGCCACTTGACCTGTCTAAAATGTTGGTAGGGGAGGGTGAGATTCTAGAGAATCCCAGTAGGAAACAGATACCAATATGCATGCAAGATAAGTGTTTAATGCATGACATGCTTGCATCACAATAACTCATGTTCACATAATGATATATTCTCATGCTCAATGTTTCAACAACATACTCATGGCCATAGCATAAATAGAAACAGAGCTTCAATCATTCATATATGTTTCACATAATCAAGCAAAGCAATAACATGCATCAATACACAAACACAAATATCAATACATGCAGGAGAGGTAAGTTCCCTACCCTTTTCTTTCCACGTATGCTCCAGCTCCGCTTACTCACAAACCAAACGAATACTGAACCCTTTCAAACTCTCAAAATGCTGAAAATGGGGGTTGGCTGCGGCCCAGAAAATCCAGTTTCTTGGCTGAACTTCCAAAAATCATAACTAATTCAGGACAAATCGAAATAAGGTGATTCCAAAGCCAAATGAAAGCTATTTAAGTCCTCTTTCTAGAACAAATATTTTCCAATACTAGAAATCACCACATAAATACAGAATTCCCAAATATTCAAGACTGTCCCAAAACAGAATCCATTTTCGACCTCAAACTTTGGACAGCTATAACTCCCAGTTCCAAAAACGAAATGGCACAAATTATATGTCTGTTTTGAAGCTTGAGATGTGTACTTTATGACTGGAAAGTTTCATAATTTTCGAAAATCATTTTCCCAGTCAAAACGTCCACGTCATCTGACTGTCCAGAACAGACTTGCCAAAACAGGGTCCAGTTTGGATGCCAAACTTTGGTCAGTTCAAACTCCCAACTCACAAAGCGAAATGACACAAAATTTATGTCCATTTTGAAGCTTGAGATGTGAACTTTAAGACTGGAAAGTTTCATAATTTTCGAACATCATTTTCCCAGTCAAAACGTCCACGTCATCTAACTGTCCAGAACAAACTTGCCAAAACAGGGTCCAGTTTGGATGCCAAACTTTGGTCAGTTCAAACTCCCAGCTCACAAAACGAAATGACACATAATTTATGTCCATTTTGAAGCTTGAGATGTGAACTTTAAGACTGGAAAGTTTCATAATTTTCCAACATCATTTGCCCATCCAAAACGGCATCACAAACAGACTACCCAGACAGAATTCTCACTGGACAGAATTTCCAGTTTTTCAACCATTGTGTCCAATCCAATTCAAACCAATTCCAATGATCAAATACCACAACATGGCACCATTTTCAACATAAAACACAACCCAATTCATCCAATCCAAAATCACAAGAAAATCAGGGCAAAATTCGAAATTCACAAAGCTCAACCAAAACTCACAAAACTTAGATCAAAAGTCTTCAAATACTCACCTCTTCCTCTTTCCCAAACCAATTCTTTGATTCTCCATCTTTCCAAATTTCCACAAGTTCTCAAACTTCACCAATCAAAATTCTGAAACCATAGGAATATAGCCCTCAACCTCATGAATAATATTAGTGAAGATGAATTAGGCATTCATGGTTATTTAGGGCACTAACCTTAGGTTTTCTTCTTCCTCTTTCTTGCTCAACTTGGACGTCAATGGTGGAGAGGAGAGATGAAGTGAGCTGCAGAAAAAATGATGAAGAATGTCTTATTTTGATGTGAGCTAAGTCACTTGGCCGACACTTAGAAGTGGAGAGAAGAGAAAAATGACTTTTGACAATTTGACCCAATCAATGGCTCTTATGGTGACACTTGTCAAGATCTTAATCCATCACCCATGAATTCACAAACACACATACACACATGATTCCACCCTTTGATCTTTCAATCCTAGCCATTGATCTTGATTACTAAGGAGTGTTCTCATCGGTAACTAACCAGTCAGTCGGTAAATTTACCGTTTTGCCCCTGATTATGGTAATCTCTCTTGAATCACCACCAAACACTTCATATCTTTCCATATCACCACATTATGCGCCCTCCCTCTATTTTAAGTCAATTTAGAGGTTAATCCATAATTGAACTTAAATACAGGGTTTCGGCGCTGCTCACAGCACATACGAATCACATTCCGGAACTCAAATCACATCGAATTCTCCAAAAAGGTTATTTATCACTAACCACATCCACTTTTGGAGTCATTATCTCTTAATCACAATTTAGGATCTTGCTAAACAGGGGCTTAGCAGTCCACTAATCTCAGGCTTATTCTCTAGCCTCATGTTTCAAAATTCGGGGTGTTACAGTAATCACCTTCAAAATCTAGCCGAGAGCATTTCCAACTTCATCACTTACCTGATTACTCGAGTGCTCCCTCGAGTAAAGCTTCAAATAACTTTGGAGATTACTCGAGTGGTGCCTTCGAGTAAAGTCACACATTTCTTGGCCGAGAGCTACTGGATGATTTCTTCTCTGATTACTCACGTAATCCCTCGAGTAAGCTTTTCAAATAACTTTGTAAATTACTCGAGTGATCCCTTTGAGTAATCCATCTCAATTCTTGATAGAGAGCTTTCTGGAACAATTTCTCACACATTACTCGAGTGGTCCTCGAGTAAGGTTTCAAATAACTTTGCATATCACTCGAGCAAGCCCTTTAAGTGATCTCTTCATTTTGATTCAAAGCATGGCAAATTATATATCATCGGAAAGCTCTCATCGTCTACATCTCAATGCAACAAGAATCAGCTCTAAACTCGTTGTGTACAGAAAATTATGATCCAAAGAGTATCTATTGTTCTTAGACAATCTCTGAAATCACGAGCAGCAACTTTCAGAAGGCATAGCTCTTAGGATATAACTTCAAATATGCCAAATTACCTATCCATGGAAACCTCTTTGAGTCTACTTTCATATGGAATCAGTTTCGTCTCAATCCGATATGTAGTTTAAGAGTTATGTACAAAATACCGAAACTGTTCTGGTAAAAGACGCTGATTCATGTGTCAACTTCAATAGATCATATCTCCTTCATCAGAACTCCTTGGATTGTGATCTTGGTGTCCATAGTTCATGTTGGGAGTCTAGTTTCATATGCCACCAGTTTCAGATCAATCCAACTTGTGGTTAGAGAGATATGCCCAAAATACCGAACCTCTATTCTGCTGCGCAAAAACATAGCACAATAAAAATGCATATCACTAGAGTGGTTACTCGAGTGATCATGTCCATCACTCGAGTAACCACTCGAGTAATGCCTTCCAAAACATGGCAAAGAGGCAAAACTCAAAGGAACACCTTAAGGAAGTTCCAGAACTTCCATATAAGTTATCTTGGCTTCGAATTGACCCATTCCAATCTCCATATGATCAAAGAAACCTCCGATATCACTTCTATGAGCTTGAATCTTGATATTCTCATTTGATCTTGTAAGTTCTTCTTTGTTCAATATCTTTCTTCTTGTTTTTCCTCTTGATGATCATTCTTCATCACCCAACTAGATATCTTCTTGAATTGATGATCTTTCTTCATAACCCAATTAGATGTTTTCTTGAATATCTTCAATCTTCTTCAACCTTTGCTTGATATTCCCATTAGTTCTTGCAATACCTTCTTTCTTCAATCCCTTGCCTCTTGATTTTCTTCTTGATAATCATTCTCCACATATGAGGCATTATAACATCAACCCACCATCGGGTTTATGATTAATCTACAAGATATACAACATTAAATATAGTAGTTAGTCAATGTAGAAGATAAGTATATTATGCAAACTTTTTGCTCTTAATATTTGATATCTATATTTGACATCATCAAAACTAATCATATATAACAATATTAGGGCTTAATAGGGAAAAGAAAAGAATGTCTAGTGACAACAATTATCTGAGCGAATAGGAATAAAAAAAATAATTGTCTATTGACTAATGAGATATATTTTCTAAAATTGACCAAGCATAACAAATAACTTACAAAACTAGATTCTACTTATTTTACCTTTCCCACATAAATTGGGACAAACTCCTCTTACTTAGATTATAATATTTTATCTGACACTAAAATAAACTCATAACAATTATTATGCTTCAGTGGAGGGCGCAAATTAGAGGAGAGTGAGTAAGTTAGTGTTGCCATCTCGAGCGATCGAAGAGAAGAAAGGCAAGGGTGAATGATTTATGTGAAAATAATGGTTGAGTGTAATGATGATGTGATATGAAACTTAGAATTAAGGTTAAGTTAATAAATTTATAAATAATTTAGATTATATTATATATACTTATGTAATAGTATACATTAAAAAAAAAAAAGCTAAATAGGCCAGGCCTGTAGGCTTATATGCTAGGCCTTATGAAAATAGGCCTGACCTGTTTATCTAAATAGGCCTAACAATATGTTTGAGCCTGAACCTGACCAATTTACTAAATAGGTTTAGGTTAGGCTTTATGTAGGCTAGGTCGTAGGCCTCTATTAAGGGCTTGACCTATTTCCATCCCTATCCTTATCTAGATAAATTTATTAAGGGAGAACAGAAGTTGGGAAAATAAAAATTAATCACCCAAATCTAATTGATCTCAATTTTAATTTGATTATATTAATATAAATAGCCTCTTATTTTTATTATCATTAAAATTTTATTTTATATCATAGTTTTTTCTTATTATTTTATCTAAGATATTCACTATATAATTAATTATATTATTTTATTTATTACCAGTTTGACCCCGAATTGACCCCGGTCTAACCCACTAAACTTTAAGCTACTGTCTCGACTGGTTCATTGCCCGGCCCAGTTCTTTGAACCTTGAAAAAGGGAGAGGGAGAGAAGAAAGAGAGAGGGTGAGGGTGTGTTGGGGTGGATAAGAGAGAGAACACTAACATCATGGGCCGACATATATATAAAATAACTGAGGTTATGTATAAATTAACGGTTTTATTGATTTTGCCCCATATTTAAGAGTTCATGTGTGATTTTACACCAAAATAAATTTTATTGCGTCAAACACACCTTTAAAAAACATTATTGTTAAATTTATACATTAACCCTATTATATATACACAGTTGGTCAGTTTTGTGTTTATGGATGGGCCTATTTGTTTTGTCCAAGATTAAAACGTTCCCCCTTTCTTAATTCATCGAATAAACATTCCACCATGATGTCCCATCATTAGTTAATTAAAAAAGCTTAATCTGTAAGAAAAGCATGGCTTCCATTTTTAGACAGGTACATTTTTTAAAAAAATGAACAGAGATGATATAGAAAGGGATGGATTCCCACCCCTAAATATAGATGGGAAATTTCATTGCTAATTTGTATAACAGAAGGGATTAAAAATTAATAAAAAATTTTTTATGGAAAAAATTTAGTAGAAGTCCTAAATAAGGGACTTATTTATAAATAAGACCCCGAGTTTGTAAACTTGCAGCAATCAAGTCTTTATCGTACCTGGTTGTAATTTGCCATGGATGTAAAATTAGGACGCACTGCCTCCACTTCAAACTTGTTGAGTTGAAAATTACAGAGTTTCAGTTAAAAATTCATGAGGACCAGTTGTAAATATAAGAAGAGAATGACATATTTTGTGGATTTATAATATAATTGATCCTTACAAATTCTGCAATTTACAATATAAATGTCTAAAATGGGGGCAGTATGGTCCTTGTACACCTATGACAAATTACAACCAGATTAAGTTCCTTATTTGAGACTTATACGTAATTTTCTCTTTTTTATTTACATGGCTTATATGATGAGCTTGCAAATACTTCTCAACATAGAATATTGTGTTTTTTTGGTTAGTTTCTTATTATATTGAAACATATTATTGTTGTAAATTAGGGTGTATTAATTATAATTCGAGCTCATACAAGCCAGCATATAATTTTATTAAGAGATGAAAGTAAGTTCCTAGACGTTTAAGATTTAGTTGTTCTGTGTAATAATTTAACAGCGTTGGCACAAATTGTCAATTTATGATTGTACAAGTATTATGATTGCTGTAATCGAAATGATCCTATTATATGCTTACATTATATGAATACACACACACACACTCATACGTGTATATGCGCCTGTCTATATGTGTGTGTTAGAGATTAGTGATTAGATATGGATGTTAAGATATTCAAATAGTTGAAATTTATTGCACGCCTTGGCCGGCTAGCTTATCGATTCCTTATATTAAGGGAAAATGATATCAAAGTCCTAACTAAAAAAATTAATATTAGAAAAGTTTCATAACTTGTCAATGACCAATGAAAGAGCTATCATTAATAAGTTATGAGACTTTTATAATATTATTGTTTTTAATTGGGACCTTTGTGTGATTTTTCTTTAATTAAATAAAGATGCCAAGCGTAAAGATAATAAGATGGTGTTTCCAATATAACTGAGGGATTTGAAGGTCAAAATAGAAATTAGCTTGAAAAAGAAAGGGAAAAGAAGAATGTATAGGTAGGAAGAATGAAATGGCTTCTTAGTTAAGAGGGGAATTTTCCCCCCCTTTTCAAATGATGAAAAGCCACAAGGATTTAATTTGAGTAGTTATAATCCATTTTTCATTAAAAAGAGTAGAGTTTCGGGTGTACCTGAAGTGTTGTTTTGAACTCTTACGGTATCCACACGAACCGGATCACTAGGGCTTTGGCTATCTTACTCAGCAAATTCACTGGGAGAAAAGTAGAGAAAAAGAGTTTTGTTTTCACAGTCTATTTTTCTTCTGGGGAGAATATGTCCCATATACTGCAAAACACGAAGCCATGTTCGATCACAACTGTTTCCACTAAAACCTTCGGGAAAACTGTTCCCACTTGTTTTAATTTTGAACCCTTGGGGAATATTATCAACTAATACCCCACATATATTTAGCTATTTTATTTTATCCTAAAGCTAATGAGTTTGGGCCTAATCTACCAAGGGTGGATCAAGCCCAATTCCCAACAAAAAGATTGGATGACTCGGAAATATTAGAAAACTTGACTATAGGGAACATAATGTGATTAAAATTTTTTTAGGCATTCAAATGTTTGTTTGCTTTTGAGTAACAGTTTGCTGGCAATGATTTTCTCAACTTGTTTAATATATATACCATGGAAATTAAGACTTCGTTGAGTTCAATCTATTCATCAAATTAAATTAAAATGCATTCATCCCTCAAACTATTGCCTTTCAAGATATATATACGATTGTGTGCAATGTCTCAATAACACCATGTCATTGATGTTTGATAATATGAACTGAACATAACAGGCCTAATAACAATTTTATAGGATTTTTTATCTCTTCTAATTTTTAAAAATCTAAAAGTTGTATTAGTAAATAACCAGTAATTTAATGTTTTCTTAAAAAGATGCAAAGACTTGGAAGTATTAGAAGAATTGACCATAAAAAATATGTTGTTATAAATTGAAAAGTTGTGATGTTTACTGGCAAAAGAACTGGAAGACATTATATATACCAAGTAAAGCCTGAGAACTTTATTGAGTTCAATATAATGGGGAGCTTTTTCACTTCACAAATATCGTTTGTTTTAATTCTGTTTCTGCTATATGCAACAACATTCAACAGAAGCATTATTATGAGTGGTGCAAATGGGGAGGTCCGTTGCAATGAAAATGATAAAAGCTTACGCTTAATCTTCAAACAAGGAGCAGTGGATTCACACAACCAACTCTCTTCTTGGACTGTTGAACAAGATTGCTGTTTATGGGTGGGAGTTCAGTACTGTAACAACATCACAGTCAGAGTTACAGAGCTTTCTCTTTCCAATCATACATTAAGAGGTCCGATAAATCTATGTGTGCTTCAACTTGAATTTCTCAATTACTTGGATTTGAGCAACAGTCAATTGGAAACTGAGTATGCTGCCACCATGACAAATCTCCAGATTTGACAACCAATCAATGGCTACTCCTTCTATTGCTCTCAGCTACCTTAACTTTTCATGTAATTTTAAGTTAGGCATAAATTATCTTCATTGGCTATCTCAAATTTCTTCCTTAAAATATCTTGACCTTAGTTTCGTTGATATTGGAAAGGAAACCAAATGGCTCCACTATATGGCCATGCTTCCTTCACTCTCTGAGTTACACTTGACAGCTTGTGGACTGAGAAATTTTCCATTCCTCAACTATGTCAATTTCACATCACTTGTAACTCTTAAACTTTTTCACAATAGTTTCAACTCAAAATTACATGATTCCTTCTTTAATTTCACCAGTGGTATCACCCATCTTGGCCTCAGCAGCAACAATTTGTATGGGCAGCTACCGGTAGCCTTGTTTAAGCTTCCAAACTTGAAAAGTTTAAGGGTGATCTACAATATGCTCAAAGGAACAATTCCAGAGTGGTTAGGCCAACATGAACATTTGCAGGAATTTGATATCTCTGGTAATTTGATTTCTGGTTCAATTCCATCTTCTCTTGGAAATATTTCTTCTTTGATTGCCTTAGAATTTTCCTACAATCAATTGAGTGGCAATCTTCCAATAAGCCTTGGGCAACTCCATAACCTAAATATATTATCCATTGGAGGCAATTCCTTGGTTGGTGTTCTATCAGAAAACAATTTTGCCAATCTCTCAAGGTTATCACATCTATACGCTTTTTCAAATGGTTTCAAATATAGGTTTGATCCGAATTGGGTTCCACCATTTCAACTTGAGCTTTTGAATTTGGGTAACACAAGTCTAGGCCCTACTCTTCCAGCTTGGATATATACACAAAGGTCTTTACACTCGCTATACATTTATGAATCAGCGATTTCAACCATAGATGTAGATGTCTTTTGGAGTTTTGTTCCAAGAATAGATAAGGTCGGTCTATCAAACAACTTGATTAATGAAGATATATCCAATGTAACTATAACCTCACGTTTGATAGATTTAAGCCACAATAATTTCACTGGAGGCCTCCCACAGTTATCAGCAAATGTCAAGACATTCTTTGCATCTCAAAACTCTTTCTCAGGATCTATATCCTCACTGTTGTGCCATCCAAAGAAATGGGGAAAACAAGTTATCTTCTTTGGATTTATCATATAATCATTTGAGTGGAGCAATTCCTAATTGTTGGGCCAATTGGAAACAATTCGGATACCTTGATTTGGGGAGTAATATGCTAACAGGTGAAGTCCCTGCCTCACTGGCTTCGTTAATGTATCTTCAGACACTCAACTTGAGTGATAATAGTTTTTTTGGCAAATTTCAATTAGACATATCAAACTTGACACATTTGAATTACCTCCTCCTAGAGAAAAATAAATTTTCTGGAAGTTTGCCAAATACAATGCAGCAAAATTTGAGGGTTATCCAATTGAGGGCCAACCAATTTATAGGCAATATTCCTCTACAGATGTGCAATCTATCTTCTTTGAGGATATTGGATCTTGCAGATAATAACCTTTCTGGATCCATTCCTCATTGCCTATATAACATCATGAGTCCAGATTCTATTAATTATGGTCTTCTTCGTGAACTTCACTTATTTACTAAAGGGAGAGAATTAGATTACAAAGTTGATTATTTCATTTTGAATATTATTGATTTTTCCAATAATAGTTTATCCGGAGAAATCCCTAAAGAATTATTTAATTTGACTGAAATGTGGTCGTTAAACTCATCTCTAAATCACTTGATTGGAAAGACTCCTATAGAAATTGGAGGAATGAAAAGCTTGGAAATCCTTGATCTTAGCTACAACAAGCTTTCTGGAGAAATTCCCTCCATCATATCTAATTTATCTTTTCTCAGTCATTGAACCTCTCATACAACAATTTCAATGGTCAAATCCCATTGGTAACCCAAATTCAAAGCTTTGATTATTGGAGTTTTGTTGGCAATCCTATACTTTACAGAGATCCTCTTCCAACAAAGTGCTCCAGGAAAGAAGAGACACGAGACTCAAAGCAACCAGTTGAAGGAAATGAAGACGACATCTTTTAAAAGTCATTATATCTTGGGATAGGAGTTGGATTTGTAGTGGGTTTTTGGGGAGTTTGTGGTTCTATCTTCCTCAACAAGGCATGGAGACACAAATTTTTCCGATGGTTTGATCATTTGGTAGATCAAATTTATGTTGGTGTGGCTCTCTGTTACAAAAGGATTGGTTGAATATCAGGAAAAAATTTCCTTTGAGGTAATAAACTAGTGTCCTTGGCTTGTTTTAAAATTGTTGTTATTTAAAACATAGTTTCTTTTTCCTTTTCTTCTTCTTCTTCTTGCCAAACAAATTATGTTCTCTTACTGATTATGTATTATCTTGTTTATTGTTCAGTATGTGTTGTCTTCGGGATGCAAGTGCAACAGCCGGCATCGGATAGAGCATTTTTTAGTTCTGAATAATGGTTTTCTGCTTCAAGGAAGAGGGAGCTTTGCGGCCATGTTGCCTATTGAACCTCCTTTTGTTATCTTAAATTTAGTGAATTGTACAGTGAAGAGAACATTTTGTAACATTGGTTGTTAGCGTATGTCTGTGTGTTGATGTCATGTTAAATTTACTGACTTGTATTGAGAAGAGAACATTTGTTGCATAGTTCTCCAAATGAAATATATGATTGCCCTTCAAAATTATTATCCTTTTATCTTCCAATGGAGTTTTTTTTTTTTTTCATAATTATGTCTTCAAAAATGGGTCAAAACTTCAAATGTTTTTATTTGAAATAATTAAAATTAAGAAAACATGCAAGTACACGCGCACACATTAATGAGTAGTATTGCTATATAACTTAGAAGAACACGTAATAAACTCAACTGGTCATTTTAGACATCTAGGTTTGTAAAAAGCAGTGAATATGTAAATATAATATTTATGAAATACTATCCCTTACATGAATTTTTATTAATTTTACCTGATTATTCACATATATTCAACATTTCCCGATTAATTGAGCTATATGAAATACTAATTATAGCTTAGGATAAGAATCAGAAATTAATTATTTAATTTGATGATATCAATGGACCTAGCTATACCACCACACTTATAAGCATACAGTGTTACATGCTCAGGGTTACGAACACATGAACTTCAAATATTGGGATTAATGCTATTTTGTTGCAAATTACATCAATTTTCATAATTTAATACGAGCCATATCACTATGGAAAAAAATAAAATCCAAGTCATATCATAAACAGTAGTTTACCCTTCTCTAATATGGCTCAAGTGCATGCCCCGTTTGGTAAGCAATAGCTGGCCCTGTTTTAAGATTTCCTGTGTCAGTGTTGTCATTTGTAAGATTTATATGTATGTTTGCTCCAATAAGATACAGAGCATTACGAGCATTATTGTTAAACTCACGAATTGATTCGCCGAGTTTACAGATTTTACATTTCTAATTTATAAAATCATTCTGAGTCATTATTAAACTCATGCTATTTATAAACTCAGTCATGCTCACGAGTTTACATACCGAGTTTACCTTTCTTACATATACTTTTAGCTTACAAAATCATATTAACTCAATCTTAAATTCGTGTTAAATTTTTTGATTTGATAATTCTTAGTGACTTTACATATGAATTTTAAATAAATTTTTTTTGTTGAGTAAGATAAATTATGAATGTTTATAGATTTAATTTTAATTATTTGGATTTAAAATATACTTAAATCAAAATTTTGTCATTTTTTGTATTTTAATTATATATTATCAATATTTATTTATTAATAAAAATAAATTCTTACAAGTTTATAATTAGAATTCACGATAAAAAAATTTATATGACTGCTACAAGTTTATTTAAACTCATGAATTTAACAACATCAGCGTGTTTCTAATGCCGTCTTCACATTGCTTTTTTGGCATTGTAGGCCCCACGTTATTTTTTAAATTAAAGTGCAGGAAGTCATAAGGTTATCGGCTGGCCGGCATAAGTATCAGTATAAAATATACTCTATTCAGTTCCAAATATTAATTACACATATTAAGAAATCTTCATTAAGGGTAGGTCCAACATAAATGATTAAATATGATATTTTAGGAAAACTGGCATACATTTTTTTACAAATATTTAACTTAACTAATTTTTTTGTCATCCATAAATCAAGTATCTAACTCATACATTAAAGACTATAAGGAGTAAAAAATAAAATCAATTTGGTGAAATTAATTTTGAGGCTAACAAGCTGACGTAGCTACTAACTGTTTCAAATGAAAATAAAAACAAAACTTGATGTAGCTATTAGAATTTAGATGTGCTTACGAGGTCACACTTGGCCTTCTGGGAAGGAAATATTGAGATATTATTATTCACTTTCAACATTGATATGGACATTAATATATATTCCCTATCTAACTCTCCTTGGGGGAAAAAAAAATAAGCGACCACCGTTGAATTGATCAACCTGAATTATTATATAAAAAATAATCTTAAATATTAATTATACAAAGTGAGTCAATTTTGTGTGTTTGTGGCTTGTGCTTATATATTTGTTTTCTTCCTGTACAAAATAATCCCCCTTCCAAGCTTCTTCGAATAAACAAGCCTCCATGATGTTCTATCATTAGTTAAAAACTTTAATCTGTAATAAATAAACAGCTTCGATATTTAGAGACATCTGTACTTGAAAATGAGGATATTATAAATATTGGAAATTTCGATGTTGCTATCTATGATTAAAGGGATGAAAATTAAATAAAAATTGGTCTTTTATTTACGTTGCTTATGGTGAGCTTGGAAATTCTTCTCAATAGAAGATCGTGTTTTTTATTTCTGAAATGATATTATTCATATATCATAAATGGTAATACCAATTCTTCATGCTCCGATCCATACAATATATGCATGCAATTCACTTTCACGATTTGTGTATATAATTGTGTCCAGTTTTTCTCTAACACCTTGCCCCGTACGTTGTCGTTAATAGAAGCTAACTTGGAAGGATCTAAAACTTAAATTATGTGATATATTCTCATTTTTTAATGTTAAAAGATGTAGTCATCAATGACGTCCACTAATTGAATTAGCTATTTGCAGTGTGCTATAAAACGATTTATTAGTTGTTGATTAATCGATTTTACATTATTTTGAAGCATCCAAAAAATTCGGTTTTGAAAATTGAAAACAGCTGAGAATAGAACATGATGTGGCATGGCTGTTGAATAATATATAGCCAGTGACCTTATTCTAAGAGAGAATATTAGGGTGTGTTTGGTTTGAGGGGAGGGGAGGGTCCTCATTCTCTCATTTGATATGAATTTTTGTGTTAGGTGGAAGTCAAAATTTTGGCTCTCATTTCTTTCCCTCCCTTTATTTTTGGCTCTTATTACAAAAGATTCCCTCTCCGCCCCTCTAATAAACCAAATAAGGTAACACAACCCCCTCCCCTCCTATCAAACCAAACACACCCTTAGAGTATTAATGCACTGAAGACTGCAGAGTACTCTCTTAAGTGTTAATTCAACTCCTTTTTCTTGAGGATTTTTTTAAAATCATATTAATAAAGTTGAACTTTCCTTTTCATTTTTTTTTAAGAAACTAGTAACTTTTCAGCATAAAATTAGGTGCCTTTTAATTCTGTATAAATAATAATTTTAAATATTCTTTATAATCTTACATAACAACAAAGTGACTGTGGCTCCCATGCAGTTAATATTGTGACGACGGTAAAGAATAAAGGATCTGGATTTGTCAATGAAGATTGGTGAGACGGGCAAGAAAGAAGCTCCAACGTGTGGATTCCATCTATTAATTATGAGTACATATTATGATTGAGTTATTTGATTTGGAAGGAAGACTTTTCACACACAGTAATTAAGTATTTGCCTTTTTTCCCTCAAAATTTTGTGGTGTTTGTTTAGAATAGGTGGTGGGTGATCATGGATGCATTTATGTCACAGAAAAGATAAGAAGAATTCGAATGGTTAGAAGAGTCGGCAAGGAAAATGACGTGCATGGACTATTTTTAATATTTGAAATTAGATTTCTTTTATCTTTGAATTTCGAACTTTTTTTTTATATATTCAGAACTTATATATATGCACCACGGATAGAGTACATTCTAGTATTCTACTCAAATCAAACACAATGAGGAACTTCCCTTCACAAATTTCATCCGTTTTACTGCTCTTGCTATTTGCAACAACATTCAATAACAGCACATGTAATACAAGCAACAAGGAAGTTCGATGCAATGAAAATGATCAAAGCATACTTTTGATCTTCAAACAAGGATTCGTTGAAGATCCATACAACTCTCTCTCTTCATGGACCACTCAAGAAGATTGCTGTTTATGGGAGGGAGTTCATTGTGACAACATCACTGGCAGAGTTACAAAGCTTGATCTAGTCAATCGTGAATTACAAGGTGTGATTGATCTCTCTCTTCTTCAACTTGAATTTCTCAACTTTTTGGATTTGAGCTTTAATCATTTTTCAAGTGTGTGTATTCCACCATGCCAAGTCTCAAAGTTTCCTTTACATAGAGACATATCAAACAACCAATCAATCGCCACCTCTTATACTCCATCAGCAAATTTTTCTGCTCCTCTTCATTATCTTGACTTTTCATATAATTCTATGGCACTAAATGATCTTCGTTGGCTTTCTCAAGCTTCCTCGGTAAAATATCTTAACCTTAGTGTCAATGATATTGGAAGTGAACCCAATTGGCTCCGGCATGTGGCTATGCTGCCTTCACTATCTGAATTGAACTTGGTAAATTGTGGGTTGAGAGATTTTCCATCCTACAACTATGTCAATTTCACTTCTCTTAAAGCTCTTGATCTTTCACAAAACCATATCCGCTCAAAATTACCTGATTCATTCTTCAATGTCACCAAAGACATCTCTTCTATTGACCTTAGTGACAACAATTTCTATGGTGGATTACCAATACCCTTGTTCAAGCTTCCAAACCTAAATTATTTATCATTATCCTATAATAAATTAGAAAGATCAATTCCAAAATTTGATGGAAACCTTTCTTCTTTAATTTCATTGGATTTGTCCCACAATTATTTCAGTGGAAATCTTCCAGAAAGCCTTGGACAACTCCATAAGTTGAGTTATTTACACATTGAATACAACCCTTGGGTGGGTGTCCTTTCGGAGAGGAATTTTGCCAATCTATCAAACTTACAAGAATTGGATTTGAGTTCAACTGGTTTCCAATTTGACTTTGATCCTAATTGGGTCCCACCATTTCAACTCAAATATTTTACTTCAGAAAATACAAGCTTAGGTCCCAATTTTCCAGCATGGTTCTATACACAGAGTTCCCTAGAAGTGCTGCTGCTTTCTAGATCCATGATTTCAAACATCGATGCAGATATATTTTGGAGCTTCATAGAAAGAATTAAGTCTGTTGACCTATCAAACAACTTCATTAGTGGAGACATATCCCATGTGACACTAAACTCACAAGGGTTATCTTTAGCGTATAATAATTTAACCGGAGGCCTCCCACACATATCAGCAAATGTCTATGGCTTTGATGCATCTCACAACTCCTTTTCAGGATCTATTTCCCCATTATTGTGTCATCCACAGAATAATGGGAAAAAAATTTTGACTTACTTGGACTTATCATACAATCACTTAAGTAGGATACTTCCTGACTGTTGGGCAAATTGGAGACATCTAGATTACCTTAACTTGCGGAGTAATAAGCTAACCGGTAAGCTTCCTCCCTCCATGGCTTCATTGAATCTTGAGATGTTGGTTTTGCGTGATAACAATTTCTTTGGAAATTTCTCATTAGACCTATCAAACTGGACACATTTGGAATTCCTTACTCTAGAGGGAAATCAATTTTCTGGAAGTTTGTAAAATCTCATGGCTCAAAATTTGGTGGCTATTAATTTGAGGACCAACCAATTTGTAGGCAATATTCCATCACAATTGTGCAACCTTTCTTCTTTGACAATACTTGATCTTGCTGAAAATAAGCTTTTTGGATCCATACCTCATTGCCTATATAACCTCACGCCTCCAAAAAGTTTTGCATATTGGGAAAATGAAACGATAGAAGTATTTACTAAAGGAAGAGAATTAGACTACAAAGCTGATCGTGTTCAATATCCTAAAAGTGGCGTTATTGATCTTTCTGCTAATATCTTGTCCGGAGAAATTCCTAAAGAACTGTTTGGTACAAGTCAAATGCAGGTCTTGAATTTGTCTCGAAATCAATTAACTGGAAAGATTCCTATAGATATTGGAGACATGATAAATTTGGAATCTCTTGATCTCAGCTACAATAGACTTTCTGGAGAAATTCCTTCCACCATTTCTGATTTGTCTTTTCTTGCTTATTTGAATCTCTCATACAACAATTTCATTGGGCAAATTCCATTGGGAACACAAATTCAAAGTTTTGATTTGTGGAGTTTTGTTGGCAATTATGAACTTTGTGGAGATCCTCTTCCAAGGAAGTGCAAAAAAAATCAAGAAACTCATGACGACTCAAAGCTAGCTGAAGGAAAAGAAGACGACAACTTTCTAAAGTCATTATATCTTGGAATGGGAGTTGGATTTGCAACGGGCTTCTGGGGAGTTTGTGGCTCTCTCTTCCTCATTAGAGCATGGAGACACAAATTTTTTCGATGTTTTGGTCACTTGGTAGATCAAATTTATGTTGCCTTGGTCCTCTGTTTCAAAAGCTTCAGCTGAATATTAATAACAAATTTCCCTTAAGGTAATAAATTAACTCTGCCTTTCTTTTTCAAGTATCATAATTTAAATGGGGTTTCATTTTCTTTTTCCTTTTATCGTCTACTTGCTAAAAATGTTCTGTTCTTAACTGATTATGTTTTATCTTTTTTATTTTTGAACTTGTATTTTCTACTGGATGCAAGTGACATATCTATCACTATTCTGAGCGTTCCTCTCATTCAAATATTAAGTTCTGCTTCAAGGAATGAGGAGCTTTGCTGCAGTTACGCATGGTTAAGGACTACGATGTTGCCTATTGAATGCCCTTTTGTTATCTTAAATTTGGTGAATTGTGAGAAGACAACATATTAATTGTTATAATAGTTATTAGTGTGTTATGTGTGTTTCATGTTGTTAAGAGACCTTTGATGAATAGCCTTCATTGTGGTATATGATTGTACTTTAAACTTTGATAGAGTTATGAGTTAGAACGAAATAAAAACATTATGCGTCTGTTTTTAAGTTGAAAGTGTAACAATAAAAAGGAAAAGGCCTATGTCTTGTAATCTGTAAGATTTATATGCAGTTAGTTGGCTTATTGAATATTAATTTTCTTATTATAAGTTTACTCAAACTCATAAGAGTTTATTTTTATTAATAAATAATTATTAAAAATATATGATTAAATAATTAAAATATAAAAATGACATAATTTAATTTAAATATATTTCAAATCTAAATAATTGAAATTAAATTTATCAAAATTCATAGTTTAGCATATTCAACAAAAAAATTCTTTGAAGTTCTTATATAAAGTAACTATAACATAATCATATCCAAAAGCTTTATATAAGTTTAAGAGCGAGTTGATATAATTTTGTAAGCAAAAAACACAAAAATGGAAAACTCAATGAATAAACTCGCTAGTTTAATCAACTTTATAACTGTCATGAGTTTAAAAGCATGTTAACATGATTTTATTAGATGAAAAGGCAAAAATGGCAAGTTCTGTGAGTCAATTAGTAAATTTGACAAAAATGATTAATAGCAATAAATTAAACCACCTCACCTCATAAGAGGATTGAATAATATTTTGTTTGACATTTGAGATGCGTTGTTCTAATTTGGTTCACATTGTTTGAAAGAACAGGGTCAGGCCTTGATTTCGTATTTGAATAATCTGTTATTTATTAAATATGTAACGAACATTAAAAAAATAACCAAAAAAAAAAAAAAAGTTGGTTGGATCCAGATCAATATGTTTCTAACACTAAATAATATGAGGGTTGCAATCTGTCAGGTGTTCGTTTAACAAAGTTGGCTTGATTTCGTATTATAATAATCTGTCAGGTGCAAGTTTAACAATTAAAATGAAAAGGCATATGAGCGTTGTAACCTGCAAGATTTACACACTAATGTTGGCATATTAGATATTAATTTCAATTTAAGATATCGAAATTCAGAACTGGCAACCGTTAAGAGGATCTAATAACATTTTGTCGACACTGGAGATGCTCTGTTTCATTCTGTTTGAAAAAACAGAGTCATGTTTGGGGTTATGTTATATATGTATTTAAATGATGCCTCAGTAATTAAATATATAATGAACATTACATAACAAATATTGCTTAAATATGCAGATCAATTCAAATATGCTTTGGTGGTTGTTGTTGCTGCCCATATTGCCTTTCCCTTCAACTAAACTACACTCATAATGAATTAATGAGGCACAATGACCAAACAAATGAAAAGTAAAAAAAATTAATAATTAAAGAAGAAGAAGAAATAGAAAAGGAAGAAAGACCCACGCATTCTCAGTCAACTGAGATATGATAACAATGGCTGAGGGATCACTTTTATGAAGGAGATAAACGAGCATTGTATTGGGGGAAAATCTCACTTAGTTCCTAAGAATAAAAAAAAATATCAAAAAAAATCTCACTATAGATTCCTCTATAAAAAAATCCCTAGGAATCTCATTGATATAGATTCTAAATGTAAAGTTACTTTATTAACAAGTGTATGTAATTATATAGACAAGTAAAAGTGCGGCCAGTAACAAGCTTATGTGTGTGTTTGGTATTGCTTAGTGCTCATTTGGAATAGCTTATTTGTGGGCAATAAGTGCTTATAAATCGTGATTCACGGTATACGAGGTAAGTATGTGAGAGGAGTTTTATCTCGGCTTACGTAATAAAGACTTATTGTCCAAAAATAAGCCCAACCAAACACATTGGGGCTCAATAAGCATTTATTATTTAAGTCGAGACAAAACTCTTCTCACATACTTACTTCGTATACAATGAATCACAAATTATAAGTATTTATTGCCCAAAAATAAGTTATCCTAAACGAGCACATATATATATTGACTAAAGCAGTTCCCATTGACAAGTGTATATAACTATATTGACAAGTCATAAAGTGGTTATTGACAAGTCCATGTTGTAAAATATAAGTGTTTAAGTGGGTGTGTCAAAGAAGCTAGTCCCACATTGCTTGGGAATAAAAGATCACTAGCCTATATATATCACTATGCTATCTTGGGCTTGTAAAGAGGCCTAGAGGAGTGGTGGGCTCGCGCGCACAACAATGGGTCACTGGAAGACAAACGTAGTTTAAATCCGGCGATTTCCCCGCCCCCCCTGCACGTGAATAAATACGTGGTACCGGTACTTTTTGTAAAATATTTTTGCTCCCCGGAAATATTATTTTTGGATAATAAAAAAAATAATATATTTGGGTTTTCCGAAAAGTTGCTATATTTTAGAGTTTAAAATTTGTGACCCTTCTGACGGTCAGATGCTTCGTCCACTGACCTTTCCGTTGTCAACGCACAAGCTTGCATATATTGTGAGCGTGCCTATGTCTTGGGAGTCACTTATCTTGAAATACACTGCCAAGGATGTCGGGAAACAAAAGTTCGTTGTGGGGAATTTCTACAAATGGGAAATGGTCGAGGATGAAGACTTCAAACTACAAATCAATGAGTATCATAAATTGCTCGAAGAACTCCGAGCTGAAAAGATCAATCTGCCAGATGAGTTTGTAGCGCGAGTCTTGATTGAAAAGTTGCCTGAAACGTAGAATGGTTACAAACAACAATTAAAGCATAAGCAGAAGCAGTTGTCACTGTCAAATCTGATTACACATATTATCATTGAAGATACCAACAGAAAAGTGATCCAAGCAGCAGAGGAGAGGCAAATGACTGCAAAAGCCAACTTAGTAGAAGCAAAGCCGCACGACAAGAGGTATGGCTCTAAACATTAGCACAAAAAGAAGTCAAATTACAAGCCCAATGATTCTAACCCCAATTTCAAGAAGAAAGAAAATTGTTATTTCAGTGGAAAGCTAGGTCACTTTACTGCTCAGTATAGGAAAAAGGCAAAAATTGAAGACCGTAAAAGAGATGAAAATCCTCCAAAGCCAAAAGTAAATTTGGTTGAAGGAGATGAAAACAGTGATGATGAAGTCATTGTTGCAGTAGTCTCTCAAGCCTTATTGGTCTCTGATGTGAAGAAGTGGGTGGTAGACTCTGGTGCTACTAAGCACATCTGGGAAGACATTAGCACTGAATGATATTTTGTATGTGCCTGAATTTAGAGCAAATTTAATATTTGTGGCTCTATTAGGAAAATTTGGAGTTAAGGTGTCATTTGAATCTGATAAGATCATTATGACAAAGAATAATGTTTTGATAGGAAAGGGTTATTGTAATTAGGGTCTTTTTGTACTAAGTGTTGATGAAAATAATGAAAGTGCATCTTCTTCTGCTTACAGTAAGTGATCCCTTATATCATCAACATCCCGTAGACTCTCATTTAAACAGTTGATACATGGATAAAAATACTTCCCATTTTTATTAGGCGCATTCATTTTAGCAAATTCAATAAACTTTTCCACCCCATTATCATATTCTTCACTAATTCTCAAAGCATTCATCCAACGGTGATCCATTTTATTACTACCTAATCCATTTTCACAGACACTCAAGTTTAGAACAACTATATGAAACACTCATGTCACACTGTAAAAACTAACAGTCCAACTACCATTTTCAAAGTTTAGTAATTCAAATTTATCACGCTTACAACAAATAGTAGCACCATGATATCCTCAGGTTTCAAAAACTTTCATCAACAAGCAATAACATAACTTACTAGCTAATCTTTAGCTTCCAAGGACACTATGTTTGTGATTGAGGATTTGGAAGAATATTCTACTGAGGCAAGGATGTAGTAGGCTGGCAACCCAAGGGAGAACGATGGCAGTAGTGATACCTGCAGGTTTATGAGAGAGTTATTACCCAAAACATTATAATATTACCCAAAACTACTACATCTTTTATGAACTCAAAGGCATTGTTGAACTGACCTTGTTGATTGTCTGCAAATTAGAAAATGTACGCCACTAATCTTGCACTTTTTAATTCACACGTTTACCTGCAAATAACACTTATTAATTCACCCATCTCGTATCACTAAGAGAATACCACTTTAATTTCTATGTGATCACAACAAAACACATATTCTTGTTCAGAAAATTTAAAAGGAAAAATTAAACCTTATGGGAACATAACTTACAGTGTACACGTCGACTGAATTATAGTTCAAATGATACGAGATAGAAAAAGAAAGTGTACACATTGATAACAAGTTCAAAACACATCCAATATGCCAAATTTGAATTGCTGCACGTAATAAGAATGGAACAGGTTGGACTGAATGAAATATGAGCGTGCAAAAGTATTATGGATTAATACCAATCATAGGGTGAGTCATTGATTGTCCTTGTCATGTAATTCATTCCGTGTGTTCAACGGCCATTCATCAGCTTTTTTTTATTTTCCATTTTGTTGTTAAATTTAGACGACACTGCTTATTTTTTTAACATTTTTAGGATAATATTATGCTTTTCTAAAAACTTTTAGGACAAAAATAGTAAAAGATGAAAGCATAGTCATACCCACATAGAATCCTACGTGCTATAAGGTACTGTGGCACATATTTGCTTGGCTACCATTAGAGTATGCCTGATGTTGCTCATATTTTAACACTTTTGGGACCGAATTGTTATCAATATACCAAGATCAATTAATAAAATTAGTTTAAGGTCTTAAAATTATCACATCTTTTTAATAATATTCCTATTAATGAAGAATAAGTTTAATTTTACCCAATCCTCAATTTCTCTTTTATCCAAAAAAAAAAAACAATTCCTCTACTAAAAAATTGTAAAGCTAATTTATACACAACTCCACTAAACTGTATGTCATGTACAAATTTAATTAACCTCCCTCTCATTTTTTAAATTTTTCAATGAATCCCTCATAAAATCTTAAATATATATAGATAACTCTTGTTATTAGTTTTGTTAATTGCATATACGCACTTAATTTAAAGTTCAATGAGAATTTAAAAGTTTGGCGTAGTTTATTATTAAGTTTTAATTGATATTTTTGTCATAAGTTTTATTTGATTTAAAAGTTCAAGTGAGTATTTTATACACATACACACACACACACTACATACCCTTAATGGCATGTTATACTTACTTATAATAAACGTGAGTTGGTAGAAGGGAGAGTTATGGTGAAAACGCCAAAAGTGAATTCAAAAGTAGAGAGACAGGAATGAAGGAAAAGCAGTATGGGTGAGAGATAATAGGTTAGTTCATACATTACACACACACACATATATAGTTGTAAGGTCAGGAAGGTCAAATTCAGTTGCTAAAAATGTGTGATAGGACAGCATAGTCCCACTTCCTGCCTTACTTCCTATATGCCTTAAACTGAAGTCTTCAGACAGACCCACGACCATCACATAGACATCACCAAAAATGAAATCAAAACTGAATCTATGCTTCTTAAACTTACAATTCCATCAGCTAGCTATTGTCTTTAAGTTTTGCCCTCTACAAATCATTCTAATGTAAGTGAATCTCTAGTCCGTTAACACTAAATTTCAACTATGTGAAAAAAATATATGCAAGCATTCAACTTTAATTTCCATCACAAAGACAGAACAGACCAGGCCAAGAACGTACAGAGTAGATTCAGGGTATTACCAGGAAAAAGAAGGGAGTGTTGCATGCCTGAACTGACAGAGGATAAGGCCGCGAGCTGGGGCGGAGATGCAGGACGCAACAGAGGCTCATGGGGTGGAGAGCTAGGGGGCCAGAGAATACTATCTAAGAGACCCAAGGAGAAGTGAGATACGCGACACAGCAAACAAAAACAAAGGGATCGAGTGACAGGGCTCTAGCTGTAAGCAAGGTCAGATGGGGACGGGAAAGGGAAAGTGACTGTCTTAGAAGCGAACGCTGGGATTTATTGTCATCAGAAAGTGAAACTGGAATAAATTTTGGCACTTTCAACGACTGTTCTTAAGAACAGTCATTGAAAGTGGATCAGAAAGCGAGCCTGCTAGTGCTAAATTTTGGCACTTTCAATGACTGTTCTTAAGAACAGTCATTGAAAGTGTCTTCAACGACCGTTCTTAAGAACGGTCGTTGAATATTAAGTTTCAACGACTGTTTTTTTAAGAACGGTCATTGAATATTAAGTTTCAACGACTTTTTTTTAAAGAACAGTCGTTGAAACGTTTCCCAGAATTTCAAGTTGCTTTACTACTATTGTTATTTAAAAACGGTCATTAATTTGGGGTCGTAAATTATCCTATTTGTAGTAGTGTTTTGTGTTTTCATAGGTTCCGCCTTTCAATACATAGCAGTGTGTATATTTAACCATTATGTTTTAGCTATATATATTTTTACGTGACATTGGCCTCAGCATAGCTGACATTTATTCATTGTAATAATTATTTATTAAGCATTATGTATGCCTAAATATGTAGTAGTGCAACTTTCAAATACAAAATTTATGAAGATCCATGCTCCCGCCGATTATTTTTATAAGAAACAACTACTCTTTGTACCTAAATGTACACTACTACAAAAGAGTAATTTAATATCGCCCCTTTTTCGACGCTTCTTTGAATAAGCGCCGTAGCTAACAATTTATTTTTGTAAAAAAAAAAGTTCAGAAGCTACGGCTCTTCTTAATATAAGCGCCAAAGGTTAGTATTAGGCTTGTATAGCACTTCCCTAAAATATGCTGTACAAAACATTTAGTTAAAAGGAAAAAAAAAGAAAAGCCAAAGCTACGGCGCTTCTGAAGATAGCGCCGTAGCTGGGATCATTTCTTAGAATTTTTTATATTTTAAAAAAAATGTTATTCGGCGTTTAAAAATAAAGTGCTAGATAAGGTTGGAAGAATGTAAGTCAAAAGAGATCAAGTTATATTGAACTCAAAAGATGAACAAAAGATAGAAAGAGAATGTAGGATTTCTAGGTCAAATACAATAACTAATTAATTAATCTTAATTTGAACCTTATTAGAATGTAATATTTTATTTACTGAAATGGTTATTAATGTAATATATTAAATCAAAACATTTGGTAATAATAACTAAAAGACAAAAATGATAAAGTCCATGAATTAAAAGCTCATAATATTTGAGTTTAAAAAAATCACCTACTTCTTTCTTGAGGAAAAAAAATATTGTAAGAGCTTGGCTGGCACTCTCTTGCTACGTCGGCTAGGTTAGAGGCCTTCACCAGCGCTCTCTAAGAGAGCACTGGCTAATGCCCCTAGGCGACTCTTGGCCGATACTCTCCAAGAGAGCGCCAGCCAAGGCTATCGGCTCACCCACCCTTGGTTGGCACTCTCTAAGAGAGTGCCGGCCAAGGCCCTTCCTCCTTTCTCGTATGATTTTACAAGGCTCAGCAGGCTCAGCGACTAAGTCTAAAGTCTCTTGTCATTTTCCAATTCTCTTTTCTGTGTCAGTTTGTGTGAAAGTATAATGAAAGGAAAGAAAGTAGGCTATAACCACTGTTGGCTTTCATGCGTAATATTGCTTGGCCTTGCTTGCGCAATGTCTTGCCTTGGATATTATATATACATGGAGTGTTCAAATCGAGTTGAGCAAGAATAGAGTGAGAGATTGGACTGAGTCAATTGATAGAGCAAAGAAGGCAAGCTTCATCACCTCCATTCCTCTTTTATATGTTAAGCACATGCATCTAAGGTTTAAGCTCAACCAATACTTTAAAGTTATTAATTAAAGCAAGCTTCATCACCTTCTTTCCTTGTTTAGTTTAATTTATAAATTTTTGGCATTGTCTTAGTATATTTTCTTCCATTTAATTTATAGATTATATTTTTTTTGTATTTTAATTTATTTTCTTTTTTTTAATAACAACAAGTCAATTAAGAACTTGGTAATTAATTTCACTGTTTTGGTTATATATATATATATATGTATGTATCACGCTGCATTTCTTCATTTTCATGTGAATAATTCATTTTTTCAATTTCAATTCACGTGAACAATCTTACTTTATCACTATTCATTATATTTGTCTTACATTATCATAATAATAATAATAGTAATAATTAATATCACTATTCATTTATCTTATCTTATATAAATATATTTTGGTCAAACTTACTTTGTTTACGCATTTGGATAATTTTTTTTTTTGTAAGGATGCAATGGCGCTTCATGTGCAAGCGCCTTAGCTTTGTTTATATTTTTTAATATATGATGGATTCTACAACGCTTTTTAACGAAGCGCCGTAGGAAGTAAATACCTTTACTATCACTTTTATTTTAAGCGCTGTACAAGGTAATACTTTAACCAGCACTTTTAAAGAAAGCGCCATACAAGGTGATATAAATTTTTGTATCCAGCCATTTTTCAGATCTAATTGGTCCACCACATTATCTCCGTTCGGTTCCCACTCTACCTTTCATTCTCCATTGTCCCCACTCACTCCTTTCTTCGACTGCGGGAATTGTAAGCTTCGTTGGTCCCCACTATTTGATTTTCTTGTCTTCTCGTGCGCATTTCTTCAGATCTTTTTTGGTCACCGCACTTTCATTACAGTACAAAGCTTGGTCACCCATATGTTATTTGCTTTGTCTGAACCTCCTGCAAGAAGTTTCACCCAGCTCGTAAGTATTTTTTAGATAAAAGTTTAAGAATATACAGTTTTTTTAAACCTGTCATAAATCTTAAGTGTGGTCATGATTTCTTTTTTCAGGTTTTTATTTGAAGTTTTAACTGTCTTCTTAAAGCTTGGTCTCCTGTATGTGTTTGTTCCCTGTCTCAGCCTACAGAAGTTTCTAGCTTGTAAGTCTTTATGTTTTTTTATTTTTCATGCAGAAATTGTTACTAAAATTGTGCAATTTATCCACAGTTTCACGTGCTGCTTTGCCATTATTCTATTCTCTTAGATTTTGTGTATTCAATTAAGGACGTTCGTTATGCTGCCGATTTTTAGTAAAAAATAAATTGTAGAACATAAAAGTAATTAGTAATTGCAAGAGGCAAGCAACTATTGTCAAAATTGTTGATGTGGAAATTATGTTTTTTTATTGTTGATGCAGAAATTATTGTCAAAATTGTTGCCAAAATTGTGCAATTTATCCATAGTTTCACATGATGCATTGCCATTATTCTATTCTCTTAGATTTTGTATATTCGATCGGACTTGAGATTGGTTGATTAATTGATCAATTTAATACTTGAAAAACTTAAAATTTGAGGACATTATGCTACCGAATTTTTTAAAAAAAATAAATGAATGAACATAAAAGTAATTAGTAACCGCAAGAGGCAAGCAACTAACTAGTTTTAAAAATGTTTAAAGTATAGATGGATTGAAAATGGATGTTATCTTATCGATGCTCAAGGGAATACATAGATGGCGTGAAAGATTTTATTATATTTGCAAACAAGCATACAAATGATCCTAACAAAATCTTATGCCCGTGCTTAACTTGTTGTTATGGAAAGCAGATTAGTCTACTTGATTTGCTAGATCATTTAGTATGTCATGGAATTGATCAATCATATACACGATGGAAAAGGCACGGCAAGACAGATGAAGCATGTAGTGATCGGGTGAATACCACGATTGGTCCTTGGAATGAGTTTGATCAAAGCATGTGTGATGATAAGGACGATGGTCTTCAAGAAATGCTGAATGAGGTCGAAGGGGTCCTTCATGACTGTCCTCAAGAATTTGAAGAGTTGAAAGGTGATGCAGAAAAACCATTATATGCTGGTAGTATTAAATACACAAGATTGCTAGCAGTGTTGAAATTGTACAACTTTAAGCGCGATATGGATTGAGTGATTCGAGTTTCACTGCACTGCTTGAACTTGTGCAAGATATGCTCTCAGAAGAAAATGTACTTCCTACCAAGACATACGAGGCAAGGCGAATACTTTGCTCTACAACTGGCATAGGTTATGAGAAGATACATGCATTCCCTAATGATTGCATATTATTTTGAAAGCAGTTTGCAACATTAGAGAAGTGCCTTAAATGCAATACATCTCGATATGGGAAGAAGAAAAGAAAAAGTCCTTTGAAGGTCGTATGTAGGGGTGGAAACAGGCCAGGCCAGGCCAGGCTTATACCTTAACAGGCCAGGCCTGTTAAGGCACAAGACGGCCTGAGCCTGGCCTGTGGCCTGTTGGAGGCTTTTTATTAGGCCTAAGCCTGGCCTGGCCTGTGGCTTGTTAAGGAGGCCTTGATTTGTAAAAAATCCTAAACAGGGCCAAATAGGCCGACATCCTAAACAGGCCGAAAATAGGCCTAGCTACAAATTTTTTTTATAAAGGATGCCATACAATCAAAACTAGCATATAAGGGTTCCTTACAGAGTTACAACAGCCCTTTTTTTTGGATAAATGACGCCATACAATCATAAATAGCATAGAAGGGTTTCTTACAAAGTTACAGCAGCCATGTCATCCAACAACCAACATACATACATAATAAAATACAAGAACTTAATTTTCATTACAAGTTCACCAATTTTCAAATGTAAAGCTAATGATTCTTCTCACCTTCACATCAAATCTTCAAAATAATTTCTTCTCCTCCTTCAAAGACCTTGAAAAAAATTAATGAAATATATAGTATTAGAGTATAATAGTAAAACCAAGATAGTTCTGAATCTTTTCTTATCCAACTTTTCAAGTACAGTCCTTCGCACATATATAGCAATAGCCAATATAACTGAGTTCAAGACCTAATTCAAAGACATATGTCAACTGCATAAACTGGGCTTGGGCTTGGTCTTACATATTGAAACTTGGTTCAATTACAAACAGAATCTTAACTAAGGAACAAAAAAAGACTAACTATATTTAACAGAAATGATCCTTACCAAGGAATATCATCAATAATCAATATATTGGCAAAAATATTAAGGAAGGCGATAAATCAATTATGATGCATGCCCCCATAAAACAGTTATAAGCATATCAGTCATTTCAACTGGAGGCCTGTTACCAACCATTACTGCCTTAGCTTTTTTAACTTACAATAAAAAGTTATTTGGCAAACAAAGCTGCTCTATGTAGATAGTGAAGATTGTCAAGATTTCAACAGCCAGAGGTAAGCCTTTGTGTAGGTTTTAAGTACAAGCCAACGAAAGAAATTGAGAAGAAAGAAAAAATTGGGCTTTTGCAGTTAGGTTCCTGGTTTGTGCATTCTAATTTTTTTCCTTCTCTGGACATATCTCAAAACACTTGCTTTGACAACCTTCATGAGATCTAGATAATAGGTCATTGCAAGAGATGCTAATCTATAGGAATTTAATCACCCATGCGTTATATTTCATTCTATATATCAAATAGTGCATTTTCCCCTTTTTTCTAAGGAAACTACCTCCTGGTATGATACTGCTTTGCATTATAAACGAATATGCATCAAACCCATGTAGGACCAGATCAATAAGCAGTAAAGTCCAGAATAAAAATAAGATTTACCTGTCGGTTTAAATCATCCCAGAACAAACCAATTGCAGAAGTAAAAAGATAATAATGATTTTCCAAACAACATTGTTAAGGTCATATAAAGTATAAAGAATATTATCACTTACCACACAAAACCTCCACACCCTTTAACAACACCATTCGTGATGAGCTGCAGCTATATAAAGTAAAGTCAGATAGAATTAAGTTCAATTAAGCAACATATTAACTATGCATATGTATATCCATAATTCCAGAGCATATGGTGAGGATATTCACAATCTAAATTCTAGAGGATATTCACAATCTAAATTCCAAAACAAAAACCAAAAATGCCAAAAAACAGAAATTCGTAATCAGAAATTACAGGAACAATCTAAATTCCAAAAACATCAAAAACAATCTAAATTATAGGACATACATATATTCGACGGTGGATTGAGAGTGAGAGACGACGGAGAGAGGACCGATCTTCGACGGTGGACTGAGAGTGAGAGACGACGGAGAGAAGACTGATCTTCGACTGGAAGGACAGATCTTCGACTGCTGGGAGAAGATGGAGAGAGGAGCTATGGAACGACGGTCGGACTGATGGCCGACGAGGGATGCGACTTGCGGTGCGGTCACTCACAGTTGAGCTATGGGATAATAGGAGTCGAGAGACGCTGGTTGCTGGATGCAATTTTGTGAAAATGAGGAATTGAGGATTAGGGTTAGGGAATTAGGAAGAGGGTGTGGCAAAATTGTAATTATGCATTACCTCCATATTTTTTTTATTATAAAACCTTAACAAGCTCAGGTCAGCCTGACAGGCCTAACAGGTATGTCAACAAGCCTTGGCCTGGCCTGTTAAGCTAAACAGGCTTTCAGAACGGCCTTGAAGTGGCCTTTTAGCCTGACAGGCCAGGCCTGACCAGGCCTCTAACAAGCCAGGCCGCAGGCCCCTGTCAGGCGGCTTGGCCTATTTCCACCCCTAATCGTATGGTATTCTCCCATTATTCCAAGATTCAAGCGACTATACAATAATACGGAGATTGCTAAGCTATTGAATTGGAATACAAATGAAAGGGTTGAAGACATGAACCTTAGGCACCCTGCAGATGCCCCTCAATGGAAAAAAGTTGATCATGACTACCCTGACTTCATAAATAAAGCAAGGAACCTATGACTTATACTTTCAACTGATGGAATCAAGCCCCACGGGGTTCAGAGTAGTACAAACAGTACGTGGCCGGTGATATTGGTGATTTATAACCTTCCTCCGTACTTGATCATGAAACATAAGTTTATGATGTTGTCCATGTTAATTTCTAGGCCAAGGCAACCTAGGAATGATATAGATGTATACTTGGCTCCTTTAATTGATGACTTGAAGTTGCTTTGGGAGGAAGGCGTCAGTGTGTATAATGGGTACATAGAAGAAAGTTTCACTTTGAAAGCCATGCTGTTTGGAACAATAAATGATTTCCCTGGTTATGGTAATTTGTCCGGATACCGCCGTAGATGTACGATAGAATAATAACTCAAGAGCAGTGGGATGAGTTTGTGAGCACACAAACTATTGTGAAATTTGAGGTAATATATTATTAGCCTTTATGGAGTACATGTAATGTATTTGTAATTAATATTTACAAATGTATATCATTTAGATGTAAACAGGAAAGAAGTGCGCGAAATCTTGCAAATGTGACCAACATGCAATACCAGTATATTAAAGGACCGGTATCATATACAATATTGGAGCAATAATTAGTAAGAACTAATCACTATTTCATATGAATATAAGTTCTATGACTAATTTTTAACTATAGCTAACTTTGATTTGCAGATAGAAGACTCACACTCTGATGTCACACATATACCACGGCATGATTTACGGCTGGCCGGTTGCACAAATAAAAAGGCTGACGTCCCCAGCGAACAAGCTAGACAAGTAGCGGAATATTGTGTAAGTCGTTGATTATACATATAATAAAGATTTACCTTTACTTAAATTATTCTATTTTAACATAACTACTATTGTTGCAATTGTTTTTGTGATAGCGCACAATGACGTAAAAGCAATCAAAGTTGCTAGATTATGTTGGTTGTGACGATTTGCTCAGTAAAGCTCTTAGAGCTCCTGAGTATACTGGTCGTGTTCGGGGTACTGATTTTGCAATAACACAAACATCTTACTTTGGATCCCAAAAGTGACCCAACAAAAATGACTTCTTGCAACTAAAGAGGAGGTTGCTAGCTACAAACAAGAGACGAGTGCACACATGTATTTGCTAGAAGAGCAAACTGCATTATTGAAGGCTCAACTTGATGGCTTACTGCAGTCTAGGCCATCACCTAGTCTAGTATGTGTCAGCTCAAGTGTGAGGGATAGTTGTTCGTCCACCTTTAAAGTCCCCATTCCTTTGGTAAATAATTTCCTTTATAGTTAACTTTTTCTTACATTATACATTAGTGTACCTGAATATATTAATTATATGTTTTATAGGGCGAGTCGGATTGCAGGCTACATGTCGATGAGTCTTTCAAGCACGCAGTTGCTATTGGCGTGGTCTACAACACTGACAATGATATACTTCATAATTTACAGTTGACCCCAAACACACTTCGAGTAAGGGTTGATGTATGCACAAACGATGATGCCTTCCTACCAATCCCTTCTCAGGATGAATGTACAATGGTCAACGAAGTTGTCGGTGGTTATGTTGCATGGCCAATAGGTCTGATTGAAACATATCAAAAGGTAGTTAATTACAATTCTTTCTAATTGTAGGTTACTGGTCATCATAAAGGAAAAAGAATTAAAGGGCTTGGGAAAAACTCTAACTATTCAACAACCCAACAGAAGTCGTAGCCCTCAAATAGCAACTGAAGCAATAGACACATGGGCTTATATTTCCAACAATTAGCATTGTTGGTGCCATATTTGAGCAGACAAGGAGGTCTGGAAATACCTATCGATGAGAAAATCTATCACACAGTGATACCTGATCATGTCGATAGTAGTGTACTAAATGACGTGATTGGTGGTAGATAGGTTAGTGCGACGGCCATCAGCATGTGGATTAGGTACTTTATGATCATTGTCTATCACTCTTGTTATTATTCATTATTTAATTTTATTTTTTGTTTTAATGACATTGTTTGTTTTCTATAAAGTTACTTGTACCAGGATCTATTAGTAAGAACATCAGTCGTGCATAGATTTGTATTTGTCAACCTACATCTCTTTGGCCAGTAAAGGGGGAGTGATTTGGAAAGACAATCTAACGATCTTAAGCACATCTTCATGCAGAGAGCAACCTTAAATATGTTCTTTATTTTGCCATACAATCCAGGGTAAGTTATTTGTGACAATATATTTAATAACGTATGTTTTTTATTCTTTCACTTTTATCATAACATTTTCAAAATATTTTAGGTATAATTGGATTTTGCTTGTTATCCATCCTGTATATGCTAAAAGCCCTCGTATTTACTATGTGGATCCTCTAGTAGCTGGTTATACAGAGAACCGACCTAATATGATGTTTATAATCAATAAGTAAGTGTATGGGTGTGTGTGTAAATATTTGCATGTGTGATTATTGAATAACCAAAATTAATTAATAGTTAACTTGTTTTTGTAAGTGCATGGACCGCTTACCGAAGTAACATTGGATTGCACTATTCTACACATAGAGGCCCAGTCAAAGCCTATATTTGGAGGAAGATTGTGGTGTCCATATATGAATTTACTCAAATTTGTTATTCAAAATTTTTTCTTCAAAAATTGACTTTACTATTTCTTTATATTGTTGTAGTGCCCATACCAACCAAACGACAATGATTGCGGTTATTATATTATGAAATTTATGAAAGATGTTGTTACTCATCATGATCTAAATTATATCCCTATGAAAGTAAGTTCAATTCTTTAACTTACAATTCATGCTGTGTATTAAATTTAATTGACAAGTGTCTAAGTTAATTGATTTTAATTCGTTCTGTGCATGAATTTTATGTAGTATTATGAAGATCAACATTCTGACCAATTGACTGACCAACAAGTGGATGAAGTCATTGAAGAATGGTGTGAATATATGGTCAGACAATTAGCTACGTACATGAGTTAGGTTGTTTCTTGTCTATTCTTGTATGTGTGTTGTTTGTTATATAAATCAGTTGTGCATTACAATTTGTTATTCGTTGTAATTCCATACATACAAAATTAATACTCATCTTATGAATTAGTTATGTGTTGTTTCATTTTGTTTTTCTTCATTTATTTCATTATGCTTAGCTTTTTTTTTCTTCTCGATTTGAATTGCTATGGATTTGATGAATTTAAGTTCAGGAAAATTAAATAATTATGTAAAATAATATTTTAAAAAAATTCAAACCTCCTACGACGCTTCTATAAGAAATGCCGTAGGAGTATAGAAATTCCTATAGCATTTTATACTTGAGTGCCGGAGGAGATAGGGAGTAGAATGGCCTCCTAGGTTCTCTATGTAGAGCGCCGAAGGAGGCCATTAGACGTCCTACGACGCTCTACCGTGGAGTGCAGTAGGAGGCCTCCTCCGGCGCTCTTGTTTGAAGCACCGTAGGAACTCCTACGGTACTTTACTATAAAGCGCCAGAGGAGGCTTCCTCCAGCATTAATCTACAATAAATTTAAATAAAAAGAATTTGCAAGCTAAGGTGCTTTCAAAAATCCAATAAGCGCCGTAGCTTGCTTTAACGGTATTGAAACCTACGGCGTTTGGTAAGCGCCGTTTATTAACTTTTTTGTAGTAGTAGTAGTAAGCTTCAAATTTGTGAATGGATTTGTCCCAAAATATAAGTTTCATTTTAGTTTTGTCAAAGTATTTATTGCATTTTTTCCAAATTTACCCCTTGACTGTATTTGTTGCATTTATTGTCTCTCTCACTTATCCTCTTTACAATTAAGGGCATAGTTGGAAAAAAAATACATCTTTATTACTCTTTACTAACTTTAATTGTTTTCTTGATAAGCTCAAATTAGTTATTGAAGCTTATATTTAGGGACGGAAGAAGTACTAAATTCACTGATGTTAATTAAAAACAAAACTTCTGAAATTTAGAAATTGGTCCCTAATCAAAACTCAAGTTTTGACTATAGACCAATTAGGTCTTCTGGAGGCCCGATAGTCTGAGGAGACTGAGTTAAAGATAGAGACCTGGGAGCTGAGAGTTTTGGGCCGTGGACTGAATGACCTCTCGACCATCAGCCCTCCTCCACATCCACCTTCACTTCACTCACCTTCTGCCATTACTATCGGTGAGACGAGAGTTTCAGTGCTGTGAGAGTTTTGCTGAGGAGAGAGAGACAAAAGACCTGGAGGATTAGTCTGCGAGTGGCCACGAGGAGAGAGTGAAAATGGAATCCAGAGCTTGAGGCCGTAGAGTAGAGAGGGTGACCTTGGAGCTTAATCTCATCGGTGAAGAGAACCACACCACCACATTTAACCTTCCTCCAGCTTCCATTATTTTTGACGACCTTTTCCAGTTCCGGATGAGTACTCCTTCTTCCTTTGATCTTCCAGCTAGATCCTGCAATTTCCAACGTCTCTTCAAGCTTTCTGGCAACTCTTTTCTAGATTCTGGTGAAGTTCTTCTTTCTCCGGCAAGTTTTCTAGTTTCTGGATACCCTTTGTGATTTCGGCGAGCCTCTTATTCATAGTTTCAGCAACCTCTCTCGCTACTTTCTCTCTAACAATGCCATCTAGATTAAGTTTAGTCTATCCTCAATAACCCACGGCATTCATTTGTCTTCTCATCAGTTTTGACATTTTCATTTATCTTTTATGGGTGTTTGGCATTTTGAAGAAGCTGTGGCTATACTTAACAGAATGAGTAGCTGATTTGCTTGAGTTTTGGTTGCAGAGAAAGTGGCAAGAGCTTCAATGTCCTACAAAGGGGAATTCATTATTTTCCATTAGTTTAATTCATGCATCATCTCTATTTGGATTAATTTGGTATTGGAATATGTTTGTTTTTGAAACTTAGATGAGTAACTAGACTATAAAACCCGTGCGATACGCGGATCATGGTTATCTACACTGTTAAATGGATTTAGAAACGACAAATAAAATGATGAAACCTATTCTAAAAGAAAGGTTATTGAAAATACAGAAATGGCCACGTAAACGTCCATCTGATGAGACCTATTTTAAATGAAAGGTCCTTGTGAAACAGAAAAATGCAACAATAAAAGCACCATTGAAAACATAGGGAAAAGGTTAGTGAGTTATTTCAGCTTTATAAATGTTGTAGCAGACAAAATGTTATTGAAGAAGGAAATTATCTTTCACTCTTCATTCCCTCGACAAGCAATAAGTGATGAACGTATGAGAGTGTTGCAGTCATATTTTAAGCAGACCAAACGATAGTTATGGAATAATAATTCTCTGCGACTTGACCGTTCAAAGGTATTGAAGTATCACACCACCGTTAAGTGTGAAAGGCATTGGTACTTTAAAATTGCATTAAAGAAATGTCTCTTAAGTTGCACATAAATAAGAACCCAGAGGAATCATTTTAATTGCATGTTCAGTTCATATATTCTATTCTATTCAAAATCAGATTCTTCTCTACTACATCATCATGTCTCAATATATAAAGATATTGAAGCTCCTAGTAGGAAAGTGCAACTCAGTATTAACCGTTAAGGTTGACCGGAAGTTTAATAGATACCAGATGCACTATTCCACTTCATACACTCGTCCAGTATGTGAACATCAATCAGTTGACGTCATCCTCTTTGATTTGGAGGTTAGAAATTTTCATGTAGTGTTTTTTTTCATTTTGTCGATGATTACTTTTTAACAGACTTTCTTTGATGATTGATATGCCAGAATTCATGTATGCTACTCCAACTTAAAACGGACGAACATATTCGTCGTTTCGCCTTGATGCTTTATGAAACTGGAGTGTACAACATAGCAGGGTTTAAGGTCTATGCATGAGGGTTTAGTGTGCATGACCACTATCATATTACATTCGTTGCTTCGACGATGGTTGGTCGGTCAAGCGCACTTTTGCAAAGGCATTGTCTAGATCTGAAGAATGTATCTGACTTGTCATCTGGAATATTAGATGAATTTCATTTTTACGGTGTGTACAATCATTTTAACTTTGTTTTGAAAGATAATATTTTGTTTTGCATGTAGATTCTAACATAATTTACCACGTAGATGTTTGTGGGAGGCTGAAATCATGGAATTTTGTCAACCCTGGCAGAATTGTTGGTGTGTATCAGAAGGAATTACTTATTGTACTAATAGATCGAGTGGATCTAGGAAGTCGGTATGACACATTTTCAAAATGAATATAATTGCAACAACTATGCTTCAGTTTTCCTTGTTCAGCTTAGTTGGTACTAACCTTTGGTCAATTTCAACCCAGCTAGTGAAGTCAATATAGTGCTCTATGGTGAGCCTGCAGCAGTGACGATTGCAAAGATGGAAATTTTAAATGTGCAAGCAGGAGAAATTGTAATTGTTCAACATGCTGTTCGAAGACTATATCAAAACCCTGGTTAGTTATCACTATGTTCCAAATGATATACCGTAGTTGTAAAATAGATCCTAAATTTAATGTTCACTAACATGGCTTCTTACATTTATACTTTTAAATGTAGGTGCTCCTATAATAACTTCATTCTGTGATGCCACAAGGGTTTTGTTCCATGGAGAATTCATGTAGTTCATCTTTTAATGGCGCCAATCAAGATTAGGTCATTGCGTATGTTATTTTTATCTTGAGAAGTTTAGTTTAAGTGTAAGTTTAAGTTTAAGTGTAAATTTAGTTTAAGATTATGTCATTGCGTATGTGATTTTTGACCGTGCCTTTGCATCTCATGGTCAAATACAAAAAATTTAATCCAAGAATTGCAATAAAAAAAAATATTTGGGACGTCTCACTCAAAGAGTCTTTTTATTTTAACTTCATAAGTAAAACTAAATGCTAAGAAAAATTGGTTGGGAAAAATTGCTTTTTGAAATTAACATTTTTTTAATTACTAAATGAAATAAACAAACACGCAAAAATAAAAGAGAAAATGCAATACATAAACAAACATGCCACACTCAATTAAATCATAAGAAAAGTATATATAAATCCCACAAGCACAATTTAATCACTCAAATTTAATTCACAAATTATGCAAACAATAATCAAATTTAAAGAAAAACATTTAAATAATAAAATAAATGAAATTAAATGACTCAGCATATTTCCTTTAAGCTTTTAGGACCACTTGCCTTGTGCTGCATATCAATTTACGTTGCATGTCCACTTACGTGCTTTTTTGCCATAACACATCATCGTTGATCAAAATGCTTGAGATTTTATTCAACCGTTCAAACTATTTTATTGAATGGCCAAGCTCATCCACTTGTAGTTTAATGTTTTAACAGACGCAGCATCGTGAATACAGTTAAAAAAACCCTGTATAATTTTCAATTTTTTATAATCTAGAAATGTTGGTTAGGAGTATAGTGATGTGAAAATTCGTTACTTTTTTATGTTCATATAGGTTGTCAACCTGAAGTCATATGAATTGAAATGTTTAACTGAATTAATCTAAATAATGTGAGATAGAGGTTAATATATTGAAACAACTATTTCTTAATAAGCCCAACATTGAGATAGACAATAGTACACAACCACGGACAAATAGCAAAGTCAAAATGTTGAGATATTGCTGTGCCTTAGAGTTGCTGAAATATATTTTGGAACATTTCGTGGTTTGTGGTGGTGAAACTCTTGGGTTCGGTGTTCTGTCTATCGGATTCACCAAGTTTGAAGACAATGGAGGATGAGCTTCGGTGTTGATGGTGAAGGACGTTGAAGATGGCGACTGTGGTAGAGATGAACTCTAAGCCATGCTTAATATCTGAAGTGTTTTGTTTTCTTTAAAAATTAAAAATCAATTTTTAATTAAGAAAAAATTTTATTTTTCCACAAGACTTTTTTACCTGAACGTTGTGCAGATCCATGCATTCTAAATGGATTGGACTTCCAGGCAAAAACGGAAATAGGATAAAAGGAATAACGGTCCAACCCATACATTGACATTGAACATTTATACGTCCACTTGAAAATCCTGCATTTCATTGGATACACTTATGAATAACATTAATCATATCTCTCTTTTAAATTAATTCATGCACCTACAACCGTCTTATTTATTTCATGTATTACCCAACTGGTCGAACGAAAACAAAAGGCTGCCTTTTGACCGTTCAAAAATATTCTGGTGTTTCAATACCCCTCGTCCCCCCGCGCTATACACTTTTCCTTGGAAATGTTGGATTGGAATAAATTCCGCTGACCCATTGCGCATCATAAATAATGTTCCCTATTCTGCTTATCGCACGCCTTCAGTGGACCTACAACTGTTGCTATCTAGAGAAAACATCAGGGCATGCATTGCACAACTCCCGCTGTGAATCAATTTACATCTGTTACCGAGCAACTATTAATACAAAAGCAAAAGATAACTGGATGATTTGTTGGGTATGGAAAAATAATATCATTCCTATGCTAATTCAACTAACAGTTCAATGTACTGTCTCTTAATTTTTTTTTCATTCTGTGAACTAACTACAGATATAAACTCCAACAGATGACTTACCTTTTTTTTTTTAATACAAAGGCAAGCAATGCTTGAGGTTTACAAAGACCTATGAATAGGTGATACATACAGATCTTGCGGTGATCGAGCACACTCTAATGCAAAAAGATGACTGACTCTTTTCAGGACTGTAAAAAGAAACAGCATAAATGAAGGCTTACAAACGCTCAGTGCACGCTACAACCAGTACACTGAACAAAAACTGATCGAAATCACACTGGAATAATCGAAAATCGGTGGTTACAGATGTTGGAGGATTAAAGTAAATGTAGGACCAATACCGGGGCGCTTGGCGTCAACATTCAGCCCATTACTTATTCCTAAGAGCAGTCCCATAAATTACACCATTTCCCTAAGAGCAGTCCCAAAAAACCATTTCCCAATAGTATAACTGCATGGCATTCCCAACATTCAACAGGGTATAACACTGTCGCCGAGGGATGAAATGATGAATGAAAAGAAAATAGGGTGGCTATTTAGATCACGAATGATAACACTAAAAACCTAAGTTTAGAGGTCTAAATTTAAAATAACCACCAAATCACAAAACTCTTACCGGTTATGTGGAAATTATCATTGTTGTTTAACAAACCGATAATATATTTCAAGATATATTTAACAATTAAGAAATATAAACGCAATAACAGCACTAAAGTAATTATGAAGTAAGACAGAGCAGAAGTGCATAACGACAATGATGCCATTGAACTCATATAACAGAGAAACGTACATTAAGAAAAATTACATTAATATTATAGTGAATTAAAAACCATAATTGTTGCTGAATAATTACATATTCAATCCATCTCAGCATCATACACCATTCAAAACCCAACAAAACAACATAGATAACTTATGAAGGCAAAATATTACAAAAATGCTAATAATATGATGGGGTAATCTAAACAACGGACAGCACAAATCGCTTTGCATCAGTAACCTCTTCAAAGTCCGATTCCACAAAAACACGAGTAGCATCCATATAAGGCTGGAGGATAACACCTACACAATTTGCAATAAAACATTAGATATATAAGTCATGAAGAATAATTTAAGTTTAAACAATAATATCATTAAATATATACGAAATAGTTGCAACAAACCTCTTTTACTGACTTCACTGACTATAGCATATTGAACAACAACGAAAAGACCAACATCGCCATGATGGTGACCTAACTGAGCAATGATACCATCGACGGCAGATCCATACATATTGACAATGACCTCAAACTTATTCTTGACATGAAAAGGAAATAAAAAAAACACAGCACTCATCCAGTATGTTCAATTGTAAAACAACTACATAAGAAAAAATGAAGAGACAAACGTCAAACCTCCGATTCATGAGATACGAACAAATAGACCTACAATGTATACCCCTCTATTTCGACATCGCGTTTAAACAGAAACAGCTCAGGATACCACCAACGTCTTCAAAACTTTCAGTAAACGCATGATAAGGATTACAAGAAACTAAACAATGAATGTGTAGATATCAAAAAACCTAAAAGGGACCACAATATATCAGAAAACAAAACTTTGTCTCTTGTTATTATCCAATCAACCTTAACTTTGATAGTCCCTTCAAAGGGACCACCTAAAAGTGTAGATATTGGAACGGGCTGTTGATTATCCATGAGAACCGAAAAGGATAGATAACTGGAGGTATCAGTTGTTTGTACAAACCCTATCAGATTCCCTTAAATAAGGTACAACTGGAGTAAAAGATTGAGAGACTAAAAAGACATTTGCCACAAACGTAATAGTGCAATAACTCATCCTTCATAATGACGTTTGCGAATACCAATAAAAGTCCATTGGGTGAAAAACCATCACACTTCATTAAGTATTATAACCATTGAATATCTCCTTAATCTATTTTGTCTGTTGAGTATCTATTATTAGTGCATATATATATATTTAATTAATTTAATGAAATTAGTAAATTTAAATATTGTATGTATATTACTCTTAGTTTTTATTATTTGTTAATGCAAATATTTCATTAAGTTCAACAACGAAAACAATAAGTTCAGATTATAAAAGTAAAATGAACAAAACTAATAGATACTTTTGATGGACATTCAAATATAATGCGTTTAAAGAATATTGGTAAAACAATAAGTGATAATTTGGTAAAATCATAAAGTTAAACTCAGGCTGGAAATGATAAAACAAAGATACGTCCGATGATGATAAAAAAAGTATAATGCAAAAAAAAAAAATTGTACATGTGTCAGTAGTATTGTAAAACAATAACAAAGCGATAATTCGGTGAAATGCAAAAAAATAAAAAAATAAAAAATAAAGGTACATTCATTAACATAACATTCGTAGTTTATAACATAAATTGCAACATGACAACCAATCATAAATGACGGTTACATTATAATTCTCATAAGAAAAAGGATAAACTGAACCATAGGCAATCCCTCATTAGTCAACAAAATAACAACAGCGGTAAACAAATAACAGCACTAATCAACTCCACAAACATCACTGGGACTCCTTAGCTATTTCTTCATTATTCTTCCTATCAGCAGCAATGCTATTCAGCTTCTCAGCGAACTCATCAACCGCAGGGGGTTTGGGATTAAAAATGGCTTTAGATAGATCACAGTAGCTCCTAAAAATATTAACACAACCTAAGAAATAGAAGTTCAACAGATGAGGAATAAGTCAACACATGCATAAAATTCACCTAGAACCTCATAGGACTGCTCATGAAAATGTATCAATAGAGATATTTACCACCTAGCCTTTCAAATCTGACATATGTTAAGGCCACAATGACATGCTTCATGTTAGCCAACATAGCACAATCGTTGATTGCCCAGAAAGCAGGGGATCCACGAAAACAACACTGAAAAGGGTTACGTAGTCTCAGAAAGAAAACGCTTGAACTGGAATGACAGATTAAATAGGTGATCGATAGAGTTAGGTCGTTGAAGCAGATTCAAATTCAAATCAACATTTAGGAAAAAACTGCCACCGTTATGGCCAATGGTTGAAATTTTTTAACACAGCCACCATCATGGCCAATGGTTGCATGAAAACACAACCACCCAAAAACATAAAAGCAGTAGAAAAAGTGATGACAAAACACTAGGAAAAGTAACAGCCAATGGGAGATAGAGTCAGACATAGGGAAAGAGCGCATAACGCAGAAAATATGACAAAACACCGAAAATATAACAAATATAAAGGTAGACTACGTATACAACATTTTTAAAATGACGTGGAGCACCAACACAAAGCAACTTCATGGTGTGAACAAAGAAAAAGGAGACGGAATGGGTTTAAAAATGACGTGGGCATTCGCAGAGGTGGAGACTACGTCAACCAATAACTAATGATGATACATGCCAAATCAGATGATTGCCAGGACCAATAACTGATTAGCTACCGAAGTTAAAGAAGTATATTTGATGATTATTTGTCTATGATGGATTGCTTTTGTGTTGAATTTTGTATTAGTGTACTTGGATTTTGTTAAACTTATTTTCTTTTGAATTAATGAAGTTGTACATTCTATGTAATTACTAGTGTGTGTAATGGATTCATTTCAATTTGAGTGTTGTAATTATGCTCTTACTCAAAAGGAAACAAGTGCATTAAGATGATTTTTAAACACACATCAAATGGTTTTTAATAATTTATTTAAGCGATGACTATGAATGCGATTGTAAAATTAGTCATTAATTGGGTAGATTGGACCTAATGCGATTGCTTAGGGTTTTTTATTTGACTTGATGTAAAATTAATTCCCAAAATATTTTGAGAAGCTAGGAAGGTCATCAAACTTACTACCAAGACTTATTTTATCATATCACCCTTTTTAATCCAAAGTATCTCTCTATTGTTTTCCAAAAATACTAAAAAGATTAGAAATAGTTTTATTTCAATAAATTTTGATTTAGAGAAAACCAATTTTAAAACTCCATTTCTAACCATGTTTTTAGCATTTAGTCTAACTTAGGGAATCAAAACAAAAGCCTCCTTGATAAAAGAATGATCCCGAGTTGTATGCACTATATTACATTTAATTCATAGTAAATTTGTGATTTGACCCCAAGGTGGCTAAGGTTGTGTCAAATGAAAGGTATTACGTTTTAGGTTTATTTTCTTTGTAGATCAATTTAGGAAAAATTACAAAAAAGGACCCACAATTTATAGAAATTGCAAATCAATGAAGAAAAGAAAGAGTGAAAATTACAGAAAATTTCCCAGAGTTTTTGAAAATTACATGTTATCCCCAAAATTTTTTAAACTTTGTAGTTTAGTTCCTCCATGATTTTTTAAAATTTTTCAGTTTAGTCTTAGGTCAAAACTTAAGTAAGATTTGCACGAGATTTCAGAGCTTCTTCAACCTCAAAACAGCGCCACAATAGGAAAAGAGAGCTCAGAATCAAGAACGAGGAAGAAGAGGGAAGGAGGAGGAATCTCATCTTATCACCATTATCGGCTCTCCTCCCTCCATCCTCACACCCTCCATCTTTGGTGACCTAGAAACTTGAAGTGAGGAGCGCCACGACAGACCACGTCAGAAACCACAGTGCCAACACTCCAAAGTTTGAGCGTCGCGAGTTGGAGAGTTGAACTTTGACCTCTGTCCTCACTCCCTTCGACAGTCTAATCCTTACCACCAGTGATAGCTCCTACCACTACCATCACCAACGACATCCTCTTCCTTTCTTCATTTGAACCAACATCACAGCGCCGATTCCAGTGTCTCCACCCTTCTCCACTGGCTTCACTCACTCTTCCATAGCATTCCTCCATTTCTGTCTACTTCCTCCATCATTCTTCGCAGCTAGTTTGTTTGGGAGCTTTGTGGAGATAATGCTTAGCTCCATGAGCAACTAAAACTTCCCAACTCTTGAGGATTAAGGATTTTGCTTGAGTTCTTGAGCTTGATGGGGAGTTTTCCTTATTTCATTTATGAATTTTCTATTGTCATTATAATTCCTAGCTGTATTCTACGGTAGTTTCAATAAGATTTTGTTATGAGTTATTTGGATTCCATATGGTTGAGCTACGATTGTTTAATTTGTGATTGGATTTGGATTATTGTGATTGGATGATTTTCATTTATGTATTTCCTATTAATTTAATGAGACTATAATTGATATTTGGTTACTAGTTTGTGTAGTTGATTTGGGTTAATTTGAGTGTCGCGATTGTGCATTCATACTTGAGAAAACGTTCGCATTAATTCAATCCATTTTGCATAGAAAGTGGTTCTTTAATAATATTTTTAAGCAATAGTTACAGATGCGATCATAGGAGTAGCTTTTAATTAGGATTGTGAGACCCAACATGATTATTTGGGGTTTTTAAATAAGACTTGAACCAATTTCTCAAGAAACTCACTTCATTCATATTCCATTTATTGAACAAGGTTAGCCATTGAATCAATTTCTTAAGAGAATCTACTTCATTTATATTCCATTGCATTATTATATGAAAAGACCAAAAAATAGTTGCTTTAGGATTTTAATTAAGTTTTGCACTTACATATTTTCAACAAAGCCCAAAACCAATTTTTCCTTGTTTTCATTGTATTTGTATAACATTTAGATCACTTAAGAATCAATAAAAGGCTCCTCAAGAGGAGAGAACAATCCTAGGTTTGTCTACACACAATCTTTGATAAATTTTTAATTCTGGACCCTAAGGCTAACAATAAAAGGTCTTCATCAAATGTTCCAAAATTGTGTAATTTACAGTTATATATATATATATATCTTAATTATACTATTCGGATTTATGTCTTAGGAGATTGAGTACATATATACATATATATTGTTGGAAATTGTGCCCTAAAAGCCAATCATTGTACTTTAAACATTATTATTTTAATGAAATTTCTCCATTCTGTTATCATATTATTTGCATGTTAACTGTGATAATTCTATCCTTGGATAATTCATAAAGATTGTTCTAAAATGTCCCTGGTCGGTCATCTATGCGGGAGCAGAGATGAAACAAGACCAGTATGACTTTGATAAGATATGGAGATACTAATCAAAGTCTTAGGCACTTGTAAGAGTACAAGGTGCTGGACCGACCCACTATGAGAAAGCTACATGGATCAAGTCATAAGCTTTTCTCATGTATAACCACGTCACAATGCCCTTAGACCTGAGGTCATCATGGATTCCTATATGAGAGTTGCTAAGCTTTGAACTAGTCAAAAGTCACTTTTGACCGGGTGATGATAAAGGCTACGATCGGGCTTGGTGGTTTTTCATGTAGAGGAATATGAATGATCAAGATGGAATTTGTCCCTCACATTAGTAGAGAGATATTACTAGGCCCCTCGATGAGTGAGTCTGAGAAATGTATGGCCATACTATGATGAAAGGAGTTTCTGTCTCTGTTATCAGGCTACTCAGGAATAGAGAAAGTAATGATCAGGAATAAGAGGATGACATTTTCCATGCCTTATCCTTGATCGATATATCGTGTGACAAAAGGGACGTGACATGGTTGTATGGCAGGTTGCATCGTGATAACGATCCTCATATGAATTGGGTAGTCGTAATGTCTTGCTAGATGCCGCTTGCGACTTTTGGGTTAGTGTAGTTATTGGCCCACTGCCAACTTCATATGGGCCTACAGGGTCGCACACAAGAATGGCCCAACACGAGATAATGTTTGATTTAGGGTGGATGAATTTTATATTTATATATATATAATATAAAATTCATTAATAATATTATATAGATATATATATATTTTCGAAATATATATCTTATATATATATATTATATTATTATATTAAATAATATTATATAGATATATATATTTTTGAAATATATTATATTATATATATATATATGTATATATATATTATATGATATTATTATATTGTGTTGGTTTTAAATTTAATTTTTTAAGATATATTAAATTTAATAACTAACATGATAGAGATATAGTATCTCAGATTTAATTTAAGAAGATAAATTAAATCTAATGGCTCTTTATTTGGATTAAATAAATAGGTTAAATTAAAACTGTTGGACAGATTTAATTTAAACTGAATTTATTTAATTAGCTCATTAAGATAATTAATTGTTAATTAATTTCAAAATTAATGATGATTAAGTTTGAAATTTAAAAATAGCCCTCATAGGTTATAAACTTGATAGAGCAGATATATTCATATGCATATGAGAATTGAGAGCTGTAAGTGAAAACCTAGGAGACATTAGAGGCGCTAGCACGCAGTCTCGGTTGGAGAGCATTCGTGTGGATACCGTTAGAGGGAGTGCACCTGATGTGTTGTCTCCTAGAGATTGTGAAAACTCTGAATCATCAAAAGGTATGAATCCTTCCAACTTGATTTAAACGCCGTTGATAGATCTTCAATTAGGATCAGTGAAAATTTTTAAAATTCTTCTGCTGTGCCTACCAATCCTACAGTGGTATCAGAGCCAGATCAATTGTGCGTTTAAATTGAGTTTATGATTCTTATACATGTGATATATATGGGATGTGTACGTATGTTTATAAGAAACACTCGAATATGCATGTAATTTGGTTAATACGAAACAAAATTATTTAGAAAGATGTGATCTTGTAATTCCGTTGATTTTCGTTTTCGTTTAAATTGAATCTTGAAATTGTTTCGTTTTCGGTTTTGAAACATGTATGTGATTCTCGTTTTGGAACAAACATGAAATCGATTCCGAACATGTATATCTTGAAACATGTATGTGATTTTCGTTTTGAACAAGCAAGAAATTAGGTAGGGTACCTGAGATTGTAGTTGGCGGCAATCAAATCGGGTCTAGGTTCGGATATCTATTCGGGTAATAGGGATCCGAACTATGGGGAAGACAATTTGGATCAGAAGCGTTATGGGCCATTGTTGTTTTTGTTTTGAAAAATTGAGTCCAAAATTTAAAAATTTAAAATTTTCAAATATTTCTTTTAAAAGGAATGTGCCTTTTTCAAAAGCTCCAGGGGCGCTGCCCCTTGCAACCCCACAAGGGTGGCCCCCTTAACCCCGCTCGCTAACCGGCTAGCGGGACCGCCGTGACCACCTCTACATCGCACAATATAATATGATCACAACATTTATTGCTTTTCATATTGTATGAATTCTTGTTGTGGTTTATTATTTATACTTGTTTGGGTATGGTGAACAACATGGCTTTAGAATTTTACAAAGGGTTGTAATATTTAAATACGGCCTACGTGCCGTGCCTTTCTCTAAATACTCTCGATGTACATTCTCTTCTCATCTCACTCCTCTCGAATGTTTAAACGAGGTTTCTCTCAATGTATTTCTTTTCTTATTTAGAGAAGTCCTCTCATTGGCTTGGGAGGATTTTAGGTTAGGTAAGCCATGTTGTGTCACATTTAAATTATGCTTTTGATTAGATCATTGCATGAATACTTTTGCGTTTATATGCATTTATCTGTATGAGATACGACCACGATTGCATCCATATAAACAAAACTAATTAATTAAGCCCTCTGAATCAACTCTTAAGTCATAATGCCATCAATTAATGAATACTTGTCAAAACCTAGATCACTCAATTATGGAAACCATCAAAGTGGATGCACTTGAGTTATCTTGATAAGACAAGCTTGAGTAATGGTACTGCTCATAATATTCATTATTGTTTTGACTTAATTGAGATTAACAAAACGGTTTTGAATCTCAAGGCATTAGATGGGGTTAAACATGACGAATCATATGATGATTAAATCCCATAAAGATCTAAGAGTTACATGTGATGTAATTCTACTAAATAACTTGAATTTAAGTGTCTTGCCAAAGCGGACTTAAGTTTAAGCCAAATATAGATCTTAGCCCACTAATTATTATATTGAGGGTTGTTAATTTAGTGGGAGATTACTAACTAACTTTGCATATTTTAATTGTAGAATCATGTCGACTAGTAATACTGCTACACTATCGTTGTGATCGGTCCTTGAGAAGGACAAACTCAATGGGACAAACTTTCTTGACTGGTTCAGGAACTTGAGAATTGTTCTCAAGCAGGAAAGAAAGGCTTACGTCCTAGATCAACCCATTCCTGAGGAGCCTGCAGCCAATGCTCTAAGAGCTCAAAGAGATGCTTACACAAAGCATAATGATGACTCTGTGGATATAGGTTGCCTGATGCTTGCCACTATGGTTCCAAAGCTCCAAAGAGATCTGGAACTCATGGAGGCTCATGAGATGATTGTACATCTCAAGGAAATGTTCCAGCAACAGGCAAGGCAAGAAAGGTATGAGACCACAAAGGCCTTACATTCCTGTAAAATGGCTGAAGGTGCATCAGTTAGTACTCATGTGTTAAAGATGAAAGGCTACATTGATCACCTTGAGAGGCTTGGATTTCCCATGAGCAAGGAGTTAGCTACGGATTTGATCCTCAACTCACTCCCGGAGAGTTATGACCAGTTTGTTATGAACTACAACATGAACAACATGGAGAAATCAATTTCTGAGCTGCATGGGATGCTCAAAACTACTGAGCAAAGCATTAAGAAAAAGCCTAGCACAGTTTTGATGGTTCAAAAAGGAAAAGGTATGAAAAAGAAAGGGAAGGGCAAATGGAAGGGTAATGGCTCAGGTGGTAAGACCAAAGAGTCAAACAAGCCCGAAACCAAGCCTGCACCCAGGAAGGCAAAGCCTCCAAAGGAAGGAGTCTCTACTTCTGCAATGAACCCGGTCATTGGAAGAGGAATTGCAAACTCTACCTGGAAGATCTGAAAAAGGACAAGAAGGATAGCGGGGCTATCGCTTCAGGTATTTATGTTATAGACATTCATTTTTCTACTTCCTATACATGGGTATTAGATACTGCATGTGGTTCTCACATTTGTACAAATGTGCAAGGTCTAAAGGACAGTAGAAAGCTGAAGAAGGGTGAGGTGGACCTACGAGTTGGAAACAGAGCAAGAGTTGCTGCTTTAGCTGTAGGCACTTATGAATTAGTTCTGCCCAGTGGGCTTTTGTTAGTTTTGAACAATTGCTATTATGTTCCTGCTTTGAGTAGTAACATTGTTTCTCTTTCTTATTTGGATAAGGAAGGTTATACTTCCATTACTAAGAATGATAAATGTTCTATTTATCGTAATGACATTTTCTATGCTGATGGTGATTTGCATGTTGGTCATTATATATTAAATTTGGAACATCCTAATAATGGGAATATCTATAACGTAACTACTAAGAGGATAAAATCAAACGATTTGAATCTGACCTACCTATGGCATTGTCGTCTAGGCCACATAAATGAGAAACGCATTTCTAAACTCCAGCAAGATGAATTTCTAAACTCATTTGATTTTGAATCATATGATACATGCAAATCTTGCTTATTAGGAAAGATGACTAAGGCACCTTTCACTGGGCACAGTGAGAGGGCTACTGAATTATTGGGCGTCATACATACAAATGTATGTAGACCATTAAATATAGCTGCCAGAGGAGGTTATGTCTACTTCATTACATTTATAGATGACTTTAGTAGATATGGCTATATCTATCTAATGAAACATAAATCTGAATCTTTTGAAATGTTCAAAATATTCCAAAATGAAGTACAAAACCAACTTGGTAAAACAATTAAAGCACTTAGATCTGATCGAGGTGGTGAATATTTGAGCCAAGAATTCACTGACCATCTTAGGAGTTGTGGGATAATCTCACAACTGACTCCTCCAGGAACACCACAATGGAATGGAGTTTCTGAAAGGAGGAATCGAACACTATTAGATATGGTTCGATCTATGATGAGTCAAACAGATTTTCCACCGTCCTTTTGGGGACATGCCCTAGAGACAGCTGCGTTCACACTAAATCGTGTTCCATCTAAAGCAATTGAAAAGACACCATATGAGATATGGACTGGAAGGAAACCAAGTTTATCTTTTCTTAAGATCTGGGGATGTGAGGTATATGTTAAGCAACAAGCCTCTGATAAATTAGTGCCCAGATCCATAAAGTGCCTTTTCGTAGGGTATCCTAAAGAAACGAAAGGATACTATGTCTACAATCCCACCGATAACAAAGTGTTTGTTATTCGAAATGGCAAGTTTCTAGAAAGAGAGTTTATCTCTAAAATAACCAGTAGGAGCGACGTACATCTCGAAGAAATTCGAGATCCACAAGATGGTACAGAACCACATATGGAAATTAGAGAAGACTTACAACAAGTTGCTGAGCCTCCTAAAGTAACACAAGGTCCACGAAGATCTGATAGGACACGGCATCAGCCTCAGAGATATGGATTTCTGATTACTGAAGGCCGTGATGTGTTGCTCATTGAGCAAAATGAGCCCACCACCTATCAAGAAGCCACAGTGGGGCAAAACTCTGAGAAATGGCTAAATGCCATGAAGTCGGAAATGCAATCCATGTACGACAATTAGGTATGGACCTTAGTCGATCCACCTGAAGGTGTAAAAACCATTGGGTGCAAATGGGTTTTCAAGGAGAAAACTGACATGGATGGCAATGTAAATGTCTTTAAGGCACGACTGGTTGCAAAAGGATTCACTCAAACTCATGGTGTAGACTATGATGAAACCTTTTCCCCAGTTGCAATGGCCAAATCAATCAGAATCCTTCTTGCCATTGTAGCATATTATGATTATGAAATATGGCAGATGGATGTCAAAACAGCCTTCCTTAATGGAAAACTGCTTGAGGATGTGTACATGACACAACCTGAAGGTTTTGTACGTCCAGAGGACTCTGGTAAAATTTGCAAGCTTCAAAGATCCATTTATGGATTGAAGCAAGCATCTTGGAGCTGGAATCATCGTTTTGATGAAGTAGTCAAAGAGTTTGGATTCATTCAAAACATCAATGAACCTTGTGTTTACAAGAAGGTTAGTGGGAGCATAGTTGTATTTCTAGTGCTTTATGTAGATGACATCCTATTCATTGGGAATGATATTCCTACCTTGCAGAGTGTCAAGTCTTGGTTAGGAAAGTCCTTTTCAATGAAAGACTTAGGTGAAGCCACCTATATCCTAGGGATTAGGATCTATAGGGATAGATCCAAAAAACTAATAGGCCTAAGTCAGAGCACATACATAGATAAGATACTGCATAGGTTCAATATGCATGATTCAAAAAGGGGTTACATGCCTATGTCTCATGGCATGAGTAAGGTTTCATATGCCTCGGCTATTGGATCCATCATGTATGCCATGTTATGTACTCGACCGGATGTCTCGTTTGCCTTAAGTATGACCAGCAGATACCAACAAGATCCTGGTGAGGGTCATTGAACTGCCGTTAAGAATATCCTAAAGTACTTAAGAAGGACTAAGGACTTATTTTTGGTCTATGGTGGATTGGATGATGAGCTCTATGTAACCGGTTACACAGAGCTCATCATACAATCCACCATAGACCAAAAATAAGTCCTTAGCACAGATGCAAGTTTCCAAACTGACCAAGACGACCTTAAATCGCATTCTGGATATGTATTCCTCCTGAATGGTGGAGCAGTAAGCTGGAAGAGCTCCAAGCAAAGCACTATAACAGATTCTGCAACAGAAGCTGAGTATATAGCAGCATCAGATGCAGCTAAAGAAGCCGTTTGGATCAGAAAGTTCATTACTGAACTAGGGGTGGTGCCTACCATCTCAAATCCAATAGATTTGTTCTGTGACAATAGCGGTCTATTGCACAGGCCAAGAAGCCTAGGTCACATCAAAGGACCAAACACATACTCAGGCGATTTCATCTTATTAGAGAAATCAATGCTAGAGGTGATATAAAGATATGCAAAGTAGCAGGAGAAGATAATGTTGCTGATCTTCTTACTAAGCCACTTGCACAGGTAAAGCATGAGCGTCATGTTAGGGCAATGGGAATTAGGCAAATTAATGATTGCACCTAGGGCAAGTGGGAGGATGTTGGAAATTGTGCCCTAAAGGCCGATCATTGTACTTTAAACATTATTATTTTAATGAAATTTCTCCATTCTGTTATCATATTATTTGCATGTTAACTGTGATAATTGTATCCTTGGATAATTCATAAAGATTGTCCTAAAATGTCCCTGGTCGGTCATCTATGCGGGAGCAGAGATGAAACAAGACCAATATGACTTTGATAAGATATGGAGATACGAATCAAAGTCTTAGGCACTTGTAAGAGTACAAGGTGCTGGACCGACCCACTATGAGAAAGCTACATGGATCAAGTCATAAGCTTTTGTCATGTATAACCACGTCACAATGCCCTTAGACTTGAGGTCATCATGGATTCCTACATGAGAGTTGCTAAGCTTTGAACTAGTCAAAAGTCACTTTTGACCGGGTGATGTTAAAGGCTACGATCAGGCTTGGTGGTTTTTCATGTAGAGGAATATGAATGATCAAGATGGAATTTGTCCCTCACATTAGTAGAGAGACATTACTAGGCCCCTCGATGAGTGAGTCTGAGAAATGTATGGCCATACTATGATGAAAGGAGTTTCTGTCTCTGTTATCAGGCTACTCAGGAATAGAGAAAGTAATGATCAGGAACAAGAGGATGACATTTTCCATGCCTTATCCTTGATCGATATATCGTGTGACAAAAGGGACGTGACATGGTTGTATGACAGGTTGCATCGTGATAACGATCCTCATATGAATTGGGTAGTCGTAATGTCTTGCTAGAGGCCGCTTGTGACTTTTGGGTTAGTGTAGTTATTGGCCCACTGCCAACTTCATATGGGCCTACAGGGTCGCACACAAGAATGGCCCAACACGAGATAATGTTTGATTTAGGGTGGATGAATTTTATATTTATATATATATATAATATAAAATTCATTAATAATATTATATAGATATATATATATATTTTCGAAATATATATCTTATATATATATATTATATTATTATATTTAATAATATTATATAGATATATATATTTTTGAAATATATTATATATATATATGTATATGTATATATATATTATATGATATTATTATATTGTGTTAGTTTTAAATTTAATTTATTAAGATATATTAAATTTAATAACTAACATGATAGAGATATAGTATCTCAGATTTAATTTATGAAGATAAATTAAATCTAATGGCTCTTTATTTGGATTAAATAAATAGGTTAAATTAAAACTGTTGGACAGATTTAATTTAAACTGAATTTATTTAATTAGCTCATTAAGATAATTAATTGTTAATTAATTTCAAAATTAATGATGATTAATTTTGAAATTTGAAAATAGCCCTCATAGGTTATAAACTTGATAGAGCAGATATATTCATATGCACATGAGAATTGAGAGCTGCAAGTGAAACCCTAGGAGACATTAGAGGCGCTAGCACGCAGTCTCGGTTGGAGAGCATTTGTGTGGATACCGGTAGAGGGAGCGGACCTGACGTGTTGTCTCCTAGAGATTGTGAAAACTCTGAATCATCAAAAGGCATAAATCCTTCCAACTTGATTTAAACGCCGTTGATAGATCCTCGATTAGGATCGGTGAAAATTTTTAAAATTCTTCCGCTGTGCCTACCGATTCTAACATATATATGCTGCAATTTTAAACGTGACCTGTGGTGGTTATCGAGATTATCTTGACTGTCTGCTTATGTTGTTTATTGTGAGTGAGCAATTTAGACTGGATATATATGTCGGGTCCGCATTCCCTGCTCATCTTTTAGATGAGCAAGACATGCTCATCACCCCAATTTTGTCGTGGAGACCCTTTTTTATCTTTGTTATGTATTTATATTTATTTGGATTAAATTGTATGATGTACTTCGAAATATGTTTGCTACCCAATATCTCAAATTAATTAATTTCTATTCTTATATTTAGAAATATTTTTCCTGCAACACCGACAACCTGAAATAATTTCCCAATAGCACCCAATATTTGAAATATTTTTTTTAACACCCAATATCTTAAGCTAATCAATTTTTAGTGTATAGATTATGTTTTAAAAAATTTAAATTAAAAAAACCCCAAATTGGGGTGATGAGCACCCCCTGCTCATCTTTCTGATGAGCAGAATGAGAAAGGAAAGTGGATCTAGGCCCAATGGTTCTAATTTTTTCAACTCATTGTCATATCTCTATTTTGTATTAATTTAATACTTATCAGAGTATCTGTGTGTATATGTTTTTATATGTCACAAAAAGGCTTTGTTGAATGGTTTTCCAAGTCATGTATCAGTGTACTTGGAAACTTTGATGATTTCCTCTTTCACTGAAATAATAAGTACGCTTTTTTCGATTTGAAGATCCCTATATTTGAGTTAGCACTGAATATGTTAAGAGACACTTAAAAAATCTAGTTAAAAGTGTTGGATTATTTGATTAATTATTATTTTATTATTAGATTTGATTATTTGATATTTATTATATCTTAGGATTGGATTAGATATGGATACATTATATTCTAGTTATTTTCATTTGTTTATATTAAATTAGATTCTAAGTTTGCATATATAAAGGCACATATGTACTCACTTTTATTCAAGGATTCAATAATATTTTAGAGGTTCTTATTCCCTGTGCATCTATATAATCCTTCAAAATTTTAACATGGTATCAAAACCAGGTTTGATTTGAAAGTTAGCATACTATAACTTGATATTCTTTCCGTGTTAGTGATATCAATTTGCACAATAGCGAGTGATAGCACCACAACGTAGCGAGTGATAGCATGTTATTTGATATTTATTATATCTTAGGATTATATATGGATATATTATATCTTAGTTATTTTGATTATTTAATTTAGATTAAATTAGATTCTAGGTTTGCATTTATAAAGGCCCATATATACTCACTTTTATTCAAGGATTTAATAATATTTGGTTCTTATTCCCTCTGCATCTATATAATCTTTCAAAATTTCAACAAAGATTATAATTAGAAGGAAAAGAAAAAGTAACCTCAAGTTGACAGGTATGCAATTAGAAGGAAATGTGAAGTAAAATCGGTTGCGAAGTTTCATTCTAGTGTCCAATATAAGATGATTACCATTAAATTAATATATCAAGACTTTAATGGATCTCATGCTTGGAAAGTTCGTTCGGTTTGCATAATAAAGTTTCTTGGGAAAATCAAAAGGAAAATACCAAAAGTGAAAGACGGAAAATAGTATCATCCACACCTCTGGTCATGGGTATGGTCTTCGCTCAATGAGTTGGTCCTTCCCGCGCGCTGTACGCATGTTTTTACTTCTTGCTATTAACTCAGTAAATATACTAACTATATTTTGTCATTATTGATTGACGGAAATAACATAACAATTGATAAAGACAATAAGCTAGATACGTCATGAAATCTCACATCCGGTAAATATACGAACTTTGCACTTATAAATTTGGAATTATTTCATTTTAATTGCAATAAAAAAAAACAACTCACAACTTCCTCACAAAAAATATTTCATAATGAAATATATGTCATGAAATCACCACATCCTAACAACAATATATCCCCAAAATATTTTTCATAATCGAACATGTCATGAAATCACCATCACATCATAACAACAATATATCCTTACGTGATAAATTACAATTTCATGAAACATGCATATTTCAAATGACCATCACCAATATCACCATCAACAATAACATTCGGTTCTTCACTCTCTCCCCCTGCAATAGGATAAATTAATATATCATGTGCTTTTTTATTTCTCAGTTTTATTGTTATGCTTCTTTTTGCTGAAATGCGAAGGCTAACACAGAAAAAGAAACCACTTTAGCCACCTTCATTGATAAAAAGAAAACATTTCACTTCATTAAGAAACTTAAAAGTAACCTTTAAAATGTTGGCAAAAAAAAAAACCCTTTAAAATAATACATGTTAAGTTTGACTTCATAATGATGTTTAAGCCATCAATTGAGAGAAGAGAAACACATGCACTAAACAAAGCTGTGAAAATCCAAACATGCGGACCTGATAGTTGAACTTTAAACAAAAAATTTTAGAGTAGAAAACAACATCAATTCACTTATTACAAAATCAGATAGAGTAATGTATAGTAACGGTAATACATTATGTATTCAAGCCAATCATGGTAGAAACATGAATGGCCAATCAAGATAGGCTTCTGCAAGATGTATTCAAGCCAATAACGACTCATACCCTGAAATTTTGTGAATTCCCAAAAATATATTTCGAAAACCAAGCATAATTCACCAACTCTCCTATGGATGTTGGCTTGATCATATATACACAAAGATCTTTACACTCACCATACATTTATGAATCATCGATTTCAACCATAGATGTAGATGTCCTTTGGAGTTTTGTTACGAGAATAGATAAGGTCGATCTATCAAACAACTTGATTAATGGAGATATATCCAATGTAACTATAAACTCAGGTTTGATAGATTTAAGCCACAATAATTTCACTGGAGGCCTCCCACAGTTATCAGCAAATGTCAAGACATTCTTTGCACCTAAAAACTCATTCTCAGGATCTGTTTCCTCACTGTTGTGCCATCCAAAAGTAATGGGGAAAACAAGTTATCTTCTTTGGATTTATCATATAATCATTTGAGTGGAGGACTTCCTGATTGTTGGGTCAATTGGAAACAATTGGGATACCTTGATTTGGGGAGTAATATGCCAACAGGTGAAGTTCCTGCCTCACCAGCTTCATTAATGTATCTTCAAACACTCAACTTGAGTGATGTGAACACCCTATTTTGTTCGGGCCTCACTCAAAAATTAAAAAACTAATAAAAAAAAATGAAATAAATTCCTCTCATTGATGATGATTGGTGTTTAAAGTGGCAATCATCATTAAAGGGAAAATTTAAAAAAAAAAAAAAAAATCATCCCACTGATGATGATCGGTGTCCAAGTTGGCAATCATCATTAAAACAAAAAAAATGAAAATTAAGAAAAAATCCTCTCATTGATGATAATTAGTGTCTAATTTGACATTGTCATTCATTAAAGGAAAGTAACAAATACACACACACACACACACACACACACATATAAGTATCTCCCATTCATATGTTTAAATTAGGAAGTTGCTTGTAGGAAAAATATGAGAAAATAAATAAAATAAATAAAATAAAAAATCTCTCATTTATGTTGATAAGTTTAAATTAGGAAATTACTTGTGGGGAAAAAAAATCTCTCATTGATTGTGATTAGGTCAAGTTAAGAAATTTTATTGATAGAAAATATAAAAAAAAAGTAAAAAAATAAAATTAAAAAAAATCTCTATTGATGGTGATTATGTCAAGTTAAGTAGTTTTTAACATAAAATAAAAAAAAATTCAAAAGTGAAAATTCAAAAAAGAATGAGCATTTATGAAGAAAACCCTACCTTGAGATTACAAATAGGAATGCAAGGGTTGAAGCAAGACAGACAAGAATTTTGAGAGAGTAAGGAGGCAAGGTAGAGAGTTAATTTGAATTCTTATTTCATTACTGAAACATAATTCTGAGGGAGAGAAGTTCATCTATTGTTTTTCATTTCCTGGCCTTACATTTGTGGGTCCGTGGTTGAGTTTTCATGCCTTTCTTTTATTTCTAATGATACATGGCATCTAATGCAAGTGCTGCACATGACTCACTCTCCTTCACCATGCTTTCATGATTTCCTTCTCAACTTTATGCTAACCTCATTTAGAGCAACCTGATTCATTTTTATGCTTACCGTGCTTTCGCCGCACAACTAGATTCACTAGGATTACATCTTTATGCTTTCATTACCGCATCTTTATGCTTACCTCACGTGACTCATGCTTATCTCATCATGATTCACATGTGCGTGAATCATGCTTCATGACTTTGATATATGTTGGGGTTGCCAAACATAATAGATCAGGTGGCTTACAGATGCGAGGATAAATGGTATGTGTTGGCCTCTTTCATATTCTGGGTATTATTGTTGGCATGCATGAATTGTGTGTGATTGTGTTGTTCTATTCATGTGGTTTCCTCACTTTGTCTCTTTTGTAGCAAGGTTCAAAACTCCAGAGGTACATGCTCTTACTATGTCTTCATTGATTTTCGTGCCATCTTAGACTCTTTTGAATGATAGGTGGAAAATGCAATTCCTTGTTGGCTTGATGAACTTTTGTTTTTTTTTTCTTTTACAAATAAAAAAGTTTCAAAATAAAAAAAAAAGTTCTTTTCTAAGAATAAGCAAAGTTGGTTTTATATGATAAAATAAGGAAAAGGCCTTTTTAAAAAAAATTAAAAAATACAAACCAAACAAAAAATATTTTTCTTAAATAAATTAAATAAAATTTTTCTAAAAAGCACCAACCAAGTGACACGTTTTTCTACCCTCGAACTATATGGGCTTTGATCCCTCTAAAGGGTACATAGGTCTTAGGTTTTCATCCTAGGTCAAGTCCAACTTTGTAAATAAATATATTTTTTTATTTCCTTTTTGTAAATAAATGTTCATTTTTTTCTTTAGTTTTCATTTCATTTATTTTTTGTAAATATTCTCTTTTTATTTGGGTAATTATCATAACATTAAAGGCCATATTTATTTTTAAATAATTAACTTAGGGTAACCATTCTTATGAATGGGTGTTGTGGGGTGCCTAACATCTTCTCCATATACAATCGACTTCCGGACCCTAAATGGTTTTTGTAAACCAGTTTCCATTTTTAAAAAGGTTTCCAAAATTATCCTTTTCAAAATTTTGGTTGCGGCTCCTTATTTTCCAAATTTCAGGCGCTACAAGTGATAATAGTTTTTTTGGCAAATTTCAATTAGACATGTCAAACTGGACACATTTGAATTACCTCCTCCTAGAGAAAAATAAATTTTCTGGAAGATTGCCAAATACAATGCAGCAAAATTTGAGGGTTATACAATTGAGGGCCAACCAATTTATAGGCAATATTCCTTCACAGATGTGCAATCTATCTTCTTTAACAATATTGGATCTTGCAGATAATAGCCTGTATGGATCCATTCCTCATTGCCTATATAACATCATGTGTCCAGATTCTATTAATCATGGTCTTCTTCGTGAACTTCACTTATTTACTAAAGGGAGAGAATTAGATCATAAAGTTGATTATTTCATTTTGAATATTATTGATTTTCCAATAATAGCTTATCCGGAGAAATCCCTAAAGAATTATTTAATTTGACTGAAATGTGATCTTTAAACTTGTCTCAAAATCACTTGACTAGAAAGATTCCTATAGAAATTGGAGGATTGAAAAGCTTAGAAATCCTTGATCTTAGCTACAACAAGCTTTCTGGAGAAATTCCCTCCATCATATCTAGTTTAGAAATTCCCTCCATCATATCTAGTTTATCTTTTCTCAGTCATTTAAACGTCTCAAAGAACAATTTCAATGGTCAAATCCCATTGGGAACCCATATTCAAAGCTTTGATTATTGGAGTTTTGTTGGCAATCCCATACTTTATAGAGATCCACTTCCAACAAAGTGCCCCAGGAAAGAGAAGACACGAGACTCAAAGCAACCGGTTGAAGGAAATAAAGATGACATCTTTTTAAAGTCATTATATCTTGGGATAAGAGTTGGATTTGCAGTGGGTTTTTGGGGAGTTTGTGGTTCTATCTTCCTCAACAAGGCATGGAGACACAAATTTTCTGATGGTTTGATCAGTTGGTAGATCAAATTTATGTTGGTGTGGCTCTCTGTTGCAAAAGGATTGGTTGAATATCAGGAAAAAATTTCCTTTGAGGTAATAAACTAGTGTCCTTGGCTTGTTTTAAAATTGTTATTTAAAACATAGTTTTTTTTTTCTTTTTCTCTTCTTGCCAAACAAATTATGTTCTCTTCTGATTATGTATTATCTTGTTTATTGTTCAGTATGTTTTGTCTTCGGGATGCAAGTGCAACAGTAGGCATCGGATACAGCATTTTTTAGTTCTGAATAATGGTTTTCAGCTTCAAGGAAGAGGGAGCTTTACGGCCATGTTGCCTATTGAACTTCTTTTTGTTATCTTAAATTTAGTGAATTGTACTGTGAAGGTAACATTGGTTATCACTGTATGTGTGTGTGTTGATCTAATGTTAAATTTAGTGACTTGTATTGAGAAGGGAACATTTGTTGCATAGTTCTCCTAGTAAAATATGTGATTGCCCTCCAAAATTATTATCATTTTATCTTCCAATGGAGTTTTTTTTTGTCATAATTATGTCATCAAAAATGGGTCAAAACTTTAAATGTTCCTATTTGAAATAATTAAAATTAAGAAAACATGCAAGTACACGCGCACACATTGATGAGTAGTATTGCTATATAACTAAGAAGAACACATAATAAACTCAACCAGTCATTTTAGATATCTAGGCTTCTAAAAAGCAGTGAATATGCAAATATTGTTAGATATGATGAGTTTTGATGATGTCAAATAAGAGCAAAAAGTCTGGATAATATACTTATCTTTTACATTGACTAACTACTATATTTAATGTTGTATATCTTGTAGATTACTCAAGCAAAGAAAGAAGAAGATTGTAGATATTGAAGAAGACATCTAATTGGGTTATTGAGTCAAGAAGAAGAATATTGAAGAAAGAAGAACATGCAATAACTAATGGGAATATCAAGATCCGAAAAACAAAAACAAGAACAAGAAGAAAGAAGAAGAGATTCAAGATCGAATGGGAATATCAAGATCCAAGCTCTTAGAAGTGATACCGGAGGTTGAAATAGGTCAATATGATGCTAAAATAAATTATACGGAAGTTATGCTACCTCCAGAGGTGATTACTATTGTAATCCCTCAAATAATATGCCACTGCCTCATTTTGCAGGTGATTACTCGAGGGCTCCCTTGAGTAATGACCCAGAATTACTTGAGGGCTCCCTCGAGTAATGAGAATTCTGATGTACTCTATTTTCATGTAACAGGATAAAGGTTTGATATTTTGATGATATCTCTCTAACCACATGTAAGATTGAGTTGAAACTAGTTTCATATGAAAATAGGCTCCTAACACGAACTATGGACACCAAGATCACATTAAAAGGAGTTCAGATGAGAGAGATATGATATGTTGAAGTTGACACATGAATCAACATCTATTACCAGAACAAGGTTCGGTATTTTGGACCTAACTCTCAAAAGACACATTGGATTGAGACAAAACCAATGCCATATGAAAATAGACTTAAAGCCATGAATATATAATTTGTCATATTTCAAGTTATATACTAAGATTTATGCCTTCTAGAAGGTGATGCCCATGAGTGATCATTCGAGTGATGTTCAAGGATTACGCTAGTGACCCCTCAAGTAATGAAGTTGGAAATGCTCTCGGCCAGATTTTGAAAGGGATCACTTGAGTAATGACCCAGGATTTCTCGAGTGACCACTCGAGTAATGCGATGGGCAACGTATCCAAAACTTCTGAAAATCAATGAAATGATTGTGTAATTCATCTACCTTGCTTCCAATCACTCTAACACTTTATTATATTAGTGTTTAATATATTTTTCCAGGTATACAATGAAGAGATGATGTAAAGAGACAAAAGTTGACTTTACGGAAGCAGAGCGTCCACTAAACGTAATGGCTAGTTTTTCAAATATGAAGAACGGCCAAACAAAGCAACAGGACTCTAACAAACGAATGCTTACAATGGTCATCTACTATAATTCAACTATAAATATGGAAGCATTCAAAGAAGAGCCAACGAGAACACAACAACACAAACATGCTTATATCATGAATCATCCACTCTGACCCAACTACTCTCTGTTATTATCTATTTTCTATATCATGTATATTTGAGCGAGAGAGATTATTTGTATTGTACTTCAGTGTTCATTTTATCCACTCTGTGAGAGAGTTTGTAAACACTTGTACTTCTGAATTGATCTCAAGGTAGAGGGACCTTGAGAGGGTTAATTTTCTTATGGGAGAAGTTGTATAGAGAATTGCTAGTAAAACTTTCTGCTCGTAAGACTTACAAGGTGCAAGTAGTAGAGAATGTTACTGCTCGTAAGACTTACTGGGGTGTAAGCAAGAAAGAACGTTGCTTCTCGTAAGACTTGCATGGGTAAGTGGGAGAGAAACAACTTCAGGATTACTCTACTCGTAAGACTTGCCGTAAGGGGGAGTATCTCGGTGAGAGAATTGTAAAAGACTTTACAAGTGCTCGGCTAAACTTGTGGGATTGTAAAGGCTTTTCTTGTGCCCGGATTAAACAAGAAGATAGTGGATTTGAAAATTTTGGGAGGAGCTTGGGGACTGGGTGTAGGTCATCACGGATTGGACCGAACCAGGATAAATCATAGTTTGCATATTCTCTTCCCTAAGCTCTTTTAATTCAAGCATATATTATTTAATGTAACTATTGATTTATGATTCATTACTTTCATACTTATTACTTTCACTAAGATGTGAAAAGATTTTCAAAGTTCTTTAAGTTTTAATCTTACATCCAATTTACCCCCCTCTTGGGTGTCAGCCGGTTCTAACATTTAGTATTAGAGCTGGACTCTTGTTTAAAGGACTTAATTGTCTCAAGAGTTTTAATGGCTAATATAACCACAATAAACACTATGGAAGTGTCTAAAATGGTACATGAATGGGTTTGAACCTAATTCTTGTACATTTGATATTTTAGGACTGATTGGAAACCTGAGCTTGGCACGCTTTTTGAGGAACACAAAATGGGGTGAAAGAGACTTGAGGTATGGACATTATCCTTCATAGTTCATGCCTTAGTCTATATGAATGTGTGGTTACCATAGTTTGTGCTTTTATTAATTAACATGGTATGCTTAGAGAGGGCAATTAATGCTGGAAGTGCACTTACACCTAAAAGATTGGATGAGAATCCAACTGGTGTGCGAGTAGAAGGACTGGAGCCCTACTCATGTATACAAGATGATGTGTTATATTGTTTATTAATTGGTGCATTCATGGTACATATCATATTTACTTATCGCATGTTATGTGAATGATAATATGTTTCTACTTAGATTCCTTGGAATCTCACCCCTTTTTCTAAATAAAATACCACAACGGGTGCCAGCGGCTTGGAAGGCAAAGAGGAGGATACGGGAAAGTGGAGGGCACGTTTCACAAGACAAAGATTGTGGTTATATCTAGTCTTTAATTTTGAATATGTCGAGAAATTGTATATATTACCTAACGCTGAAGGGAATTCCTTAATGTAATCATGTACTATACATATACGCTATCCCTGTGTTGCTCACCGAACTACGCACAACTACTCTGAAAATATGGAAAATAAACTAAGGGTATTACAACTAGTTTTATAAAAGCATATGATTTTGATAAGTGGATTGTTTTTACAAATGTATTTGATTTCAAAACAAGAAAGGATTGGACAGAAAGAGAAAAGCAAATGTTTTTGTTGAACATTAGAGTAATTGAAATTTTGTATAGTGCTTTAACCGAAAATGATTTTGAGAAAATTAAATTTTGCTCTACTTTCAGATATATTTGGGATATTCTTGATTCTATTTATACTTCTAACAATTGTATTGAAGTTGAAAGTATTGACAGTTCATGTGAAAATATAAGCTGCATACCTACGGTTCATGAAAAAGTAGAAGTTGACAATGAAGAAGAAGAAATTATCATATAACACTACCATGATCTTGTCAACATAGAAGAACAAGAGGATGATGATTCCCAAGAAGAGCTCATTACGGACGAATTTGATGGATCATCCTCTAGAGCTCAAGATGCACATATGGTAAACAATTCCAATTCTTCTAGAGTTATTTTAAAAATTCACTAGTAGAAAAATGACTTTTAAGACCGGTTAAAAATGACTTTTTAGACCGGTTCTGTATTAGGTCTTGATACAGCCGGTCTAAAAAGTCTGTTATTTTTTAGACCGGTTGTTAGAACCGGTCTTAAATGTCTAAGCCTTTAAGACCGGTTGTGCCAACCGGTCTAAAAACTCCACATTTAAGACCGGTTGTGACACAACCGGTCTTAAATATCTAACCCTTTAAGACCGGTTGTACCCACAACCGGTCTTAAAACTCCACCTTTAAGACCGGTTGTGCCACAACCGGTCTTAAATGTCTAAGACTTTAAGACCGGTTGTGGCACAACCGGTCTTAAAGTCTTAGACATTTAAGACCGGTTGTGGCACAACCGGTCTTAAAGGTCTCACCTTTAAGACCGGTTGTGGCACAACCGGTCTTAAAGGTGGAGTTTTAAGACCGGTTGTGACTACAACCGGTCTTAAAGCTTAATTTTTTTTTAAAAAAACACCCTTTTATGTACACGCACAGATGTCCAAGCTCAGCAACAATATATTCAAAATTACAATGAATGTCAAGCAATCAAATTTCCCAAGCTATTATTCACATGAATAGTCATTATATCAAAAAAGAAAATCAACAATTAACAATGTAGCAAGTATCACACAATTTCCAGGAGCAAGATGAAACTCTGAATGCAATGAACTCTCATGCACTTGGAAAACCAATTTTATGACAGAAATTAATATTAGGACAGCAAAAGTTTTCTCAAATGATAGCAATCCAAGTTCAATAATTTCCAAATACGTAACAGCGCAAAATGACAACAAAATGCAATTTTAGATGCAGGGCAACTTCAGAGCAAGTACTTCAAAATCCCAATATGAAAACAACACTAGAAGTTATTTAGTATAGCTCCAATTAACAACGCTAAAAAGAGATCAAACTGTTCCTTAGTCAATTTTTAGTTCCCCAATGTTCATAGCAATTCAAAATTTAGCAACAAGAGACCAATCCAAATCCACCAACAACTTCACACAATCCAATTTTACCTTTCAGCAGCTAATGACTAAGCTTTCACGCCTATTACAGACAAAATCCAATTAACAGCAATAAACCCCAAGATCACAACCCACAATTCAATGTTTCTAAGATAAGACGCAAGTGCTAGCGAGAACGCACAAAATTAACAGGAATTATGTGTAACTCAATCTCAGTTTTCAGCAGCAAAAAATGAATCCAATTTGCTAACAATTTCAAATTTTCAATCTCGATTTTTTCAAAGCTGAATGCAAATTACAGCAGCAATTTCCAACACCAGCCAACAATCTGAAGTCTTCCAAAAATTTAAAATTGGCAAAACAGAAGCAATTAATTTCACAGGTTCAGCAGTTCACAAGAGCCACTATTTCACCTTTCTAATTGCCAAATCCCTTTCCAACACACAGTCCAAATGCAACCATTAATTCGGCACATTCAAAGTTCCCATATGGCAGCAACAACAGTTCAAGGCAGCATCAAAATCTTCACAATCCTGCAACAATTTTCTAATTCCATAAAGGTCTTCAAGCTTCACAAAGGACATAATAATCTAACCTAATATGGGTACATTTTTACAATGAACTTTGGATTCAAAAACTCACTAATTTTGTAATAGCTCATGGATGAATTCAGCACAAGATGTGCGAATGAAATCAATATCTTCTTCAGGAAAGGGATCAGCAAGATCAAACATCTGTAACACCAAAACCAGACGAAACATTGACTTAGTAACTTAAAAACAATAAAGTAAAACAAAAGTTCTGAAATATAAATTTACCTCTTGAGTAAAATCAGTCGTGCCTAGAGTGATAATATTGTAAATGTGTCTCAAAACATAAAAACCACATAAGTTGGACCCCTTTGGTTGCCGACGGCTCTGAGAAAAAACATGATATCATTAAAACAAATATAAAGGCATGTCTTATTACATTCTTTAAACAAATCCATATGTACTAACCTTTGGCATGATCCATGTAGGGTCCTTTAAGTCACGAACATGCTTACCACAAGCACTGTGTAGGAATGTCCGCATAGCCCTATGATCATCACAATGACAAATGTTATTGGTTTTACACAAATTCCATAAACATTACATAGAAAAGGTAATAATGCAAGAAAACTAACGAATTAATGGTCTTTTTCAAATCATTCCCTGGTTTGAAGTGGAGGGAACATAAGAGGATGACAGTGTAACTACTCTTGCATAGAAGAAGCAACTGCCAATGATCACTGAAAAAAACAGAAGAATATTAATAAGCAAACATAAAACATTATATAAATTATAAAATATCAATATGTTTCTTACCTATGAACATATGGAGCCAAGAAACACTCGGTTCCAGTTTCACTAAGCCTCTGTGACAAGTATGTATGTCTAGTAGCAGCAGTGGTCCCTTTCTCTTGGATGTGATGGGGGCATAAGAATCCAAATTTTTCGCTTTTGCCAGAGGAGACCAACCTACGATGCATGTACCTACAATAACGCAAGCACATAAATAAAAGGTAAACGGTGAAACTTTTAAAATATTTACTTTGAATTGCAGAAGCTACTTACATTAAGAACAATTGGACAATCCCAATCGTAAGATTTTGTCCAGGAGCTACCAGGGACATCAAATCATCCCTCTCAAGATAGCATGTCACTCCTGACTGTCCAACAACTGAATCCGTAGGCCACTCTCTTGTTTTGAAGGATGTATCATATGCCATCAGAATCACTTGCTGCATGATATTCAATGGAGGCTGTGAAACTTCTTGCTGAGTGAAGGGAGCTGGACTTGGTGGGGCTTTGATCGGACTTGGTGGTGGGCCTTTGATCGGACTATCCTCGGCTCGACCAGACACAAGGTTCGTTGGCCACAAGATGAATGTGCCCAAGACATCGCTAACGACCTTGAATTCATCAGAAGGGATAGGGACAGGTGCATCCGCAATAATCACCTCGTCAACTGACACCCGGACTTGATCACCTTCCATTTGTAGGTGGTGGACAGTTGATCCCAGGTTATGCACACTACCCCGTGCAACTAACCGTCTCAGAGGATCCTCGACAAAAAGATCATAAAGCCCAGTAATTTGCGGGTTAGGACCCTCTGATGACTGCCCGATGTTGCAACAACTACCTTTAGTGCTCTGCTTATTAGGATCAATCGATTGTGGCTGGGCAGCACTGGTATCTTGTCTTGAGCTCATAAACACTATCATTTCCTCTTTCATCTTGCTCAACCGGCTCTCTAAAAGTGCATCAAAAGATGCTTCAGCCTCGGCCTTTGCTTCTGCTCTTGCAGTGGCCAACATAGTCTCCAATTCCTCCCTAGTCACGACGTTTGAGGAATGGTACTGTACGGGGGCTCCAAAGTAATCCCGTATCCCTACCCCTCCTCCAACTCCCCTGACACGGCCTGGATGCTCGTGTTTGCCAGTAGCAACTGTGAGGATGTCATTCCTGCCCTCCGACTTAAAAGATCCCTCAGCTTGTTGTTTTCTAAGTTCATCCTGTAACATAATACAAAATAACAAACGTAAGTAATAATGTACGTTTCTTATGTAATTAATTACAATAACGTTATATACTTACAATTCTTTCACCAACTATACGAGATTGTTCACTCGTATAAGTCCCACTCCTCTTTTGGTGGGCAAATTGCCATTTTTCTTCTCGACGAATCGGAGATGGCGGAGAAAGAAGAACAGAAGGATCGGATTGAGATGCTTCTTCCAATCTCTTCCGTTTGGCCGCCAACAAGTCTCTTTCAGCCTTTGCATAACCCCCACGAGACATTGTATGAGGGCAATCATTCTTTCTACCACTCTCTTGTGCTTTTTGCCTTTTTGCCTGCGAATAAGAAATGATACAAAAGGAAAGTGTTATAATCAATTAAGATAATTGCTAAGTAAATAAAATAAAAAATAAGTCAACTAACCAAAGATTCAGGAGTAGTCCGAAGCCTAACAAATTCTTCCCAAGTCGCTTGATCAAGAAATGTATACGTGCTGCACGGATTAGGACGAGGCTGACCATCTTGCACCTCAATATGAATGTAATTGTTGGTCAGACTTGTCTTAAACTTGCTCCAGCGCTCATAACAATACGTCATCGTCTTGTTGTACAAGATCTCACTCTGAGGAACGTCGTAGGTGAGCTGAAATGCATGCATTGAAGGAGTAAGTGACAAATGAAGTGACATTTGATAATGATTAATTACATACAGACGAGAATTGTATACCTGAATAGTGTCCCAAATATGCTGCTTCACCTTTGCATCGACATTTCCCCACTCCTCTATCAAGATGCTCGGCTTGTTACGTGCAAGGAGGCCGACGAAACTCCTATATCGTTGTGCATTAGGCCCGATTGGTTTCCAATGTCTATCAAACTCAATCGGTATCTTTTGGCCTGCACTCCGACTGAGGGAAACATCTGTCAACCGTGTGGCACGTCTACCCCTCCGTACAGACTGGCTACTGCGCTCACTACGACCCTGGCTCGGAGCATTGCTAGGCTCGCCCTGGTTAACACTATCTGGCTGACTCTGCTGAGCACTAGGTGACTGACCCAGAGGTGGAGGAGGTGGCTGATCCTCTGCACTAGGACGCTGGGGATCCGTCATTTTCCTGTAACGACAACAAAGAAAGATAAATCCTAAGTTATGACATGTGAAGACTATATCGATAAAATAACTAAACATATTCTTCAGATAATAATCATAATCATAATTACTTTAGTTAGTTAAGGTCAAAGTAGTATCATAAAGAGATATCCTCCCATATTCCCTCGTGATGATCATTTCTTGTGCCGTGCGCATTATCTGCTTCATCTTCTTCGTTCAGTTCTGGTAGACCCCTGGAAAAAGAAGGAGTCTCAAGAAGATCATAATTTGAGTGACTTTTCTCGTCAATATCAACGACCCTTTTTCCTTGGAGAGCTACAGACCACATTTTATTTGCCTGATCAGTGATATAGAACACTTGTTGCGCCTGATCTGCCATAATGAAAGGTTCATCTCCAAAACTTCTACTATTCAGATCTACTAATGTCAATCCTAACCTATCGATCTTCACACCATTATTGACATCAACCCACTTGCATTTGAAAATGGGAAATCTAATTTTAACATAGTCAACCACCCAAATCTCTTCAATCACCCCATAATAAGGTATGGCAGCCAACGTAGGGTTCTTATCTTTCGAACTAGAGAAGTGCATAGATTCAGCCACTAATACAACACCACTGTTCTGGACGGTGCTCTTATCATCTAGGGACTTCGTGTAAAAGGTATAACCATTGATCACAAATGAAGTCCAACTTATGACATCAACTTCAGGACCACGTGCTAACCAATTTATTGTATCAGAAACACATTCTTCTCCGTCAACCTTTTGTTTGAACCAATGTGCGAAAGTTCTGTTATGCTCCCTGATTAACCTTTGTTCGCTCATTCGACTATTTTGTTTCCGTACAATTTCTTTATGGGCATTCATGTAATATTGAACTTCATCAACATTGTTCAAGATGTACAGGTGGACTTGTTGCAATTCATCAGCATCTATGCTCTTTACTGTTGCCCCGCGTCTACCCCCTTCTTGATCATGACGCTTAGGAAGGCCAATATGTCGTACTTTTGACAAATACTGTTGACAAAATTCCATAGCTTCTTCAGAAACATATTTTTGAACAATAGATGCTTCAGGCCGATTGGGGTTCTTCACATACCCTTTTAGTATTTTCATAGTTCTTTCGATCGGGTACATCCACCGGAAATAGATAGGGCCACACAACTTTATCTCCCTCACTAGATGAACAACCAAGTGTGTCATGATATCAAAAAAGGACGGAAGAAAAAGCTTCTCAAGCTGGCATAAGATAATGTATCCTTCATTTTCCAATTCCTCCAATCTTTCCGTGTCAATGACTTTACAACAAATGGCATTGAAGAAGAAACAAAGTCTAGTCAATATGTGTTGAAGATCATATTCGGCAATGCCTCGAATAGCTACTGGGAGTAGTTGTTGCATTAAGACATGACAATCATGAGACTTTAGCCCTATTAACTTCAAGTCTTTCATCGATACAAGCTTTTTAAAATTTGAACAATACCCTGAGGGAACTTTAGCGCCATGTAAACACTCACAAAAGCTTCTTTTCTCAACCTTAGACAAAGTATGAGCAGCTGGAGGACAAAATGTTCTATTACCGTATGGCCTTGGATGTAAATCTTCTCGTATTCCCATTTCTTGCAAGTCTAATCTTGCCTTCACGCCATCCTTAGAACTTCCCTGTATGTTGAGCAGTGTCCCAACGATACTATCACATACGTTCTTCTCCACATGCATGAAATCAATACAGTGTCTGACGTCAAGATTGCGCCAATATGGAAGATCGAAGAAGACGGACCTTTTTTTCCATATATTTTTCTCATTTCTACTCTTTGATGACTTACCAAACATAGTATTGATATTTTTCACCTTTTCATAAATTTGCTCCCCAGTCAATGCCTCTGGAGCATCTTCAAACTCTTGGCCACCGAAAAAAGCTTTTTTTAATCTACGATAAGGGTGGCTTCGTCTTAGAAATCGCCTATGCCCAAGGTAAACCGTCTTTCTTCCATGTTGAAGTTGATGGTAGCATGTGCCTTCTTCACATATCGGACAAGCTTTGTGGCCTTTAACGCTATATCCTGACAAGTTCCCATATGCAGGGAAGTCATTTATAGTACAAAAGATCATTGCTCGCATATTAAAAGTCTCATTCTTGTTCGCATCAAAAACATCGACACCTTTATCCCACAACTCTTTCAAGTCTTCGATCAAGGGTTGTAGGTAAACATCTATGTCATTTCCGGGTTGCTTTGGTCCCGAAATCAACATAGACAACATTATATACTTTCGTTTCATACATAACAAAGGAGATAAGTTGTAAATTACCAACAGAACAGGCCATGAACTATGTATACTGCTTAGGCTACCATAAGGATTCATACCATCTGTGCTAAGCCCAAGCCTGAGATTCCTAGGTTCTTCACCGAAGCTAGGAAATAATTGATCGATTTTCTGCCATTGAGAAGAATCAGCTGGATGCCGAAGCTTTCCATCAGAAATCCGCTCATCTGCGTGCCATCTCAAATTTTTGGCATCAATTTCATTAGCAAACAGGCGTTTGAACCTTGGAATGATTGGAAGATACCACAACACTTTTGCAGGGCCCTTATTTGATTTATACCTCGGAGTTTCACATATCGGACATTGCTCCTTCTCTTCATGATCTTTTCTATACAATATGCAATCATTAGGGCAAGCATGGATCTTTTTATACTGCATCCCTAGTGGACACAGTATTTTCTTACCATCATAGTATCGACAAGGCAACACATTATCATCAGGAAGCATATCTTTAAAGGCCTCAAGCGTTTCTGAAAAACTCTTGTCGCTCCATCCATGCCGTGCTTTCAAGCTTACCAATTTCAATACAGCATTCAGCAATTGGTATTTTTTACACCCCGGGTACAACGGCTTCTCAGCATCACTGCACATATTACCATATGCATGTGATTGTTCAAAAGCCTCTTCTCCTACATCACGAATAATGTCCTCTATCCGATCCTCCATATCCGTGTCATTATCATCACAAGTCACTTCTCCCTGTTGAGATGCACTTGGCATTTCTAATTGTTCACCATGCCATACCCATACTACATACGTCTTACAAAACCCTTCACAAATTAAATGTGTATATATATCTGCAGCACTTAATCGCTTCTCATTCAAACATTTTACACAAGGGCAATAAAACAACCCACTATCATCATCGGCATTTATTTTTGCAAAGTCTAAAAAACCCTTGACCCCAACATCATATTCAACGCTCGTCCGTTTAGCTTGTATCCAACTACGATCCATATATTCTAACACCTTTTTTTTTGGTACCTTTTCCCTGGAAAAGGTAGGAGAATGATGAGAGCATGCAATCATTACACCCAAGTACATAGTGTAACTAGAAGTAAACAAAGAATATCTTTTTATTCTCTTGAACTAAAAAGTTCAATGTCAATGATAAATTATTGATTGAGATAGCATGGGAAAAAAAAAATCTATTGATCAATTTCTCGTTCACATATATACTGGAATTTTCACTTCCCAAAGGGAAGAAAAAGAAGGGGATTAGAAAATCTTTACAGGGCAATAGGATCGTCTAAACTACCGCAAATACAAAATTGTGTTGACTAATCTAACAAGTTAATCTTCACTTCGCAAGCTAGCACCGATTGAAGGAAGAAGCGACATTTAGGAAGACATCTTCAGTGCAAGGAATAGTGAGAGCGCCGATTGGATGATCATATTCATACTCTTCCTCTGCTTGGCTTAACAGTTCTTGAAACAAAGGTTCATTCAAGTAAGATATTGGGATCACAAATCTTTTCATTTCCGCTCCAACATACACCGCAAGGTGACCCTTTGGTACTCCACTTGATCTTGAAGAAGCCACTTTTGATGTGAATGAAGTAGCCCTTCTAATTCCAAGTAAACGGAAACCCATTTTTTGTGTTCAAGAGTGTAAGAAGAAAGTGGTTGAGCTTATATGCTTGAGGATATTGTTGTGGAGTTGTGTTGCTTCTGAAATGCTTGCAAGTATGAGTGTATATATAGATGAATGCATTTGTTTTCCTTCAGTAATTGGTGGAGGAGAGGTTCGGTGATAGGGCCTAATGGAAGACAAGGGCTCTTTGAGATCACATGGTCATGTCTTATTGGTCATTTTCAAAAATCAAGGACGAACCAAATGAAGAGAGGACTTGGATACCCATTTAGTTGGGTTATCCAAATGTTGTGCAGTCAAGTCCAGAGACATGGATGAGAAAAATCACATGATTCTGTTTTTGTGTTCGATTGAAGGATCACTTGAACAGTTCAAAGCTTAATTGATATATATTTGAAGAATTCTATGGTTGTCATTTTTCAGTTCTAGGCATGCTTGAGACACCTCTTTTGGTTATCTATCATCAATCCAGCTCATAGTTAACACGTCTCTCAGCATGTCAATAAATGAAAGACTTTAGATAAACATCAAGCTATGAGAAGCCTTCTTGACATTTGAGAAAGACATAAAAACATCATCATGTGATCCCTCTCATCCATGTCTTTAAACTACATCCCTTAACTAACGCTACATCATTCATTTCTTAGCCAAATGGTCTTGTAAGTCCATTCTTCATTTGGCTCATCCTGACCCTTTGGTTTTCGAAAAAGACCTCTAAGACAACTCCATGTGATTTCTATATGCCCTTGTCTTCCAATAATTAAGTTCTATCACATAACTTTTCCTCCACCATTCATCTATATATATATACTCATACTTGCACGCTTTCAGAAGCAAGCAGCGCTCACATAACTCTCAAGCATCAATTTTCAAACACTTGTTATTCTCTTCCTAAACATCAAAAAAACAATGGGTTGGTAATATGTTGATTAGGATGATGCGCTTTCTAATTCACCGTTCACACATATTGAATACCCCACATCACAAAATTCTTTACTGTGCATAATATATGTACCCAGAACAACCCGGTTAATTAACAAACTATAATACAAACTATAAACCCAAGCTCAGTCTATCTAACCACAGAGTCACGCACAAGAGATAATTGCAATTCCATTATAATGTGATATTTCTTGAGAGTTGAAAAATTATAAAAATAAACAACAGTGGCAAGTATTTTTGAGGGGAAGCATACCTCAAACAAGCGATGAAGACGAAGACCTCCTTCAGTCGCAGCAGTGAATGACGGACGGAGCTCGAAAACCAGGACCAAACGAGGACGGCGACCCAACAGCGACAACAATTAGCAGAGACCCGCCGGATTCGATCGTTCCGATTAGATCAGGTAAGGGGGGGAGTTGAGCACTGAGAAGAGAGGGCGCGCGGCAGGAGTTGAGCACCGATTGGGATGAAAAATTTCAGATTGGAGTGGGCGCGAGACAGGGGTTGGGGGGAAATATTTGGGGATTCGATCGTTCCGATTAGATCAGGTAAGGGGTTGGCGCTTTACCAGTCCAAGGCCTCGGCATTGTGGGCGGCGCGAACGGCAGGAACGCCGGCTCCCGAATCGCCAGTGGCTTTACCTTCGGCGTCTCGGAATAACTGAACTGGAATTCGAACGGAGCTCCAGGAAGAAGGTAGGACACTCCGGACTCGCCAATGACGACGGAGCGATCGCCGTCCGATTTAATAACGCCATCTTTAACGGGTTTGTAGTACTTGGAATTTCGATGGTGCTTCAGGCCAGGATTCGAAGTGGGTTTTGGGGGTTCAGGAGGGGGTTTTTAGGAATTGAGGGATCTGCGAGGAGGTGGGTATTTAGGAATTGGGATCGGAGGGGATGGAGTGGCGGTGTTGATGGCGGGGTCGGGGGGTGGCGGCGTCGAAGGCAAGGACGAGAAGAGGTTGCGTCCAGGGAGTTGAGCACTGCGGCAGGAGTTGAGCACCGATTGGGATGAAAAATTTCAGACTGGAGATGGCGCGCGGCACGGGTTGGGGGGAAATATTTGGGGAACTTTTTAAGACCGGTTAAGTGGACTAACCGGTCTTAAAAATGAGCTTTTTAAGACCGGTTGATTAACAACCGGTCTTAAAATCACCCTTTAAGACCGGTTGTTCGAGAACCGGTCTTAAAAAGCTTCATTTAAGACCGGTTCTCCAATAACCGGTCTTAAAAAGCTGATTTTTAAGACCGGTTGTTGGACAACCGGTCTTAAAAAGCTCATTTTTAAGACCGGTTGTGGGACAACCGGTCTTAAAAATCTTAAAAAGCTGATTTTTAAGACCGGTTGTGCTTAAAAAGCTCATTTTTAAGACCGGTTGTGGGACAACCGGTCTTAAAAATCTTCATTTAAGACCGGTTCTCTTGAAACCGGTCTAAATTGTATTTTTTAGACCGGTTGAACTGAATAACCGGTCTCCCAAGTTCTTTATAATTACGTAAATGCCACCGCGCATTCTTTTAAACCTCATTTACTACAACCGGTTTAAATGTGCCGGTCTAAATCACCTTTTTTGTACTAGTGATTGACTTTCAAAGTTTGCATAAAAGTGTTTTTCAACCAATTATTGATTCTATTGAGAAAAGCAAAACGGTTTTCAATCATGCTGGAAATTCATGCGGGAAGAAAGAATTTAGGCAAACTAATCATTTGAGATTGTCTTTTCTTGATCGACACAATACTTGCATAGAATCTCATAATGCATATCATCATATTATTTGCAATTATTATGGTAAACCAGGTTATATTTCACACACATGCTATATTAGGAGAACTTCTAATGTGAGAAATAAATTTGTTTGGATTCCTAAAAGGCAAGTAAGGTCTAATTCTAACAATCAAGGACCCAAGTATATGTGGGTACCAAAATGTCCATCTAGTACTTATGCATGCAGATTGAATCTAAGAAAAATGGACTTAACAGTACGGACATGATGAAGAAGAAGCCAAGTGTTTCTCATGCACCAAGAAAGAGGTTCATACCATCTATATCGAAAAGGAGAACTCTCGGAACACCTATTGCTAGAACTACACAATGTGATTATGAAGAGAAGCAATAGATAAAAGGAGTACGTTCACCTCAAGGAAGGGCTACCATAGAGTACCATTTAACTACAATGAGGAGAACAAGAAAAGGAGGATCTCTCAAGCATCAAGTAGAAAACTTTTGGAGTCTATATATTTTGAGAAAAGGTTGCCAGCACCCAAAGCAAGATATTCAAAGTATCAACATCATAGAAAGATGGAGTGGGTAAGCAAAATCAATCCTCCAAGTATCTAAGGCAAAGGTACACAATGATAAAACCTCCTATGATATTGTCTATAATATTTATTGAGGTTTTATATTTTGGAACCTTAGGAATGAGAATTGCAAAATAAGTCCATTTAATAAATTCATTTATAAAGGGAAATCAATGTTCAATAGTTTAACTATTTATGCTTATACGTATATTTCAAAAGAAACTATTTTTGCATAAAGTTATGCTTAATTCATTATGCTCAATTGCCTTGAATTGATTATATTCTTAGAGCATGTGAATTTTATTTTGATTCCTACAAGCTAACAAGAAATGGATCCAAACAAGGTTGGATACCATGAAGAAAAAGAAATTTATGTAGTTTTGTAGGATAATAAAAAGCTTCTCAAGACTATAGCCACATGAAATCAAATTTATATATTGATGATGTTGAATTATGGAGTTTGGATTTTGGTGCTAAGTGTGCAAAGGAGGAAAATCAATTCCACCAAAACCAAGCAAGCTATCACAAGGACAATAAGAATTATGGTGATATCTAATCTTTACTCTATACTATGCTTATATAAATTATTTATTTGAGTAATGAAGAACTTGTTCATTATTGTATACCATTAGCAATCAATCATTTATGGTTTTCAAAATGTTTTAGATTGCTAAATGGACTGAAAGTGAAATTGTGCATAATCTTTCTATGTATTTGAGTTTTGAAATGCACATTTCAAAAATGTACTCATATTCCAAATTCATCTTGTTTATTAAAATGCATACACATTATTTGAAAATTATTCTCATCTTGTTTGCACTCAAATCAGTTTTAGAATTGGAAGTTAGTATTTTTATACTGAATGTTAGAAATGCTTCAAATTCATCTACTAGAAGTTTCCCATCATTGACCTATTAATCATTGATCTTAAATGACCAATGCTTGAACTCCTTAATTCCATTCTCTAAACGAGTTAGACCTCATGTCAAACAAGTTGATAAGTTATGAGTTTCAAGTCAATTTCCTAGAAAAGAGTTCATTTTGTGAAAGGCTTATGTCTAATGCATAAATCCTTGGTTGGTCATGTTATTCCAAGTATGAATGTTCATTAATGTATTGAATCTTAATGCATTAACCATTATAGTCGAATAACTTGCTAGGCTTGAACTCTAGTCATTTCGACTAATAAGTATGTACTTCATCATTTATAAAATCTTATACACATCTTGTTGCTCAAATGCATTAACATTTGTCTTTATCTATTTTCGAGTAACTGGAGTCTTCTATTCAAATTCTTGCCTTGAACTTTCATATATTTCAAGACACAACTATAAGAGGTAAGATTATCTCTTAGCAAAGTCATTGTGCCCATATATATATATATATAAAGTTAAGCCAATTTGGCTAATTCATTTTCCATATGACTTTTGTTCTTGGGAAAATTCTCAAACATGTTAACTTCAATGTTTAACATGTTATCTTAGTAAGTCTAAAAGAGAAGCTTTCTGGTATGTATATACTTAAAATGTTTCCTTCCATTATCTTTGGAATAAGCATCGATTGTAAACATGTTTCAAAAATGAATTTTTCATGTGTTCAAAATCTTAATATCATAATGCATATTCATGATTTATATTTTCATAAAAGTTGATCATTATGGATAGATTTTCTACTCTCTTTGATCCAACTTACATAGATTGCATGAAAATCTCATCAATGACATATTTCCAATATAGAGTATATTTACAAATTGTCATTGGTCTTTGAAAGACATCATTCTTGGTATCATTTGTTTTCAGTAACTATAATTAATTAGATATCATTATAATTCTAGTCCTTGGTGATTTATTGCACTCTTTGCTTAATAATCAGATGATTTAACTGTATAAAAGCAAAAGGGTCATTATGTCTAATATTGTGAGGACCCAAGAGAAGTTGGGTACCAAAGAACATATATTTATACTTTTGTAGGCGTTGACTAAAATGCTCTACATTGAGATACAAAGATCAAAGGCTAATAGAGGAGATATGACTGATAGAGTTGCAGTGTGAGCAGAAGCAGAATATGTGATATCACTTAAGTGATACCCCATCATTAGCAATTAACTAGCCAGTGGTACAATCAGAGAAAGAGAAAGAGGAGGAAGACTTCTTAGTGGGCCCAACGGAGTTTATTTCAAAGAAGCTCAGGATCAAGAACAAGTCTAGCCATTATGAGCCTTGTTCGTCATCTATTCACCTCCTCTACTGCCTAAAGAAAGTTAGACATTATTGTGACATGGAGCTAGCTAAGACATACTCTAAGGAAAGTGTTGTGAATGAAGATACCTTGAAGACTACAAGCAGAAATTAGATGATCATCTTAGCCAGGAGGATCAAAGAATGGATAGGGATCAAGATGACCTCCCACTAGACCTTTCAGGGAGTACAACAAGTTTGAGATGCATAGAATCATTAGCTTGGTGAGCCTATGGGAAGTTTCAACTATCATACTAGCTCTATGTGCAATCTTTACTGGATTATTTGCCATACCTACACTAGAGCTTTGGTGAATAAGGCCAATAATTTCACTCACTTAATCGAGGAGAATTATCACACAATGACCTATATTATTAGCAAGAAGGAGATGAATACTGGAAAGATCATGTCTGTCAAAGAAAAAGAGAGTCAAATGAGCCCCTTGTAAGGACTTCTATGGTTGAGAAACTACACATCCAAAAGGTAAATATATACTTGTCACTAGTAGGCGGTACTAGCTAGAGACAGAGAGCAGAACCAAAGGCAATCAGAGATAATGAAGAACTATCCTCACTAGAGCTAAATCAGCTGGAGTCTCCTTCATTGGATCGACTATTCAAACAGATTGAGCTTCACTTGATGTTATCAATTAGAAGTTTATTATGGTTGTGGATGAAAGAGTTAGAAAGTTATGTACTGTGGTGAATCAAAACTTCCAAATGTTATGTACTAAACACTGGACCTTCAAGTAATATGTGATCACTCCAAGCAATCTGTGATTACTTCAAGTAATATAAGGATTACTCCAAGTGATCTATAATCACTCCAAGTAATTTGAAACTACTTTGTTTAAATTACTAAACCTCACTCCAAGTTAACACAAGAGGCGTAGAGGATGGGAGCTGAGACTTCAAGAATAAATGAGATACAACACTTTGCTAGAGCTAGTTTCCCTGGTCCTTCATTCTTTGGTCCATCTGTCTAAGGCTATCTGAGAGAGGAACTTTAACAATCACACAGAACTTGTAACAGACAAGCTGCTCATTCTCTCTACAAAATTTCTAATGATTTTACAAATCTAAGAGAGTTATTAACTGTATTACTTATAATGATTTTCTTTTAAGTCATGCATTCATTAAGGAGGAGCTTCACATTCACATGTGTTTTATATCTTAAAAGCTTATCTCCTTTATTTGAAGAAAATAATTATAACATACTCATCTGCATTCATTCTCAATTGATTAGTTTTGATGATGAGTTACTCATATATCTTCTTTCCATGGTCTTAATTTGCATATATTTTATAGAAAGGAAACTTTTAATCGCACTAATCATTCTCCTTGTAAGAATGTTTTTAACTTATGGCAGGATAATTTGCTCTATGCAAAATCATTCTTCAATACACTAAAAGGAGAATATATCAACTTTGAGTATATATGCTTCAACAATCAATCAAGGGAAATATATTGGCAGCAACATTTCAAGAGGTACATACCAAGATGATTTTATTGAGACATCACTTGAGAAGCCAGTACTTCAGTTCCCTTCCACATCTCAGAGGCTATTCCTAAAGCTTTCTATTGACCACACTTCAACGCCTATCACTAAGCCAACCACAGTTAACTCCTATGAATAGGATCCATCAGAATTGTGTAGCAAAAGTGTGGTGAACACAACATTATAGATCTAACACAACAAGAAAAAAAGGCAATGGACTTCATGAATCAATCATCAGCTTGCTAAATCCAAATGAGCATATCTAAACCCTCTCTTTATATTTCAAGGATATTTTTCATATCTGTGATTTCAATTTGCCTTGAATATGAAAATTTTATTGAAAATCTCTCCAAATTATTTCAAATTTGTTTTCATTAAAACCATTTTTCATTTGCATCAAATTACCTTCAAATCGGGGGAGAGAAAATTGTTTTCTTAACACATTAATTTTGATTAATGAGGAGAAGGACATTTCTAATTTATTTTCATATTTACTTCCCTACAAGTATTTTTTCCTTTTACTTCAAACTCTATGTTGATGTCAAATAGGGGGAGAGAAGGCAAGGAAAATATGTTGCTCTTAAAATGCTTTTATAACTCATACATATTTTTCTTAAAGGATTTGTCATCATCAAAAAGGGAGAGAATGTTAGATATGATGAGTTTTGATGATGTCAAATATAGATGTCAAATAAGAGCAAAAAGTTTGGATAATATACTTATCTTTTACATTGACTAACTACTATATTTAATGTTGCATATCTTGTAGATTAGTCAAACAAAGAAAGAAGATTGAAGATATTGAAGAAGACATCTAATTGGGTTATGGAGTCAAGAAGAACAATATTGAAGAAAGAAGAACTTGCAATAACTAATGGGAATATCAAGAAGAAAAGATTAGTCAAGCAAAGAAAGAAAATGATTGAAAATATTCAAGAAGATATCTAGTTGAGTTATGAAAAATGATCATCAAGTGGAAAAAAAGAAGAAAGAGATTGAAGAAAGAAGAACAACTTCAAGATCAAATGGAAATATTAAGATCCAAGCTCTTAAAAGTGATACCGGAGGTTGGAATGGGTCAATATGATGCTAAAATGACTTATACGAAAGTTATGCTACCTCTAGAGGTGATTACTGGAGTAATTCCTTGAGTAATATGCCACTACCTCATTTTGAAGGTGATTACTCGAGGGATCTCTCGAGTAATGACCCAGAATTACTCGAAGGCTCCCTCGAGTAATGAGAATTCTGATGTACTCTATTTTGATGATATCTCTCTAATCACACTTTGGATTGAGTTGACACTAGTTTCACATGAAAATAGGCTCCTACCATGAACTATGGACACCAAGATCACATTAAAAGGAGTTTAGATGAGAGAGATATGATATGTTGAAGTTGACACATGAATTAGTGTCTATTATCAGAACAAGGTTCGGTATTTTGGACCTAACTCTTAAAAGACACATCAGAGTGAAACAAAACTAGTGCGTTATAAAAATAGACTTAAAGAGCTTTCCATGAATATATAATTTGTCATATTTAAAGTTATATATTAAGATTTATGCCTTCTGGAATGTAATGCTCATGATTTCAGACATCGTCTAAAAACAGTAGATACTCTTAGATAATAACTTTCTGTATGCAATGAGTTTGGAGGTGATTCTTCTTGCATTGGAATGTAGACGATAAGAGCTTTCTGATGATATGTAATTTTCCATGTTTCAAATCAAAATCAAGAGATCACTTGAGTGATCATTTGAGTGATGTTCAAGGATTACTCTAGTGACCCCTCAAGTAATGAAGTTGGAAATGCTCTCGGCCAGATTTTGAAAGAGATTACTTAAGAGATCACTCGAGTAATGACCCAAGATTACTCGAGTGACCACTCGAGTAATGCGACGGGCAACGTATCCGAAACTTCTAAAAATCAATAGAATGATTGTGTAATTCATCCATCTTGTTTCCAATCACTCTAACACTTCATTGTATTAGTGTTTAATATATTTTTCCAGGTATACAATGAAGAGGTGATGTAAAGAGACAAAAGTTGACTTACGGAAGCAAAGCATCCACTAAACGTAACGGTTAGTTTTTCAAATATGAAGAACGGTTAAACGAAGCACCGGGACTCTAACAAACGAATGCTTCCAATGGTCATCTACTATAATTCAACTATAAATATGTAAGCATTCAAAGAAGAGCCAACGAGAACACAACAACGCAAACATGCTTATATCATGAATCATCCACTCTGACCCAACTACTCTCTGTTCTTATCTATTTTCTATATCATATATATTTGAGAGAGAGAATATTTGTATTGTACTTCAGTGTTCATTTTATCCACTCTGTGAGAGAGTTTATAAACATTTGTATTTCTGAATTGATCTCAAGGTAGAGGGACCTTAAGAGGGTTAATTTTCTTACGGGAGAAGCTGTAGAGAGAATTGCAGGTAAGACTTTATGCTCGTAAGACTTACAAGGTGCAAATAGTATAGAACGTTGCTACTCGTAAGACTTACAGGAGTGTAAGCAAGAGAGAACGTTGCTTCTCGTAAGACTTACACAAGTAAGTGGGAGAGAAGCGTCTTCCGGATTGCTCTACTCATAAGACTTTTCGTAAGGGGGAGTATCTCGGAGAGATAATTGTAAAAGGTTTCACAAGTGCCCGGCGAAACTTGTGGGATTGTAAAGGCTTTTCTTGTGCCTGGATTAAATAAGATGATAGTGGATTTGAAAATCTCGGGAGGAGTTTAGGGACTGGACGTAGGTCATTACGGATTGAACCAAATCAGGATCAATCACAGTTTGCATATTCTCTTCCCTAAGCTCTTCTAATTCCAACATATATTATTTAATCTAACTATTGATTTATGATTCATTACTTTCATACTTATTACTTTCACTAAGATGTGAAAAGATTTTCAAAGTTCTTTAAGTTTTTATTTTACACCCAATTTACCCCCTCTTGGGCGTCAGCCGGTTCTAACAAATATAATATTTATGAAATACTATCCCTTTTATGAAATATTATCCCTTACGTGAGTTTTTATTAATTTTACCTGATTATTCACATATATTCAACATTTCCCAATTAATTTAGGTATATGCAATACTAATTATAGTTTAGGATAAGAGTCAGAAATTAATTATTTAATTTGATGATATCAATGGACCTATACCACCACACTTATGAGCATACAATGTTACATGCTCAAGGTTACGAACACATGAAGTTCAAATATTGGGATTAATGCTAATTTGTTGCAAATTACATCAATTTTCATAATTTAGTACGAGCCATATCACTATGGAAAAAAATAAAATAGGAGTCATATCATAATCAGTAGTTTACCCTTCTCTAATATGGCTCAAGTGCATGCCCCGTTTGGTAAGCAATAGCTGCCCCTGTTTTAAGATTTCATTTTTGAATGTTGTCATTTGTAAGATTTATATGTATGTTTGCTCAAATAAGATACAAGACATTGCGGGCATTGTTGTGAAACTCAAGGGTTAACTCTCCAAGTTTACAGATTTTACCACTACTACAAAAAAGGGTTTTAGTGGCGTAACTCTTGTGACACTTTTTTAAAAAAGCGATAAAGATACTTATTTATTTTTTTAAATCAACGTTATTTGGAAGCTTTGGCGCTTACAATTATAAGCGCCATAATAGACGTTAACCTTGTATGACGCTTTCCTGAACAAGTGCCAAACAAGGTCTTAGATTTTTTTTTTTTTTTTGTAAAAAGGAAAAAAGAACAATAAGAAGCTTTGGCTCTTTATGAGGAAGTGCCAAAGCTTTCTATTTTTTACGAAAAGAAAAAAAAATATAATAGGAAGCTTTGAGGAAGTGTTAAAGCATCCTATATTTTTTCAGAAAAAAAATATAATAGGAAGTTTAATATATTATTTCTTCTTTCTTTTTAATCTTCCTGCAATCCTGCACATATGCTTTGCAAAAGAAGTTTAATTTCTTTTTGACTGATTACAAGTCCTTGTAATTTGCCTATTGTATTTGCATTAGGCTTTTTTTTTTTTTAGTTAAGTTTTTTTAATTTGGGTCATTATACTAATATACATTTATTATTGGTAAAGGTTTAATAGTTGCAATCAACGTAATGCTATATGATATGTTTGCCATACTTTTTTGCTCTTTCTTTCTATACATCCAATATTATTTGCTTGAACGGGGGTCGGATATATATTATTATCACTAGGATTAACTTGCACTTATAATGAAGCATAAAACTGAGTGAACTCCCTGAAGTTCATAATTTTTTTTTTAAAAGGCCACATATGTCCAAAAGAAAAAGCTTTAAAAAAAATAGGAAGCTTTTGTTCTTCCTAATGAAGCGCCAAAGCTTCTATGTGATATTAAAAAAAAAATTATAATAGGAAGCTAAGGAAGTGCCAAAGCTTCCTATATGCATTTAAAAAATAATAATAATAAAAGAAACTGATTTAGGAAGCTTTGGCGCTTCCTTAGCTTCCTCTATATATTAAAAAAAATAAAAGAAACGGATTTAGGAGCTTCATATTCTTCTTTAGCCAGTCTAAAGTGATGAATTTCCAGATCCCTCGTCCTGAGTATGATAGACCTAATCTCTGTTATATAAAGATATAGTTCTAAAATGTAAAATTGATTTTATCTTATATATTAAAAGTATACATATAGTAATATATCCATATAGTAATATACAATAATTAAATTTTGTGTGTGTGTCTCTATAAAGTAAAGAACGGACAGAGTCGAGGGTCATCACATGCATGGTTCAGCGACGTCATTCAGCAAAACATCAATGTTTCCTGTGATTCTTTCTTTCTTTGTTTTTTTTTTTTTTTGAATAGGAAGCTATATAATGCCAGATGAGTTCTTTTTTTTTTTAATAGTGAAAGCTTAAGCGCCAAAACTTCTAGACAACCAGCATGGCAACGTGCCAAGGCAAGTGGTTGCCTTGGCACTCCAAGGCCACAAAAAAAATTGCATATGATTTGTTTACTTTGGTTTTTGCTAAAGAAAGTTTTGGCACTTTCTAAGGAAGCCAAAGCTTCAATTTTTCTTTATAGACATATACACACCTTCTTTGGAACTTCTTATATAAGTGCCATAAAAGGTTATATAAAACTTTTGAAGTTTTTGCCACCCACCATTGTCATCCCCCCATTATCACCTTTCTACTTTACTTTTCCATTGTCCCCACCCTTCCTCTCTTTGACCGGCGGCAAGTAGAAGCTTCTTTGGTCCCCATTTTCTATTTTTTCTTGCCTGCTCTCCTCGTGCACATATTTTTAACATTTGTTCGCCACTTTCGTTGTAGTACAAAGCTTCCTCCCTCACATGTTATTTTTCTTCTTGGTTGGTTGCAGTACATAGCTTCCTCTCCCCACGTGTTTTTCTTCTTCTTGTCTTAGCCTCCTATAGAAGCTCCTGTTAGTGTTTTTGTTTTAACATTTGATCCACATTTTTTTTCTTTTTAGTTAAAATATGTATGACTCTTGTACATTTGCTTATACTTTTCCGTAGAAGTACATGTTGTCAGATCAACAATGAAAAAGTTGTTGTGAATGACATTGATGAAATGGTCATATTGGGTGAAAGTGATATAAATGCCGCTGGTAGTTTAATAAATTATTATTTTGGAACCAATTAGTTTAATAAACACCAGCTTGTATTTTTGCTGGCTTGTTATGGACCCAATGTAGTTATTGCGAGAGTAAGTTCCTTTACTTGTAATTAATATTGTGTTTTAAATTTAATTAACAAAGTGTCAAAAAGCTAATTGACTTTTAATGATTTTCATTCTGTGTACATGATTATTTATATAGTATTATGAAGATCAACGCTGTACTGAGTTGACTGACCATCAAGTGGATGAAATTATTGAAGAATTGTGTGAATATATGGTCAGGCAATTAGCTGATTTAGGCATATAGCTTCTTTCTTGCATATTCTTGTTTTGTTTAATCATTTTTAAAATTAGTTGTACACTATAATCATTGTAATACAATACATTTTGTAGTTGTTAAACATTATAACTATTCATTGTAGTTATTTGTTTAGCATTACACCATCATATTGAAATTTGCCTACTAGAACAGACAATTGATTTATTTGTTCTGCATTGCACCATCATACAAGAAAATAAAAAATTAAAAAAGTTATTTTAAAAAAAACCTGGGGACCTCCTTTGACGCTTGGTTAATTAATAAATGCCAAAGAAGGGAGTCCCCTTTGGCGCCGGAGAGGAATGTCTCCATTGATTCCTTTCTCCATTTCCTCTCCATTGAATGTTTCCACAATTGGATTAAGTTTCAATGGTTGGGATTTAATGCTATATAAAAATATTAATATAACATTAAATCTCAACCATTGAAATTTGATCTAATGGTGAAGATATTCAATAGAGAAGAAGTGGAGAGAGAAATCAATGGAGACATTTTTTTTCTGCTTTGGCGCTTATTCACTAAGCACCAAAGGAGGGTGCTTCACCTCCTTTGGCTTCAATATTAAGCGCCAAAGGAGGGTCTTACCTCCTTTGGCACTTAATGTTCAAGTGTCATAGGTATTTAATTTATATATTTAATTTAAAAAACTAACGTATGACGTTTCTATAAATTCAAAAGGGCCATAGATATTTTTAATGGTATTGAAAGCTTTGGTGTTTCTTAAATGCCAAAGTATTCTTTAAATTAAGCGCCGCTATACCCCTTTTTTGTAGTAGTGTACGTTTCTAATTTATAAAATCATTTCGAGTCATTATCAAACTCGTGTTATTTGTGAACTCGGTCATACTCACTAATCTACATACCGAGTTTACCTTTTTTTTTACATACACTTTTAGCTTACAAAATCATATTAACTCACTTTTAAACCCATGCTAAATTTTTTAATTTAATCATTCTTAGTGACTTTACATATGAATTTTAAATAAAATTTTTTGTTGAGTAAGATAAATTATAAATGTTAATAGATTTAATTTCAATTATTTAGATTTAAAATACATTTCAATTAAAATTTTATCATTTTTTATATTTTAATTATTTAATTATATATTATTAATATTTATTTATTAATAAAAATAAATTCTTATAAAATTACAATTTAAATTCACGATATAAATTTTCATCACTTTTATAAATTTATTAAAACTCGTGAGTCTCTAAGATTTCACATTAGCTCATTTGCTTACTCCATTTGAGTTAGAGGTGACTTGCTTGTTTCAGCATTGTAGGGCCCACGTTATTTTTTAGAAATGATATTATTCATATATCATAAATCGTAATACCAATTCTTCATGCTCCGATGCATACAATATATGCATGCAATTCACTTTCACGATTTGCGTATATAATTGTGTCCAGTTTTTCTCTAACACCTTGTACCGTTGTCGTTAATAGAAGCTAACTTGGAAGGATCTAAAAATTAAATTATGTGATATATTCTCATTTTTTTAATGTTAAAAGATGTAGTCGTCAATGACGGCCACTAATTGAATTAGCTATTCGCAGTGTGCCATAAAACGATTTATTAGTTGTTGATTAATCGATTTTACATTATTTTGAAGCATCCAAAAAATTCGGTTTTGAAAATTGAAAACAGTTGAGATCAGGTCATGATGTGGGATTGCTGTTGAATAATATATAGGCAGTGACCTAATTCTAATAGAGAATATTAGAGTGTGTTTGGTTTGAGGGGAGGGGTCTCATTCTCTTATTTGATTTGGTTGAATATCTATGACAAATTAAATTTCCCTTGAGGTAATAAATACCTACTTTAATTTTTCAAGTATTGTTATTATTTGAAACAGGCTTCATTTTCCATTTCCTTTTATCTTTCTTCTACCACCTTCTATTCTCAATATAAGATCTACTAAACTAATTTGGATATATTAAGAAAATTAGCTGAATTTGTTACTTTATTTGCTATATATGTGTGTTGGTTTCCCTAAAATACACTCTTAAATTATTTACATTGAAACTACCATTGATACAAACTCCTTTAACATGTGCAATCAATAAATATTGCTTAAAAAAATGATAAATATAGAGGACAAAGTGGATTTATGAGTTATATTTATAATTAGGACCAAATCAAACCCCCCAACTTACTCTTATCCTAGGTAGTACTTGCTAAAAAAATTATGTTCTTAGCTGGTTATGTGTTATCTTGTTAATTTTTCAATATGGTTTGACTACTGGAGGCAAGTGAAATATCCATCACTACTCTGATCATTGCTCTCATTCAAAAATTGAGTTCTTCCTCAAGGAATAAGGAGTTTTGCTGCAGTTACGCATGTCAAGGACTCTGATGTTGCCTATTGAATGTCCTTTTGTTATCTTAAATTTAGTGACTTGTGAGTAAGAGAACATTTTGTAATAATAATTATTAGTGTGTATGTGTTTCATGTTGTCAAGAAACCGTTGATGAATAGTCTTCCATGTGATATATGATATTGTAATTTAAACTTTAATCCTGAGTTTTGGGTTAGAACCAAATAAAAAGATATGGTGCCTCTGTATCTAAGATTTCAGGTGTAAGTTTAACAGTTATAACGAAAAGGCATATGAGTGTTGTCATCTGAAAGATTTACAAGAACATGTTGGCATATTGGATATTAATTTTGATGTTTAAGATATCAAAATTTGGAATTTGCAACAGTTAAGAGGATATAATAATATTTTGTCCGACACTTGAGATGCTCTATCTCATTCTATTTTGTTCTATTTGAAAAAACAGAGTCATGCCTTGGGTTAGGTTTTGTATTCAAATGATATCCCATTTATTAAATATATAATGAACATGGCATAACAAAGTTCATATTGCTTTTTTGAAATGTTTAAATAAGTTTGGCTGTGGAAATTGAAAATGAGGACACTGATGGAATCTAGTTTGTCGTTTCCACTGACGAGCTGACGAAGATTTTGGAAGAAGACTTTTCAAACGGAAGTAGGAGTATTATGTATCTTCTTTGCTCAAAAATTTTTGGTCTTCGTTAGTAAAGGTAATGTTTGAAAAGATTGGAGGACTTGGGAGTATTAGAAGACTTGGCTATAAGGAACATGATGTGTTTGGTTTGTGCAACATTACCTCCGGTCTTATAAGATCGAGTTAAAGAGAAATTAAGAAAGTTAAATAAGTTACTTAATCATATCATATGTTATGCATCATAAAATTATTTATCAGTTTATAAGTTAGGAAAAATAATTTAAAGAAAAATGACAAATATAAATATTTTAAAAAATCAACTCTATCTTATATTTATAACCGGAGGGAGTAAGATTTAAGAAATAAAAATTTAAAGGAAAAATTGAAAAAATAATTGGGGGCGCAAGTTAGAGAGTGATGCTGATGGTTTGCCTAATGTGAAGGCAGAAGAACTTCGGGCCAAAAACAAAAAACAAAAATGGGTGAAGGCAGAAGAACATCCAGTTTTTTTTAAAAAAAACTCCCAACTCAATAGCCACATCTGCATAAGTGAGGCAAAAGTGAAAGATTTAACAGTCAAAATTAACTTTTTAACATTGAGAGCAATATTGCTATATTTTTTATAATTACAGGATAACATTACTCTTAGAAAAGCTTTCAGATACCCAGAGTTCCTAAGTGAAACTTCCGGAATAAATTGCACTTTAACCCATTTTTAATAGAATTGTAAAATTCAATTTAATATATTAGCATTTGAGAATTTTTTGTGTGCATTTTCTCTTAATAAAATTATCATCATTATAGAATTGTGAAATTCAATTAAATCATAGCAATTTCATCTCAACTGTCATCCAAGTTAAGTTAACCCATTAGTTGGCTAAATATATTTATCTGACAAGTCCACGTGTCATTCACTTTTTTCCAAGTTAGATTTATAAATAAGGAATTTTTTTTAAAAAAATGCGCCCCATCTAAATGATTGGAGAAAATCAAAGAGGTGAAAGCATTAATTGTGTAATGAAGAGAAAATGGAAGAAGTGCTTATTCATATCAATGTTGTTGGGGTATATGGTGACAAAGGATTACCACCAATGGCTTTGTTCTCTATAATCTTACTCGATGCATCTTGAATATGGTAATTAAATTTTTTTTTTCATTACTCTTTAGCGAATGTGAGCTCCTCCCCCATTTGCAGATTCTTCCTCAATGTCTTCCACACTGTCAGCTTAGCATATTTGGCTAACTAATAGTCAAACTTAACATTTATAATAGTCAAAGCCACATTGCTACAATTTGCAAACTTTCAGAGTAACATTAAACCCAAAATATTTCAAGGGCAACATTGCTCCCAGATGAAAACTTTTAGGTCAAATTTACACCTTAACAAATATAATGTGAATGACATATAGACTTGTTTGCTCAGCACATCTGATTAACTAACAATCAAACTTAATATGGATAATGGCAGAGGCAAAATTGATACAATTTGAAAACTTCCAGGGAAACATTACTCTAAAACAAAACTTCCGGGATAAAATTGAGATTTTTTAACAACTTTCGAGACAAAAATAGACTTTAACCCATGACTAAATTAACTAGGAAATGTTAGTTGTGTGAATAATCAAGTCAACATCATCAAGTATATTTATGTCCACTATTATTTTTCACCAACCAAGTTGTCTTAAATGACTAACGGAGTTTTGTTATTTGTTCTTCACTAGTAATAGTTATAACATTACAAAAAAACATGAATTTCTTGAATTCCGTCGGAAAATTTTCCGACGGGATTTTTTCCATGACGAATTAGGGATTTTTTCCATGACGAATTAGCCACGGAAAATATTCAGTCGGAAATTCTGACTTTTGCTACGGAATTGAATTCCGTCGGAAATTGTGAGAGAATTTTTGATGGAATTGGATTCTGTCGTAATTTCCAACAGAATTGAATTCCGTGGAAAAATTTAAAAATTATTATTTTTAAATTATTTAATATTTTAAAATTAAATTTTAAAAAATTATATTTATAAAATTTATTATTTTTAATTTAATTTTAAATTTATTTTTAATTATTATTTTCTAATTTTTAAAAGATTTTTAATTTTCAATAATAGGTTTTGGTCTTTGTAGGGGCAAAATAGTCATATAAAAGATAAAATTTATTAGTTATTAATTAATATTAGTAAATAAAATATTAGTTAATAATTATTTATTAGTTATTAATTAATGTTAATAAAAATTTAATTTTAGAAATTAAAAAAAATAACAATTCGCTGGGAATGGTTTTCTCAACTTGTATTTATACCATAAAAAGGCTTCATTGAATTCATTTTATTGATCAAATCAGGATTAAGGTACAAATCTACCCATAAAGCATTTTGTTGTGTGACCTAATACCATAAATTTAGTTGATTAATTTGGCTTGATTATCTACACAATTAACATTTTCCAATCAACCGGCCTGAAGCATCTATTGTTCAAAAAAATGTTTCTGAAGAAGCTATGGAATTTTGTCAACATGATTTGTCAAATGTACGACATATTGGCCTTCCTAAACGTCATGATCAAGAAGGGGGTAGACGCGGGGCAACAGTAAAGAACATAGATGCTAATGAATTGCAACAAGTCCACTTGTACATCTTGAACAATGTTGATGAAGTTCAATATTACATGAATGCCCATAAAGAAATTGTACGGAAACAAAATAGTCGAATGACTGAACAAAAGTTAATTAGGGAGCATAACAGAACTTTTGCATATTGGTTCAAACAAAAGGTTGCGGAGAAGAATGTGTTTCTGATACAATAAATTGGTTAGCACGTGGTCCTGAAGTTGATGTCATAAGTTGGACTTCATTTGTGATCAACGGTTAGACCTTTTACACGAAGTCCCTAGATGATAAGAGCACCGTTCAGAACAGTGGTGTTGTATTAGTGGCTGAATCTATGCACTTCTCTAGTTCGAAAGATAAGAACCCTACATTGGCTATCATACCTTATTATGGGGTGATTGAAGAGATTTGGGTGGTTCACTATGTTAAAATTAGATTTCCCATTTTCAAATGCAAGTGGGTTGATATCAATAATGATGTGAAGATCGATAGATTAGGATTTACATTAGTAGATCTGAATAGTAGAAGTTTTGGAGATGAACCTTTCATTATGGCAGATCAGGTGCAATAAGTGTTCTATATCACTGATCAGGCAAATAAAATATGGTCTGTGGCTCTTCAAGGAAAAAGGGTCATTGATATTGATGAGAAAAGTTGCTCAAATTATGATCTTCTTAAGACTCCTTTTTCCAGGGGTCTACCAGAATTGAACGAGGAAGATGAAGCGGATAATGCACACGGCACAAGAAATGATCATCACGAGGGAATATGGGAGGATATCTCTTTATGATACTACTTTGAACTTAACTAACTAAAGTAATTATGATTATGATTTATATCCGAAGTATATGCTTAGTTATTTTATCGATATAGTCTTCACATGTCATAGCTTAGGATTTATCTTTCTTTGTTGTCGTTACAGGCAAATGACGAATCCCCAGTGTCCTAGTGCAGAGGATCAGCCACCTACTACACCTCTGAATCAGCCACCTAGTGCTCAGGAGAGTCAGCCACCTAGTGCTCAGGAGAGTCAGCCAGCTAGTGTTAATCAGGGCGAGACTAGCAATGCTCGGAGCCAGGGTCATAGTGAGCACAGTAGCCAGTCTGTTCTGAAGGGTAGACGTGGCACACGGTTGACAGACGTTTCCCTCAGTCGGAGTGCAGGCCAAAAGATACCGATTGAGTTTGATAGATATTGAAAACCAATCGGTCCTAATACCCAACGGTATAGGAGTTTTATCGGCCTCCTTGCACACAACAAGCCGAGCATCTTGATAGAGGAGTGGAGAAATGTTGATGAAAAGGTGAAGAAACATATTTGGGACACTATCCAGGTTTATAATTCTCTTATGTATGTAATTAATTATTATCAAATATGTCACAAATTTGTCACTTACTCCTTCAATGCATGCATTCCAGCTCACGTACGATGTTCCTCAAAGTGAGATCTTGTACAACAAGACAATGACGTATTGTTATAAGCGCTGGAGCAAGTTTAAGACAAATCTGACCAATAATTACATTCATATCGAGCTGAAAAATGGTCAACCTCGTCCTAATCCGTGCGACTAGTATACATTTCTTGATCAAGAGACTTGGCAAGCATTTGTTAGGCTTCGGACTACTCCAGAATCTTTGGTTAGTTGACTTATTTTTCATTTTATTTACTTAGCAATTATCTTAATTGATTATAACACTTTCCTTTTGTATCATTTTTTATTCACAGGCAAAAAGGCAAAACGCACAAGAGAGTGGTAGAAATAATGATTTCCCTCATACAATGTCTCATGGGGGTTATTCAAAGGCTAAAAGAGACTTGTTGGTGGCCAAACGGAAGAGATTGGAAGAAGCATCTCAATCCGATCCTTCTGTTCTTCTTTCTCCACCATCTCCGATTCGTCGAGAAGAAAAATGGCAATTTGCCCGTCAAAAGAGGAGTGGGTCTTATATGAGTGAACAATCTCGTATAGTAGGTGAAAGAATTGTAAGTATATATCGTTGTTGTTATTAATTACATAAGAAACGTACATCATTGCTTATGTTTGGTATTTTGTATTATCTTATAGGAGGAACTTAGAAAAAAAACAAGTTGAGGGATCTTTTAAGTTAGAGGGAAGGAATGATATTCTAACAGTTGCTACTGGCAAACATGAGCATCCAGGCAATGTAGGGGAGTTGGAGGAGGGGTAGGGATACGGGATTACTTTGGAGCCCCCGTACGCCATTCCTCAAACATCGTGACTGGGGAGGAATTGGAGACTATGCTGGGCACTGTAAGAGCAGAAGCAAAGGCCGAGGCTGAAGCATCATTTAATGCACTATTAGAGACCCGGTTGAGCAAGATGAAAGAGGAAATGATAGTGTTTATGAGCTCAAGACAAGATACCAGTGCTCTCCAGCCACAATCGATTGATCCTAATAAGCAGAGCACTAAAGGGAGTTGTTGCAACATCAGGCAGTCATCAGAGGGTCCTGCAAGAGAAATTATTAAGCCTTGTGATATTTTTATCCAGGATCCTCTGAGACGGTTAGTTGCACAGGGTAGTGTGCATAACTTGGGATCAACTGTCCACCACAGACAAATGGAAGCTGATCAAGTCCAAGTGTCAGTTGACGAGGTGATCATTACAGATGCGCCTATCCCTATCCCTTCTGATGAATTCAAGATTGTAAGCGATGTCCTGGGTACGTTCATCTTATGGCCAACGAACCTTGTTTCTGTTCGAGCCGACAAAAGTACGATCAAAGCCCCACCAAGTCCAGCTCCCTTCACTCAACAAGAAGTTTCACAGCCTCTACTAAATATCATGCAACAAGTGATTTTGATGGCATATACTACATCCTTTAAAACAAGAGATTGGCCTATGGATTCAGTTGTTGGACAGTCAGGGGTGACATGCTATCTTGAGAGTGATGATTTGATGTCCCTGGTAGCTCGTAGACAAAATCTTACAATTGGGATTGTCCAACTGTTCTTAATGTAAGTATCTTCTGCAGTTCAAAGTAAATATTTTAAAAGTTTCACCGTTTACCTTTTAGTTATGTGCTTGCATTATTGTAGGTACATGCATCCTAGGTTGGTCTCCTCTGGCAAAAGCGAAAAATTTGGATTCTTATGCCCCCATCACATCCAAGAGAAAGGGACCACTGCTGATATTTTATAATTTATATAATGTTTTATGTTTGATTAATATTCTTCCTTTTTTTCAATGATCATTAGCAGTTGGTTCTTCTATGCAAGAGTAGTTACACTGTCATCCTCTTATGTTCCCTCCACTTCAAACCAGGGAATGATTTGAAAAAGACCATAAACTCGTTAGTTTTCTTGCATTATTACCTTTTGTATGCAAAGTTTATGGAATTTGTGTAAAACCAATAACCTTTGTCATTGTGGTGATCATAGGGCTATGCGGACATTCCTACACACTGCTTGTGGTAAGCATATTCATGACTTAAAGGACCCTACATGGGTCATGCCAAAGGTTAGTACATATTGATTTGTTTAAAGAATGTAATAAGCCATGCCTTTATATTTGTTTTAATGATATCATGTTTTTTCTTAGAGCCGTAGGCAACCACAGGGGTCCAACTTATGTGGTTTTTATGTGTTGAGACACATTTACAATATTATCACTCTAGGCATGACTGATTTTACTGAAGAGGTAAATTTATATTTAAGAACTTTTGTATTACTTTATTGTTTTTAAGTTACTAAGTTAATGTTTCGTCTGGTTTTGGTGTTATAGATGTTTGAGCTTCTTGATCCCTTTCCTGAAGAAGATATTGATTTCATTCACACATGTTGTCGCACATGTTGTGCTGAATTCATCTATGAACTATTACAAAAATAGTGAGTTTTTGAATCCAACGTTACATTGTACATTGTTCTCATATGTATTGCTAACAAGGTTTATGTATCTGTTTGGACAATTTCTGTGCTTTGTTGCTGTCATTGCTTATATGCAATTTGTTACTTACTTCATACTTAAGGAGACATTTTCTTGATGTTATGCACATTGAGAAAAATGTGTGCCAAAGAATTGTTGGCATAATACTCTATATGCTAGGAAAGACCAAAGATGGCAAAAATACTAGGCTAGACATGGTTGATATGGGAATAAAGGAAGAATTAGTACTAGAGGAGAGGGGAAGCCACACATTTCTTTATCCCCAGCTCACATACTATCAAAGAACTAGTTTTTGTCAATTCCTTACTTCAGTGAAGGTGCCAGAGGGTTGCTCTTCAAATATCAGAAGACTCGTGTTAGTGAAGGACTTGAAACTAATGGGATTAAAATCTAATAATTGCCATGTCTTGATAGATAACTTGACTCCTGTGGCTGTATAGGGTATATTGCCTTATGAGGTATGAGCTGTAATCACCAAGTTATGTTTCTTCTTTAAGTCACTTTGCAGTAAAGTGGCAAACCATAAAAAATTGTCGAGGTTGCAAAACTAAATCATACATATATTGTATGAGCTTGAGATGTATTTTCCTCCAACATTCTTTAACATCATAGCCTACTTGACAACTCACTTGGTTAGAGAGGAACAACTTTATGACCTGACCTATTTAAGGTGGATGTACTTGGTTGAACGTTTCATGAAGAGAATGAAAAGGTTTGTGAAAAATCGGAGTCATCTGAAGGGTTGCATTATTGAACGATATATTTGTGAAGAGGCACTGCATTTTATGTCACATAATTAAAGCATGCAAGTGATATTGGGCTTCCTGTGTCTCAAAAAAAGGGAAGAAGGACTGATGAGGAAGGGATCATGACAGGAATGTTGTAACCATCTCAGACCAATAGTTGGAGCAAGTACACCTATATATGCTTCATAACTTTGAGAAGATTGACGGGTATGTATACAACCATATGCATCAAATTCAGAGGAAAAATCCCTACAAAGGAGAAGATGGTGTGCTCAACTACACAATAAATATTTTACAACATGATTTAAAATCAAGTCCTTGGCGAGTATAGAGCTAATCCTAAATCAGTTTCTAGCAAATTGAAGTTCTTAGCATATAGTCCAAGCAATCAAGTGACATCTTATGCAAGCAACATCATCAATGGGTTTACCTTCTACACCAATGAGCTAGATGATTTAAGAAAAATGGAAAAGAGTAGTGTAACTCTTGTAGCTAACACCATGCATGTATCGAGTTCCAAAGGTAGAAAATCCTATCTATATGAAGATGTCATACTTTGGGGTGATTCAGGACGTTTGAGAGTTAGATTATTTCGGTTTCTAGGTTCCCATTTTTGGTTGCAAGTGGGTTGACAATAATCACGGCTTGAGAATTGATGACTTAAGCTTGATACGATTGAATTTGAACAAGAAAGGGTATAAAGAAGAGCCTTCATTTTGGCTTCTTAGGCTAAACAAGTGTTCTACATCTGTGATCCTTCTAAACATAGATGGTCTATTGTTTTGTTGACAAATAAAGTGATTGATGAGAAGATGGGTGATGGAGTTGAGCATGATCAATTCAATAGGAGGTCACTTGAACTATTAAATTTTAAAGAATATGCTTTATATAGCAGGCATGATCATAATGAAGGCATTTGGGATTTGAAGAGGGTAAAATTATTACTTGATAAGAAGAGAAGAATTGAATCTAAAAAATAATTTACAAAAAGTTAAGACTAGGAAAAGAAAAAGATGCACTTAATTTATGTGTATTGTTGTTTTCCTACTGCTAGGCTAAGTTAATTTCTGTGTTTTTATGGTTGGTCTATTGTATTGTTGTTTGTTTATGTCTTGTTTATGAAAGCATATAGAAATCAATAGAGTATCCCCTACATTTTTTCAAAAGAATGTTGTAGATATTTAACGGCTATTAGCTAGAAATAATAATATATGTTTTGAAATTACATAACTGTATCTTACAATAACCATTATATATGTAACAACTAAACAATACATTATGGGTGATATATTTAAACTGTTATAAATTAAAACTTTCCCCTCTGTTTAAACATCTCTCCGCTTTTCCATTCTATTCATTAGTATACTCGTCTTTGCCTCTTAGGTCAAATATAAACCCCCAACGCCCCAACCTCGAAATCCCACTACTAATATAATATCCCAAAAAGTGATTAAGAGCTAATGACTTCAAAAGTGGATGTAATTATTGTTAAATAAACACTTTTAAAGAATACAATGTAAATTTTGATCTGAATGTGTTTTGATTAAAGCCTAAACCCTATATTTATGCTTAAGTGTGAATTAATAACTTATTGAGCTAAATATGAAGGAGGGTGCATGTAGTAGTGAAGTAAGAAGATAAGAAGTGTCTAGTGGTGATTCAAGTGGAATTGCCATAATGAGGGGGAAAACATGTAAAAAGGAAAGTTACCGACCGATTGGTCAGTTACCAATGAGGAAACTCATTGGTAATTGAAGATCAATAGTTAGGATTAAGAGTTTAAGAGGTTAGAATCATGTGTGAATATGTATATGTGAGTTCATGTGAGCTATATAAGAAGACATGAGATCTTGACAAGTGGCAACATGAGAGCTATGGGATCATGGTAAAAAATTCAACACACTTTCTCTTCCCTCTTATTTATCAAGTCAGTTGGAGAACTTAGGAACAAGGGAAAAGCTGAATATCATCATCATCATCTCACCTTCTCTCACCCTCCATTTTTGTGTGAGCTCAAGAGGAAAGAGAAAGAAGAAAAGCTTAAGGTTAGTGTTCCATGTGACCTCTAATGCTCAAACACACTTCATTAATATTGTTTATGGTGTTGAGGACTTTGTTGCTATGGTTTCAGAATTTTGAAAGGTGGCGTTTGAGTGTTTGAAGAAATTTGAAAGTTGGGAAGTCAAGGAACCAACCTTGGGAAGAGGTAGAGGTAAGAAAGTAATGCATTTTGACCTAAGTCTTGTGACTTTTGATTGAGTTTTAAAAATTTTAGATTTTTGCCCTGATTTTATGAGATTTTGGTTTGGAAGAATTAGATAGTGTAATGTGGTAGAATTGGTGTCAAATTGTGTCTTTATACCATTATAATTAGTTTGGAATTTTGGAAGGAAAATTTGTGCATTTGGGTGATGTGTGTAGCAATGTGGTGCCCAAAGCAAAACTTGTTGTTAGGATGAGAATTTGGTTGTTTTAGTGTGTCTCATAGATTCCTTGTGAAAATTTATGTGAGAACAGATTGTTTGTTGGTTTTTAGGATCATTGGACAATTTGGTATAAAGTTTAGAAAATTATGTCAGCTGCTGCGTTTTGGCTTCTGATAAGCCTCACTTGAGTGCTCTAGGATGTCACTCGAGTACAGCATCCACTTTTCTCTTTTCCTTCAAGTTTCAGATGCACTTTCATGCCAGAAAGTGAAGGTGCAATTTCTCACTTGCGAGTGATATGGGTCATCACTCGAGTGACCCTTGTCTCACTCGAGTGAAAGAGTATTGTGCATTTTGAGGCCGCGTCTTGGGTCGTCACTCACAGGCCATTTTGCAAGAGTGTGTCTCAGCACCCGCAAGTGCTGTGCCATAACTCGAGTACTAGTGCTAGTGCTCGAGTGCACTTCCCTCTTTAGGGTTTCTGTTGCTCTCAGGTAGTCACTTTCTATGCCTTACTTTCTAGTACTCAGGTGAGTATGAGGCTATTACTCGAGTGTTAGGTTCAGGACTCGAGTGGTGTGATTACTTTCTGTCTCAGTTGTTGCTCTCGATTAAGTACTCGCATGAGTGAGCTATTCTCACTCAGGCACAAATTCTCTCTTCACTCGAGTGAGGCCTTCTTCACTCGAGTGCATGAGTCAAAAATCGGTTTTATACTGGGATTCTTTTGAATCTCATTCTTTCCATTGACTAACCTTCAGACAAGGCAATTGCTCCAAGGGGAAGGAGACGACTAAGGGCGGATAGGACTCCTTAGAGAGATTTTTATCTTGGTTGTTGGTTATCTATTTTGGATTGGGGATTACTATATATTCTGTGTATATTATTTTTGATACGATTGTGTAATCCTCTAAATGAGAAATTATAAACCCTTAGTACATATATTGGAACCCAGGGGTTGTCGGGATTTTTGTTGTACACTCTGATATGTATGAATATATATGTGATTTAACTGCACAGGGTAATTATATTCGAAACTTGAATTTGAGACCAGGATAAGAGAAAGTATTGAAAGAATTTGTGAAAATCCTACCATAAGGAAGGGGTGGGAAATGAATTTTAAATTATCCGTGGTCTCTAATCCATTTTAATTACGTTTTTTTGAATCATAATTATGGTTACAAAGGTAGGGATTACAACTAAGGTCATCTTTTTTGGTCGTCAACCGTCATTTTTAGTCGAACCACACCATCCATAAAGCCTTCTATGTGCTTCTCAGTAACAACTATTCGAGTTGCTGAGCAAGCCTTAACATTCGTTTCCATTCTTTTGCCCTAGCTAGGCCTTATTCTTTGCATGGTCTGTTCTAATCATATGGAGGATTGAATTCCCTTCTGCATTCTCCATTATTATTCACTTAGTGTTTTATAGCTAGGTTTTGACCTAAGTCGTACTTATGTTTTTTTCCTTTTGAAAAATCTCTGATCGAAGGTTCCTCTCCAGTTATAAGAAATTGTTAAAGAGTTACAAAGATTTCACTATGTTGAGTGTGTGGCAGATAGCCCCATTAGGTATACAGTTTCTACATGCTACATGTATAACTTACAGGGGGAGAACAAGATTCACAACTGTCTCTACAGGCTACATGTATAACCTATAAAGGTATAACACGATTTACAACTCACTTCTTCCTTAAAATCATGTTAGCCTAAAGAGCTAAAGGCCGCTATCAATCCAAGTTAGCTCTTCCAATGTCTGCCATAGAATGCTCGTAGGAGGAACTGTGTGTTGTGTGCTTGAACTTATTGTTTGGCCTGACCACCTTATTGTCATACCATCTATGACAAAAAAGTATAATACACACACACACACACATATTAGATAGAGTTTCTGCTTTAGCTTTGCTTGTTGGATTTGACTGTATAATAGAACAAAAGCTCACATATCTAGTATAGTCATGCAATTTGGGATGGATCAAGACATTCCTGGCTATGGCTAGGCTCAATCGAACTACCTATCGTAAAGGGCTTAAAGGGCATATAGCCTCGAGTAAGACTTGATAGAGAAGGAAAGATTATATCTATAGAATGCCATAAGCTTCCTAATGAGAAGGAGAAGATGGCATACTACATATCTAACCCCTTATTCTCCGTCAAATATTGTTTGAGGCAGTATACCCCTTGAGGTCTTTATAGTAGGGAGTTCCATTGAGCCTAGCCACAAAGCCGATAATGTCTTGATCCATCAAAAATTACATTGCTATACTTGATGTGAGAGCTTCTATAATATACAAATTTTTGTACAATTTCATTCTACATGCAAGGGCGAAAGGAAAATCCCCATTAAAAAAAAGTGCCTCAAAAGTTAATGATTGTTACATAAGAACTGTTATATATTTATACTGTAATATCCCGAATTTTGAGATTTGAGGCTAGAGAATAAGCCTAAATTAAGTGGACTACTAGCCCCAGTTTATCAGGTATCCCAAATCTATTCTCTAATGTCTCTAATATCTTTGGGGTATTAAGAAAGTAAAATGATGAACTTTGGAGAATATAATTATGTTTTCAGTGAAATCGCCTATGAGGTAGTGAGCTTGTCATGTGATTTTGAATGATCAAATGATTACCAAAACTTGTGAAATCTTACAGGATGAAAGCAGACATCCTAAGCTTTAATTTGATAGTATATGACTCAATTAAAGCTATATACAAAAAGATATGAATTTTTGAAGTCAGCACAGAAAAACTATGAAGTTTCTGGAACAGCATGCAAAGATTGAAATTCTGGGAATTTTGTAATTCTAGATAGCAAAATTCTATATTTTTCCTTGACACTAGACTCAATAATGGTTCTATAGGATTTGGAATCACTACAATTCGATTTTTCTAGAATTAGTTATGATTTTTCAAAGTTTGGGCAGAAATCTGCCAAAATTTTGTAAAAATATGAAATTGGGAAAATTAATTAATTAAATTGGGATATCTTATTAAAATCATCATCCTCTTCCATCAGCCTCAAAATTGACGTGCTTCAGTGATAAGTGAATTATTTGCATATTTATTTTCCCTTATATGATGATTTTATGGACGATATTTGAGCTTAATATAATATATTTGGGTGTAAAATAAATAGTATTTAAAAAATAAAGAAAAATATAAAAAAAATGTCAGTACTGTAGCGTCGGTTACTATTCATAATGGAATCACTGTAGCAGGACGTTACTGTAGCGGACGGAGGTGACTGTAGCGGATGGAATCACTGTAGCGCTGTAGCAACACGGAAAAAATACATAGGTTTACTGAAAAGTCATGTTCATGCGTGAAATGAAGGAAAAGTACTGTAGCACATGTGGAAAAAAAAAGAGAAGCAACAGACGCACTTGCTTGCCTATATATACATGTGTGCTTCTTTGCAAAAATGGAAGAAGGAGGAGAGAAGAAAGTGTGGAGAATTTTCTCTGACAGTCATAGATCCTTCTCTGACAGGGAGAGATATTTTCTCTGACAGTTCTAAAGAAATTGTGTTATTTTTTATTTTTAATTTTATGTATTGTATTATTTTTTTCATGCCTCCTACATGGAAGGCTTAGTATTATATTACTTCTTGCATGCCTCCTATATGGAAGGCTTAGTATTGTATTACATTTTTTATGCCGCATACATGGAAGGTTTTACCTCCTAAAGGGACGGCTAGATTTGTCCATTTTTCATGCATCTTGTTGGTTGTATATTTATGTTTGAGAATTTAATATTCAATTTTATGCAGTATTTTTAAGGCTTTCATTCTAGCTTTATATAATTTATTTTGGTTTTGTTTTTAATTTTATCATGTGCTAAACTTTCATTTTCCTAGGGTGATGACGTAGCTTACTAATGACGGATTGAATCTTAACTTATTAAATCTAGTTTAAATTTCTCCTTCATGATTGAGTTTTAATTATTATTCTTAATGCTTTTGCTTGACTGGCCATCTTTTGAATGATTTCAATATGCATGTTGAGACCGGAAGGAGATGCATGTGTGTAGATTCTATAATTAAAACCATGACTTGCATATGAAATAGGAATATATTCATATGAGTTATGTAGTCTTATTGAGTTCCATAAATCTTAATGCATAATTAATTGCTTAAATTCATATAGGAATATATTGGATTAGCAATTAATTATAGAATTACTTGACCTTGGAAGAGGCTAGTAATTAAATTAGGGAAACTCGACTATCAATCATGTGAAATAGATTGGGCTAGAATAGATAAGTGATTCAATCCGAAATTTGTTAAGTGAAATCTAATCCCTAGGATTTTTTTTCTCATATTTGTTTTCATATCATCTGCACTCATATTTAATTATTTTTCTTTTATTTGTACTCTCAATCACCGATTTATCGATCGACTAAATAGAATTAAAATTACCCATTTTGGTACTTAGTGATCAATCCTTGTGGGAACCATACTCTACTCACTTCTATATTACTTGATTACGACAGTGTACACTTGCACTATTTAATTGATCATCTAAACTCGTAACAAGTTTTTGGCGCCGTTGCCGGGGATTGTTGTCATTAATATCAATACCAAGTAATTTTAATACTAATTTAGTCTGCATGTAAAATTTAAAAAAAAATTCAAAAAAAAATGAATTATTTACAACATTCATTTAGTGATAACTTGTCATATCTTAGTTCTCTTTCTGGAAAGCATGTGAATGGAATGAGACAAGAAAATATAAATCTTGGTTGGATTAAAAATTGTTCTCCTTATAATTGTTTTTCTGGTGCTTATTATGGAGAGTGTCATCCCTATGAGCATTATCCATATAACACTACTAATCATTATATGGGAGATGATTTCAATATGCATCAAACTTGTTTTGATCATTCATTTTATCCTGGTGGAATTTTAGAGCAACAAGAGTCTTTGGATCCATATGTCAGGTATTATCCTAATCCTCCTTTCTACTCTTATCCATATATTGAAGAACAAACTCTTGAGTATAAGGAAAAATCTGATTTAGAAAAATTAATTGAGGAGTTTGAGCAATCAACAGAGAGATTTTGTAGAGAGCAAAAGGAAAATGATACAAGAGTCAAGTCAAGTGTCCAAAATATTGGAATATATGCGAGTCAAATTATTGCATCACTTGAGACTATGAGGCAAGATAATTCTTTGATCATGATTCCCACTCCTTGTGTTGATGATGATTATTGTGAGGAAGTTGAGGATGTGGAATTGAATGAAACTTTGCCTCTTGTAGCATGTGATAAGGAACTTGAAATCACTTTTGGAGAAAATAATGGATGTCCAATTGAGGTTCTGCCTGTGGAGCCTAATCTTTGTGATTTTGATATTGAAACTAATGTGGATATTCCAAAAGATGTTGTTCATGTCTCTCCTGTTGAAGTATTGGCTCTTACTGATGAGAGTCAAGTGGATTTTATGGGATGCTCTAAAATTTTGGAAATTCCTAAATATGTTTGCAAATACATACATGTTGTGCTTTCTTTGAATTCAGTAAATAATTGTACTCTAAAATTGTCTATGATTGAAGAAGTACAATTAATTACTTTGAATGATCATTGTTGGTTTCTGAAATATTGTTGCTTGAAAAGAAATGAAGACAAGATGATCCTGGTGTTTGATACTTTTGATTAGTAGTTTATGTTTGAGAAGTCTGGCTGAAGACTATAAATTTAGCGCTACTTGGGAGGCAACCCAAGGTTTGGTTCGATGTCTGTTGTGATTTTGTAGGACTTCTGGTAGCTCCTAATGATGAATTCTACTTTGATAAAAAACAAAGAAAAAAAATATAAAAAATTTAAAAAAAAAAGAAATTTTTGGTTTGATTTTTGTCTAGCTAAAGACGTTAAAGAAGGGCGGCTATTTGGGAGGCAACCCCAAAATTTCTTTCCTACTCTCTCATTTCTTTCCTACTCTCTCATTTCTTTCCTACTCACAGAAACACACCGCACTGCATTGATATTTTAGTTTTCATCGGCTTCTTTTTAAGTTACCATTGAGGAATCTCTTGTAAAGCTTAAGAACAGGTTCCCCACTCTTCCCAAAGATGTGCTCAGGAAGCTCTATAGCTGTCGACTTGAAAGGATGAAAGTATTCAAGTGTTTGGGCCTTCCTGAGGACATACGCTGGATCATTGAGGCTAAGGTACGTTTAGCAGATGAGTTTAATAAATCAGTTGTTAAACCTTTACCAGGAATGGGAAGAAGTTCTTACTCCAAAAAGAGAAGAGCTAAAAGAATGAATGTCTGCTATAAATGTGCAAGGTGGACATGTGATCAGCGCTGTAGAAGCAAAGGTATGGTTTCTATAAATCGAGAAGATAAAATTAAATTTATAAAGGATGGACTGAGTAAGGAGTCCCTGGATGATATCATTCAAACTCTTGAGACGCATCCGAGTGGTGATGTTCATCGTATTCTTCTTGATTTAGTGAATGTATTCAACCAAGAAAAATGGCGCTACTGTCTTGGGAATCTGACGGAAAAAGACCCTGTTTGCCAGTTTATAAGAAAACTGGATGGGAAGCCAATCCTCGATTCATAGAAATCGTTTAAGCCGTTTCTGGACGTAAAACCAGAGGAAGATGTGAGCCAAAATCACAACTACTGTACATAATCATGCTTTTGTCTACTCTACTTTATCTTTTGACTTTCTTTCCTCTTTTTGTTTAATTTCTTCACACAATGGCCCACCGGTCATCTGTGTCGGAAATTTTTTTCAAACTTCTTTGAAAAATGTGTGATTTATGTGATTTTGTTGTCGTTGTTTTAGTATTATATATATGTACTCTACCATTTGTAAATATACACACTTCCATTTGTAAATATGAATTCTTTCTCTTGTAAGCGTACATGGTCCGAGAGAAACAAAGAGAAAAATGTTATCACACAAAAATGTAGATTTACATCAATTTGCATTTTTGGTGAAACTGATTTGGGCAAGAAAGGAGAGTTTATAACAGCAGCAAATGAACTGGGAATTGGATTAGCTGCCAGAGGGATCAACTTTGTGTACGGGGGAGGTATTCAGGGCCTAAAGGGAAGTGTGGCCATTTCTGCATCCATGAATGGAAGCAAGGGTTTAAGTGTAAGGGTGAAGGAGTTGGAAGATCATACTTTTTCCTTGGGACAAGAGTTACAGGTTTCGAGCTTGCCTCAACAAATGGGACTAATGTTCTACCATGCTCAAGCTTTCATTGCTCTACCCGGTGGTTTGGGGACGTTGGATGGCATTTCTAGCGTTGCATATTGAGCTAAGTTAAATTATCACAAAAAGCCATTAGGATTGTTAAATGTTAATGGTTTTTATGATAATCTGTTGTCTTTTCTTGATCATGCTGTGGAAACAGGATTCATACCCCAAGCGACTCGTCATTCCATAATTTCTGCACCAACTGCTGATCAGCTTCTCGATCAACTGCAAACCTATGAACCTAAACCAGATCTACTCGTCAAGCAAATAGGTGGGCAATCTTCAGATAGCAGTCAGAAGCAGAACCTGGATACCACCCTTCGGTTGTAACTTTCCTTAATCTCTTGGTTTTACATTTAGTATTTTGATTTTACTTTATTATGCGTTTATGTTTCAAAAAAAAAAACCTTCTCTGAGCTCTAGAAGACATTGGGGACAATGTCTGATTTAGGTTAGGGGAGGAGAAAAAAAAATTTTCTTCTGTTTTTCTTTTGTTATTTAGTAAAACCATTAGATGCATGGGGTGTGGAAAAAATGGCAGAGTAAGGAGTTATTCTTAACTCCTGAGACGCATTTCATTAATTGCATTTTATTGGTTGCAATTTTTCTTTTATCTTTTTCAAAACAAAAAAAAAATCTTGTTCAAGTGCTTTGTAATGATATTAAGAAGTACACAAGTTTTAAGTATGGATCAATTGAATTTAGAGATTTTATAGCATGAATGAACAACTGATTTGTTGCAATTGGTGATAAATTTTGAGTTTGAATGAACTGAGTTTAAAAATTCCTAGCCGTGAGCTTCTGAGCCTATAATGATTATTTCTCTTGTGTGTGACATTCACCTATTAAGTTGTCACTCTAGAACTTGCTTTAAATCTGGTTGAAATTACATATTATATGCACATTCAAAAATTATAAAGGCATTCATTTCCTTTAGCTAGAGCCAAATAGTCAACCTTGCAATTATACCGTTGATAAGCCCCTTTGAGCCTAATTGACTGTTTCTTTGTTCTCAACCCATTAACATATACTTTAATGATATATCAAGTGCTTTTACCTTATTCGGAAGATTGGTAGAGCATTAGAAATTCTTGTGAAATGGGCTATTGACAAAGTGTGGGGTTATATATATCATCAATTTTATAGTTGCAATTCAAAAAGGAAAAAAAACAAAAAAAAATTCAAAAACAAAAACAAAAGAAAAAAAAATATGTCAAGATTTGAATTGTGGGTTGTTATGATGAGATAAATTTATAAGTAGCCCATTTTTCAATTGTTCTATTAAATTTCTTAAATATAGCCTTTCAGATCATGTTTTACGTTCCTTTTACCTTAACCCCATTACAACCCTTAATAAGTCCTTTTGATTTGAATTATGCATGTGAATTAAGTAGTGGAGATTGAGATTTTTAGCAAGCCTATGGTAGTGCAATTTTTTTGGTTGAATTTGAGCGAAACACTTACCCTTAAACACTTGAGAGATTGAGGGAATGAGTTACACTTACAAACTCGGTTTATTCATTTTCAAACAAAGTTATCAATTTATATTTTCATTTATTCATGAATACTATGATCTCTTTATTTTTCAATTGTGTTCTTACTTATGACTTGACACTTCTGATTTTGTTGGAAGCACTTATTAGTCATTCCTTGTTCAAGGACGTCTAAGAGCTAAGTATGGGGGAATTTGATAAGTAAAATATTTGCATATTTATTTTCCCTTATATGATGATTTTATGGACGATATTTGAGCTTAATATAATATATTTGGGTGTAAAATAAATAGTATTTAAAAAATAAAGAAAAATATAAAAAAATGTCAGTACTGTAGCGTCGGTTACTATTCATAATGGAATCACTGTAGCAGGACGTACTGTAGCGGACGGAGGTGACTGTAGCGGATGGAATCACTGTAGCACTGTAGCAACACGGAAAAAATACGTAGGTTTGCTGAAAAGTCATGTTCATGCGTGAAATGAAGGAAAAGTACTGTAGCACATGTGGAAAAAAAAAAGAGAAGCAACAGACGCACTTGCTTGCCTATATATACATGTGTGCTTCTTTGCAAAAATGGAAGAAGGAGGAGAGAAGAAAGTGTGGAGAATTTTCTCTGACAGTCATAGATCCTTCTCTGACAGGGAGAGATATTTTCTCTGACAGTTCTAAAGAAATTGTGTTATTTTTTATTTTTAATTTTATGTATTGTATTATTATTTTTATGCCTCCTACATGGAAGGCTTAGTATTATATTACTTCTTGCATGCCTCCTATATGGAAGGCTTAGTATTGTATTACATTTTTTATGCCGCATACATGGAAGGTTTTACCTCCTAAAGGGACGGCTAGATTTGTCCATTTTTCATGCATCTTGTTGGTTGTATATTTATGTTTGAGAATTTAATATTCAATTTTATGCAGTATTTTTAAGGCTTTCATTCTAGCTTTATATAATTTATTTTGGTTTTGTTTTTAATTTTATCATGTGCTAAACTTTCATTTTCCTAGGGTGATGACGTAGCTTACTAATGACGGATTGAATCTTAACTTATTAAATCTAGTTTAAATTTCTCCTTCATGATTGAGTTTTAATTATTATTCTTAATGCTTTTGATTGACTGGCCATCTTTTGAATGATTTCAATATGCATGTTGAGACCGGAAGGAGATGCATGTGTGTAGATTCTATAATTAAAACCATGACTTGCATATGAAATAGGAATATATTCATATGAGTTATGTAGTCTTATTGAGTTCCATAAATCTTAATGCATAATTAATTGCTTAAATTCATATAGTAATATATTGGATTAGCAATTAATTATAGAATTGCTTGACCTTGGAAGAGGCTAGTAATTAAATTAGGGAAACTCGACTATCAATCATGTGAAATAAATTGGGCTAGAATAGATAAGTGATTCAATCCGAAATTTGTTAAGTGAAATCTAATCCCTAGGATTTTTTTTCTCATATTTGTTTTCATATCATCTGCACTCATATTTAATTATTTTTCTTTTATTTGTACTCTCAATCACCGATTTATCGATCGACTAAATAGAATTAAAATTACCCATTTTGGTACTTAGTGATCAATCCTCGTGGGAACCATACTCTACTCACTTCTATATTACTTGATTACGACAGTGTACACTTGCACTATTTAATTGATCATCTAAACTCGTAACATTCAGCCCCAAATAGAGAGAGAAAGCTTGAGAGAGTTTAGTGAGAGAAGGAGAAGAAAACTCGCAAGGTAAGCCAATTTCTTCGACAATCTAGCTCCTAACGCGTATAACTCTACTCCTAAGCTTCTCTTTTATGTTATGTAAGGTACTTGAAGCACAAATCTTGGTGTTTTAAAGTTAGGGTTTTTAGCCACAAGAAGGGAAAGCCAGAAGGAAGAAGAGGTAACTTCCAAACTCTTGTATATGGACTATTCTGGCTGTTGTGGGCAATTTAATAGGTGAAATTTCACTGGATTGCCGTTGGTTTCAAAGTTTGGAAATGACAGGGCCTAGGGGTTATGCTGCCCAAATTGGGTCTTAATGTTAGTTGTAACCTAATGTAGTGTTTAATAAAGTGATTTGGAGTAGAAAGAAACACGTCTGCAGAGCCAAAACCGAAAAACCCCAATTTTTCCCGGGGAATTGAAAATTTCGGCCAAGGCTAGTTTGGAGGGGTTAGAGATGGATTTTCAATGATTTGATGGTTCCATTGAGTTCAAGAGAGAAAATTAGGTGGGGTTACAGTTGGTTACTTTTTCGGAAAAGGCCAAAAAAGCATAATTATGAAAACGCCCCTGAAACCCTTAAAGTAGGGCTGTCAAGGGTAATTTTGTAATTTGAAATTGAATTTGATAATTTTAAGTCCAAAAATGGATTCCTTGGGCGAAAATATGTCAAGATAGCCAAGGATAGAAGTTCGGGAAAATTACAGCCGGATTGGGTACGGCGGGGCCGGGCCGGGCCGAGTCCCCAAAGGTATTTTAGAAATTTTTAATAGGCTCATATAACCCCCAGAATCACTATGGAAGCGTCTGAATAGTACCTTTGGTATTGTAGGATCGAATATGGAGCCCTAGTTCTTGGCACGCTTTACGAGGCACAAGTCTCGAGGCAAAAAAGGGTTAAGGTTGGGACTTACTCTCCTGCATGTATTTGATATTTGTGTTAGTGTGTTGATGCATGTTATTGCTTTTCTTGATTATGTGAAACATGTATGAATGATTTGAAGCTATGTTTCAATTTATGCTATGGCCATAAGTATATTGTTCGAAGCATTGAGCTTACAGATTTGTCATTGTGTGAGCATAAGTTATGTGATGTCATGCATTAAACATTTATCGTACATGCATATTGGTATTATTTTCCTACTGAGATTCTCTAGAATCTCACCGTCCCCTACAAACAATTTAGACAGGAGAAGACAGAAGATATGCTGAGAACAACGCAGAGAACCATATGAGGGGATTGCTGTGGTGGAACAAAGACGAGAAGATGTCTCCGTTTCACTGGGATGGGTTTAGATACCCTAGAGCCCTATGCGGCTACAAGGTTTGTAATTATTATGTCCGAACCTCTATGGGGAATTTATGTAATCATGCACTTATTATCAGTATATTCATGTTATTCCTATGTTGCCCATCAAACCGCATATCATTTTTTGCGAATACTCTGAAAAAAGGTTAAAACAAAGTAAGGGCGTGACATATACACTATATATGATGGTTGTTTCATTAAACCTGTTAGAATTTATAGCAAATAAATAACGGCTGCAACTTTTATATAACAATTATTTTACAAGCATTGCTGTGTATGTTACAAAGTTTTATAATTGTTGTTTACTTGAGACCGTTATTTATTATGACAGTATGATGCATAGCATAGCCTTACCATATCTCAATACATAACGAGTGTTATAATAGAACCATTATAATATATACAAAATAAATCATAGTTTGGAACTGTAATGTGTCTGCACCGAGCTTTTATAGAGCCTGCATATATGACGGTTCAGAACCATTTTGTATACGCAGTTAATAACCATCATATATAGTAATTTCTATAGTAGTGTACCCATGTTAAATTCAACTGTTAGTTGACTAAATATGCTAAGTATATGTGTCATTCACAACATATTTGTTTAAGGTGCGAATTTGGCCTGAAAGTTTTCACTCAAGAGCAATGTTACCCTAAAAATATTTTGGGTTTGATGCTACCCTGGAAGTTTCCAAATGTGGTCTTGACCATTATAAAGGTTAAGTTTGAATGTTAGTTAGCCAAATATGCTAAGCTGATAGTGTGAAAGACATTGAAGAAGAAGCCACAAATGGGGGGAGCTCGCATTCGCTAAAGAGTAAATGAAAAAAAAATTCAATTACCAGATTCAAGATACACTGAGCAAGATTACAAAGAACAAAGCCACTAGCGGTAACCCTTCGTCACCATACCCCAACAACATCGAGATAAATAGGCACCTGAAGGAGCGTTCAACTTATACCTTGGTAACTTCTTTAAACATAACCAAGGATTGTAATATAGGATTCAATCTCGGATCGTCTCTTGATGAGCCTTTTATTAACTACCTAGCAACTAAATGTGACGATTAATGGATTTCATCTATCCTTTGCTTCAACAAATATGGGAACATGTTAGTTTGACAAATTTGCCCAAAAGAGCCTTTAACCTAACTTGAGTTAGATTGATTAAACACTTCCATTCTGGGTAAGCTCTAGCTAATGGAATTAACAACATGCAAGATACAAGCAACCAAGAACCGTTGAATTACAAACATAATATATTCATAGCAACTTCAAGCATAAGCTTAACCAAGTCAATGTACAAGAAATTGCTACTAATGAAGTTCAAAGTGTCAAAAGCACAAAGTTAAAGCCAAATACGGACTAATCCCATCAAGTGTATGGAACTCCAAGACACAATTCTAATCCAATTTCTAAATCAAATTCTAAACCTAGAATTTAATAATACGAAGGAAATAAACAAGAAATTAAGTGCCAAACACTCCCCTTATAAAGCTCAAGCATCAAGACTCAAACCATTGCTTTAGGATTAGAGAGCTTGTTACACCATTATCTTATTTTCACATTTTTTTAGAGTCTTTGTGGAAAACGATATGCGGCTCAGTGGGCAACACAGAAATAACATGAAAATACTGACAAAAAATGCTTGTCCTAGTGAAACAGAGACCTCTTCCTATCTTCGTTTCACTACTGCAATCCCCTTATGTAGTTTTCTTCTCTGATTTCTGCATACCTTTCGTATTTACCTGTCTAAATTATTAGTAGGAGAGGGTGAGATTCGAGATAATCTCAGTAGGAAATAGATACCATAATGTATAGATGATAGATGCTATGTGTAAGATATGTTAGCTTTAACTAGACGCATGCCTCATAATGACGTTTCTGCATGCTCAATGTTTCATGCAACAAGACTATGACCACAGTGAAAATAGAAACAGAGCTTCCTTTATTCAAATATGTTCTACACAATCAAGTAAAGCAATCATATACATTGCTACACAAGAAGAGATATCAAATACATGCAAATAAGGTAAGCTCCCTACTTTAATTGCCCTTCCCTGATCCTTAAAGAGGCTCCTCAAACTTCGTGCCTCAGCCTGGGCTCTCAACTTGGTCCTAAAATATCAAATGCACAAGAATTAGGTTAAAACCCATTCATGTATCATTTTAGGCGTTTTCATAGTGTTTATAGTGGTTATATTAGCCTATGGTGAATATTTACCAAAATGCCCCCGGGACCCAGCAGGGCCCTGCTTACCCAGTCCGACCATATTTTTCCCAAAATTTTGACCTTGTCTATTCTGACACATTTTCACCCAAGAAATCCATTTCTAGACTCAGAATTATCAAATTCACTGCCAAAAGACTAGAACGTCCTTGGTAGCCCCGATTTAAGGGTTTCAGGGGCATTTTCATAATTATGATTTTTCAGTCTTTTCCGAAAAAGTGACCAACTGTAACCCTACCTAATTTTTCCTTCTGAACTCAATGGAATCATCAAATCATTGAAAATCCAATTCCTAGCCCCATTTCCATCTCTGGCTGAATTGCACAAAACTCCAGGGAAAATGGGATTTTTCGGTTCTGACTCCGCAGACGTGTTTCTTTCTACTCCTCATCACTTTATTAACTATTTAATTATGTTACAACTACCATTTACACCAAATTTTGGAATCATAACCCTTATGCAATCCCAATTCCAAAATTTAAAACAAAAAAAAATCCGGCGAAATTTCACCAATTAAATTGTCCATGGTAGCTAGAATAGTCAAAGATTGAAGTTTCGCAAGTTACTTCAAGCTCTTTCTAATTTTTCCTAGTGTGGCCGAAACCCTAGCTCTTCCAACACAAGAATTTGAGCTTCCAACACCTTGATTGAGAACAACTTAAGAGAAGGATTACGCGAGATAAGAGCTAATTCACCAAAGAAATCAAGCTTACAGCCTAGCGAATTTTCTCCTCCTTCTCTTTAGAAATCTCAAAGTCACTCTCTCCCTCTATGTTGAGCTTGGACGTTGAAAATGGTAGGAATTAATATGAAGGAGAAAGCTTTTTATAATCATGCTTATGTCACTTTGTATCTAGCTTATGTCATAATTTGCTAATTTCCAAAAATCAAAATATTGACTTTTATGCACATGTAACTTAATGTTATAGGTCCAAATAACATGTACATAATATTTCCTCTTCTCTTAGCCTATGCAAAAGACATCTTAGGGTCCTTTAGATCAGCCAAAATGACTTTTTCATTCATCTCATAATTTTAAAAATTGCCATCACATTTTTATTAAATTTTCAGATATAATGGCAATTCTAGTATATTTTCTGCCCGAACTTTGAAAAATCATAACTAAATTCGTAGACATCGAATTAAGTGATTTCAAAAGCTATAAGTCTAGTTTCAAGGAAAAATATAGAATTTTTCCAATTCGAAGCACATCATTCCTAGATTTTTAGTTTTTGGAAGCTATTCTAGAAAATAGGCAGTTTTCCTTGGCTAACTTCAAAAATTCATAACTTTTTATATATAACTTCAAATGATTCATATGACCTATCAAATTAAAGCTTAGGATGTCTACTTGCATTATGCAAAATTTCATAATTTTTACTCATCCATTGGTTATACAAAATCACATGACAAGCTCACTACCTCATAGAAAATTTACCTGGAAGCATAATCACATTCTCCAAACTTCACTATTTTACTTTCTTTAATACCCTAAAGATATAAAAAACATTAGTTTATAGATTTGGAGCACCTGCTAAATGGGGGCTTAGTAGTCCACTTAATTCAAGATTATTCCCAAGCCTCTGATCTCAAATTTGGGATATTATAGAGCTCAACCACAAACTACCATAAAAATAGATCTACCAAACAGAATTAAATTTTCAGCCATAGTAAATTAGAAGACAAATGAGATTGACAAAAAATATGGAAGAATGGTGATGATGTCTTTTTTTCTCCAAAATCATTGAGGTTCAGACTTGGGAGGAAGAAGGTCGCCCGGGAAGATGATAGAGGTGGTTAGAGTTGTTGGAGAAAAAGGAGGAACCGACAATAGTGGTAGCATATTCCGGTAATAATAACGGCAAACTTGAGTGGAATAGGGAAGATGATGGTGGTGCGATGTGAGGTGTGGTAAGAATCTCTCGTCTCTCAGTGAAGAGGCTGAAACTTGCCGTGATGCTAGTATCTCTCGTCTCTCAGTGAAGAGGCTGGCGGTAGAGAAGGATGAGCATGGTGGGAGCTCACCATGCTTCCCTTGTTCTAATCTTTGCTCTGTGTCTCTCTCATGGTTGTGCCTTGCACTACTACAGAATTATGATATAACCACCCCAATAGACGTCCCAATTTTAAAATTGAGTGGTTAAAAAGGAAGGCATTGGTATTTTTGTAATTATTTGTATGTAAGGAAACCTTTAGACGTCCCAAATTTGAATTTGGGATGCCTCAAGTGCTTCATGGCACGAATTTAAAATTTTTTAAGCGCTAGAAACTGGGTTTAGACGTCCTAAATCCATTTGGGACATCTAAACCTGGGACTTTAGGAGTCCCAAATGGCCATTTGGGACGCCTAAAGGCATCCCTGGACACATGCGTCCTCTCACACACTACACCCCACCTTTACTTTTTGACCATCACCCTCCTTCTTCATTCATTCATTTCCTCTGTTGGTGTTCTGGGCATTCCTCCTCCTCCCTTCTTCTTCTTGTCTTCTTCAACTCTTCCTTCTCTCTTCTTTGTCTTCTTCACAACTCGTCCTCTCTTCTCTTCTTCTTCAACTTTACTCTTCCTCCTCTTCCCTTCTTTGTCGCACGTCCTTTGTCCTGTGCCTCTCTAATTCACTCCCTCACTCGGAACCCCTTCTTCTTACTGGTTATTCAATAGCTGCGGATTCTGAAGAAATCAAAACAAGATTAAACAAGAAGAAGAAGATTCAAGCAAGGCACACACCATTGTGACGCCCTCCACCTCCTTCCTTCCATTGTGACACACGCAGGCTCCCCCCCCTCTGGTTAGTTTTTTGAAAAAATATGAATTTACTTTAATTAAATTTAAACTTGCAATGTGAAATTATTTTATATGATTTTAGTTATTGGAGTGATTTTACCTTGTGACTGAATTTTTTTGTGTTTTTTAGCCAGAACCATAGAATCGTTGTTAGCTAGTAGTTATGCAACAATATATTGTTTGATATGTTTGGAGCTTGAAAATGTTTGTTTTATATGTTTGGAGCTTGGAAATTGAGAGGGAAAAAACGTATGTATATTATTATAAATAAATGGAGCTATTGATTGATTTTGATGAAATGAACAACAATTAAACATAGTAATTTTTGTTTGTTTAAATATGGTTGGTTTTATTTTTTTTTAGATTAGATTAGTATGATTATTATTAGTGTAGTGGTGAAAATATTATTTTAAGATAAAGGGATTAATAAGATAAAGACATTGATCATTAATAAATATATAATTGATTATTAAGAAACACAATATACTTAATAAATAGATTGAAATATATTCTATTAATCCTTCTCTTCAAATTATTATAAGTTCTTTATGTCCTAGAATAGAAAAAAATTGAATATTTATTTGAAATTCTATATTATTTTCTATATTCATAGGAGAATTATATTATCAATAGCTAAGAATACAGAGTTAATAACTAAGATAGGGTTGCTTGAAATTTTGGGATGTCTTACTTTTAAGGGGAAATGCTGTCGAAATTTTTGTTGAAAAAAGTGAAAAAAGGCAATCCCATCCTATATCGTTGACAATTGTACTAAACGTGTGAGTGTTATTAGGAATGGCTTAGGCGGCAACAAAATGGATCACAGTTAGATGAATACTTTGAGAACTAGTGAAGAAAATGAGAAAGGGGTGGAAGAATTTATTGAATTTGCTAAAAAGAATGCTCCAGCAAAAAATGGGAAGTATTTTTGTCCTTGTGTGAATTATTTAAATGAGAGCTGACAGGATGTTGATGTCATAAAGGATTACCTACTTTGTGATGGAATAAATCTGTGACACACAAAGTGGATATGGCATGGTGAGGAAGTAATAGATTGTCCGTCGCACAAGAAGGAAGATGTGGATGTCATAGATGAAGATAGAATGGAGAAAATGATTCATGATGTTGAGGTAGAATCCTTTGAGTAGTCGCAGGAGTATGACAACCTACAGAGTGATGCAGAGTCACCATTGTATCCTGGGAGTAAGTACACACGGCTGACAGGCACATTGCATTTGGTTAACTTAAAGGTAACTTGTGGGTGGACCAATAGTAGTTTCACATTGTTGCTTGAACTATTATGTGATATGTTTCCAGAGGATAATGTACTTCCAAATCGTATGTATGAGGCCAAGAAAATCCTGTCTACGATGGGTATGGAGTATAAAAAGATACATACTTGCCTTAATGATTGCGTACTGTGCAGAAATGAGTATGGAGGTCTTAGTTAGTGTCCTAAGTGTAAAACATCATGATATAAAGTGAAAAAAGATGGTGGTTGTGGCGATGTGACAACTAAAAGGCAACCTTTAAAGGTTATGTGGTATTTTCCGATAATACCACATTTTAAACGTTTGTTTGCAACTGTAATAAAAGTGAAGAAGTTGAGATGACACTCTGATGAGAGAATATCTTATAGGAAATATCTTCGGCACCCAGCTGACTCTCCATAATGGCAAAAAATAGATGAAATGTTCCCTCAATTTGGCAGTGAGCTGAGAAACCTTCAACTTGGGCTTTATATAGATGGTATTAATCTGTATGGAACTCTTACTAGCACATATAGTGCGTGGCCGGTTCTCCTTGTAATATATACTTGCCTCCCTGCCTATGTATGAAACGCAAGTATATGATGCTTTCTATGATGATTTCTGGACCAAAACAGCTAGGGAATGATATTGATGTCTACTTGGCGCCTTTGATTGAGGACTTGAAGAAGTTGTGGGAGGAAGGCATAGATGTGTTTGATGCTTATAAGGAGTTCTTCAAGCTACGTGCAATGATTTTCACAACGATAAATGACTTCCCTGCGTACGGAAACTTGTCAAGGTACAGCGTGAAGGGTCATAAAGCATGCCCAATATGTGAAGCAAACACACACTTCCATCAACTAAAGCATGGAAGAAAAACTATCTACCTTGGCCATAGGAGGTTTCTTCATCGATTCCACCCGTATCGTAGGCTAAGAAAGCATTTTAGCTGCTTACGGAGCATGGAATGGCTCCAAAGACATTAACCGGAGAGGAAGTTTACAGTCGAGTAGAATGTATCAATGTCACTTTTGGTAAGAATCAGAGGACTACAGGTGAGAAGAATATATGGAAAAAGAGATCCATTTTCTTTGATCTTCCATATTGGTGTTCGCTTGACGTGAGACACAGTGTTGATGTGATGCATGTGGAGAAGAACGTTTGTGATAGCCTTATCAGTACGCTTTTGCACATACTAGGGAAGACTAAGGATGTGATTAGTACGAGATTAGACCTTGTTGATATAGAAATAAGAGAACGGTTACATCCACAACTAAAAGATAATGGTAGGAGCGCATACATGGAGCCAGCAACTCATACACTATCAAAAGTAGAGAAAAGAAGTTTGTGTGGGTGTTTGCATGAAATTAAGGTGCCGCAAGGGTATTCCTCGAATGTGAGAAGATGTGTCTCAATGGACGATTTGAAGTTAGTGGGAATGAAGTCCCATGATTATCATGTGTTGATGCAACAACTATTACTGGTAGCTATTAGAGGCATAATGAAAGATGAAGTACAAACCACTGTAACAAGATTGTGCATTTTCTTTAATGTTATCTGTAACAAAGTCATTGACACAGAAAATTGGATCAACTGGAAAATGAGGGTTACATTATTTTGTCACAGCTAGAGATGCATTTTCCTCCTTCATTTTTCTATATAATGGTGCATTTGATAGTTCATTTGGTAAGGGAGGTAAGGCTCTGCAGTCTAGTTTACCTGAGGTAGATGTACCCTTTCGAGTGATACATGAAAATCTTAAAAGGGTATTCTAAAAATCCTTATCGACCAGAAACCTCAATAGTAGAAAGATATGTAGTTGAGGAGGCTATGGAGTTTTGTAAAGATTATATGTCGGGAAGAAGGAACAATCTTGGCATGAAGTGTAATATCCCAATTTTTGATTATGGGTTAATCATGATTATTATGGATAATTATGAATTTAATTGGGATTATTATGTGTTTAATGGCAATATTAATTAATATGTCATAATTATTGAAAAATTGGAAGAATGGAATTATTGGCCATGGGTTGGTAATTAAGGGAGAAATTAATTACTAACTAATGAAAAATGAGATGTGTGATTAAAATGGCTAATAGAGGGATTAGAGTAACTAATTTGGATACTTACTTTATAAGAGCCAATAGATTTGAGACACTTGGCAAGCTTATATGATGATGGGAGTTGTTGGGAAAGTCAAATATCTATATTTTATTGTTTTCTCTCCCTCTCTCTCTCTCTTATGCGCATGAAGGGGCTAAAGGGGGCAGAAAATTCTGTGCTTCCTCATCATCACTCTCATTACTCTCTTCTCTCTCTCCTTCTTGCTCTCTCTCTCTCGTCCACCATTGTTGAAGGCAAGGGAAAGAAGAAAGCTTGATCTTTGGGTAAGTAAATGACCTCTATTGCTCAAACTCCCTTCATTAAAGTTGATTCTTGAGTTAAGAGCTACATTTCTATGGTTGTAGCTTGTCCATTGGTTGTGGTTTGTGGACAAATGAAAATTTGAGAAGTGGTGAATCAAGAACTCTCTTTGGAGAAGTTGATAAGGTGAGTAAGACCTATCTATCTATCTAAGTTTCATACCATTTGAAATAGTTTGAATTTTCTGGAATTTTGGACTCATTTTCGAAAATGAGGGCCATTGGGAGTTTGGTATGTGTTTGATATGGAAATTGTATGTTGTAATGTATTTTGGATAGATAGATTTTATTGGGTTTGAAATTGTTAAGTTTGGAGATTTTGGAAGTTTAGTGTTTAATGTTACCCAAAACCAAAGCATGATAATGGAATAGGATTTTGGTGATTTTGACATTCCCATTGGATTCCTTGATTGATTTTGTGTGGGAATGAGCTTGGTTATTGATTTTGGATTCATTTGGATCACTTGGGAAAAGTTGGAAAATCTGTTTTGGTTAAGCTCTGTTTTTTGCTGTCAGATTACACGAGCGTTTTGAGTGACCAAATGGTATTGGAAAATTATGAAACTTTTGAGCCTTAAATTTCACATCCCAAGCTTCAAAATGGACATATATTTTGTGTCATGTCATTTAGAATTCTGTGAGATATGGTTGTCCAAAGTTTGGGATTGAAACAGAACTCTGTTTTGGAGTAGTGTTTAGTTTTTGGTGATTCTGTATTTGTGTAGTGATTTCCAGTGATGGGCTATATTTTTCCTTGAAAGAGGACTCATATACCTTTCATTTGGCTTTGGAATCACCTCGTTTCAATTTTTCTAGATTTAGTTATGATTTTTTGAAGTTCAGCCCAGAGTCAGGAAATTTCTAGGCCGTGACCCAAACCTTTTCTGGCCTGATTTGGGCCGTGGCCCATGAGTGGCGGGCCGCGCCCAAGACCTTATGACCATATTTGGGCCGCAGCCCAAGGAAGGGCAAGCCGCGGCCCACCCCTGTGTTCCAACACTTTGAGTTTTCGAAAGGAGATCTCTAACCTATTGTTTCCCAACCTTTTAGGGCTTTTATTAGAGGCATTTGGGGCCTCTTAAGAGTCAATTATGATAGCCAAAACTAAGTGTTTCAAGTTAAATAAGTCTTGGAATAGAATGTAACCCTTCGTCCCTAATTATGAATATAGGATTTGACATTTGCCTTCCTCGGGAGAGACCGGCGCTAGGACACGCACGGAAGGATCAAGGTAGTGACTTTTCTCTCATTTCTTGTATGATGTTTTGGCATGCATAACTTATCATTGAATTTGTGAAATGTGTGCCATGGTCCATTACGGCGTGAGCAGGTCAGCGTGAGCCGTGTAGGGATTGACGGTGGTCATCTCTAGGTCGGCCGTTGAACTGCCGTCGTAATTGACATGGATATTTGTGAATCTGACCCGTGGGGCGGCGTTTGTGAATCCAGCCATGGGCTGTGTGTATCTTGCCGGTATGGCTTGTGTATGAAATGCATTATATGAATCCCAGCTTTGGTGAAATGTATTGTGTGGATTGCTGTGATGCAATGCAATGTGAGTAATTCTGCGTGAGCAATCGTAAGGGATGACATGTGTCATACTAACCATTGCCGTTGTAACTGCCGTTGTAGTTGCTTGTTGTGGTTAATGATTTGCTTACATGCATTATTATTGTACATTATATGATTGATTTGTTACTACGGGGATTCCTTAAAATCTCACTCTCCCAAAAACCATGTTTTAGACAGGGCAGAAGGATCAAAGGGAAAGCGGGCGACGAAGAGCGGATAGTGCTCCGGTTTAGAAGTATATTTGGTTTTATTGGTTATCATATATGTATATCTTTTGGGATAATTTTGGGAAACAATTATATATATTGGGATTGATAGTATAGTTTTGTGTAATCTCCAAGTTAAGGGTATTGAATCGTGGACTTTGAGCCTTTGTAAATCCCTTAGTAATGAATGGAACCCTAGTGTGTCAGAAATTTGCTTTATACTCTGATATTGGTGAATGAAATCAACTTGTACAGGCCATTTAGTATTGAAATGTGAATATGAGACCGTCATGAACAAATTTTGTAAAATTTTTTGTAAGCCATGATTTTGGGAAGATTGACTTTGTTTAAGTCCCAAAATCTATTACGGTCTCTAATTCCACATTAATTACGTTTTTACTAACTAATCTCGGCCTTAATCGTGAAGGGGGTTATATTTGTTGTATCAGAGCTATAGTTCCTGGCAAGGTGAGGATTTGCTAGGATAGCTCCTTAGTTGACCTTAATCCTTTGAGTTTAGTGTAGCTTATTAATTGATAAGTGCTTGTTGCGTATACACACGAGTATTTCTGCTAATTGTGGATTGAGATGAATTTTATGGATTATGTGTATACATTGGCTAAGGTACTGATGTGGTGAATCATTTGTAGTGATAAAGACAAAATGGTTCGCCCTCTTACTAGAGTCAGGCAATAGGACCCAGAGGTGGAGGAACTTAATGACAATCCTCCTGATCCAATGCGAGAGATAATGGATCTCGTACGGGAACAAAGGGATATGATAGCTGACCTGAGAGAAGAGCTCAAAGAGGAAAGGGCTAAGCGAAATGAGGAAAGGGCCCAATCAACTCATGAGGAAACTAGACCAGAGACTCATCATGAGGAGACAGCTGAGGGGTCCAATGGATCTCATGAATCCCCACCTCACACGGTACCTAATCAAGAGTCTCTAGGGGTGTTGGTTCGTGAGGGAAGGGACTTGAATTCTTGGGTCTCCAAGTTTTGCAAGCATATGCCTCCAGTGTTCAGAGGGAGGTTTGATCCCCAAGCTGCTGAGGACTGGTTGAACCGGTTAGAAAAGATTTTTGAAGTCCTCGAGTGCCCTACAGAGGTGAAGGCCAAACTAGCTGTGTATAAGCTAGAAGGGGACACCGACCGGTAGTGGAGGAATATCGCCACGTCATTGAAGAACCGGAATATACCATTGACTTGGGAGGTATTTGAAGAAAAATTCAACTAGAAGTATTTCCCTAAGTCGGTGAGGCTTGAGAAAGAGTCTGAGTTCCTAGCTATCAAGCAGGGAGATACGGAGAGCTTTGACGAGTATCTTTCCCGTTTCACTCGATTGTCACGGTATTCTGCCTATCTTCGGGAAAGAGATAATGAGGAGTGGAGTTCCGCTATGTTAATCCGGGGATTGAGGCGCGAATTGAAGAAGAGGTTAGCTGCTCATCAGTTTACTAACTTCAATAAAGCCGTGGAAGAGTGTAGAATTGTGGAGTATAACTTGAGAGAGTTGTACCCATCTAAGGGTAGCGGTAGCTGGAATGAGCCTAGCAAGGCTAATACGTCCCAGAAGCGGAAGGGGTAAGGTTCCTCATATGGGGGTGGTAGCTAGAAGCCTTATCAACCTGGGGGTCGTAGTGACCAGAGACCTCCAGCGGGACCAATGTGTTATCAGTGCAGAAAGTACCATCCGGGCAAAACCTGTGCTGGAGAAGTGATCTGTTTCAATTGCAAGCAAGTGGGTCACATTTCTTCTAAGTGTCCACGACAGCCAGCAGAGCAAAGGCCCAGGAATCAGGGTCGAGTGTTCGCGATGACACATGAGGAAGCCCGGAAGTCGCCTGAATTGATCCAAGGTAAAATTCTTCTTGGTGACAATGAATTAGATACTTTGTTTGACTCGGGTGCAAGTCATTCGTTCATAGCTTATGACTGTGTAAAGCGCCTGGGATTGCATGTGCATAGACTACCATTTGATTTGGTTGTGTCGACGCCGATGGATGTCAAGGCCGTGGCGGCCGAAGCCTGTTTAAATTGTGTGATAGTTGTTGAGGGTCGTGAATCGGTAGTTGATTTGATTTGTTTGCCACTTCAATAATTGGAAGTTATTTTGGGCTTTGACTGGTTGACAGCAAATGATGTATTGTTTGATTGTGGTAATAAGAGGATTACTTTTCGTAGTGCACAGCGGGATAGCAATGTAAATGCCAGTTTGAATTTACTTTCAATGGCTAAAGCAGAGAAATATCTTGAGAAAGGATGTCAAGGGTATATGGTGTTTTTCTTCGTTCAGGGAGAGTCAAGTGAAGCTATAGAGAGTATACCTGTGGTAAATGAATTCCCTGAGGTATTTCCAGACGATCTTAGTGGATTGCCTCCGGAAAGGGAAGTGGAGTTTCCAATTGAGATTGTGCCTAGAGCTGGTTCGATATCGAAAGCCCCATATCGTATGGCCCCAAATGAAATGGCGGAGTTGAAGAAGCAAATTGAAGAATTGCTTGAGAAAGGATTCATCAGACCCAGTGTATCGCCATGGGGAGCTCCAGTGTTATTTGTGAAAAAGAAAGATGGGAGCTTGAGGTTTTGTATCGATTATCGAGAACTTAACAAGGTAACTGTTAAGAATAAGTATCCTCTCCCAAGGATTGATGACCTGTTAGATCAATTGTCTGGCTCGTGCGTATTCTCCAAAATTGATCTAAGGTCGGGATATCATCAATTGCGTGTGAAGGCAGCGGACATTCTGAAGACTGCTTTCAGAACGAGATATAGGCACTATGAGTTCCTTGTGATGCCCTTCGGTTTGACGAATGCACCGACGGTATTCATGGATTATATGAATCGCATCTTCCGACAGTATCTTGACCAGTTTGTGGTTGTGTTTATCGATGACATCTTGATCTACTCCAAGAGTAGGGAGGATCATGAGCAACATTTGAGAATCATGTTGAGAATTCTGCGAGAAAATCAACTCTATACCAAACTGAGCAAATGTGAGTTTTGGCTTACGGAAGTGAAGTTCCTTGGCCATGTGATCTCTTGAGACGGGGTATTGGTGGATCCCAGTAAGGTAGAAGCAGTACTTGATTGGAAAAGACCAGAAACTGTTTCTGAGATTCGCAGCTTTCTGGGTCTTGCTGGTTATTACCGAAGGTTCATTCGGAACTTCTCGCGTATTGCCTTGCCGATGACCAAGCTCACAAGGAAGGATCAACCGTTTTTGTGGGATGAACGTTGTGAGTGGAGTTTCACTGAGTTGAAGGAGAGATTGACTACGGCACCAGTATTGATTATACCTGATCCCAGTGAGGCTTACGTCGTGTACAGTGATGCGAGTAAGCAGGGGTTAGGGTGTGTCCTGATGCAGCAGGGACGTGTGGTGGCCTATGCCTCTCAACAGCTGAAACCGCATGAGATGAACTACCCACTCATGATCTGGAGCTTGCAGCAATTGTGTTTGCATTGAAAATTTGGCGTCATTACCTATACGGTGTGACTGTGGAATTGTACTACGACCACAAAAGTCTCAAATATCTATATGATCAGAAAGAGTTGAACATGAGACAGCGTCGGTGGATGGAGTTGCTGAAAGATTATAACCTGGAGATCAAATATCATCCGGGTAAGGCTAATGTCGTCGCGGATGCTTTGAGTCGGAAGGCGGTGCTAGTGGCAACAATGGTGATCCAGGAATGGAAACTGATAGAGGATTTTCGGGATTTGAATCTCTCGAAGGAAATCCTGTGTGCCAGTTATGGTGTGGTCCAAGGGGAGAATGACCTGAGGACTGAAATTGAAGAGGCTCAAATGCATGATGAGCTAGCCCAGTCGATCCAAGCTAGGATTGAGCGAGGGGAGACTCAAGACTATGACTTGTCACCAAGTGGATTGGTGCATTATCAGAAGAGAATCTATGTACCACTGAAGGCGGAGTTGAGATTGAGAATTCTTGATGAGGCTCATAAGGGTCAGTATACTCTTCACCCCGGTATGACCAAGATGTATCACAATTTGAAATCTATGTATTGGTGGCCAGGGTTGAAGAGTTATGTGACAAAGTATGTGGCGTGGTGTCTTACCTGTCAAAAGGTAAAGATTGAGCACCAGAGACTGCCAGGTTTGCTTCAGAGTTCAGAAATTCCAGAATGGAAGTGGGAGAGTGTGACCATGGATCTAGTGGTGGGTCTGCCCAAGATCAAGAACTACGATGCGATTTGGGTGATTGTTGATCGATTCACGAAGTCTGCGCACTTCATACCTATCAATGCTAGCTATTCTCCTGATAGGCTGGCTGAGATATATATCAAAGAGATTGTGAGACTCCATGGTACACTAAAGAATATAATCTCCGATAGAGATCCTCGGTTTACTTTGAGATTCTGGAGGGCTCTACATGAAGCTATAGGTACTCAATTGAGGTTTAGCACGGCCTACCATCCTCAGACAGACAGACAGTCAGAAAGGACTATCCAAACTTTAGAAGATATGCTGAGAGCGTGTGTCCTAGACTTCAAGGGAAAGTGGGACTACTATCTTCCATTGGCTGAGTTTGCTTATAACAACAGTTACTATGCGAGCATTCAAATGGCTCCGTATGAAGCACTGTATGGGAGAAAGTGCCAGTCACCGTTGTGCTGGTCAGAGTTGTCTGAGAGGAAGTTGTACGGGCCGGATCTTGTTGACCAAACCGCTGAGCAGATCCGAGTTATCAAGAAGAGGCTCCTTACAGCACAGAGTCGTCAGAAGAGCTATGCTGATAAGAGGAGAAGACCTCTTGAGTTTGAAGTGGGGGATTATGTTTTCTTGAGAGTGTCTCCGGTCACAGGCATCGAGAGAGCGATCAAGCTGAAGAAGCTGAGTCTAAGATACATTGGTCCATTTGAGATTCTGGCACGAATCGGACCTGTAGCATATCGGATAGCCCTACCCTCGAGTTTGAGTAGATTGCATGATGTATTCCATTTCTCGCAGCTCAAGAAGTACCAACCAGACCCTGAGCATATCATTGAGTATGAAGAGGTTGAGTTGCAAGATAATTTCACTTATGCGGTAGAGTCAGAGCGTATCATTGATCGAGAAGAGCGGCGGCTTAGGCATCGAAGCTTACTGTTTGTGAAGGTGGTCTGGAAGGGGATGTCACCAAGGGAAGCCACTTGGGAGGCGGAAGCGGACATAAGGAAAAGATTTCCTGATTTTATGCCCCATGATGTGTAACAAATTTCGAGGGCGAAATTTATTGAACAGGGGGAGAATTGTAATATCCAAATTTTTGATTATGGGTTAATCATGATTATTATGGATAATTATGAATTTAATTGGGATTATTATGTGTTTTATGGCAATATTAATTAATATGTCATAATTATTGAAAAATTGGAAGAATGGAATTATTGGCCATGAGTTGGTAATTAAGGGAGAAATTAATTACTAACTAATGAAAAATGAGATGTGTGATTAAAATGGCTAATAGAGGGATTAGAGTAACTAATTTGGTTACTTACTTTATGAGAGCCAATAGATTTGAGACACTTGGCAAGCTTATATGATGATGGGAGTTGTTGGGAAAGTCAAATATCTATATTTTATTATTTTCTCTCCCTCTCTCTCTCTCTCTTATGCGCATGAAGGGGCTAAAGGGGGCAGAAAATTCTGCGCTTCCTCATCATCACTCTCATTTCTCTCTTCTCTCTCTCCTTCATGCTCTCTCTCTCTCGTCCACCATTGTTGAAGGCAAGGGAAAGAAGAAAGCTTGATCTTTAGGTAAGTAAATGACCTCTATTGCTCAAACTCCCTTCATTAAAGTTGATCCTTGAGTTAAGAGCTACATTTCTATGGTTGTAGCTTGTCCATTGGTTGTGGTTTGTGGCCACACGAAAATTTGAGAACTGGTGAATCAAGAACTCTCTTTGGAGAAGTTGATAAGGTGAGTAAGACCTATCTATCTATCTAAGTTTCATACCATTTGAAATAGTTTGAATTTTCTGGAATTTTGGACTCATTTTCAAAAATGAGGGCCATTGGGAGTTTGGTATGTGTTTGATATGGAAATTGTATGTTGTAATGTATTTTGGATAGATAGATTTTATTGGGTTTGAAATTGTTAAGTTTGGAGATTTTGGAAGTTTAGTGTTTAATGTTACCCAAAACCAAAGCATGATAATGGAATAGGATTTTGGTGATTTTGACATTCCCATTGGATTCCTTGAGTGATTTTGTGTGGGAATGAGCTTGGCTATTGATTTTGGATTCATTTGGATCACTTAGGAAAAGTTGGAAAATCTGTTTTGGTTAAGCTCTGTTTTTTGCTGTCAGATTACACGAGTGTTTTGAGTGACCAAATGGTATTGGAAAATTATGAAACTTTCCAGCCTTAAAGTTCACATCCCAAGCTTAAAAATGGACATTATTTTGTGTCATGTCGTTTAGAATTCTGTGAGATATGGTTGTCCAAAGTTTGGGATTGAAACAGAACTCTGTTTTGGAGTACTGTTTAGTTTTTTATGATTCTGTATTTGTGTAGTGATTTACAGTGATGGGCTATATTTTTCCTTGAAAGAGGACTCATATACCTTTCATTTGGCTTTGGAATCACCTCGTTTGAATTTTTCTAGATTTAGTTATGATTTTTCGAAGTTCATCCCAAAGTCAGGAAATTTCTGGGCCGCGGCCCAAACCTTTTCTGGCCTGATTTGGGCCACGGCCCATGAGTGGCGGGCCACAGCCCAAGACCTTATGACCATATTTGGGCCGCCGCCCAAGGAAGGGCGGGCCGCGGCCCACCCCTGTGTTCCAACACTTTGAGTTTTTGAAAGGAGATCTCTAACCTATTGTTTCCCAACCTTTTAGGGCTTTTATTAGAGGCATTTGGGGCCTCTTAAGAGTCAATTATGATAACCAAAACTAAGTGTTTCAAGTTAAATAAGTCTTGGAATAGAATGTAACCCTTCGTCCCTAATTATGAATATAGGATTTGACATTTGCCTTCCTCGGGAGAGACCGGCGCTAGGACACGCACGGAAGGATCAAGGTAGTGACTTTTCTTTCATATCTTGTATGATGTTTTGGCATGCATAACTTATCGTTGAATTTGTGAAATGTGTGCCATGGTCCATTACGGCGTGAGCAGGTCAACGTGAGCCGTGTAGGGATTGACGGTGGTCATCTCTAGGTCGGCCGTTGAACTACCGTCGTAATTGACATGGATATTTGTGAATCCGACCCGTGGGGCGGCGTTTGTGAATCCAGCCGTGGGCTATGTGTATCTTGCCGGTATGGCTTGTGTATGAAATGCATTATATGAATCCCAGCTGTGGTGAAATGTATTGTGTGGATTGCTGTGATGCAATGCAACGTGAGTAATTCTGCGTGAGCAATCGTAAGGGATGACATGTGTCATACTAACCATTGCCGTTGTAACTGCCGTTGTAGTTGCTTGTTGTGGTTAATGATTTGCTTACATGCATTATTATTGTACATTATATGATTGATTTGTTACTACGGGGATTCCTTAAAATCTCACTCTCCCAAAAACCATGTTTTAGACAGGGCAGAAGGATCAAAGGGAAAGCGGGCGACGAAGAGCGGATAGTGCTCCGGTTTAGAAGTATATTTGGTTTTATTGGTTATCATATATATATATATATATATATATATATATATATCTTTTGGGATAATTTTGGGAAACAATTATGTATATTGGGATTGATAGTATAGTTTTGTGTAATCCCCAAGTTAAGGGTATTGAATCGTGGGCTTGGAGCCTTTGTAAATCCCTTAGTAATGAATGGAACCCGAGTGTGTTGGGAATTTGCTTTATACTCTGATATTGGTGAATGAAATCAACTTTTACAGGCCTTTTAGTATTGAAATGTGAATATGAGACTGTCATGAACAAATTTTGTAAAAGTTTTTGTAAGCTATGATTTTGGGAAGATTGACTTTGTTTAAGTCCCAAAATCTATTACGGTCTCTAATTCCACATTAATTACGTTTTTACGAACTAATCTCGGCCTTAATCGTGAAGGGGGTTACATGAAAAGGGGAGAAGCAAGGGAACACGAAGACTGAAAGTGAAGAATGTTCCTCGTGAAGAGGTGTTGCAAGCCCATTTGTATATCCTAAATAATATGGAAGAAGTTCAACCTTAAATAGATGAACACAAAAAGACTTTGAAAAACAAGAATCCAAGGAAGAATGACATGTAGATTGCTATTGAGAAAAACAAGACATTCATAGAGTGGTTCGAGGAAAAGGTTTCGCATGAAACCGGTGTGTCTGAGACAATTAAGTGGCTAGCTTGGGGGCCTTCGTTTCAAGTCATTACTTGGACCGGTTATGATATAAACGGCTATTCTTTCTAATCAAAAGAGCAAGATGACAAAAGTACCATACAAAATAGTGGGGTCATGGTAGAAGTTGAAGCCATGCACTTTTCCAGTTCGAGAGATAAAAACCCCATATTAGCGTCTATTGCCTATTATGGAGTTATAGAAGAAATATGGGAGATTACATACAACAAGTTCAAAATTGCTTTATTCAAATGTAAGTGGGTTGCAATAATGCTGTGGTAATAGATAAACAATTTGGATTTGTCTCAGTCGATCTTCGAAGAGTTGGTTATAGAAATAAACCCTTCATTCTAGCAAGCCAGGCGAAACAAGTGTTTTATGTCACAGATCTTGCATGTAAAAACATGTCCATTGTCCTTAAAAGTAAAAAACAAAAGTATGGTGATCCGACCTTCAACTTTGACAACACACCACCTTTCACAACAACTCCACCTCGAACAAATGAAGTAGAATTGGTAGATGATGACGAATATGCTATAAGAAATGACCATGGTGAAGGAATATGGGAAACAATATAGAGTAAGACCTTAATTTATAGAAGAGAATTGTGTGTTTTTTTTACTCCTGCTTAGTTTATTTTATTTTTATTGCAATTTATTTACATATCTGATAATGCTTTTTGTGTTAACAGGAATATGGACAACTCTAGTGACTCAAATCAAAGTGTTGGGGATGACGAAAGGCGTAGAGATGATGAAAGCCCTACGATGACAAAAGGCCTAGAGATGAACCCATTACAAGAAGGAGGGTTAGAGGCTGTACAAAGATAGGAGCATTGGTTGCACATCATGAACATCAACAAGAGAGGCTGCACATAGACTTCGATGCCAATCTGAATCCAGTTGGTCCTGATGAAGACCATTTCATTAGCTACATAAGGTTTTTGGGTCGAAGCAAAGTGCACATTACCTACGATAATTGGAGATTGGTCCCCCCAAAAACGAAAGACATGATTTGGCAACAACTTTTGGTATATAAGTTTTGATACATCTATGATAATTGTAGCTTTATTCCTATTGTTTCAAATATAATTATCTTATGTTTTACCTTGCAGCAAACATATGATGTCCCAGACACCAGGGAGATGTATAGGCACTGGATGGATGAGGTTCGTCTACGATAGAAAGGTTTCAAGAACAAGCTAGCAGCAAGGTACATTCGAGGGGCCTAGAGGGGTGAGGATTCATGTACACATTATTCGTATTTGTCTCCAGAGGACTGGAGGTTATTTGCAACATCACGGGTAGATCCTCAGTTTTTGGTAAGATTTATATCATCATGATATAGAGCTTTTAATTTTCATATACTTGATATCGTTGATTTATTTTTTTGTTGTTTTTCATTCATAGAAATTAAGTGCAGCAAATGCACAAAGGTAATCAAAAAATAAATATCAACATTACATATCTCGTAGTGGATATCGGAAGCTTGAGCGATAAATGATGTAAGAAGAGTTAGAGAAAATAAAGGAAGTAACGGATTCTGATCCTAGCATTGTTATTCAGGCCCCGGCACCTCCTCTACGTCACAAAAAATGGAAAGAAGGGAGGATTAAGGGTGGGAAGTACATAAATCTAGTTGTTGTTGAGGTTGCTGCGAGGATTGTAAGTAGTTATACCATAAGTACCTACTTTTTTGCATATCAAGAGTGGTTTCGATACATTTACGATAAACTGTATGCTATAGGATAAACTGGAAGATCATAGTAGCCAAGGTTCATTCAATCCAAGTAGACGGATTGACATCTTGTCAATGGCTATTGGGAAGGTAGATGACCTTGGTCGTGTTCTAGGAGAGACACGGGGAGTTAGTGCCGCGAGGTATTTTGGACGAGACTCATATTATTTGTCACAAGCTGGACTTAGTAGGGACCTTATGGCCAAGATTCAAGAGGACCTTAAACGAGAGCTCGAGGCTATCCTTCACGACAAGCTCCGACAAGTGCTGTTGCCAGAGCTTCAACTTGAAATGGAAAAGATGTTCGAAGCGTAAAGGGCAAGGGATGAGCATAGAACTTAGGAATCCCCAGCCTTCAATAGCACCAAAGGAAGTTACAACCCTTTAGAGGAACCACTTGGCGACCCTTCTCCCACTCCAGTGTTAGGAGACCCTTCCACCCTCTATTTGGATGATCCACTATTGCGTGTTGTTGCCGATGCTCTCATTCACACACGTGCTACCACCCACCATCATCAGCAAATTCCGCTGGATTTTTGTAGGGTGAATGTGATAAGTGTTAGAAAGGGGGAAAAAGGTACAACCATCCCTGTTCCTGATCCAGAGGTTGGCACGTTAGGTTAGGTGATAGGATCTTTCATCCTTTGGCCTCACAATCTTATTGGTTCAGATGCAATGTAACCCCCTCCGTAATTATATCCGAAATAAGCGATTAAAATGAAATAAAGACTAATAATAATCAAATAACATTTACTAACCCATCACATGACGGGGTTTTCACAAATACCTTTCGAAATCATTTATAAACTTGGTCTCATATTCACATTTCGAATACAATTACTGCGCAAAGATAAATCACATTCATATAAATATCAGAGTACACAACATAATCATTCCGGCAATCCCAGGTACATACCTTCACTAAAGATACACAGGGCACAATTGTCCATTACAATTCTTCAAATGGGGATTACACAATCTCATCTTAAATTCATAACCCTATATTCAATCGAATCATATACAGTCTTCACAACTCATTGATAACCAACTACCAACTCTCATCTCAAAGGAGTCTTGGCCGCTCCCTCCATAAGCCACTTGTCCTGTCTAAATTTTTGGTAGGGGAGGGTGAGATTCGAGAGAATCTCAGTAGGAAACATTAACAATATGCAGGCAAGATAAGTGTTTAATGCATGACATGCTTGCATCACATAACTCATGCACACATACAATGACAAATCTATAAGCTTAATGCTTCGAACGATACACATATGGCCATAACATATATTGAAACATAGCTTCAAATCATTCATACATGTTTCACATAGTCAAGCAAAGCTATAACATGCATCAACACATTAATACAGTTATCAGAGCATGCAGGAGAGATAAGTTCCCTACCTTAACCCTTTTATGCCTCGAAACGTGTGCCTCAATCTACGTGCAAACAGCTCGGGGCTTCATATTCGATCCTTATGCTCCCAGTAGCTTTTCTCAAAAGTGGCTGAAACCCTAGCCCTTCTTAACCATGAAAATTGAGCTTCCAACACCTTGTGAGATTTCTCCTCTTTCTCTCTCTAAGAGCTCTCAACTTTCTCTCACTAGTTTCAGCTGGTTCAGCATGTCAGAAATGAGAGCTAAAGATGATGAGAAAATATTTAATTCCATGCTGATGTCATCTTTTATTTTAATGATGTCATAATTCCCATTTTAGTATTTTCTGGCAGATTTTCTGCACAAACTTTGAAAAATCATAACTAATTCTAGAAAAATCGAAATGAGGTGATTCCAAAGCCAAATGAAAGGTATTTAAGTTATATTTATAGGAAAATATGGGCTATTACCCAAAATTACCAAAAAATTCCAGAATTACATAAACCTCATCACTGTCCCAAAACAGAGTTCAGTTTCCATCCCAAACTTTGGACAGTCATATCTCCTAGCTCACAAAACGAAATGGCACAAATTATATTTCCATTTTGAAGCTTGGGATGTGAAATTTAAGACTGGAAAATTTCAGAATTTTTAGAGTTTCATTCAAAACGTTCACACAATCTGACTGCCCAGAATAAAGTTTCACTGGACAGAATTTCAGCTTTTACATCTTTGCTTCCAATGGTCCCATTTTCATACCAAACATCATTCCCACATAAATTTTCACAAGCAATCCATTGGAAACACCAAATCAATCAAATTCACATCACATTGACATGTTTTCACAACAATCTCAACATGTCAACACAATTCATATCTCAAAACCTAACATTGCAACTTTTCCATTCCAAAGTTCCAAACCTATTTTAATGACATCAAAACACACTATGACACCATTTCCAACACAATGCCCCATTCAATTCTCCCCTTTATTCTAAGTCAATTTGGATGTTAATCCACAATTGAACTCAAATATAGGGTTTCGACGCTGCTCACAACACACACGAATAACATTCGAGTGCTAAATCACATCATATTCTCCAAAAGGGTTATTTATCACTAACCACATCCACTTTTGGAGTCATTAACCCTTAATCACAATTTGGGATCTTGCTAAACCGGGGCTTAGCAATCCACTAATCTCTGGCTTATTCTCTAAGCTCAAGTCTCAAAAGTCGGGGTATTACATGCAACACCTCCAATGGTAGGCATTACCTTACTATTACTGAAAATCTGTTGGCATCCTAATAACAATTTATTTTTTGATGTTCTAAAAGGATGACGAAGATGCAAGGAAATGGCCCTACTTAGCACGGCTGCAACAGATCTATAAGGGCATTAAACAGGTTGACTTGAAGATGCCTCAAGGGATTGTGGGCCTTACATTGGAGTATCCCTACAAGATTGACAATACAGATCTCAAGCAATTTATCAAGTTGGAGGAGATAGATGCAAGATGGGTGAAATTTGCAATCCGGTAAGTTTTTTTTTTCAATTTTCCCATAGAATTCATTTAGTGGTTTTTTGATTTCATACATTTAATAATTCATTCCTTATTTTAATTCTATTATAGCATCTTCCACGGCCGCTGCACAAACATGAAAAGACGTGATTGGTATAGATTCTTATGCCCTATGAATACGACAGGGGATACCAACACTGTGGCATATAGGACTCACTATGTCGGCTACGCAATGGGAGAGACCAAACTTCGTTGTTATCTAGCACCCATTATTCAATGGTTTGTATTTTCATTTTGACAATTTAAGATGTTTAATAAATAATTGCCTTGTCATCTAACTTCATTTTAATCTATACATGTTGTTATAGTTACCACTGGAGTTTGTGTGTTATATGTCCTCACCGCAACGTAGTCTATTGGTTTGATCCCTTGCTTAAAAGGCGAGACAAAGATACAAAATCTGTCTTTGACACGCAAGTTATTCTATTTGTATGTTATTGACTCTTAAAAAAATGAATAGTTCTAATTTCTGTTGATTTTGATTTTCATGACAATGCTTGTCAAACATATAGAGTCCTAGGCGGGTCACGCGAGGGTACAGTTGTAAAAAACCCAAAGTGGTTTTATCTGATAGTAAGTAGTTTTGATTCTAATTGTTTCATTGACGGTCATTTTAGACATACCTTTATTGATTTTAACAACCAATTATCTTTGATTTAAAGTGCCCTCGACAACCTGACAACACTGAATGCGGATATTATGTTATACTTTATATGTATAACATCACTCAAAGTGGAATTACTAGCGATTTTGAAAAGGTAATCGCTTCTTCATTCTCAAATGATAATATTTTTGGTGTTCTAATTGAAATGCTAATTAATTCATTTGCTTGATTCATTTCATCAAAGCTTATTTTCGAATTTTCAAATTTTTGGTAATGGAGATGCCTACCTACGTGAAGACCTTAATTTGATCAAAGACCTTTTGGCTGGACATCTTCTTCAACATATAGAGTAGTAAACTTTTTATTTATATCAGTTTGTAGTTGTGTGATGACAGCATTTTGACACTTTCTGGTTGTTGTTGTACATATATATAGTAGTAGGTTGTTTGAGTTGTTATTGTATGTATATATAGTAAAGATTATAGTGCTAGATATCCTTACCATTTTGTAACAAACATTGTGATTTATGAATCCATTTTCTATTTTATTTCTGCAGTTTGAATTCGCTGGGTAATGCAAAATGTAAATAATCATTTTAAAAAAATCAAACCTTTTAATGTCCCAAATTAAGAATTGGGATGTCTAAAGTCCTCCACGGGGGGACTTTAGACGTCCCAAATTGAGATTTGGGACGTCTAACATCCCAATTCTTAATTTGGGATGTCTAAAGTCTCACTTTGGACGTCCCATTTTTTTGGGACGTCTTTTCTTAAAACATACTACGCCCCCCACATAGACGTACCCCAATTTTTGGACATTAAAAGTGCCAAAATAGGGACATTAAAACTCTTTTTTGTAGTAGTGTTGGGATGATGAAGGTTGCCGGTGATGATAGAGGAAGGGACGTTGCCGGCAACGGAGAAGAACGAAAGTGGGGATAGAGAGAGAGAGAGAGAGAGAGAGAGAGTGAGTGAGTGAAGGTGAACGATGGAGGTTCTTTGCATCACCCTATCTGTAAATCATCAAGCAGAAGGTCTGATTCAGACCTAATGAGGGACTAAACTGAAAAATATAAAAGTTCAAGGAGGGACGAAACTGCAAATTTTAAAACGTTTGTGGGGCTAAATAGTAATTTTTGCAATTTGAACTCAAAGTTCCATTTTCAAATTTGGTCTAATTTCTTCAAGAACCTACAATAAAAAATAATTAATCAAATATCAAATATTCTCAAAAAAAAATCAATGATTAAAAGTAATTACAATTTTTTGACAATTTTTTCCTTTTTAGTCCTAATTTAATGTATTTACTCTTAATCCCAATTAATCACAAGGAATGTATTTTAAGGTCAATTATTATGACAAAAACCCCCAAATAAAATATGAAAATATATTACAAATTAGGGATTTGTCAGCACCTCTTCGATTTTTTGTTGTTGCACAAGATGCTTTTATCTCTTTGATTTTCTCCATCATTTAGATGGGGTGCATTTTTTTTTTAAAAAAATCCTTATTTATAATCTAACTTGAAAAAAAATAAAGTAGATGACACATGAATTTGCCAAATAAATAATTGTAACTAGGTGGTATATTATATTGGCACAAAAAAAAACTAGGTAGTATATTATGAATGAATTTTACAAAATGAAATTGCTACATTTAAAAACTTTTGGGGTAGCATAACTCTCAAGTGAAAACCTTCGGGGCAACTTTGCACTTGAACCAAACACAAAAATGACATGGATGTCATGTGTACCACCAACTCAGCATATTTAGTTAACTAATGGTCAACTTTAATTTGGATAATGGCTCAAGTGAAATTGTTACGATTTAAAAACTTTCGGGGCAATATTGCTCAAAAAAACGTCCAGGGCAAAATTGAGATTTTTTAACTACTTCCAGGACAAAAATGAAACTTAACCCTTTAGTTATAAAGAAATACAATAAAAGGATAGGATAATAATCAGAAATTAATTATTTGATAGCAGTTGACCTACCACATTTATAAGAATGAAAAAAACCAAAGAGAGACTTGCCACATTAGGGGTACGAGCACACAAATAAGTTCAAATCTTGGAATTTAGGTTAGTTGAGAATTACATCAATCTGGAATGTAACATTATACAAGCCTGATCTCTTATCTACACATCTTGCCTTGTGTTTAAATTAGTCCTTGTACTTGGCTTGATCTTTTACGTTGACGAGTATATATTACGATATACTTAAAATTATATGTGGTTCTTCATCAATTTTACTCTCATGACGTACGAGGATGCATTAAATGTTACTTTGCTTTTGATTTTCCAATATGAAACACGTGGGAGGGCCCCACATGTGAGAAAGGGAGGACCAAAGACAAACTGTGGCTAAGCCGGAATGAGCTTCGGTGCTCATTTTTTATATAGGTACCGAAATCTAGACCGTCTTATAGGATTTGGAAGATCTAGATTTAATTTTTTTAAAAAAAAATTATTTTAATAGGTACATAATCTAAAATAAAGATAATATCTTAATTAACAATTTTTCAAAAAATAATTTTTTTATTCAAAAATCACTCGTTTTAAAAAAATCAAATCTAGACGAGCTCAAAGGATAGGCACCAAAACTGGTCCGACTAAGCCTTTGTCTCCTATTCTCAGGTGGACATGACCCAAAATGTCCCTTCTCCCTTGAATCACACCACTAAGTGCTTCACGCACTTCATATTGTAAAATTCATTCATAATTTACGAGCACACTTTGACATTTTGGATATTAATTTTGATGTTTAAGATATCAAAATTTGGAGCTTGCAACAGTTAAGAGGATCTAGTAACATTTTGTCGACACTTGAGATCGCTCTGTTTCATTCTGTTTTGTACTGTTTGAAAAAACAAAATCATGCCTTAGGTTAGGTTATGTATTCAAATGATCTCTCAGTTATTAAATATATAATGAACATTACATGACAAAGTTTGGTCAAATCAGATACAGAGCAACACAAGTATGCTTCTAATGTCTACTTGACATGAGCTCATTTTAAGTAATGAACATTAATTTTTAATGCTTGTTATATTCTCAACACTATGCTTTGGCGCTTGCTATTGCTTCTTGTTAGAAGTCAAAGACAATATCTCCCATTGTCAGGAATATCGTCCACCACCAAGAAGAACGTGATGAAACGTATAGGATTATAAAATGTATAAACGGTTTCATATTGAACTAATTGTATATAAATATGCACTTATACATAACATAAATGATAACTTAGTTTTAGTTTTGTACATGGTACCACAGCTAGTGTGATTTCAGTGTTCTTTCTTGTTTTTCGGAGAAAACAACATTTTTTTGGGCCAAAGCTTGCTTAAGATCAGTTGTCGATCTTCCTTCGTTAGAGCCTCCTCGTTGGATGTGGGAAAAATGTCCAACATCGGTGAATTTACAAGGGAGGAGGCGCTCCTTATGCTATAAAAGGAGCTCTCCTCCTTTCCTTTAACTTCACCTCTCAATTTGCTTACTTCCTTCTATAAGGCATTTTGTATCTTCTTCTCTCTTGTAATATTTCACTTGTAAATTGTTTAGAGTAAAATTTAGATTCTGGTATTTTTCTTATTATTGTCCTATTTATTATTTATTAGCTAATATTAGATATAGCAGTTGTGATTTATTATATTATTAAATTACGTCTAGAAACTCTATTTTCTAGTATTGTGATTTTTTTGTATAATTAGTTACGCTCTATATATCCCACTTCTGCAACACCAAAAACACAGACGGGGGAACCATTGGCAACAAAAATGGATGACAGGTTGGCATAGGAGATATATGATGCAAACAAATGATGATTGCTTGTCATGTGGTCTGTTGCACCAGAATCCATGACCTACTTTGTCAAAGTAGTAGTAAGACCAGAAGATAGAGTACCTGTAGCTAGGGCTCTTGCAGGTGAAGATCCAGAATCAGATGAACCAGGTGTCTGAACAATATGAGCAAGTTTATGCTGTTGATCACGTTGCTGTTTATTTTGCAATTTTCAACAATTTTTCTTAATGTTCCCGATCTCACCTTTAACCTTTTGTCTCCAAGTAAACTGACTCATCATTTAAACTGTTTTATCTCACTATTCCCTGACTGCTGTTTAATTCAGGATCTATCGACGAAGCAGATTATTGGTAGAGGCTATGAATCTAGTAGGCATTACATTCTTGATTATCAGGTGCCACGTTCTGTTGCTTGTTCTGGTCGGTCATCTATGTTTGAAGTTCATTATCGTCTTGGTCATATGTCTCAATCATCTCTCCACAAGTTGTATCATTAGTTCTCATTTGTGTTAGTTTTAGATTGTGAGTCCTGTCAGTTTCCCAAACATCATCATGTTCCTTTGGCACCTCGTGTCAATAAACGGGCTACGTCCCCCTTTGAGTTAGTACATTCTGATGTTTGAGGTCCTTGTTCAGTTATGTCTCATATTGGTTATCATTATTTTGTCACTTTTGTTGATGATTTTTTCTGAACCACTTGGCTTTACTTCATGAAACAACATTCTAAATTATTTACTCATTTTCGTAATTTCTATCCTGAAATTTAAAACCAGTTTAATATTTCTGTCACAATCTTACGAAGTGATAATGCAAAAGAATAGTTTTCCACCGTATTCACTGATTACATGCACAATCATGATATTCTTCACCAGTCCTTTTGTGTTGATACCCCAGCTCAAAATGGTATTGCTGAAAGAAAGAACCGACATCTCTTAGAAACTACCCGAGCTCTCATGTTTCATTCCTATGTGCCTAAAATTTTTTGGGCTGATGCCGTGTCTACTGCCTATTTTCTTATCAATCGTACGCCTTCAGCTGTTCTTGGTGGGGATATTCCGTATTCCATTTTGTTTCCCACCAATAAGTTGTTCCCTATTGATCCTAAAATCTTTGGTTGTATTTGTTTTGTTCGGGATGTTTGTCCTAGTGTTAGTAACCTTGATCCTAAGTCCCTAAGATGTGTTTTTCTTGGCTATTTTTGAGTTCAAAAAGGTTATTGGTGTTACTCTCCTGATCTCCGCCGTTACCTTGTGTCCATTGATGTGACCTTCCATAAGTCTTCTCCTTTCTTCGCATCTTCGACCTCCTCTGAGTCTCCATCTGTTATTGTTGAGTCTGATGATGTTTTGGTTTATCATGGCTTTCTCTCACCAGTACAGGCTACTGTTCCAGAACCTGATATCATCAATAATGCTGATGCTACCAATGTTTTGCCATCACCAGTAACTGCTTCGCCGATGGATTCTGGTCATGACTCCTTGCTTTCTGTTCATGATTCCCTAGATCCTCCCATTGATGTTCTTGACCCAGTTGCCCCTGATTCTACTATTGATCCCTCTCTTGACCTACCTATTGCCCTCCAGAAAGGTACCCTTCCTCGTTATCCTCCTAGAAGATATGTTGAATGTACCTATCCTATATCATCCTTTCTCTCTTACCAGAATTTGTCCTCTCCTTCCTCTTCTCTTGTGGCCACCTTTGATTCCATCTCCATCCCTACTACCCTTCACCAAGCCTTGACTCATCCTGGTTGGCGTACCGTAATGGAAGAAGAACTTATGGCCCTTAAAAAAGCTAGTACCTAGACTCTTTTTTATCTACCTCCTAGGAAGAAATCCATTGGATGTAAATGGGTGTTTGTTGTTAAAATCAAGGATGATGGTTCATTAAAATGGTTAAAAACTTGACTTGTTGCCAAAGGGTATGAATAAACTTATGGTATTGATTATTCTGAGACTTTCTCTCTTGTGGCTAAGCTAACCTCCATTTGTCTTCTTATCTCCTTGGCAGCCACCTATCATTGGGATTTGTATCAGTTGGATGTTAAGAATGCATTTTTAAATGGCGATATCCTTGAAGAAGTTTATATGGAGCAACCACTTGGGTTCGTTGCTCAAGGGGAGAATAGGAAAGTGTGCTACCTCCATAAGTCATTGTATGGTCTAAAACAAAGCCCTCATGCCTAGTTTGAGAGATTTTGTGATGTAGTCAAGAAGTTTGGATTAAGTCAAAATAAGTGTAATCACTCTGTGTTCTACCAGCAATCTGATGCAGGCATGATTCTTCTAGTAATATACGTTGATGATATTGTGATTATAGGGAGTAACAATTCCAGAATCTCAGAACTTAAAATCTTCCTGAATTCTCATTTCCAGACAAAAGATTTGGGGTCATTAAAGTAATTTCTTGATATTGAAGTTTTGAGAAGCAAGAAATGTATTCTTTTGAGTCAAAGGAAGTATGTTCTCGATCTCTTAAAGGAGATCGGAAAGCTTGGAGCTGCACCGAGCAACATTCCCATGATTTTGAATCCCTTCCTAGATCTTAATGCTAGTATGTTTGATGAGCTTCCTGATGATTTGAAGAAGAAGATTGATCCAGAGAAATTGAAGCCGTTTCCATTTCCTGAGAGATATAGAAGACTCATTGGGAAGTTGAATTATCTAACAGTAACTCGTCCTGATATAATGTTCTTAGTCAATAGGCTTAGCCAATTCATGGCATCACCAACAGTGGCACAATGGGAAGCTTTAGAACAAATCTTGTATTATTTGAAAGGTTCTCCAGGTCTTGGTATTCTTTATACAGATTATGGGCACACTAAAGTTGAATGCTTTTGTGATGTGAATCATGCAGGATCTAAGGCCACAAGACGATATACTATGGGTTACTATATGTTTATTGGTGGCAATTTGATATCTTGGAGAAGTAAGAAGCAAGGAGTTGTATCAAAATCAAGTGCAAAAGTGGAATACAGAACCATGTCACAGTCAGTACAAGAAATTGTGTGGGTATTTCAACTCTTGAAAGAAATTGGCATCAATAAGTCATTGCTGCAAAACTATGGTGTGACAATAAAGCAGCACTTCATATAGCATCGAACTATGTATTTCATGAACGAACAAAACATATTGAGATTGACTGTCATTTTATTCATGACAAGATCAAAGAAAATATTGTATCTACCGGGCACATACGATCCGACGACCAAATGGCAGATCTTCTGACAAAAACCTTAAATGGGACACGGGTTCAATATCTTTGTAATAAGTTAGGCATGATCAATATATATGCTCCAACTTGAGGAGTGTTAGAAGTCAAAGACAATATCTCCCACCGTTAGGAGTATCTTCCAAGTCAAAGACAATATCTCCCATCGTCAGGAATATCGTCCACTGCCAAGAAGAATGTGATGAAACATATAGGATTAGAAAATGTATAAACAATTTCATATTGAACTAATTGTATATAAATATGAACTTGTAAATTACATAAATGATAGCTTAGTTTTAGTTTTATATACTGCCCATATAGCCTTCCCCTTCAACTAAACAACACTCATAATGACTTGCTTGTTTAAAACAAGTTACTATAACTACCATGGAGTTAAAATTGTAAATGAAGGTTGGTGAGATAGGCAAGGAAGAAGTAAGAATTAAGGTCCTCCATGTGGGTTCCATCCATTCATGATGACCATATATTATGTAGATTGAGTGTGGTTTGGGATGAAGATTTTATTACTCGTTAGACAGTTCATATTACTTTTTTTGAAATGTTTAAATAAGTTTGTCGATTCCATTGATGAGCAGACGAAAATTTGGCAGGAAGACTTTTGAAACGTAATAATTGCATGCCTTTTTTCTCAAAATTATATTTTGTGGTATTCGTTTAGTTTCAGTGATAGGTGATCTTAGGCTGGCAAAAAAAAAAGATAGGTGATCTTAGATGTATTTATAATCACATATAAAAGTCATTGAAAATATGATGTGCAAGGACATTTTTTTAAGCTTTTAAATTAAATTTTTGTTACTTATGAATTTTCAATTTTTATATGCATGCATTTTTTCAATGATTTTCACAACTTGCATATATCATGTATAGACTTTATGGAGATCATTCTACTCAAATCAAACACAATGAGGAGCTTCCCTTCTCAAATTTCCTTTGTATTGTTGTTTCTGCTATTTGCAACAACATTCAACAGAAGCATACGCAATACAATAGGCAAGGAGGTTGGATGCAATGAGAATGATCAAAACATACTTTTGATCTTCAAACAAGGATTGGTGAATTCTTCAAACCAACTCTCTTCATGGACAAGTCAAGAAGATTGCTATTTATGGGAGGGAGTTCAATGTGACAACATTACTGGAAGAGTTACAAAGCTTGATCTAGCCTATCATGGATTACAAGGTGTGATCAATCTATCTCTTCTTCAACTTGAATTTCTCAACTATTTGGATTTAAGCCTTAATCATTTCACAAGAGTGTGTATTCCACCATGCCAAGCCTTGAGATATTACAACCAATCACGACTTGCCTCCTCTGTTAATCAATCACCCAGATTCTCTGCTGCTCTACAACACCTTGACTTTTCAAGGAATATAGAGTTGACCATATATGATCTTCACTGGCTTTCTCAACTTTCTTCCCTAAAATATCTTGACCTTAGTTTCATTGATATAGGCAATGAAACCAAATGGCTCCACTATATGGCTATGCTTCCTTCACTGTCTAAGTTATACTTGACATTTTGTGAACTGAGAAATTTTCCATTCCTCAACTATCTCAATTTTACATCACTTGTAACTCTTAATCTTTCTTACAATAGTATTAACTCAAAATTACCTTATTCATTCTTTAATTTCACCAGTGGTATCTCCCATCTTGACCTTACCAGCAATTATTTGTATAGGCAACTACCAGTAACCTTGTTTAATCTTCGAAACTTGAAAAGTTTAAGGGTGAGCTACAACATGCTCAATGGGTCAATTCCAGAGTGGTTAGGACAACATGAGCATTTGCAGGAATTTGATATCTCTAATAATTTGTTTTTTGATTCAATTCCATCTTCTCTTGGAAATATTTCTTCTTTAACTTACTTAGACTTGTCATGCAATCATTTGAGTGGCAATCTTCCAATAAGCCTTGGGCAACTCCATAACCTAGATACACTATCCATTGGAGTCAATTCCTTGGTTGGTGATCTATCAAAAAACAATTTTGCCAATCTCTCAAGGTTATCATATCTGTACGCTTGTTCAAATGATTTTAAATATAGCTTTGATCCTAATTGGGTTCCACCATTTCAGCTTGAGTATATGGATTTGGGTAACACAAGTCTAGGCCCTACTCTTCCGGCTTGGATATGTACACAAGGGTCTTTAGGCATACTAGGCATTTCTGAATCAGGGATTTCAACCATTAATGTAGATGTCTTTTGGAGTTTTGTTGCGAGAATAGATCTTGTCGACCTATCAAACAACTTTATCAACGGAGATATATCCAATGTGACTATAAACTCAAGTTTAATAAACTTAAGCAACAATAATCTCACTGGAGGTCTCCCACAGTTATCAACAAATGTCAGCATATTCAATGCATCTCAAAACTCTTTCTTAGGATCTATTTCCTCACTGTTGTGCCATCCAAAGAGTAATGGCGAAAACATGTTATCTTATTTGTGTTAGATATGAATAGTTTTGATGATGTCAAATATAGATGTCAAATATGAGCAAAAAGTTTGTATGATATAATTATCTTCTACATTGACTAACTACTATATTTAATGTTGCATATTTTGTAGATTAGTAATAAACCCGATTGTGGGTTGATGTTATAATGCCTCATATGTGGAGAATGATCTCAAGAAGAAAATCAAGAGACAAGGGATTGAAGAAAGAAGGCATTGCAAGAACTAATAGGAATATCAAGCAAAGATTGAAGAAGATTGAAGATATTTATCAAGAAGATTGAAGTTAGGTTATGAAGAATGATCATCAAGAGGAAAAACAGGAAGAAAAAAATTAAAGAAAGAAGAAATTGCTAGATTACATGAGAATATCAAGATTCAAGCTCCTAGAAGTGATACCGGAGGTTTCTATGATCATACGGAAGTTAGAATGGGTCAATACGAAGCTAAAATGATGTATACGGAAGCTATGGTACCTTTGGGGATGATTACCCAAGTAATCACTCGAGTAATATGGCATTGTCTGATTTTGGAGGTGTTTACTCGAGGCCTTACTCGAGTAATCTGCCGGGTTATTTGATGAATCACTCGAGGCAGCACTTGAAGTAATGGGCACTATTTTTCGTGCGACAGAACAGAGGTTTGGTATTTTGATTATATCTCTCCAACCACATGTCGGATCGAACTGAAACAGGTGGCATATGAAACTAGACTTCCAACACGAACTTTTGACACCAAGATCACATTCAAAGAAGTTCAGATGAGGGAGATATGATCTGTTGAAGTTGACACATGAATCACCGTCATATTCCAGGACAGCTTCGGTATTTTGGACATAACTCTCAAAATACATGTCGGATTGAGACGAAAATGGTGCCATATGAAAGAAGATTCAAAGAGCTTTCCACAGTTATGCTATCTGGAAGTTGCTGCTTGTGATTTCAGGATTGTCTAAGAACAGCAGAACTCTTTGGATCATAACTTTCTGTACACAATGAGTTTGGAGCTGATTCTTGTTGCATTGGAATGTAGATAATGAGGGCTTTCTGATGATATATAATTTGCCATGTTTCGAGTCAAAATCAAGAATTCACTTGAAGGCACTACTCGAGTAACTGGTTGATAACAAAAGACTTTACTCGAGTAGGTACTCGAGTAATCAGATAAAAAACTTCCAATTGCTCTTGGCCTGCCAACGTTACTCGAGTAAGTACTTGAGTAACCATGTAGATCACTTGCAGTTGCTCTCGGCATTTTCAATCCTGCCAATGTTACTCGAGGAGCTACTCGAGTAACTCACTGTGGTAAGCAAAAATCTGAAGTTCATCAAAGTTTTTCCGATGATACTCGAGTATGTACTCGAGTAAACTTTAATGAATGCTCGAGTAGCTACTGGAGTAAAGCACTGTGCTAGCAAAACTTGAAGAGTTATTTAGACGGGAACTTCAAGTCGAACTTCAAGTTACTACCGGAACTTCAAGTCGAACTTCAAGTTACTACCCGAACTTCAAGTAAAACTTCAAGTTACTACCCGAGTACGCAGAGTTATTTAGAAGAGAACTTCAAGTTACTACCCGAGTAAGCTATGCAGAAAATGGAAGGCCACTCGAGTAGCCACTCGAGTAACCTGTGAAGAAACTTGATGTTTACTCGAGTAAGTACTCGAGTAATGCTTCCCAGGAAAACAGAGCAACGTCCCGAAGATTCTGGAAATCAATGGAATGATCATATTGTAAGATCAAGCGTTTCACCCAAGAGGGGGGGTGAATTGGGTGATACTGAAATTTCTTTCGAAAATATAAAACTTTGACAAAAGAATTAAAACAGCAATGAGTAAGGAGAAATATCACCGAAGTGTACACCGGGAGTTATACTGGTTCGGTCACAACCACTTTGACCTACGTCCAGTCCTCAGAGCTTCTCTGAGAGTTTCACTATAACTTCCAAGATTCAGTGGGTTCTTGGCACCACAGTACAAGCAAGTTCCTTACACCTGGACACTCGCTCCCCCTTACAGGTTGTAATCCAATCCCAACTCAAGGTTCCACAACCTTAAGTTATCTCAATAACAAATATTGAGTTTGAATGAAATATCTCTCACAAAGAGTAGATGATAATCACTGAAGCATATGAATACAATTTCAACGTAAAAACAGAGCAATGAACTCAATGAATCGTTTGTGTGGATGCTTGGTTCTTCTTCTCTGTTTGAAGGTTCCCATATATATAGATATGTTGGTGATGACCGTTGGAACGTTTTTCTTTCGTCCGTTGGTGAGTGCGCAGCCACTGTTGACTTTTCAAGTTTTTGAAAAATATCCGTTGGCGGTGGTTGGCATTTGAACGTTTGATTTGACTTTCATCTCTTGAAGTGATTCCTTCATTGTTTATCTGTAAATAGACTAAGAATACTAATACAATGAAAGGTTAATCATATAGAAAACAAATCAATGAACGTTTGAATGATTTCTAAATTTCTGGGTCTGCTTACTCGAGTAGCTCCTCGAGTAACACTTGAAGTTTACTCGAGTAGCTCCTCGAGTAACATCGTGAAATCATTTATCAACTGCAAGTTAATGAACAAGTATATGATTACTCGGGTAGTGCATGGAGTAAGCTATATTTCAAACCTTTGGAATAGTTATTTACTCGGGTAGGTACTCGAGTAATCCACTCACAACCTTATGAGTTACTCGGGTAACACCTCGAGTAATCCTTTGAAAAAGCTTTTGATTACTCGATGCTCTACTCCAATAATGTTGGCAGGATTAAAATGCCGAGAGCACTTACCTCATTACTCGAGTAGCTCCTCGAGTAATGCACACATATTTGCATAGGTTACTCGGGTAGTGCCTCGAGTAACTGAGACATTTGAACATGACTTACCCGGGTAATGACTTGAAGTTTCCTTTGAAAATATTTGAGCATACTGGAGTTCATACTCGAGGAATCCACTTAATATAAATCATAAAAAAAACTTGTATACTAGAGTAAGTACTCGAGGATGATAATATAAGAAGAAATCAAGTTAATCTGGTACAAACCTCAAATTTTCATTTACCTTAGTGCATTACTCGAGTAGCTCCTCGAGTAACATTGGCAGTAGTACAAAGTGCCGAGAGCTTCACATTTTCAAATACACAGTTACTCGAGTAGCTCCTCGAGTATCACTGAAAACTTGAAGACTGACTGGGAGTTTCTGATCTGGTTACTCGAGTAGCTCCTCGAGTAACATTAGCAGTGGTACAAACTGCCGCGAGGTCCATATTTTAGGATACAAAGGTACTCGAGTAGCTCCTCGAGTATCATGAGGAAAACTTGAAGCCCACTGGAAGTTTTCACATGGTTACTCGAGTAGCTCCTCGAGTAACATTGGCAGGCCGAGAGCAACCTTGAAGTTTTACCTGGTTACTCGAGTAGCGCCTCGAGTAATGGTGGCAGGTTACTGGAAGTTCTCCTATGTTACTTCAAGTTTTGGGTCATTACTCGAGTAGCTCCTCGAGTAATGCCTTAGAAAATGCACTTTTGATTAAGTTCCTTAGCATTTTCTCTTGGCCAATCTTTACTACTTCCATGCTTTCCTCAAGCACATCTTATTCCTGTCATTACTTAGTTCAACCTTGATTATTAAACATTTCCTTTTCAAACCATGCTTTTGTTATCATCAAAACATGAGATCTAACATTCTCCCCCTTTTTGATGATGACAAAACTTGGTGATTTTGAACATGATTTTTCAAATTGGTTTCTTATTTAAGTTGATTATACCTTGCATACATAACAACTTCATTAGTCCAAACATGTATCATAATTCACAAACTTAAATGAAATCAAATGAAGGCATAATTTAAACACACTTGCATTAAAATTTAAGAAATTCAAATTACAAAAATTAATAACAAAATGCACAAAGCCCATTTACAACCAAATCCCAAAATAAGTAAGGACAAGTCCACAAAATCACTCTCAAGCTCTTCTCCCCCTTTTTGGCTTCATCAATCAAGAGTAGGGCTAGGAGGCTTCACCATAGAAATGGGCTTAACTGGAAGGACCAACCCACCACCATCTGAACTGGATGAATCAAAGGAGCTAGATGACTCAGGTTCAGGAAGATTGAGAGGTGGAATTTGGATATCATCTCTAGGCAGGAAAGGAGAAGGATGAAAGACAACCATAGTGGTCTGAGCTTCTGGAGGTGGAGTGATATATTCAGAGGAAGAAGATGATACTACCTCTGTTTGGGTAGGAGAAGGAATAGGTTTAGGAGTGGTCTCAGGCTGTGGCTTTTGAGGTGAATCATCTAAGACAATGTGAGTGGTTTCGTGGGTATCAGGATCATCCACTGTGAATAAAACATCTTTCTCTTGGGTCTCAGGTGGATCAGAAACCAGAGGGGTAGATGGTTCAGCCTCAGGAGTAGGGGTAGGAATAGGAATGTCTGAAGGAGGGTCTACTGAAGGTGGTGGTGTAGAGGAAGAAGGACCGGCAGAAGGTCCAGGACCCAGAGAATCCAAACGTGCCAGTATCAATCTTAGGGTCTCTCCCTGAGCCCGTTGCTCTGCTAGCAACTCCTCATGTCTCCTATCCATTCTCTCAACCAACTCCTCATGCCTTTTGTCAATTTTCTCAACCAATTCTCCCATCTTGAAGTTGGTATTGGTAATCAATTCAGCATTGGTATTGGCTATGTCCACATGGAAGCCACTGAGAATGTTCTCCATGAAGTGCTGGAGAGTGGCATTTAGGAAGGATGGTGAGGATGTGGTAGCAGCTGGAGCCGATGACTGAGTATCATCCATTCTACTGGTTTCTGCCTCAGTAGCCTTTCTCTTCTTCTTGGACCCGGACTCCAGTGGGCCTTTGAGAGGAATGTCGATGTTTAATTTACCAATTTGGTTCCTCCCCACTGGGGTCACTCTCTCAACAGGCTCCTTACTATCCAAATACCATATTTTGTTCTCTTTTAAGATAAGAGACACAATTTGAGGATATGGCATTGGAGTAGTCCCTTTTCCATCCACCTTATATCTCTTCATTTCTGAGAATATATATTCTCCTAGATCCTTTTCTTCTTTCAAGAGGAGTGAAGCAAACCACCTATAGTCCCTATCCGAAAAGTGGGTATAGTTGTTGGCTTTGTTCACTAGGGACCTAGAGTAGATGTACCATAGGACCCTGTGATGATCACACATATCACTCGGTTTGAAATTGAGAGGGCCAACTAACTCACCGGGCTTAAGGATAGTGAATATCTGGTTAGGCTCAAGTTCAGAATAGATATCATCCGGGGGATTCTCAATTCCTAACCATAAATTGATCCTAGAGGGAGATATAAGGATTTTCTGTCCTCTCACTGTGGTAGTCATCTCTTCCTCAACTGAGGTTCGGTCAGGCTCATCTATGATCTCAAGGTTGCAGTAAAAATGGGTGATTACCTTTGTGCAAAAAGGCAATCTGACAGACAACCAAGGCATAAATGGAATAAGATAAGGACTAAGATCAAACTTCACTACCTCTTGAAGTAGCTTCAGATCAACGTAGTGTGTTTTACACACTTTCCTTCTTGAGAACTGAGTTGAGTACTTCAGAGACTCCACCAATTTGCCCACATTGAATCCCTTTGGTGGACTAGTGATTTCTGCTTCAGGAATCTTGGACTTCTTAGAAGATTGACCCTTCTCCAATTGGTCAATGATCCCAGCCATTGCTTTAGCCACATTTTTGTCATATTTTGGCTTCTTGGGAGGTTTTGGAGTAAAAGAGGGTGTAGATGAATCTGAGTGAGAAGGTGAGGGAGTTTTGACACCTTTACTTCTTCCAGTAGATGTGCTCTTTTTAGACTGAGCCCTAGTTACAATAGGCTCTTTGATCACCACACCTTTGGCTTTAGGTGGAGATTTAGGTTGAAGAGGGGTTTTGGCTTTTGGTCTAGGTATCAACTTTCTTCTCTTTGTTGGAGGGGGAGAAAGAAGATCAGGATTTTGCTCAGAATCAGAATCAGTGAAGTTGAGATTCTTGGTTCTAACCATTTTGAATCAAAGAGAATCAGAAATCTCAGAAACAGAGGTCACTGTCGCTAGTTTAGGTCAGAGGGATTTTGAACAAAATAGGAAGTTTTTGGACTTGAAATCAGTTGGGTTTTGACGGAAATGGGGCAAGGAATTGATTTGGAAAAAGTTCTGAAAGGGTGTATAGTGATTTACTCGAGGAGATTTTGTGGAAATGACCAAGTTTGCGCAAGATAAAGACCTAAATCCCGACTTTACTCGAGGCCTTACTCGAGTAACATTCAACGTTACTCGAGGCCTTCCTCGGGTGTTCATACAGAAAAATTCAAAATAATTCACTTAAATTGCGTACCTTGTATGAATAATATAGTAATTATCCATAGATGTTCCCTCAATCATTTATAACTTATGTTGATCAGATTTGCATCATTCTTTATCAATTTGAGAATCTGGACTCCAACTTTACTCGAGGCCTTACTCGAGTAATCTTCAAGTTTACTCGAGGCTCGCCTCGGGTAACCTGTCTTTTGAACTTCTGACCTTTCATTTCCTCAAAACTGAACCGTTAGATTTAAATATCAAGTTACTTGATCCATTACTTCCAGTTTTGGGGGGCCATTACTCGAGTACATACTCGAGTAAAGTACCACTTTACCTCAAGTTACTCCTCGGGTAAATCTTTTCTGTCACACATTACTTCAAGTTGGTACTCCAGTAATGGTGTCCTCTGATCACCTCTGTTTTTGTTTCTCAAAACAGAGTTTCTTTCTTCCTGCAAAACACATTTCTACATACTCCGATGCTTAAGTTAGTAATCATCAAAACATTATTAAATGACTTCATCTAATATTATGAAATGCTGAAATTACTTATAACTCATTGGGATTTACCATTCCCAATTCTCTTCTAATGTATAGAAATTGATCTTTTGCAAGGGGTTTTGTGAAGATATCGGCTAATTGAAGATGAGTAGGAATGAATATCACTTTCACATCTTTCTTTTGGACATGATCTCTGATGAAGTGATGTCTGACATCGATATGCTTGGTTCTAGAGTGTTGAACTGGATTCTTTGCCAAGCTTATCGTACTAGTGTTGTCACAATAGATTGGTATCTCTTTGAGATAAATACCAAGGTCTTGTAGTTGTTGTTTTAACCATATCACTTGTGCACAACAACTTGAGACTGCAACATATTCGGCTTCCGTTGACGACAGAGACACTGTATTTTGTTTCTTGCTGAACCACGAGACAAGAGATCCTCCAAGGAATTGTCCTTGTCCACTGGTGCTCTTTCTGTCTGTCTTGTATCCTCCATGATCAGAATCTGAATAAGCAATTAAATATTCACTTCTTCCTTTGGGATACCACAGACCCAATTCTGGTGTGTCAGCAAGGTATCTAAAGATTCGTTTAACCATTTCAGCATGTGATTCCTTTGGTGCAGATTGATATCTTGCACATATGCCAACACTAAATTGGATGTCTGGTCTGCTTGCCGTGAGATAGAGTAATGATCCAATCATTCCTCTATATTTTGTGATATTGTAGTCTTTCCCTTTAACATCAGCATCAAGCAACGTTGTTGAGCTCATAGGCGTGTCTGAGCCATTTGCTTCATCCATTCCATACTTCTTCAATAGCTCTTTTAAATACTTTGTTTGAGATATGAAGATCCCATTCTTTCTTTGTTTGATTTGTAAACCAAGAAAGAAATTCAATTCTCCCATCATTGACATCTCAAACTCTCCCTGCATTATCTCAGAAAATTCCTTACATAGAGATTCATTAGTAGCACCGAAAACAATATCATCAACATATATTTGAACAATTAAAATATCATCACGTTTTCGATTTATAAATAATGTTGTGTCAACTTTTCCCCGTACAAAACCTTGATCGATGAGAAACTTACTAAGCCTTTCATACCAGGCTCTAGGAGCTTGTTTTAAACCATATAAAGCCTTTTTAAGTTTGAAAACATGGTCTGGTTTAGTTACATCTTCAAAACCTGGAGGTTGTTCTACATAAACTTCCTCCATGATGTAACCGTTTAGAAAAGCACTCTTAACATCCATTTGATAGAGTTTGAATCCTTTGATGCATGCAAAGGCTAAGAGTACACGTATAGCTTCCAATCTAGCCACTGGAGCATACGTTTCCTCATAATCAATTCCTTCTTCCTGATTATAGCCTTTGGCCACCAATCTTGCCTTGTTTCTGACAATAATTGCAGATTCATCAAGTTTGTTTTTGAATACCCATTTAGTACCAATGATCGTATGATCTTTGGGTCGGGGCACCAAATCCCAGACTTGATTCCTTTCAAATTGATTTAGTTCTTCTTGCATCGCTATGACCCAATCATTGTCTGATAGGGCTTCATCAATGTTAGAAGGTTCAATCTCAGAAATGAATGCAGAAAAACTTACTTCATTGAAAATTCTATTTCTGGTTTTGATCCCTTCATTCACATCTCCTATGACTTGATCTAAGGGATGACTTCTATTGTATTTCCAGGCTTTAGGTTGACCTAGGGATTGCTCTTCATCCTTAGTTTCATCAACCTCTGGAATAAGAGACTTAGAAATAGATTGACCATTTTCTTGATTTAAAACAACTTCCTGTTCTTCATCAATGGTTTTGTCAGCGGATTCAAATTCATCAAATACAACATGAATTGATTCTTCAACAACACAAGTTCTTTTATTGAAAATTCTATATGCTTTACTTCGGTTAGAATATCCTAGGAAAATTCCTTCATCAGTTTTAGAATCAAATTTTCCTAAGTTATCTTTACCATTATTATGAATGAAACACTTACAACCGAAGATATGTAGATGAGCAATGTTTGGCTTCCTTCCTTTGTATAGCTCGTATGGTGTCTTTCCAAGTTTCGTTCTGATATAGGCTCTATTTGAAATATAGCATGCTGTACTCATAGCATCAGCCCAGAAAACTTGAGACATGTTCTTTTCATTTAACATTGTTCTAGCCATTTCGGTAAGCACTCTATTCTTGCGTTCCACAACTCCATTTTGTTGAGGCGTCCTTGGAGCAGAGAAATTGTGATCAATGCCATTTGTATCACAATATTCTTCAAAAGCTTGATTCTCAAATTCTCCACCATGATCAGTCCTAATACCTGCAATAGACATACCTTTCTCATTTTGCACTTTCTTGGCAAAAACAATAAATTCTTCAAATGTTTCATCCTTTGATGATAGAAAGATAACCCATGTAAATCTAGAGAAATCATCAACAATAACCAATGAATATAAGTTTCCACCAAGACTCTTTACTCTTGCTGGACCAACTAAATCCATATGTAATAATTGTAGTGGTCTATTTGTTGAAATCTCATTTTTCAATTTGAAGGATGATTTAGTTTGTTTACCTTTTTGACATGCGTCACAAATCAAATCGTTTTTGAAATTTACTTTGGGTAATCCAAGAACTAAATCCTTTTTGAGTAGTTTGCCTAGTTGATGCATATTGACATGAGCTAATCTTTTATGCCATAACCAACTTTCATCGGCATTACTCAGAAAACAGTTTTCAGATTCATTTCTACTAATATCTAAGGTATAGCAGTTACCTTCCCTTTTTGCTCTGAGCTTAGCCTTGATATTCTTCTTATCAAGTAGTAAGTCTTTCTTGTTGACAATTAGACATTCTTCTGAATCAAAGATTATCCAGTTGTCTTTATCTGCACTTTGACTTACGCTCAGCAAATTATGACATAAGCCTTCAACGTAGTATACGTCTTTGATTTGTATGCCTTTGTCATTTTTGATTTCACCAATTCCTGCTATTTTTCCGGATTGATTTCCTCCAAATTTTACCTTTCCACCTTCCTTAGGTTGTAATGTGGTAAAACTTTCGAAATCTCCGGTCATATGTCTAGAGCATCCACTGTCTATGAACCACTTGTTATTTTTGGATGCTTTAAGACATACCTGCAATCAAATGACTAAGTCTTAGGTACCCACTTCTTTTTGGGTCCTTTTGGGTTAGTATAAATGATTTTCTGAACATATGTGCCTTTAGGTACCCATTTGTAGGTTCCTATGTTTCCTCTCTTCTTATGAATGCATGAGGAGGTATAATGGCCTTTTCTATTACAGTAATTACAAAATGCAAAAGGATTTGATATATGCACAGAATGCTGGAAATAATTCAAATATGTCTTACCTCCTGCTTTCTTTCTTCCTTTCCTTTTATCTGATTTTGGATCATATCCAATACCAGATCGGTCATTTACAAATCGTTGTTCTTTTAAAATCACACTTAGCATCTCACTTCCTTTGGTAAACTTTTCAAGAGTTTTTGTGAGATCAGTGTTTTTCTTTTTCAAAGAAGAACAATTTTCACAATTCTTTTCCGAACTCTCTTTAAGCTCAATTTCTAGAGCTTTGTTTTTCTTTTTGAAAACAATTAGTTCTCTAACTACTTTGATGAATTCAGAATGTAAAGCATTATATTCGGATAATAATTCATCATAGGTAGGGTCAGAATCATTTACCTCTTCTTCTGTCTCTTCTTGAGCAACAAGACATATGTTGGCTACTTCTTCCTCATCACTTTCTTCGTCTGAGGAACTATCTCCCCATATAGCAGATATAAAGGCCTTCTTTTTAAAGAATTTGCCTTTTCTCTTTTCTTTGCTCTTTTGATTGAGCTCTGGACATTCTGATTTGATATGTCCTGGTTTACCACATTCATAGCAAATGATATGGTCTTTGTTGCTAGTTCCTCCTTTTTGAAAGTGTTTGAAGCCTTGACCTTTCTTGTAGAACTTTCTGAATCGTTTTATGATTAAACCCATTTCATCATCATCAAACTCCTCATCTTCATCTTGATTTTCTTCTTTTGCTTTTAGAGCTAGACCTTTCTTTCTTTTGTCACTGATGTCGTCTAGTTCCCGTTTGAACTTTAACTTGCTTTCATATTCAGAAAGGCTTCCAAATAGAGAAGCAACTGATCTCATTGATTCTCCTTTTGCCTCTTCTATCGCAGTGACTTTGGCCTCCCACTCTTTAGAAAGAATATTCAAAATCTTTCGTACTTGGATATTTTGATCATAGACTTTACCAAGTGCTGCAAGTTGATTAACAAGATGAGTATATCTAAGTTCGAATTCAGAAATTGACTCACCTGATTTCATTTGAAGTAGATCGAATTCTGTGATCAAGGTGTTGATTCGATTCTCCTTTATTCCCGAAGTTCCTTCATGAGCTATTTCCAGAGCTTCCCACATTTCCTTTGCTGTTGGGAGTGTGCAAATTCTGAAGTATTCATTTTGACTCAAAGAGCTTTGTAACATCAGAATTGCCTTGCTATTGAGAGTGATAAGTTTCTTGTCATTCTCATCATATTCCGCTGGCGTCTTTGGAATTTTCTGAGAATCTACAGTCTTTGTAGGTTGATAATTTCCACTCTCGATTACATCCCATAGCCCATATTCAGTAGCCATCACGAACACTCTGAATTTTGCTTTCCAGAAAGAAAAGTGTTCTCCATTGAAACCGGGAGGTCTAGTGATGGATGCTCCGTCGGGAAGAATTCCTTCACCCATGCTTGCCATTGGATCCTTCTTAGGTTGTTATACCTTAACAAGAAGACCTACGCTCTGATACCAAATGTAAGATCAAGCGTTTCACCCAAGAGGGGGGGTGAATTGGGTGATACTGAAATTTCTTTCGAAAATATAAAACTTTGACAAAAGAATTAAAACAGCAATGAGTAAGGAGAAATATCACCGAAGTGTACACCGGGAGTTATACTGGTTCGGTCACAACCACTTTGACCTACGTCCAGTCCTCAGAGCTTCTCTGAGAGTTTCACTATAACTTCCAAGATTCAGTGGGTTCTTGGCACCACAGTACAAGCAAGTTCCTTACACCTGGACACTCGCTCCCCCTTACAGGTTGTAATCCAATCCCAACTCAAGGTTCCACAACCTTAAGTTATCTCAATAACAAATATTGAGTTTGAATGAAATATCTCTCACAAAGAGTAGATGATAATCACTGAAGCATATGAATACAATTTCAACGTAAAAACAGAGCAATGAACTCAATGAATCGTTTGTGTGGATGCTTGGTTCTTCTTCTCTGTTTGAAGGTTCCCATATATATAGATATGTTGGTGATGACCGTTGGAACGTTTTTCTTTCGTCCGTTGGTGAGTGCGCAGCCACTGTTGACTTTTCAAGTTTTTGAAAAATATCCGTTGGCGGTGGTTGGCATTTGAACGTTTGATTTGACTTTCATCTCTTGAAGTGATTCCTTCATTGTTTATCTGTAAATAGACTAAGAATACTAATACAATGAAAGGTTAATCATATAGAAAACAAATCAATGAACGTTTGAATGATTTCTAAATTTCTGGGTCTGCTTACTCGAGTAGCTCCTCGAGTAACACTTGAAGTTTACTCGAGTAGCTCCTCGAGTAACATCGTGAAATCATTTATCAACTGCAAGTTAATGAACAAGTATATGATTACTCGGGTAGTGCATGGAGTAAGCTATATTTCAAACCTTTGGAATAGTTATTTACTCGGGTAGGTACTCGAGTAATCCACTCACAACCTTATGAGTTACTCGGGTAACACCTCGAGTAATCCTTTGAAAAAGCTTTTGATTACTCGATGCTCTACTCCAATAATGTTGGCAGGATTAAAATGCCGAGAGCACTTACCTCATTACTCGAGTAGCTCCTCGAGTAATGCACACATATTTGCATAGGTTACTCGGGTAGTGCCTCGAGTAACTGAGACATTTGAACATGACTTACCCGGGTAATGACTTGAAGTTTCCTTTGAAAATATTTGAGCATACTGGAGTTCATACTCGAGGAATCCACTTAATATAAATCATAAAAAAAACTTGTATACTAGAGTAAGTACTCGAGGATGATAATATAAGAAGAAATCAAGTTAATCTGGTACAAACCTCAAATTTTCATTTACCTTAGTGCATTACTCGAGTAGCTCCTCGAGTAACATTGGCAGTAGTACAAAGTGCCGAGAGCTTCACATTTTCAAATACACAGTTACTCGAGTAGCTCCTCGAGTATCACTGAAAACTTGAAGACTGACTGGGAGTTTCTGATCTGGTTACTCGAGTAGCTCCTCGAGTAACATTAGCAGTGGTACAAACTGCCGCGAGGTCCATATTTTAGGATACAAAGGTACTCGAGTAGCTCCTCGAGTATCATGAGGAAAACTTGAAGCCCACTGGAAGTTTTCACATGGTTACTCGAGTAGCTCCTCGAGTAACATTGGCAGGCCGAGAGCAACCTTGAAGTTTTACCTGGTTACTCGAGTAGCGCCTCGAGTAATGGTGGCAGGTTACTGGAAGTTCTCCTATGTTACTTCAAGTTTTGGGTCATTACTCGAGTAGCTCCTCGAGTAATGCCTTAGAAAATGCACTTTTGATTAAGTTCCTTAGCATTTTCTCTTGGCCAATCTTTACTACTTCCATGCTTTCCTCAAGCACATCTTATTCCTGTCATTACTTAGTTCAACCTTGATTATTAAACATTTCCTTTTCAAACCATGCTTTTGTTATCATCAAAACATGAGATCTAACACATATAACTCATTCTTATTGCTTCTAATTACTCTAACACTTCATTGTATTAGTGTTTAATGCATTTTTCTAGTAAAACAATGAAGAGATGATGAGAAGAGATAAAAGTTGAGTTTACAGAGCGGAGCGGCCAACGTTCCAACGGCTAGTTTTCAAAATCGAAGAACGGTCAAACAAAGCTACGTCACTCTAACGGACATGTTGAAATGCTCAAACGGTCATCAATCCTCATCAACTATAAATAGAAGATAATCCAAAACAGAAGTAAGACTCAGAGTGTATACATTGTCCAAATGCCAACATCCTGACATCAATACTCATCGCACATACTCTCTGTTTCTCTAGCTTCTATATGATTTACCTTTGAGAGAGATATTATTTATATTGTACTTCAGTGTTCATCTTATTCACTTCTAAGAGAAAAGATTGATTGTAATCTTTCATCATCAAAGTTGTATCCTTACGGTGTGTAAGGGGGAGCAACTTTGTTGTAATCTTACGGTGTGTAAGGGGGAGTAATCTCAGTGCGAGAATTGTAAAGGCTTCACAAGTGCCCGGATCAAACTTGTGAGATTGTAGTGGTTTTCAAGTACCCGGTTAAACTTGAGAAAGATAGTGAATTGAAAATCTCAGGAGGAGCCTGGGGACTGGACGTAGGTCATCGTGGATTGGGCCGAACCAGGATAAATCACAGTTTGCATATTCTCTTCCCTAAGCTCTTATTCTTCTAGCATATATCATTTAAATATCTAACCGTGATTTATGATTCATTACTTTCATATTTATTGCTTCCTCTAAGATGCGAAAAGATTATCAAAGTTCTTAAGTTTTTATCTTACACCCAATTCACCCCCCCTCTTGGGTGTCAGCCGGTTCTAACAATTTGGACTTATCATATAATCACTTGAGTACAGTACTTCCTGATTGTTGGGCCAATTGGAAACAATTAAAATACCTTGATTTGGGGAGTAATATACTAACAGGTGAAGTTTCGGCCTCACTAGCTTCGTTAATGGATCTTCGGACACTCAACTTGAGTGATAACGGTTTTTTTGGCAAATTTTCATTAGACATATCAAACTGGACAGATTTGAATTACCTCCTGCTAGAGAAGAATAAATTTTTTGGAAGTTTGCCAAATACAGTGCCGCAAAATTTGATGGTTATCAAATTGAGAGCCAACAAATATAGGAAATATTCCATCACAGATGTGCAACATTTCTTCTTTGGGGATATTGGACCTTTCTGATAATAATCTTTCTGGATCCATTCCCCATTGCCTGTGTAACATCATGCGTTCATATCCTGAAGTTTATGATCTTGGTGGTGAAATTCACTTATTTACTAAAGGAAGACAATGAGACTACAAATATGATGAACTCATTTTGAAGATTATTGATTTTTCCAAAAATAGTTTATCTGGAGAAATTTCTAAAGAATTGTTTAATTTGACCGAAATGTGGTCTTTGAACTTGTCTCAAAATCACTTGATTGGAAACATTCCTACAGAAGTTGGAGGCATGACAAGCTTGGAATCCCTTGATCTCAGCTATAATAGACTTTCTGGAGAAATTCCTTCTACCATATCTAATTTGTCTTTTCTCAATCATCTAAACCTCTCATACAACAATTTCAATGGTCAAATTCCATTGGGAACCCAAATTCAAAGCTTTGATTATTGGAGCTTTGTTGGCAGTCCTAGACTTTGCGAAGATCCTCTTCCAACAAAGTGCCCCACGAAAGAAGAGACATCCGACTCAACGTTGCCAGTTGAAGGAAATGAAGATGACAACTTTTTAAAGTCATTGTATCTGGGAATGGGAGTTGGATTTGCAGTGGATTTTTGGGGAGTTTGTAGTTCTATCTTCCTCAATAGAGCATGGGGAGACAGATTTTTCTGATGGTTTGATCATTTGGCATATCAAATTTATGTTGTTGCTGTGGCCCTCTGTTACAAAAGCTTTGGCTGAAAATCAGGAAAAAATTTCCTTTAAGGTAAATAAACTAGTTTCCTTGTTTTAAAATTGTTTTTATTTGAAAAAGGGTTTCTTACTTTCTTTTTCTTCTTCTTCTTGCTAAACAAATTATGTTCTTTCACTGATTAAGTATTATCTTTTTTATTGTTCAATATGTTTTGTCTTCGGGATGCAAGTGCAATAGCAGCCATTGGATACAACACTTTAGTTCTGAATAATGGTCTTCTGCTTCAAGGAAGAGGGAGCTTTGCGGCCATGTTGCCTATTGAACTTCCTTTTGTTATCTTAAATTTAGTGACTTGTACGGAGAAGAGAACATTTTGTAACACTGTTTATTAGTGTGTGTGTTTTGATGTCATGTTGTTAAAAAGCCTTTGTTGCATTGGCATAGTTTTCCAAGTGATATATATGATTGTACCTCAAAATTTATCATTTTGGGGAAATCCTTTTTTGTCATAATTACGTCTTCAGAAATGGTTCAAATGTGTTTATTTGAAATAACTAAAAATTATATGCAAGTGCACGCGCGCGAATTGATGATCAGTATAACTATAGTTAGAAGAACAAACAACAAAACTCAACTAGTCATTCTTCTATCTTCTGAATAGTCATATTTAGACAACTTGGTTTGTGAAAAATAGTGGATATAATTGTAAAGTTTTGTAAATACTATCACTTAAATGAAATTATTCGACTTGATTATTCACACATATTTAACATTTCCCAATTAATTTAGTTATATATGAAATATTGATAGGATAGGATAATAATCAGAAATAATCATTTGATGATATCAATCAACCAACCACATTTATAAGCATACAGTGTGACAAGCTAGCTAAGTAAACAGGGCTACGAACGCAGGAAGTTCAAATCTTGGAATTATAGTTAATTAGTTGCAAATTACATCAATTTGGAACGTTTAATACAAATCATATCGTAAACAATAGTTTATCCTTCTCTAATTTAGCTCAAGTGCATGCCATGTTTGGTTATCAAGAGCTGGCCCTCTTTTAAGATTTCAGGTGTGATTGTAACAAATAAAACGAAAGGCATATGAGTGTTGTAATGTGCAAGATTTATATGTATGTTGGCTTATTGGATATTAATTAATTTGGATGTTTAAGATATCAAAATCTATAACTTACAACAGTGAATCATTATAACATTCTGTTTGACGCTTGAGGTGCTCTGTTCTATGGTGCTCTGTTCTATTTTGGTTTTTAATGTTTGAAATAACAGAGTCAAGACTTGGTTGGATTATGTATTCAAATAATCTGTTAGTCGAGAGCTTGTTCGTACAGATGAATGTCATGTAAGTTTGAGAGGTTATGAATACTGCAATTGGTAAGAGAATGTTGAGACAAAATCCAATATTCTTTCGGTTGAGAATGCACTTGAAACTACCACTTTGGGTTTCTTTGTTTTGACCTAACCTCTTCACTTGTTTCCTTGACTTGTCACTTAACAATAGAATGTGGCATCAAGTTTTCATGATCTATTTTCTTGGGGGAGACCTATGCAGATTTTAGATGCCGCCTTCTCATTGATCATCGCAATTTCACCGAACAATTTGGTTTACGTGTTGAGTTGAGGATGCCTTTATTCTACACTTCCAATCATACAGATCAAGTTACTGCAAGCAAACACAGTTATGCCAGCTTCAATGCACGCTTCAAGGCAAGAGCTCAAGTCATGAATGCTGATATAGATTTAATTTTATCAACAAAACCCCATTTAAAATCACCTAACTCATCACGACATCTGAATGATTTGAGCTGCAAATTTCATTACATATATTGATATTTGTTCTTTTCTTCTTCTTTTAACATTCTAATGAAATCCTCGAGGTCTCTCACATTCAGGAATCAGGAGATTTGTCCTGTTTTTCCCCCTCTGGCCATAGTTATCTGGTTTTTTTTTATCATTCATTTAAAGAGAGTAGGTGTGTTTAAATCTGGAAATTTACTTTAATTTTACTTGGACTTGCTCTTGGGTTACTTTTCTTTATAGTTCTTTTCTTAATGTTGGGCCCATAATACATCAGAAATGATCTAATAGAAAATGCCTACCTTTAATTAGAGGCCCATTCTTGAATCCTGAGTATCAACTAAGTAGAACGATGGCGTTGTTATTAGGATAACTTGTCATTAACTTGTTATTCTTTATAAGCATTATTCCTAAGAACCCCTTAGTTTTTTTTATATTTTCATATTTCTTTGATTTCCTCGTGTATCTGGAAAAATTTCAAAAAAATACCTTCAAAATATCAAAATCTCAAATTAGTTTTGTTTCCTAAAATAATTGGGCATTGATTACACTTGATTAATAATTGACAACTTATTTTAACAGAATATAAGTAATTTGATATTTTCAAATTTTGAAGGTATTTTCTGAAGTTCTCCCCAATAACTTTCCCAACTTTTCTGTTTTATTTTTTTGGTACAAATATCCAAAGGTGTTTAATTCCATAGAAAATGATGTTTGCCAGAAATTGGCAAAATCTTTTTCACCCAAGTAAATCGAAAGAGATGATAAGAGTGGAAGCTCTTCGGTGGGTTCCAATGATGTTTTCCGTCGACTTGATTTAGATTAGGTTGTGTCCTGATAAATTTTGAAACTTTGATATTCACCAGTGAATAATTGATTAATGCAATTCCATGAAAATGATATTTGACAGAATTGGCAAAATCTCTTTCACCAAAGGACTCAAATTGAGTATAGTTTAGGGCAAAGACTTCACAAGCGCAATCAACGGCCCAATTTTGAGGTAAGTTTGAATTATGAGGTTTATTAAGGTCAAAACATACCTCTAGAGAGATGTTTACGCATTGCCTATCAACATCATCTTCATATCAATTGCAACATTTGAAATCATAACCATGTAGGTTATGAGCCAAATTCTTATTAAACGAATCAATCTTCGTTGGCTTCATTAAGTTTTTGTGTACATATATCTATTTTAAATATTATTCTAATTCATTTATCAATTTAAATTCTTAAAAATTTATTAAATAAATAAATTTACTTAATTAAAACATATAAAATATTATTAAATTTTTTTAAAAATATATGCATTATATACATGGTCCATTAATGATTCTCATCGAATGGAAATAAAAAATAGAAGATTTTTTTTTTGACCAACAAATAGAAGAGATGTCATATGTAGTACTACCAAATTTTTAATTTTTTATCCGCATAATAATTATCTCCACATAAATTTTAACATAAATCAAACTTATGATGCAAAAATGAACATTTGTTCCAAGATAATATATATATGTATATATATATAATTGAACTCAAGACATAAAAAAAGAGCACCCTGATTCGCTCATTTCATAGCTAAAAAAGCTAATTCTTTTTTATTTCAATAAGTTAAATATTTGATTTATGTTTGGATTATCTATAAATCTATTGATATGATCTATTGATTATATAAAAGAAAGGTTATTGAGAGGCCTTCCTCCAACCATGTGACATGCCCTCCTCCAACCATCTCACATGCATAATAATAGCGTAACAATTAAAATAAAGACAAAAAAATAAAATATATAACTAGTAGATACTAGATAGTTAGAAATTAAAAAATATTTTGAAATATTGAGAAGTAAAATAAAATATTTTTAAAATAAATATATTATGAACAAAGAGATTTCAAAATATTTTTAAACCTTATCTCCTTGCATCACCTAATTAAGTTAATTTTATATTTCATAAAATATTTTTTTAACGGATTCTTCTCATTTTACTGTTCACTTCCCATGTTCTATTCCTCTAATTCCATTAGCCTCCCACTATTAATAATTTTTAGAAATTAAAAATTATTTTTATATTTTTTTAAGAAAAATTGAGCTATTTATCTCATTATATTCTCCATCTCCATCTCCATGTCCCATATTTTTTTCTTAAAAAAATATTTTTATATTTTTTACCGCCGATGTTTTTTTCCTTGCAACTATTGTCTTTTGTTATGAGTGACTCTTTCGACTTGGGTGGTATTTCTCCTTTTCTCAGTTTACTAATACTAGTAAGGTTGTCAAACTCGCGAGTTTAAATAAACTCGTGATAGTGATGTAAATTCGTATAGTGAATTCGAATCGTAAATTCGTAAGAGTTTAGTTTTATCATTAAATAGATATTATTAGTATATAATTAAATAATTAAAATATAAAAATTTGACAACAATTTAATTTAAATATATTTTAAATATAAATAATTGAAATTAAATCTATCAACATTCATAATTTATAGTATTTAACAAAGAAATTTCTATAAAATTTATCTATAAAGCCATTGAGAATAATCAAATTGAAAAGTTAATACGAGTTTAAGGGTGCGTTAACACAGTTTTATAAGCTAGAAATATAAAAATGGTAAATTCGGTCGATTTTATAAGTTAGAAATATAAAAACGGTAAATTTGGAGAATCAACTTGTGAGTTTGACAATAATGAATAGTAGGGATTGGGATTGGATATTGTTAGGGGACTTCGTTATTGTCAATCACTTACGTGATTATATGATCGCTTTTAAGCTAATGTTCGTAATTTCTGATTATAACAATCCTGCTATAATTCCTTCCTGGAAACAGGTCAAACAGAGGTATATAAATATATTCAATTTGCTGTATTTTTCATATGTTTGGTTGCTATCTCTCCTCTCCTCTCTTCATTGTAGTTCTTCTTCTTGTTTTTTTTTTTTTTTGTTTAATTTTGAGCAAGTATTGTTCTCTATGAAGAATTGAAATATTTTAGCGCCGCAGTACGTCAAATATATTTTTCTTAGTCACTTTACTGCCTGATTAGAAACGTCGGTTATTTGCTCGGCCTCTTCGTTGCGGTTCCCTTTGGCTTCTTTCTCTGATATGAACTTGCTTATAAAATGTTTCTGGGATTTTGTTTTCATTTGGGAAAGGGATATACTGTTGTGTGCTTCAAATAAAAAATAAAATATGCTTAAGAGAAAGCGAAGAGATTGTTACAAATTACAAAATATTTTAAAATATTTTTAAAATAAATATATTATGAATAAATAGATAATGAAATGATAGTTTCAAAATATTTTCAAATCTTATTACGTTGCATCCCCTCGATTCCACTACTAATCAGTTTTAGAAATTAAAAATTATTTATATATTTTATTTGCTAAAATATACTTTTAATGTTTTAAGTTTTGTATGAGGTATATGTTTGGTCTTATATTTCTAACACTGTTAATATTACTAACGGAAAATGTTTACTTGACAGACTCAAGTGATAATTGTGTAACTGATAAAATATATTTAAGTTTTAATTTATTTAATATAATATATTTATATTATTAAACTAAAATAAACCGACAAATTCCTACAAATAAAAGAAATCAAGGTTTTGATAGTTATATTATTAAAATAATATATTTAGATTATTAAACTAAAATTGTAAATACAACTTATGTTTTAATATTGACCAAAGAACGAAAAATCGGATCGGGTAATGAATCGGTCACAGCACAGGTTTAAGGGTTAATGGATCAATTAGGGTCTAACCAGTAGTTGAACCGGTCATATTAAAATATTATAATTTATTAGTGACAATATATATTAATATATTTTTAAACTTCTATAGATAAGAATGATATCTCCTATACTTATGCAATGATATCTCCTTTCTTATAATTATTATATCTTTTTAAATAAATTTTTTCATTATCTTCGTTATTTTTTTAGATTTTTTCTTTCTTTAGCTACTTTTCTCTTCATTTTGGTCTCCAACCTTTCCATTTTCCCCTAAAAAAGAAAAAAATAAAAATTTTAAAAATAAAAAAAATGAAACTAGTTAAACTGGTTGAACCACCGGTTTTACCGGTCCAACGGTTTAATGATCAAACTAGACCAGACCACTAACTGGTTCCCGGTTCAACCGGTCCGATCCGATTTTTTGTTCTCTGATATTGACTGATTCATTAGGTTTTTAAATATTTTTGCATATTTTAGATTTAAGATTAATAGTATTTAATTATACATCATCATTTGAGTTGTTGTGTTAGTGTTTTTCGTTAGCAACATTAACATTGTTAGAATTATATGACTAAAAGTATACTTTATAAAGTTAATGGATTAAAAGTATACTAGCTCTAGTCCTAATTATAAGATAAATTTGACTTTTTTTGGAAAAATTAAGGAAGCTAAATAAGTTACTAAATCATATCATATGTTATATATTCTTATATTATATATTAATTTGTTAGTTAAATTAATTAGTTTGAAGAAAAAAATAAGAATAAAAATACTCTAAAGCAATTTAATTAGCTTCATTAATATCTTCAAAAAAGTCAACTTTATCTTATAATTAGGACCGGAGGGAGTATCTCATATAAACTTAATTAAAGAACTAAAAGTATACTTTAACCCATTTTATAAAATACTTTTTGAGCCGATTCTTCCTACCTTGCTTTTCACCTCCCATATTCTCCACTTTGAATTCCATTAGCCTACCCACTATTAATCATTTTTAGAAATATAAAATTATTTTTATATTTTAAAAATTTTTCTGTGCGGGTCCTTAAGTAATTGATTCTCCAGTAAATTCTTCCAAAGAAAAAAAAAAGAATGAAATAGATATATCACTAATTTGACCAAGTCCATTCCTAAAAGAAAAATAGAAATTTTTGAAACATATCCCAAAAATCGTCATGTCACTTATTTGACCAGGTCCCATTCCTGAAAGATAAATAAAACTTTTTGAAGTATATATATCTCAACATATTGTCTTTCATGCCTTGGGCGGGTTTGTCTGTGAGGACACCTTAATTAAAACTGTCAATCTTCTTTATAAAAGAGTTTTTTTATATCTCACATCTCATGCTTTAAAATACATTTTAGAAATTCGTGAATTTATTATTTAATAATTTTAAATTTTATTAATCTATAATTTTTGAACTTATTATCTCTCGTATCATGCGGGGTTAGTTGAAATTAAAAACATCGCCCCAAGTCCTGGACTATTGCCTTTAAGATTTAGTGAGTGTTTGGGAAAGGTTAAAACCATAATTTCAGAAGTCCTTTTCCGTAAGCCGATACATAACTAATCTTACATACTTATTTCGTAAATTGTCAAAATTATTCTTCAAAAACTAATCCAAACGCATGCTTATATGATTGTGTGTAGCTTCTCAATACCATGTCATTGGTGTAGATAATATCACTACAAAAAAAATCATTTTCAGCGGCGACATTTGGCGGGCACTTTTAATGTCGCCGCTGAAGGTGTCACTTTCAGCGGCGACATTGTGTTGTCGCCGCTGAAAGTGTTGTTTGAAATTAATTTTTTTTTTTTAAAACACTTTCAGCGGCGACTATTAAAAGTCGCCGCCGAAAGTGAGTTTCCATGGCGACTTTAGTGTCGCCGTTGAAAGTGTTGTTTGAAATTTTAAAAAAAAAAAATTTTTTTAAACACTTTCAGCGGCGACTATTAAAAGTAGCCGTTGAAAGTGAGTTTCAGCGGTGACTTTAGTGTCGTCACTGAAAGTTTTATTTAAAATTTAAAAATACTTTCAGCGGCGACTATTAAAAGTCGCCGCTGAAAGGCGACTTTAGTGTCGCTGCTAAAAGTCTAGTTTGAAATTTTCCAACTTTTTTTTTTTAAAATACTTTCAGCGGCGACTATCAAAAGTCGCCGCTGAAAGTCAATTTCATATTTTTTTATTAATATTTTTTAAAAATAATATTTATAAAATTAAAATAATATTTATAAAATTTAACTATTAATTATTAAATAATTCTATTTAACCTTAATTATAAAAATTATATTATTATATTTATAATTTTATATTAAAAAATAATATTTATGATATTAAATTATTATTTATTAAGTAATTTTAATTAAAAAAATTTTTAATTTAAATATATAAATATTTGGGAAAAAGAAAGAAAAATACCACTTGAACTTCAAAATCCCAAATTAGTCATTTGACAAAGATTTGTGTTGTCAATCTCATTACCATTTTTGTCAATCCCATTACCATTCTTGTCAGCGGGATTTTGAAGTTCAAATGGTATTTTTCTCTCTTTTTCCCTAAATTTTTTTTTTGTTTTTACTTAATTTTTCATTATTTTTAATAATATTATATTTAATTAATAATTAATTATATGTATATAATTAATTAATTATATGTATGTATGTTTATATATATGATAATATTATATATATAATAATATGTAATAATATGACATAGGTTCATTTTGGTGCAACTGGCAGAGACTCGCGCGAGAAGGCATCGGCTCCCTGAGGTTGCGGGTTCGAACTGGAGGAGAGTCACTTGGAGGAATTATGAGGAGGCGACATGTGGGAGCACAGGGAGGAGACATGTGGCAATTGTAAATTAAATTCTTTTAAAAAAATTCAAAATTTTTTTTATAAAAAATTTAATTTTTCGATTTTTTTTAAAAAAAATTAACACTTTCATAGTCGCCGCTGAACGTCACCTTCAACGGCGACATTCAGCGGCGGCTTTTGTCGCCGCTAAAACAATACCTTCAGCGGCGACTTAAGTCACCTTTGTCGCCTTTCAACGGCAACAAAAATTATTGCCGCTAAAACTTTCAGCGACAGTCACATAGGCGGCGACTTTTTGTCGCCGCTGAAAGACTTTCAGGGGCGACTTTTAGACTTTCAGTGGCGACAGTCTTTTTTTTTGTAGTGTATGAACTGAAAATCACAGGTCTAAATAATAATTTATGGGGTATTTTTCTTATTTTTAGGGCCAAAATTTAAATTCATAAAGCACCTCTAATTGAATGGTCTATGATGTAAAAATGGATGTACTAGTGTTTCAATTTTTCTTCAGAGGCACCGGAAATTTTTTTTTTTTTTGAAGTTCTGAAAGACAGGTAACTTTAAAGTATTTAGATGACTTTACTATTTAAAAGCACGTGGTTCATAAGGCATTGAAATGTTTGTTTTATTTTCCAAAACCTTAGTTACCTAAAGGTATTTGATTTAGTGGTGGATTAGGTAGACTTTATCCAAGAAAACTTGATCTAGTGGTAGATTAAGTAAACTATAAAGAGGGCAAATTAAGTTAAAATCCCATCTTATTTTAAAAAAAAAAACTCTGTGAAGAGATCCATATAAAGTGCTCGACACCAAGTGCGGGTTATAAAAAAGCATTATAGTTGTAACATCCTAAAATTTATATTCACCAAAAGTATTGTAAATATTTGAGAAATTCAATAAAATGGTGAATATTCATGAATTTGGAATTTATGAATTTATAAATGTTCAATTTCATGAGAAATTGGGCAAAAATAATTAAGGAATTAATTTAGGTAATTTAAAAAGCCCAATATTAAGGTCCAAAAATGAAGAAATGTTAGAGAAAATATTTGGTCAAAAAATAGATGAAAATTGGCAAAAAAAAAAAAAAAGAGAAGAAATTGGATTAGAAAGGTAATGACAAAATCGTAATTTTGCCAAATTATCACAAAATTAATTATTTTTTGATTAATTGAGGTTAATTTCAATTAATTAATAAAAAATAAAGGGAAAAATATATTTGAAATATTTTGGTCAATTTAATATGAATTTATGGAAAATTTGAGCAAAAATGCAATTTTGACCAAAATTAAGACTTTACGTGTATACGTAACCTGGACAAGTTGTGAAGCCAATTGAGACCATAAGGAGAGACCCTAGGTGTCTCCTTCATGTGGCATAAATAAGGAAATATTGATTGGGCTTAAAGAGCTTGGTTATATGTACATAAGGATTTATGTAAATAAGTTCATTTTTGAAATTTTGGAAAATAAAACAAATGAATAAAATGATGCAAAATATATGTTAAATAAATATATCATCATCCTCTTCAGCCCATTTTCGTGCAGCAAAAGACCTGAAATAAGTGTGAGAGAGTTTAGAGAGAGAAAGGGAAGAAATCTCGCAAGGTAAGCCGATTTCTCTGACGATTTAGCTCTTAAAGCGTATAATTCCGATCCTGAACTACTCCTCTTTTTTCTTTAAGGTTTGGAGGCTCAAAAATTTGTTGTCCAAGGGTTACGGTTTCAGCCATCTTTGGGGAAAAGCTTGTGGGAGCTCGAGGTAACTTTCAAACCTTCGTATATTAACTATTCTGGCTGCTGTGGGCAATTTAATCGGTGAAATTTCGTTGGATTGCCATTGGTTTTAATTTTTGGAAAAGTGTGTGCCTAAGGGTTATGCTGCCCAATTTTAGTTCAAATGGTTGTTATAACTCAATTAGATGATTAATAAAATTGTTAGGAGTAGAAAGGAACACGTTTACGGAGCCGAAATCGTAAAACCCCGATTTTTCCTGGAGAACACCATAATTTTGGCCAGGGATGTTTGAGGGCCTTAGAGTTGGATTTTCAATGATTTGATGGTTCCATTGGATTCAGGAGGGAAAATTAGGTGGGGTTACAGTTGGGCACTTTTCTAGAAAAGGCTGAGAAAGCATAATTACGGAAACGCTTCTAAAACCCTAAAAGTAGGGTTGCCAAGGGCAATTTCATAATTTGACATTGAATTTGATAATTTTAAGCCCGGAAATGGATTCCTTGGATGAAAATACGTTAGGATAGCCCTATTCAAAAATTTAGGAAAACGTGCCATCGGACCGGTATGGCGGGGCCAGGCCGGGGTCTCACATTTTGGTAAATTTTTACCATAGGCTAATATAACCACAATAAACACTATGAAAGTTTCTAAAATGATACTTGGATAGGTTATAACCTATTTCTTGTATAGTTGATGTTTTAGGACTGAGTTGGACACCTATAGTTGACACGTTTTACGATACGGACCCTTTGAGACAAGAAAGAGGTTAAGTAGGGACTACTATCTCTCATATACTATGTGACTATTTGGATGATACGTGTTACTGTATTTTGTGATTTGAACACGTGTTGGAGGTACATTACCTAGTTGGGGTCTAAGACCTAACTGAGGTACACTAGTCTTACCTAGTTGTAGTCAAGGACTTAGCTGAGGTACATGTAGGGATTTCAACGGGTTAGTTGGCCCTGATTTTGTGTACACAAATGGATGATATAAGTTTTCATTTTACTTGATACGGTGCATTACATATTTAATTTTCGCATTTTATGTGTTGATCGTATGTTTCTACTGAGATTCCTTAGAATCTCCCCCTTTTTCTAATCCAAATGTCTCAGCGGGTGCCAATGGCTCGAAAGCCAAGGATGTAGAGAAGGGAAACTGACGGGCACTTTTCCTAAGATGAATACAGTGGTTGTATATAGTTTGTATGTGAAATAGTTTTGGGACATTCTGTACATATTTGTCATTATTACCGATTTCTGCTCTGTTAATGACTGTCTGTAAACAAATACTTATTATCAGTATAACTGTATTTTTTTGTTTGCCTATGAAACTTATTCATTATTACCCTGCGCATATCAAAATGAGAACGGTGTTGACAATATTGTTTTTAAAGGCCCATTCATGTTCTACTTCTCGACGGGTATATTTTCATCGTCACACCAAAGATAATCTCACAACACCAAAAAAATCGCATAGCAGAAAATGATATTTTTGACGAAATTGGCAAAATATCTTTAACCGAAGGAAAATTTAAAGAGATAACAAGAAGGGAAGCTCCTTGTTTGGTTCCATTAAGGTGTGGAAAGACTGAAATAATTGGGTGTAGTTTGGGATGAAGACTTTACAAGCGTCATGGATGAGAACAAAAAAAATAAAAAGCATGGTTATATAATTGAACTCAAGATACAAAAAAAAAAAAATAATAATTAATTTTCTCATTTCATAACAAAAAAATAAAAGATAAGAAAAATTCTTTTTTTCAATAAATAAATATTTTTTAATGTTTGAATAATTTGCAAACATTCTCTTTTGAAATTAAAAGGTCTAAATAATAATTTATAAGGTATTTTTCTTACTTTAAAAGCTAACGATTGTATTTGTAAATAACCTCTAGCAAGTTAAATGGTCTATTCGCATTTTGACGTGAAAAAATTATCCATTTTGTCGTAAATAACCTTTTAAAACGTTCAAACAATTTGATTGTGAAAATGAATATATTAATGTTCCAATTTTCCCTTCAAAACACGGGAAGACTTGGACGTATATTAGAAGATTTGACCATAAAAAATAAGTGTATAGATTTTTTTATTAAGGATTTTTTGGCCTTCATTTTATGGCATTTAAATGTTTGTTTACTTTTGATTTTCCAATATATTCTTTAAGCAACACTTGATTTACAATGATCTTCACAGCTTATACGCCTCCTGATCATGTAAATAAAGACTTCATTGAGTTCATTCTACTCAAATAAATTAATTTCATTAACAACAAGTGCTGAAATAAAAAATTCTCAAATACTAACATATTAAATTTAATTTAATAAAATAAATATTGTTAGATTAAAATATTATCATTAAAAAATTTATTTATAAAGTATTTAAAATTGTAGCATCGTCGGCATCATTTAAAAATGTGCCCTTGCACGTAAGCGATTCTAACACTCTCATCTTCAAGTTCCTCAAAGAGGCCCCAATCCGAACCAGTTTTCCTAAGGTAGGGGAAGCTCCTCTCATTTGGGTTGTCCATATGAATTCTGAACAATTAAGATTTAATTTTTTTTTTTTTCAAAAACAATTATTTTAATGGTTGGATAATCTAAACTAAAAATTATTTCTTAATTAAATTTTTTTTAAAATGATTTTTTTCATTTAAAAATCATCATGTGAACAAAATTAAATTTGGACTGTTCCAATTTCATCTGCACCATCTAGATGAGATGAACTTCCCCTACCTATCAAAAAAGGATATCAAAAAAAGATAAATACGGAAACTGGTTCTACTGATAGTTAGGAAAACTGGTTCTATGCAACATAATATATATGTACTACTATACCGAACGAATAAATGATTAAATGCCAACATTAATTTCCATACAAATGTTTCTATGGATTAAACATGTTTCAGGAAAATATAGACTTTATTATATCCATTTTAAAGAAATAATTTAGTTATAGATCCCAGGTAAAATATTTAAACAAAGAGCCAACGAATGCATTAAAAAATGACAAGACTATGTGACAGCGAAATCAAATTTAACGGATAAAATTGAGAAATCCAAAAAGTACTTTCTTAGCGTTAATTCAACTCCTTTTTCTTTGAGGATTTTTTTTTTAAAAATCATATAATTAAAAGAGTTGAGCGTTCCTTTTCTTTTTTTTTTTTTAAGAAACAAGTAACCTTTCAACATAAAATTAGGTGACTTTTAATTCTGTATAAATAATAATTTTAAATATTCTTTATAATCTTACATAACAACAAAGTGACTGTGGCTCCCATGCAGTCAATATTGTGACGGTAAAGAATAAAGGATCTGGAGATTTGTCAGTATTGGTGAGACGGGCAAGAAAGAAGCTCCTTCGTGTGGCTCCCATGCAGTTAATAGTATGATTGAGTTATTTGATTTGGGAGGAAGATTTTTCAAACGCAGTAATAAAGTGTATGTCTTTTTTTCCTCAAAATTTTGTAGTGTTTGTTTAGTGTAGGTGGTGGGTGATCTGGATGCATTTATGTCACAAATTAAAAATAATTTGAAGAATTAGATTGGTTAGAATAGTCGACAAGGAAAATGACTTGCATGGAATATTTTTAATATTTGAAATTAGATTTCCTTTATCTTCGAATTTCCAACATTTTTTTTATATTTTCAGAACTTATATATATACACCATGAATATATAGAGTACTTTGAGGAGATCATTCTACTCAAATCAAACACAATGAGGAGCTTACCTTCACAAATTTCATCCGTTTTACTGCTTTTGCTACTTGCAACAACATTCAACAACAGCACATGTAATACAAGCAACGAAGTTCGGTGCAATGAAAATGATCAAAACATACTTTTGATCTTCAAACAAGGAGTGGTGAATTCTTCAAGCCGACTCTCTTCATGGACAAGTCAAGAAAATTGCTGTTTATGGGAGGGAGTTCATTGTGACAACATCACCGGCAGAGTTACAACGCTTGATCTAGCCGATCATGAATTAGAAGGTGTGATTAATCTATCTCTTCTTGAACTTGAATTTCTCAACTTTTTGGATTTGAGCAGCAATGATTTCACAAGTGTGTGTATTCCACCATGCCAAGTCTCTAAGTTTCCCTTACATAGAGACATATCAAACAACCAATCAATCACCACCTCTTATACTCCATCAGCACATTTTTCTGCTCCTCTTCATTACCTTGACTTTTCATATAATTCTATGGCACTAGATGATCTTCGTTGGCTTTCTCAACTTCCCTCAGTAAAATATCTTCACCTTAGTGGCAATGATATTGGAAGTGAACCCAATTGGCTCCGGCATGTGGCCATGCTGCCTTCACTATCTGAATTGTACTTGGGAGATTGTGGGTTGGGAGATTTTCCATCCTACAACTATGTCAATTTTACATCTCTTAAAAATCTTGTTCTTTCACAGAACAATATCAGCTCAAAATTACCTGATTCATTCTTTAGGGCCTGTTTGGTTTAAAGGGAGGGGATGGGATGGGAGGGGGGAGAATCACCTTGTTTGGTTTGGTTGGAGGGGAGGAAGGGAAAGGTTTTTTAATGATCCTTTGTTTGGTTTAAGAGGGGAGGGGAGGGAAGATAATATTTAATTTACCATTTTATCCTTAAACTTTAGTTTATATATTTTTCCTTATATAAATTATTTAAATTAGTTTACACCTCAATATGAATTATATAATTTATAAAAAAAAGATGAAGATATAAAATAGAAATAGTTTTCAATTTCCCTCAACTTAATTTCTTATTATATGAATATTCCAGTAATTATCATATTAAATTAAATGAAAAATTCCTTCTATTGAAAAACAATGCAGAGGAGTTGCAAAAAAAAAAAAATAGATGTCATGCGCTCACACTTGTATTATGGATTTAGGGATAACTCTGATAAAAAAAAAACAAAGATTTATGGATAACATTTTACAGTCGAATTCACCTGCGAATATATCATCACCAAAATTATATTTTAATCGCCATTCATTCCGCTGGAGATATTTATACTCATGATTTGGTTGAACTACAAGGTTGGAAAAAAACACACACAAGCGTGAAACACTGGAGATGATAAAAAAAGTTATATTTTTATTGAATACTCATAGGATATAATTAGGAATATGAAAAGATTATGGGGTAAAATAGTCTCAAATTTTTGGCTCCCTCCAAAACCCCCCAATTTGGAGGGAGCCAATTTGAGGGAGTGGGAGGGATTTGGAGCCCCTTTTTTGGGGCCCCTCCCCTCCTACTTTTTATACCAAACAAGGGGAGGGGCTCATTTTCCATTCCCTCCCCTCCCCTCCCCTCCAACCAAACAGACCCTTAATGTCACCAAAGACATCTCTTCTATTGACCTTAGTCAAAACAATTTCTATGGTGGATTACCAATAGCCTTGTTCAAGCTCCCAAACCTAAAGTATTTGTCATTATCCTATAATAAATTTGAAGGATCAATTCCATCATTTGTTGGAAACCTTTCTTCTTTAATTTCATTGGATTTGTCCCACAATTATTTCAGTGGAAATCTTCCAGAAAGCCTTGGACAACTCCATAAGTTGGGTGATTTAGACATTGAACACAACTCTTGGGTGGGTGTCCTTTCGGAGAGGAATTTTGCCAATCTATCAAACTTGACAGTATGTGATTTGAGTTCAACTAGTTTCCAATTTGACTTTGATCCTAATTGGGTCCCACCATTTGAACTCGAATATTTTGCTTCAGAAAATACAAGCTTAGGTCCCAATTTTCCATTATGGCTATACACACAAAGTTCCCTAAAAGAGCTGCGGCTTTCTAGATCAATGATTTCAAACATTGATGCAGATATATTTTGGAGCTTCATAGAAAGAATTGATGTTATTGTTGACCTATCAAACAACTTCATTAGTGGAGACATATCCAATGTGACACTAAACTCACAATATGTAAATTTAGAGTATAATAATTTCAGTGGAGGCCTCCCGCACATATCAGCAAATGTCTCCTATTTTCAGGCATCTCACAACTCCTTTTCAGGATCTATTTTCTCATTATTGTGTCATCCACAGAGTAATGGAACAAACATGTTGTCTTACTTGGACTTATCATACAATCATTTAAGTGGGATACTTCCTAATGATTGTTGGGCAAATTGGAGACAAGTAAGTTACCTTAACTTGCGGCATAATAAGCTAACCGGTAAGGTTCCTCCCTCCATGGCTTCATTGAATCTCGACATGTTGGTTTTGTGTGATAACAATTTCTTTGGAAAATTCTCATTAGACCTATCAAACTGGACAAATTTGGAATTCCTTACTCTAGAGGGAAATCAATTTTCTGGAAGTTTGCCAAATCTCATGGCTCAAAATTTGGTAGCTATTAATTTGAGGACCAACCAATTTGTAGGCAATATTCCATCACAATTGTGCAACCTTTCTTTTTTGACAATACTTGATCTTGCTGAAAATATGCTTTTTGGATCCATACCTCATTGCCTATATAACCTCACGCCTCCACATTCTCTGTCATATTGGCACACTGAAACGATAGAAGTGTTTACTAAAGGAAGAGAATTAGACTACAAATTTTATCGTGTTACATATCCTAAAAGTGGCGTTATTGATCTTTCAGCTAATATCTTATTTGGAGAAATTCCTAAAGAACTGTTTGGTACAAGTCAAATGCAAACCTTAAATTTGTCTCGAAACTATTTGACTGGAAAGATTCCTATAAAAATTGGAGAAGTGATAAATTTGGAATCTCTTGATCTTAGCTACAATAGACTTTCTGGAGAAATTCCTTCCACCATTTCTAATTTGTCTTTTCTTGCTTATTTGAACCTCTCATACAACAATTTCATTGGGCAAATTCCATTGGGAACCCAAATTCAAAGTTTTGATTCTTGGAGTTTCATTGGCAATCATGAACTTTGTGGAGATCCTCTTCCAAGGAAGTGCAACAACAAGGAAGAAACTCATGATGACTTAAAACCAGCAGAACGAAATGAAGACGACAACTTTCTAAAGTCATTGTATCTTGGTATGGGAGTTGGGTTTGCAACAGGCTTTTGGGGAGTTTGCGGTTCTCTCTTCTTCATTCGAGTTTGGAGACACAAATTTTTCATAAGGTTTGGTCACTTGGTAGATCAACTTTATGTTGCATGGGCTCTTTGTTTCAAAAGATTTGGTTGAATATCTATAACAAATTTCCCTTGAGGTAATAAATTAACTCCGCCTTTCTTTTTCAATTATTATAATTTAAATGAGGTTTCATTTTCTTTTTCCTTTTATCTTCTACTTGCTAAAAATGTTCTTTTCTTAGCTGATTATGTTTTATCTTTTTTATTTTTCAATATGTCTTGTCTACTGGATGCAAGTGACATAACTATCACAACTCTGAACGTTCCTCTCATTCAAATATTGAGTTCTGCTTCAAGGCATAAGGAGCTTTGCTGCTGTTACACTTGATTAAGGACTCTGATGTTGCCTATTGAATGCCCTTTTGTTATCTTAAATTTAGTGACCTGTGAGAAGACAACATATTGTAATAATAGTAGTTAGTGTGTTATGTGTATTTCATGTTGTTAAGAAACCTATGATGAATTGCCTTCATTGTGATATATGATTTTACTTTAAACTTTGATAGAGTTATGAGTTAGAACCAAATAAAAACATTATACGTCTGTTTTTAAGTTGCAAGTGTAACAATAATAAACGAAAAGGCTATGTGTTGTAATCTGTAATATTTAGATCCAGTTGGCTTATAGAATATTAATTTTCTTATTATAAGTTTGCTAAAATTTATAAGAGTTTACTTTTATTAATAAATAAATATTAAAAATATATGATTAAACAATTAAAATATAAAAATAAAATAATTTGATTTAAATATATTTTAAATCTAAATAATTGAAATTAAATTTATCAAAATTCATAATTTGTTATATTCAAAAAAAAAAAATTCTATGAAGTTCTTATATAAAGTAACTAAATATAATCAAATCCAAAAGATTTTAAGAATGAGTTGATATAATTTTATAAATAAGAAATGTAAAAACGGAAAACTCAATTAATAAACTCACAAGTTTAATCAACTTTACAACTATCATGAGTTTAAAAACATGTTAATATGATTTTATCATATGAAAATGTAAACAATGCAAGCTCGGTGAGTCAATTCGTAAATTTGACAACAATGATAGATAGCAATAAATTAAAACACATCGTAGGAGGATCCAATAATAGTTTTTTTGACACTTGAGATGCTCTATTCCAGTTTGGTTCACACGAAATAACAGGGTCATGCCTTGATTTCGTATTTGAATAATCTATCATTTATTAAATACATAACGAACATTAAATAACAAAGCTGGCTGGATCCAGAGCAGTATGTTTCTAACATTAAATAATATGAGTGTTGTAATCTGTCAAGTGTTCGTTTAACGAAGTTGGCTTGATTTCGTATTAGAATAATCTGTCGACTATAAGTTTAACAATTAAAACGAAAAGGCATATGAGCGTTGTAACTTGCAAGATTTATAGGCTAATGTTGGCATATTAGATATTAATTTCAATGTTTAAGATATCAAAATTCGGAACTGGCAACAGTTAAGAGGATCTAATAACATTTTGTCAACACTTGAGATGCTCTGTTTCATTCTATTTGAAAAAATAGAATTATGCCTTCGGTTAAGTTATGTATTTATATGATACCTCAGTTATTAAATATATTGATTTGATTGTGTTTTTATGTCTAGGAGTCAAAAATAAAATATTTAATCCAAGAATCACAATATAATGTAATATTTGGATCATCTTGCTCAAAGAGTCTTTTAATTTGACTTCCCTAGATAAATCTAAATGTTAAGAGAAATTGGTTAAAAAAAGGGTTTTAGAAATTAAATATTTTATTTTTTTAATGGAAAATATAATTTAATTAAATAAATAAATAAACATGCCACTCAAATTAATTTAAATCATAAGAAAAGTATATAAATCTCACAGGTAAACTTTAATCACATAAACTCAATCCACAATTTATAGAAACAGTTATCAAGTTTCACACAAAAGAAAATATATAAATAGGAAACAAAACTAAATCAAACAAGAAGAATAAAAAAAAAAAAAAAGAAATAAACTCACGTAGTGCATTAACAATGATCTACGAGCATGAACCATGAAGATTGGCAACTCTGCTGGAGGAGAAACAAGAAGGTGATGAATGGTGTTGTGGCCTCAGCGTGGTTGGAAGATTGGCAACTCTGCTGCTCCACCACTCTCAGCTCTCTTTCTCAGCTCTGCACTTGTGTGAAGAAAAGATTTCGCCGGAGTTGGAAATGTCGCCGGAAATGGGGGTCGGAATTTCAGAATGTATTAGCTCTGCCTCAATCTCATTCATGACGCTGAACTCTGATTCTCCAAGTCGGGTCTGTGTCATCCGACACTCTCAGCTTGGCTATGATCTCTGCTCTCTCTGTTAGTTCCTTTGCTGCTTCAAGAGTTCTCCGGAATGGGTGCCGGAAATGAAATTCCGACGGTGGTGAAGTTAGCAACAAAGGAGGTCGAGAGTGATGATGAAGAGACAGTGCTGTTATTCTCTAATTCCTCTCTCTCACTCACTCTCTCTCTCTCTCGTGAAGCTCTCTTGAAGCTTGGCCGGCGGTTGTTGGTGGTGGAAGTAGAACAGAGGAATGGTGATGGTGGTTGCTGGCGACTATGATGATCTGAAACAGAGGAAGGAGGAGGATGAAGGTGGTGTGAAGATAATGGAGGTGAAGGTGCTGCTAGGGTGATAAAAGAAAGGAAGAAAGAAGATGATGAGTGAACTGTGATGAAAACGATGAGGAAGGAGAGTTGGTGTGACAAATCTTAATTTTATTATATTTTTTTATATTTTATTTGAGGATCTTATTATATTAATTAAATTTAAAATATTTTAATTATGATAAATAGATATTAAAAGTAAATATATTAAATTAGGATTAAAAATAATAAAATTGTCAAAAATATTATAATTACTTTTAATTATTAATTCTTAGGAGAATTTGAGATTGATTTAATTGTTTTCAATTAAAAATCGTTGAAATTATGAGTTAAAATCTGAAAATGGTAATTTGGGATTTGAATTTTATAATATACAGTTTGGTACCATTAAATTTGAACTTGCTAATCTATTCTTACCAAAACACAGCGTTTTGGCAGCTTAGGTCAGATCTTTAATCAGTTCAAAATGGGAATTGCAGGACTTCTGGAGGGGGCTGCGAGCCTGCGACTTTGTGTGAGAGCAGCCGCAGGTTAGAGTTGAAAAACCAGAGGGAGGCTGCAACGGAGAGGGGTGGCATCGGCGACCTTCACTCCATACACCTCATCACCTTCCATCATCTTGCATCCACCATCATTGTCACCCCTTTACCACCGCACCACACCCACAGGCCGCCGGCAGAGAGAAGTCGCAGAGCTGGGGAGCTGAGATTAGGAGGAACTGCTGCGAGACCTCACCCCTCATCGCCTTCACCTTTCTTCTCCATTGTCGTCCACCATCGCCGGTAATCTGTGCTCGAGCAGTTGGAGAGTGGAGTAACCGCGAGGATCAGAGAGCGAGACAGAGCGATGCCGGAGACGCTGTGAGACAGGGACCCTTCACCAAATCCACCATCGTCTTCCACCGTCATCAACTTCACCTTCATCAGCTCTTCTCCTCCGTCATTTACCGACCTTCTCCTTCCAGAGCTACAACCCCCGTGCTTCCCCTGTTTCTGAAATCACCACAAGTCGTGGCTTCCCTGTCTCTCGATTCAAATTCAACACCAGCATTCCCTTATTCAATATTAATTGACCCCTTTAATTGGTGTTCGATATGTCTGAAATTGGGGAATTGTTTGGTGAAGCTGAATTGATAGCTGGCAGTGGCTAAAATTTCTCATAATCCCTTATAGCAAGAGAGGTAATGGCATGAACTTGGAGTTTTAATACGGAAGTTTTTACTCTTTCAATTTTCTATTTCTATATTATATTTGTGATTCCACGGTGTTAGGATGAATTTTAATATTTTATAATGTTGAATTGATTTATTTTGGTGTGTTTGGAGATTGGATGTGGCTTGAACCTTTGTTAGATACTTGACATTGTGTTTAATTAGTTTAATTATAATTTCTTTGTGCTGGTTGGTCATTGGATTGATGATTTTGTGAACATTTTGTCTCAAGGTGACTTTGTCAATAGATCAATGGTGTCTTATATTTACATTGGTTAATTAAATGTGAATTTATTAATTGTATTTAGTATTGGATTTTAGCATCATTAATCTTAAATTAAAATTAATGAGAAAATCAAGTGGTAATGCGAGGTGGCTCGGTATTTTTAAGTTCAGTTAATTGCTAGAGAGCTTAATCAACTTAATTTAGAGCGATTAATATACAATGTGGCTTGATATTAATCAATCTACATTTAGGCTAGTATAAGGGATGGCCCTTAGAGTCATTTTTGGAACTAGCACGATAAATCTCTCATAATTAGTTTAAGTGAGGATTGTTTTTGCTATTATTATAAGGGATTGCTTCACTAGTAGAAAAATGGCGTTTTAGACCGGTTAAAATTGACTTTTCAGACCAGTTTTGGATCAGGTCTTAATACAACCAGTCTAAAAAGCATGTCACTTTTAAGACCGGTTTGGTAACCGGTCTTAAACAGTCCCACTTTTAAGACCGGTTGTATTGACAACCCGTTTTAAAATAAACCATTTTAAGATTGGTTGTCATGAGCATTGGTCTTAAAAGACCTCTTTTGTAGGTAATACAGAAACACTTTTAAGACTAGTTTTCCATATAACTGGTTTAAAAATTTGACTTTTAATACCAGTTGTACATAAAATTGGTCTTAAAACTTAAATTTTAAAACCTGTTATATGGGAAACCGGTCTTAAAAGTTATATTTATAACCATTCTTAAAAGTATTATAATTTTTTTATTGTCTGTGATTAATTTAGTTATCAGAACGCATCCTAGAATTGCTACTTCCAATGCCATACTTATTAAGTGCCATAAGGTGTTCAGTTTGCTTACACTTACCATTTCCTTTTTTTTAACCTCTCATTGGGAACTTGTAACATAACATGTCATATATCCTCATGTAATGTGTTGTTTAAAACCATCTATATATATGCATAATTGTTTAAAACACATACAGGTCAATGATATAGCTCAAACAGATTCACATGTATAAATGCATGAATGCACATAATCACAAAAACAATAAACATGTCAAATCATGCAACCAACAAGTTTTGCAATCAACTAACAAGTCAATTCATCGATATATACAAAAAATTCCTCAGTTTTACAATAACTCACTGTTGTAAAAGTTCATAAATGAATTTAGTACAACAATTGCAAATGTGATCAATATTCTTTTGGAAAGGGGTTAGCAAAATCAAACATCTGAAACACCAGAGTCAGACAAAACATTAACTTCACTTAAAAAAATAAAAGTAATACAAACTTTTTGAAATATATATACATTTACCTCTTGAGTAAATTATGTCGTGCCTAGAGTAATAATATAATAAATGTGCCTCAGAACATACAACTCACACAAGTTAGACCCCGATGGTTGCCTACGGGTCTGAAAAATAATATGATATCATTAAAATAAATATAAAATTAAAGCATGACTTATTATCGAATACCTTCTTAAAACAAACCAATATGTAACTAACCTTTGGCAAGATCTATGTAGGGTCTTTTAGGTCACGAATAAGCCTACCACAAGCAGTGTGTAGGAATGTCCACATAGCCCTATATCATCAAAATCACAAAGGTTACTTATTTTAAACAAATTTCATAAATTTTGCACATGAAAAGTAATTAATATATAATGCAAGAAAACTTACGAGTTCAAGGTTTTCTTCAATTCACTAGTTGGCTTGTTGAGGTGGAGGGAGCATAAGAGGATGACAGAATAACTCTTCTTGCACAAAATAGCCAATTACCAATGATTACTAAAAAAAGGGAAGACTTTTAAGCAATATAAAACATTATGTATATTATGAAATATAAATTTGTTTCTTACCCATGTAAATATGGAGCCAAAAAACACTCAATTAGGGGTTTACTGAGCCTATGTTATAAGTATGTGTGTCTGATAGCAGCAGTGGTCCCTTTGCCGTAGAGTTGAACTGGACATAAGAGTTCAAATTTATTGGTTTTTCCATAGTCAACAACCTACGATTTATGTACCCACAATAATGCAAGCACACAAATCAAAGTTTAACGGCATAATTTATAAAATATTAACTTCCAATTTAAGAAGATACTTACATTACAAAGAGTTGGACAATCAAAACCGTAAGCTGTTGTAGGGGACCTACCAGGGACATTAAATCATCCTTCTCAAGATAGCATTGCACCCTTAACTTGCCAACAGATGACTCAGTAGGCCAATCTCTTATTTGAAAGGACATATTATATGCCATCAGAATCACTTGCTACATGACATTCGATGGAGGCTGTGAAACATCTTGAGTGGAGGGAGGTAGAGGTGGCGGCGGCAAGGATTCCTCAGCTCGATTAGAAATAAGGTTCTTTGGCCACAAGATGAAATAGTTGAGGACATCGCCCATAATCTTGAAGTCATCAACAGGGATAGGGAGAGGTGCATCTGCAATGATCACCTCTTCAACTGCCACTCCGACTTGATCATCCTTTTTTTCTTGGGGGTGGACAGTTGATACCAAGTTGTGCACGCTCCCCTATGCAACTAATCGTCTTAGAGGATCCTCCACAAACAAGTCACAAGGCTCACCAATTTCTTTTCTAGGACCCTCTGATGACTGACCAATACAACTCCCTTTAGTGCTCTATTTAGGGTTTAGGGAATGAGCCTGGGGAGCATTGGTGTCTGCTTGTCTTGTGCTGTCAAGATCATCAATTCCTCCTTTATCTTGCTGAACCTTTCTTTAAATTGTGCATCAAATGATGCTTCTGCCTCGGCCTTAGCTTCCGCCCTTACAATGGCCAATATATGCTCCATCTCCTCCCTAGTCACCATACTACTTGAGGAACGACGTGGGGGTACTCCAAAGTAATCCCTTATGCCTACCCTGCCCAAACACGGCCGGGATGCTCATGTTTTTCTGTAGCAACGGTCAAGATGTCATTCCTCCCATTCAACTTAAATGAACCCTTAGCATGTTTTTTAAAGCTCCTCTTGTAAGGCACGTAATACAATCATAAGTAATGAATTTTTGTTTACTCACTAATTAATAATAACAACAATACTTACAATTTTTTCACCAACTATATAAGATTGTTCACTTGTATAAGACCTGCTCCTCTTTTGGTGAACGAACTTCCACATTTCTTCGTGGCGTATTAGAGATGGTGGAGAAAATATAACAAAAGGATCAGATTGAGCTGCTTCTTCCAACCTCTTCTGTTTAGCCGCCAACAAGTCTTTTTCAGCCTTCGCATAACCCCCACGAGACATTATATAGGGGCAATCATTCTTTCTTCCACTCTCTTATGCCTTTTTCCTTTTTTCCTGTGAATTCGGGTGTTTATGGCACATTTGGGACAAGGAGTTATGCGAGCAGCAGTGACGCCAACATGCAGTTCGGAGGCGTCCCTTACTATGGCAAGCTTCTTGATGTGGTCGAGCTTAATTATCAAGGCCGTTTCACCGTGACGCTGTTCAAGTGTTTGTGGGCAAATACCACTACTTCTCGGGGGCTGACAACTGACGACCTAGGGATCACATCAGTCAATTTCTCACGCCCGATTCATACTGGTATTTCTCAAGATGATGAGCCGTATATTCTAGCTTCAGAGGCACATCAGGTTTATTATGTCGAGGACGAGCGGCATAGGGATTGGCACATGGTCGTTCATTTAAAGCCAAGAGACCTTTACGACATGGGTGAAGGCGATAACATCGCCTACGAGAGTGAGCCATTTCAGCCAGCTGATTTTGAAAACTACTTCCCTGAAGGCGATGACAATTTACCTCTACTGCGGTGAGTTTTTTTAAGTCCACGTCATTTCAATTAAATTTTTTAAATTTAATAATACATCAATAACAATAATTTTTCTACAAAATTTCTGTAGGGATGGCGACGATGAGTGATCAAATTCAATTGTAAAAAATTTGTCTTTACAAAAAATGCAAAAAATTTGTGTTAAAATAAAATGTAAAAAAAAATTAAAATAATATTTGTAGAATTCAAGTGTAAAAAATTTTTCTTTACAAAAAATGCAAAAAAATTGTGTTAAAATAAAATGTAAAAAAAAAATTAATATAATATTTGTAGCGGTTATTAAACCGCTACAAAAAAATAAATAACCGTTACTAAATAATAACCGCTACATTAACTGCTACAAATAATTAAACCGCTACAAAAATATAAATAACCGCTACTAATTAGTAACCGCTACATTAACCGTTACAAATGATACGTGAATCCCTATAAATACCCTTATCACAACTCATTTCAAATACTCCCCAATTTCTTTTCACCTTACCCTTCTTTCATTTCCTCTCATTTACAACTTCTTTCGTATGAGTAGAGGAGCTGAATAATACGATCAAATATGGTAACAAGATTTTCAATTTCTTTTAGAATACTTCTTTCCTTTCTATAAAATTTATTCTAAACATCTTTTTTTCTAGATATATCATAACTCTATCTCATTTTCATCTATTTTTCATATACAATTACATTATATTATAAAACATAATAATTCCTTATTACCTAACTATCCTTAATAATATTATTAATATAAATTTTATACTAATCATATTCAATTACATTTTTTCTTTTTAATTTATTAATAATTTAAACTATTAAATAATAAACTAATTGAAATAGATAAAATAATAACAAATTAAACTATTTAATATAATATTGAAAAAAAAGAAAAAAATCAACGTATATTTTAAAAAAAAAATTTTAAATTTTTGTAGCGGTTATTAAACTGCTACTAAATAACGCGCCTTTTTAAAGCTAAATTTAAATTTTTTGGCGCCAAATTTGAATTTCATGAAATTAGTAGCGGTTTTAAAAACCGCTACTAATTTCATGAAATTCAAAATTAGTAGCGGTTTCTTAACTGCTACAAATAAAAAATGTCATTTTTAACAAATTTTCATTTTTATATATTTGTAGCGGTTTTTAAACCGCTACAAAAAAAAAATTCTTTTTTAAAGCTCTCAATAAAATTTTTTATATTTGTAGCGGTTATATAACCGCTACAAATATCTCTTGATTTTGTAGCGGTTACTATAAACCGCTACAAAGGTTGTAGCGGTTAGTTTTGATTGAGTAGCGGTTTTATAAAACCGCTACAAAACCGCTTGCAACGTACGATTTAGTAGCGGTTTTCGTAACCGCTACTAATCTAGTTTGTAGCGGTTAGAACCGCTATGAATACCCATTTTTAACCGCTACTAAATCACGTTTTTTTTGTAGTGAAACAAAACAAAAACCATACAATCCATCTCTCCCCTACGCTTAATCCTTGCATTGTCCTCAATGCACATAAAGACTAATGATATGACAATGGTGCTCAATAATGCAGCAAAGAATCAATGTGAGAAAAGAGTTGATTAACACACAAAGAAAAGACAAAAACAACACACAAGACACAAGCTACCTTTTTCTATTAGAGTATCCCTCCCCCATACTTGTTCAACATCATGAAATCATGCAATAAATAGTCCAAAATAGTAGAACAAGGTAAAGGAAGGAAGCAACATTATCATGGAGGCTTGTAGCTAGTGTGGTATAAATGGAGATGGTTGGCTCAAGTATGGAAGTTTCCGCCATAGTCATCCTTTACTTTATAAGTCCTCTTATAACACTTGGCAACCACTTCTAAAGGACCAATCCATGTCTCCTGGAATTCTTCATGTGGAGTAGAATAATGAGGCACATAAGCCATAACATAGTCACCAACTTCAAAAGTAGTCTTTTGTGCTTAAAGCTCCGCATGAGTGAGTTGACTTGGATCAATGGACAAGGCATGGAGCAAAAGTAGTGAAGAGCTTCCAAATCTATCCTTAGGCCTCAAAGGCTTCTCTTTGCTAGGTGGTGGATTAGTATGGATTTGACACACCACCTTCACCAGGTTGGAAACTTGCCTCAAGGCTTTAAAAATGTTCAATGACTACTTTGAATGAGTCTTGACAGCTCCACTATACCCTGTACTATAATCACAAACAACACCTTTCTCAAGAAAATTTGGGTTAGTGGAAAACTCAACAAGTATAGCATCATTTAGTAAAATAGCACATGGTGTGGAACAAGTGTAGTCCAGTGAACTAGCACTAGAACACTTGGCATCACTACCATGGGAGGGGGGAATTAAAAGAATAGCGGATAAAAGGGGTAGAAATAATCATATGTGCATCAACATGATTCATATATCCACTAGAAACTAACTCATGCTTAATATGATCATTATTATGCAATTCATCAATAAAATGCACATCAAGTAAAGAATAGTCTTCACGTGGGTGTTTCATTATTTCATACATATTAAAATGCACAAAATGATCACCAACAGACATAGTTATAGAACCTTCCTTCATTTTAATCTTAGTGTTAGCATTTCTTATGAAAGGCCTACCCAAAATCAATGCACCTTCACTCATACTCTCCTTAGATATGTCTAAAACATAGAAATCTGAGGGAATGAGCAAGTAATTAACTTTAACTAACACATCCTCAAGCACTCCAAGTGGATATCTAATTGTTTGATCTGCTAATTACAAAATAACTCTAGTGGGCTTGAGTATAGTGACTCCTATGGACTCATTAACAGATTTGGGCATCATATTTATTGCATCACCTAGGTCAAGCAATCCCTTAGGAATTATGAAATTCACAATTGTGCAAGGTATAGTGAAACTTCCCGGATCTTGACACTTAACCGGTAATTGGGGCTTATACAATGCACTCACATTAGAAGGAAGTTGGATCATCTCATTAGGCTTGAATTTTTTCTTGTATTTGCATAGGTCCCTTAAGATCTTATCATATTTGGGTTGTTTAAGAAGTTCAAGTAAAGGTATATTGACTTCAATGTTGCTAAACAATTTATACAAATCATTATCATGCTTTTCACTAGCCTTTTTTATGCCTTGAAGATACAAGTGAGGGAAAGGAAGGTCTTTCAAATTTACCTCTTTACCTTGGTAGACAAAGGTTCCATAATGCTCATGTTGGGTTCCTTATTCAACTCCTTCATTCCTTTGGCTTGTAGAACTTATGGAGGAAGTTTTCTTCAAGATGCTTTTCTTCTTTTGGCTCTCGGATGAAGGAATGATTTGGAATGTGGAAGCTTGCTCTTGTATGCTTTCATCATAAACAACTTCTTCTTCATCCTTTTTTGGATCATCAAGTCCAACTTGCTTACCACTTCTTAGTTGGATAGCATTTAAACTCTTAGGATTCACCACAACATTAGAAGGCAAGGTTCCCTTCTTGGCATCATTCTCACTCTTTGCATTAGCCAATTGAGAAACAAAGGTTTGAAGATTGTCATGCTTCACTTCCATTTGTTCAATCTTGTCACAAAGCTTGCTCATCATCTTTATCAAGGTCTCATTAGTGTTAGTGTCTTGAATAGGTACCTCTATTGATGTTGATGGACCTTGATAAGAAGTCATAGAGGGATTCCTAAATTGTCTTTGAGAATTTTCAGTACCTCTATAGAAGCTCTCCTTCCCTTGATAGCCTCTAGTGTCATTGCCTACCATCTAGAATTGGAATTGTCCTTTCACCCTCCATTGAAATTGTTTTGATTATATTAGGGTGGCCTTTGATAATTCATAGTAGCCACATCACATTCTCTAGCTTGAGAAGGACAAGTCAAAGTAGTGTGCATAGGGCTACCACAAGTTTTACAAGAAGTAGGCACCAAGGCTTGAGACATAGGAGGAAGATACGAAGCACCAACATTGAGGACTTGTTAAGCTTGAATGGTCTTTTGCATACAACCCATTTGATCACTTAAAATGGCCAACTTGTTCAAAATCTCATCGTTAAACCAAGCTCCAACTCCACATGCTTGAGCTCTTTCTCTTGTACCAAATTGTTTGTTATTGGCAGCCATCTTTTCAAGGAGACCCCAAGCTTCTTGAGAGGTTAAATCAATTAGAGAACCACTAGCTGCAGTATCAACGGTGTCTTTGTTGTGATCAAGCAACCCATTATAAAAGTATTCCACCAAGTGTGGTTGGAAAATTTGATGGTGTGGACATTTGGCAAGGAATGCAAAAAATCGAGTCCAATATTCATACAAGTTCTCACCCATTGCTTGTTGAACGCTATAAATTTCTTTTCTCATCTTAGCCATTCTTGTAGCTAGAAAGAATTTCTCTAAGAAGACTTTCTTTATTTGCTCCCAAGTCAAGGTTGCAAAGTGGCAAGGAAGCATATAAAGCCACTCTTTAGCTTTTCCTTCCACAGAAAAGAAGAAAGCATGGCTCATGACTTCATCCAAGTCAGTACCCGGAGGCTTCATGGATGAGTAAACCATGTGGAGAGTCTCCAAATGGCTATGTGGAGACTCCAAATGGCTATTTGGAGAGTCTCCAAATGGCTATGTGGAGAGTCAAGGTTGCAAAGTGGCAAGGAAGCATATAAAGCCACTCCTTAGCTTTTCCTTCCACAGAAAAGAAGAAAGCACGGCTCATGACTTCATCCAAGTCAGTACCCGGAGGCTTCATCGATGAGCAAACCATGTGGAGAGTCTCCAAATGGCTATGTGGATCTTCACCTTCATTACCATGAAATTTAGGTAAAGCACTTATCAAATGTCCTTTCAATTCAAAATTAGCATTGAAATTATAGAAGCCATAAAGATTATAATCAACATTGGAAGAAATTATATCTCTTATGCTCCTATTTCCTACATCATCATGCACATGATTATTATTGTGAGGTACTTCATTATGGTCATTATTAGGAACCTCATTATCTTGATGTTCAACGTGTCCATCCATGTTTTGATCTAGCATAATATGATGATTAATGAGAGGGCAATCAATGAGGTCAACAAAGAAATCACTACTATCAATAGCAATGTCCAGCTTTGCACACACAAAATGATAGCAAAATCTGATTAAAAGATAGAGCAATTTTACAGCAAAATTTCAGCTTGAAGCTCAAATCTGAGTCAAAAATCCAGAAATTCAGTTCTTGAAATTTTGCTTATATGGTTTGGTAAACAATTGATACTCACAGATTGAAGTCAGTAGTTGAGAGCCAACAATGTGCAACAGATTTATTCCACAATGCAAATCCAAGCAAAATGGAACAGGGTACTTCCAAGACACAAGTGCTCAAGTGATTGCAAATAAATGAGATTCAACAAGACAAATACAGTTGAAAAAGTCCCAAGACTTATAAATCAGCAACAACACTCTAAATGACTTATATGATTTCGAGGGCTATTGACAAATCTGAGTTATCAATTCCACAATAACCAAGAGTTTCAGAGGGTAATGCAGAGATGCAAAACAGAATTAGCTCTTTAGTTTCAGCAAGAATTTAGTTAGCAGCAGGTGCACACCAATAACAGCAGATAGAAATAAGATCTGATGACCAAAATGACACTATCAATTTCTAGTAAAGTAACATCAAAGTGATATGCATAGATTCAAAGTGACAAACCAGCAAAAGTCTAGCAGAGTATGCAATATGAAATCAAGTGGCTAGCCTCAAAAATTCAGATCAGAACTAGAGATTTAGAAGAACGTATTACAGCAATTTCATAGCTTGAGATGAATGGGGTTTTAAAATATTACAGCAAAAGTGATGTTGATTCAAATTTTTTGTTTTTTGGGAATAGTCATAAGGACTAGCAGCAGTCAGAAAAAACAATCACAGCAAAGATTTGATAGAACTTGAACAACTTCATACTTAGCAAGCTAACCAAATTCAATGAATCCAAGGAATTAACTTCAAGCAGTTTCAAGACTCAAAGCAAAATCAAAGCACACAATATGGTCCTTATCATAGTGGGACAATTTTAGTTCCAAGTTTCCAAGGGTAATCACAGTGAACAAGACACAACAAGTGACCAATTGACACTTCACCAAGCTAAAATGTGAGATACTCGATCAGATTTCAAGTATTCAATCCAAATGGCAATTCGAAATGCAAGATCAGATCATATTAGCTTCTCATATTCAGCCAAAGACAGTTCTTCCAACAGAAAATTGTTGAGAATCAATGACAGTCACTTAAGCACTCACCTTGATAGCAATTTCCTCCATAACAATCAGATTCACAAAATAGCCAGCGAAAATTCACCGAAGAAACTTGATTTTATAACAATTCAACTTAAGAAATTCAGAGTTGATTTCTACAATATCAAAAGCTCAATCACAGCAACATCAATCTAGAACGAGTTAAGAACAACAGTAATAACATCCAGCAATTTATCAACTTTCAGCATCAACACGCACAAGTGCAGGAAATCATCCAAGTTCAGCAGCTTTAATAGGACAGCAACAGAATTTTCATGGGGAGAATTTTGCAGAAATCAAATTTTCTTTCGAATATGGTTAAAGCACTCTTACTTTTAGTAGAAAGCAAAACTTTCACTCACAATTCACCTTAGTTCATCATACTCAATTAAGTTCACAACTTACAACCTAAAAAATTCACCACAAGAATGCAGTGATTTCAGAAATTCCAAGAGAGAAATTCAAATTCAATTCCCAAGAAGACAACAAGTTCAGTGGAGTCATAGTGTGAGAATGACAGTGCAGTAGTGCGAAACATTCAACAAGTCAAGAGGTAAAACTTTCAGCAATTTATTTCCAAAATTCCATAGTTTACTTCCTTCAAAGTTAAAACCAGTCTTACAATTATCTAGTAAATGCAGCAGCAAGAGTTAAGAAACTCACAATCCAGATTAGCAGCAAAGAATTCTATTGCAGCAGAACATGTCTCAGCAAGAGTTCAAGAGTTAACTCAGCAATTCAGGGCAGAATTCAAGTTTTAAAATCAATGCACATCAGTTTAGCAAGGTTGAACAAGTTAGAAAGCAAATGAGTCCTCAAGTTAGTAGCAACAAGTGTATCATGGCAGTGATTAATTGAAAACTGAGTTTATGACAGCAACTAACAGTGTTTTTGACAGCAACAAAAAATGAAGTGCTAGTGCAGCAGAAATTCAATTCCTGAATGCAAATGTTCTAATGATTGCAAACTAGTTTCAAGTCACTTGTCAAGTTCAACTAGGCAGTCAAAAGAGAGGAGAGCTCAGAAATCCATGATTCAAGTCACCCAAGAAGAGAGTGCAATGCTAAAAATCCTTCTAAGTCAATTATTCAAATGTACTAGGTAAGTTTAGCTTCAGAAAATGGACACTAACAGTAGATTGAGCTGAAGCAATGAAATTCCACTTGGAAAACCAATGGACAGCAATTAAGTTCCAAAAAAGACCATAACAGTTCAGCCAGCCAATAATTGTACTAATCTCCAATATCCAATGACTACACAAGCAAAATTTCACATCAACTTTGAAGTATAACTCTGTACATCAGTAAGATCCCAGGAATGTAGAACAAAATTATGTCAAAATTTCAGTTCCAGGTGCAGCTAGACATCTGAGTTTAGAATTAATGCAATAATCACAGCCAGCAACTAAAATGTAACTTCAAGAGTCAAAATCACATAAACAAAGGCCCAATATGACAGTAAAGATTTCACAAAAGCCAAGTTGAAACATCTTTGCACTATTGAATGGCACAATGCGTTTTTTTTTCAATGAGTCAGTGATCAGCTGCAAAGTACCTTTGAATAGGCAATCAAACAACAAAATCTAGTAGCTATCAACCACGCTAAGGCACTAAAAAAAATAAAAGCAAAACACTCTAAATAGGGAGAAAAAATTTGACACCTAATATAACTAACATCCTAACAAATCGAAACAAATTTTTTTTTTTCAGTATTTCTAGAAAATGTTCTTCTTTTTTTATAAATTGAAAACAAGAACTCCTAACCTACACAAACTACACCCCGTCAAATTTTTGCAATTGACACCCAATTACCTAGGAGCTAGGGTCCCCGGCAACGGCACCAAAATTTAAGAGCCATATTGTGGGGCTATCAAATAAAACTAAGCTAAATGCAATATAAGGCAACTAACATATGTCGATCTCTACATGGAGCCTATATTTAGTTCCTAAGTAATCTAGAGTAAATAACAAATTAACCAGAGAGTATGGGATGTGAGTTTCATCTATCTAATTAAACTAAAGAGCTACTTGTTTATGAATTTTTCAATGTATAAAGTGAATGAGTGGGTGTAAATGCAAGAGATGAATGTCCTAGGTGATTGAATCCACTAACCATCCTTATCCAATTTTAATTTTTAAGTTCCTCTCTTAACTAAGCACAAGGACTAGCAGGAACCCTTACTAATCAATACTCCTAACTTCTCAATTATATCTAAACTTAGACTCAATTATCAATTAGAAGTACCTAAAGTACTTAGCTCATGCTAGATTCAAAGAGATCCTCTCTACCACCAATTAATTCCTAGAAACCTAGCAAACAATTGATTTTAAGAGCATAGAGGAAAGCAATTGAATAACAAAAGAGTGCTATAGTCCAATTACAATCCATAAGTACAAATCTAGCACAAATATCATCATCCAAATTACATCAACCGATTAAATCATCAGCCATATACACAAATCATAAACTCTAGCAACCTAGAATCATAATCTGTATATACATAGAGTGGAAGATGTAATTAAGATACAAAGAATTCCCCTAGTTGCTCAAGGACTCAGGTTAGCTTCACCATCATCATTAAACGAAAGATTCTAGCTGCTCATGATTCGAAAATAAGCTCCTCTAGACCTCTAGACTGTCATGTTCATTGCAGATCCAAAAAAACAGAGAAAACATGGAATTAATCGATGGAAAAATGGAAGGAGAAGGAGAGGCGGTAAGCATGGAAAAGTGGATCGAAGAATGGAATGGAGAAATGGGAGTGAACCCTAGAAAAACTAGCATCCGCATGCGATGAAGCACTCCCACTCCCAAAACGTGACTCCTCCCCCTATTTTTCTATTCGATCTGGGGAGTATAAAATATAAGGTCTTGTTTGGGATGGGCAAAAATTTGAGGGATCTTAAGGCCAAGAAACTCAAGCCACCAAACAATGCCTAATTCCTTTCTCAAGCATATTAAAATTAGAAAATTAAGAGATAAAATCTGTACATATGCTTTCATTTATTTCCATCTTTGTCCTCCATTAAGTTCTAATGTATCATGTCATCACCTACATTAAAAAGATACACAAAGGTAATATCATATGTTCACAATTAATTAATAATGAGAATAACAAATATTATTTAAAATATATCAATTTAGCAAATTTAATTCCCAAATCACCTTTGCACTCAAATCTCACATTAATACCTAATTATGCCCAAAATAATTAATCAAATCCCACAAAAGTCTAAGGTTAATCACTAAAAGATATGTAAATATTTAGCTCTATCAATTGAAACAATTTTATTTCCCTTTTTCTTTCAAATTTTCACCTAGCAAGGAAAAATGGATTAATGGAATTAAATATGCCAAATGTCAATATCATATGAAAAGGGATTAGTTTATAATTGATTAAGAAGAGCACATATCTAATTGCATTAAAATATTGCTTCTTCGACAAAGTAATCATGATTATGGTACAATACTTGAGTGCATAGTTAGATTAGTTCGAACAAGCAATTTGGTTAGTGGAGACATAAGGGGGGACGCTTTTTGAAGCTAACCAAAGGGAGAGGAAATTAGTCTAAAACTAATTGAAGCCTAATGACACAATTGGAAGAAGATAAGACCACTTGCCAACTGTCACCACAAGATGCCATCTTGGAAATCAAGGGATTAAAGGAAAGAGAGATATTTTATAAAACACATTTCCTTCCTCTTCCCTTGCTCATTTCAGCCAGCATAAGAGAAAGGGGGGAGAGAGGGAGGGGGAGAGAGCTTTGGAGATTTAGAGAGAAGGAAGAAGAAGCTTAAAGCAAGAGTTGATCTCTTAGGCATTTTTTTTTTTGTAATGTTGTTTGGAAACCTTCTCTAAACCCTTCTTCTCTATGAAATCCATGGTTTAGAAGACACATCTTGATCTCAAGGGGAGAGAGAGAGAGAGAGAGAGGAGGAGTCTAGAGAGAAAGTTCAAGAACTCAAGAGGTAACTTCACAAAACTCAAATCTATACTAATTTGTTGTAGTTGTTGATGTTTGTTGTTGGGTTTGATGATTTTTGGTTGAGTTTGTAAATTTGGAAAGTGTTAACCCTAAGGGGTTATGCTGCTCAAATTTCTTTGAATCATGGTTAGAGTGTGTTTAAATGGCTTAATAATGGATTAGAAGTGAAAAGGAGTAATCTTTAGAAGTCAACACAAAACTCCGATTTTTCCTTTTTCTTGAGAAGTTTCGGCCAACACTGTTTTGGGGGGAAGGAGTTGGATTTTAAGTGATCTGATGGTTCCATTGGATTCAGGAGGCAAAAATAAGTGGGTTATAGTTTGTCACTTTTTTGGAAAAGTTCAAAAATATATAATTATGAAAACGCCCCTAAAACCTTAAAACGGGGTTGTCAAGGTCAATTTCGTAATTTTGGAAAAATGTGCCATTGGGCCGGGGTCTCGAGGGCATTTTGGTAAATTTTCACCATAGACTAATATAATCATAAGAAACACTATGGAATAGTCTAAAATGATATTTGGATAGGTTATGACTTTGTACATTTAATATTTTAGGACTGAGTCGGAAGCTGGAAGCGATACATTTTATGAGGCAAATTAAAAAAAGAGTTAATAGAACTTGAGGTAGGGACAACCATCTCTCATACATTATGTAAATAATTGTATATATCTGTTGCTGTATTTAGTGATATGATTGGGTGCTAGAGACATAGTACGTAATTGTGGTTCAGTGCCTAACAAAGGTATATTGAAATCCTAACTATGGTCGATGACTCAGTTGAGGTATACTATCGAAAATCCTAGTTGTGTTCGATGACTCAGTTAAAGTACACTATCAAAAATCCTAGCTATAGTCGGTGATTCGGCTGAGGTATTTACATGTGAATCGAGTTGAACTTTCATTTTTGTCTAATATGGTGCACTACATATTTAATTTTCACATTTCATATGTCGATCATATGTTTCTACTGGGATTCTTCGGGATCTCACCCCTTTTTCAAAAACAAATATCTCAGCCGGTGTTAGTGAGATGAAAGGCAAAGGCGTAGACACCGAAAAGTGATTGGCATGTGTCTTGAGGTAAGGTCAAAGCAGGTGATTATAATTAGTCTATTTTTAAGATATTTGGGGAATTCTGTAAATATTGAAATTTCCGCTTCCGTACTTTGTGTACAAATGACTTGGGATTATATACGAATACTTTTATCAGTATAAATGTACTTTTCTGTATACCCATAGAATTCCTTCTTTATTTCTCTTCGATTATCGAAATAGAAACAGGTGTTGACAAATAGCAGAGTAACAGCAAAGAAACCATGGCAGCCATGAATAAAAGGGAAATATGATGAGAGAATGAAGAGATATCAACTTAATGGGAAAGAAGGGAGTGGTAAATGAGCTAATGTAATGAAAGAATGGAATGATGCTAGTGGTGGAGGGTCGTTGTTGGAGATGATATGGAGGAAGAAAATGAAAATAGCTGAATTATGGCGAAAATGAACAGAAGAATTTAGAGGAGTATGACGGAAACAAAACAGAGGGAACGGAGGTGGTGCCGGAAACTGGGAAGGTATTCCGAAGAAGGTGAAGAAGGAAAAGGACGGTTATGATCGGTCTATGGTGGTAGTACAATGGTTGGAGAAGAAGCTTACGGCAATAAAAAGAAAGAAACAGACGAAGGACGATAAAATGAAATGAGAGACGAAAGTAGAAAGGCTCGCCGGAATCTGGAATTTCTGCCGGGATTGGGGCCGGAAATGACTGGAAATGATAAAACTCTTCCTCTGGTTCAGCTTCAAGTAGCGACGCCAGTGTTGATAAGGAAAAGAGAGCAAGGCGATGGTGATAGCAGAGAAGGCGAGGAAGCTGGTGGTGTTGGTGGTTATGCTGAAACGCGCCGGAACTGAAAGTTACCGGAAATGGGGGCCAGAGACGGTGTGATTGGAGTAGAGGAATGAGGAGGCGGAGGATGCTATGATGATTATCTTTTGGTGGAGTGAAACTCGAAATTTCAACTCTCTTTTCTGCATGGAAGTTTCGGTCACAGTGAGGATTAAAGGGTGTGGCGGAGAAGAGGAGTAGAGGTCACCGCAATTTGCAACGGTCACCGGAAGTTGCAGAACACTCTGGATGAAGGTGATAGTGATGTTCTGGGTTGAGTTTGAGTTCTTCAAACTAGACTATGAACTCTGAAAATGAACTGTGATAGTGAGTAAGGGAGGAGGGTGGTGGGTTGGTTTGCAGTTTTTCCTTTATCTCTTCAACTATACATTTTGTGGTCTCCGACGATGGAAAATGGAAGAAGGCTGCAGATTTTTTTTTTTTTTTTTGATGCCTGGATTCTCAACAAGGTCCTTCTTTCTCATCCTTTCCAGTTCACCGCCCCCACACCCATTCTCAGCCCATGCTAGCAGCTGCCATTATTTGGGTCTTCCATCACTTGCCAGCTGAAAAGGGAAAGAGCAAATGCTCCTTGGTTCCAGCTCTCTCACCATTCATGTCAAGTCCGTGTCCGTGGGAAGAAGAAAAGAACCCTGGTCAAAACGCAAGTTTTGACCAGGGACCTTTCCTTAAATGTCAAAAGTTTATTATGAGGGATCATAGTTCAACTCTTTGAAACTTTTGTGAGGTAGAATTAAATTTCCAAAACTTCTGGATTTTGTCTGTAATTTTCTTGGACCATTTTCTTCATGTACTTGTAATTTCCACAATTTTTAGGGGCCTTGTCTATAATTTTGCCCAGATTTCAAAAATATTAATTCTAAACCTCAAAATTGCCAATTTCTTTCCAAAACACCTTAAATGCAAAATTAAACACAATATAGTATCAAAAGTTAAATATATCATTTGCATGAACAATACAAATTATGACCATTTTGTCTCTATTTACACTTAATTCAATGAAAATGTCTTTTATTCAAATCAGTGCTTGATAATACAATAATGCCCCAGAAAATTCATTAAAATCTCAATTTAATTATAAAAATTATATATAAAAATATGATTCAATCAAAGTAACATGATATGCGGTCATTAAAAATTTTTCAGGCATTTAAGTGTTTGTTTGCTTTTGCTTTACGATTTGCTGGCAACGATTTTATCAACTGCTATATTTATACCATAGAAAGACTACATTGAGTTCATTCAGCTGAATTTCGATCAAAAAAGTTCATTCTGCTGAATCAAATTAAGTAAAAATTTCAAATATGACCGTTGATCACCAAACAATCAGTATAATTCTCCTCATAGGTAGGCTAGTAAGAAAGATTGCTATTCTTTCACTTCCTTTCGCACTACAAAAAAAATGAAAATTAGCAATGGAAATTAGCGACGGAATGAAATCCGTCCCTAATCCCTCACAAATTCCGTCACTAAAATTAGCGACGGAATTTAGAGACGGAATTTTTTTGTCACTAAATTAGTGACGGAATCACATTCCGTCGCTAAATTCCGTCCCTCATCCGTCTCTAATTCTGTTCCTAAAATTAGCGACGGAATTTTTCCGTCACTAAATTAGCCACGGAATAGAGACAGAATCACATTCCGTCACTAAATTCTGTCCCTAATCCGTCTCTAATTCCGTCATTAAAAATTCGTGACGGAATATTTCCTTCGCTAATTTAGTGACGGAATAGAGACGGAATTACATTCCGTCTCTAAATTCCTTCACTAATCCGTCTCTAATTCCGTCATTAAAAATTAGCCACGGAAATTAACGACGGAATTTTTCCGTCTCTAATTCGTCTCTAATTTCCGTCACAAATAATTAATTTTTTCAATAATTATATTTTTTTATAATTATAAATTTATAATACAAATATTAAAATAAATAAAATTATTAATTCAAGTTTATTTTTGAAATTGAAATTATAATATAATATATTTGAATTTTTAATAATATATTATATACAAATAAAAATAAAAATTTTATAAATGCAAAAAAAAATATCATAAAATGAATCAAAAAGATATTTAATAATAAAAATTTAGGTAGAAAAATTCAATAAAATAAAATAAGAAAACTAAATTCACATATTTAATAATAGATTAAATTTTGTATTTCTAATTTTGTTCACAAAGAGAAATATATATATATATATATATATATGATTTTGCATTTAAATTACACAGGTTCTTCTTAGCTTAATTGGTAAAGGCACTGGCATACGCGTGGGAGGTCAAGGCTTCGAATCCCAACTTGGTCACAAAATGCAACCAATTTGTGACTTGGACACGTGGCGCGCGATGGAGGGTGACACGTGGCCCGTGATGGAGGGTGACACATGGCGGTAGACCTGGACACATGGAGGGCGAAGGCGAGGCAGGGGTGGCTGACAGGGATACGTGGCCGACGGTGGGTACATGTGACGGCCGCCGGCGAGGGACATGTGGAGACTCATTGTGAGGACATCCATGTGGCAATTTAAATTATATAAAAAAAATATTTTGAGACGGATTGGAGACGGAAATTCCGTCGCTAATTAGAGATGGAATTTAGCGACGGAATTTTGCGTCTCTAATTTAGCAACGGAAAATTCCGTCACTAATTAGTGAATTCCGTCTCTAATTAGAGACGGAATTTCCGTCGCTAATCCGTCTCTAATTAGTGACGGAATTTTAAATTCCGTTGCTAATTAATTAGTAACGGTCTTTTTACCAACGGAACAAATTCCGTCGCTAATTCTGTCTCTAATTTGGTTCCGTCGCTAAACTAATTAGGGACGGAAATTCCGTCGCTAATCCGATATTTTTTTGTAGTGTCGACTACTTATTTTTGTTTTGGGAGGTGTTATTATGAATAATTGATAAACTTAATTTTTGGGTCATAAATTCTGTAAAAACATCTTTTATATAAACACATTATATTTGTAAAATCAAAATTTATGATGAAAAAAAATAGTCAATGTTTTAACAGCAAAAATTTATGGTCACTTGTAAATGATTTTATTTTTCATTTATATTCAACACCCTAATCTTATTTATAATTTAGGGTATTGGATAAATTATAAATAAGATTATGGTATTGGAAGCGACATAGAAATAACATAAGAGTGTTAGATGTTACTTTACGATTTTCTTTTTCTTCTTGTAATATTTTAATGAAATCCTCCAGGTCTCTGACATTAAGAAATCAGGATATTTGCTTTGTAATAAGAAATTCGTGTCCATAAAAAAAGGCACATGCATGTAAGAGACTTCATAAGAAAGAAAACAAAACTAGGATATTGTCTCTTACAATTTATGTAGTATTCGTTTTTCCTTTGACAATAGTTATCAGGTTTTATGCATCATTTAATGAGTATAGGAAAGTTTAAGGGTTAATATAATTTTTGGTCAATGAAGTTTGATCTAATTTTGGTTTTGGTCCCTCAAGTTTGAAATCGGTGGTTTTAGTCTCTAAAGTTTCACCCGATTTTGGTTTTGGTCTATGAGGTTTGAAATCAGTAGTTTAGATCCCTCAAGTTTCACCCGATTTTGGTTTTAGTCCTCCAAGTTTGAAAAGGATTTGGTTTTTTTCCCGGATTGGGTTGGGTTTCATAATCGGGTCACCAAGTCCTTTTCAAACTTGAAGGATCAAAACTAAAATCGGGTGAAACTTGAGGGACCTAAACCACTGATTTCAAACTTCAGGGACCAAAACCAAAATCGGATGAAATTTTAGGGACCAAAACCACTGATTTCAAACTTGAGGGATCAAAGCCAAAATTAAATCAAACTTCAGGGACTAAAAGTTATATTAACCCAAAGTTTAAATCCGGAAATTTCATGTGATGAGTCTCTTGGGCTGAAATAAGGGGATAGTTTGTGTTTGAGCTTGTTTCAATGTGTTTGTATGCTTGGACAATCCTAATTTAACCATGAATACTACTGACTTGGCTTGATTAATTAAATGCATAATTGAATGCATATAATTTGTAAGATGTTAAGAGTTAAGGGAAAGGGAAGGGAGGCCATTCTTGATGTTGGGCCCACAATGCATGAGAAATGGGCTATTAGAAAATGATCTATCTTAATTTACAAATGACATACTAGTTTTACTTTTTTTTTCTTTTTGGAAAAGTTAATCATTTAATTCTCATAATATCACCAAATTTGCATTTTTTTTTTGCCGGTACCAAATTTGCAATTCGCTCCTTACACTTTCACTCTCACGACTCAGTTCTTGTTATTGCCACATCAAATGAAGATGATTCCATGTTGTCAATTTTTTTTTTAATTTTCTGTAAAAAAAAAATTCACTTTTACTCTGTCATACTGTCATTTTCTTCTCTAACCCCTAGCTCCTCCAAGAACGTCCACAATTGTGAAAAGGAGAAGGAGAAGAAGACAAGAAAGCTTGTGGAGAAGCAAAGTGAGAAGTGATCGGAGATACAATAGGTGAGAGAGATAGAGAGAGACTTGAACAAAAGAAGAGCGAGACAAACGTGGGGAAGGGGTCATTATTTTGCTAAGAAATTTGTTGGAAGAAAGAGAAGCAAGGAAGAAGGAGTGAAGGCTATATGGATATTTTCGGGAAATGGCCTTTACTCACATCTAACGAAAGTGAATTTTTTATAAAGAATAAAAAAATTGACAACATGAAATCATCTTCATCTTATTGTCATAATAACAAGAATTGAGTTACAATTTAGTGAAACTATAAGAACTAAGTCATCATGGGTCAAACTATATAAGGACAACGTAATAAACTAAGTGAAATTATAAGGATTAAATAATTAATTTTTTTCATTCATTCATTCATTCTTTCTTTCTTCTTCTTGTTTTTTTTTTATTAACTTAGTCGAATTACCACACACGCTCAGATGTCAACGTAGGGTTCAAACTCTAGACCTCCACTAAGCAAGAACGTGGTATTGCTAGTGGGATAACTTGCTTTGGGGTTCTTGTAGTTTATAAGCCTTTCTAGATCGAACACCTTGTCTTGAAAGCCCCACTCATGTTCTAAAAGGAGAAGAGAATATTTTGATTGTCACGTCTCTACAAAAAGATAATCACACAACACCAAAAGATATCGCATAGCAGAAAATGATATTTTTGACGAAATTGGCAAAATCTCTTTCACCAAAGGAAAATTGAAAGAGATAATAAGAGTGTAGTTTGGGACGAAGACTTGACGAGCGTCATGGATGAGACAAAAAAAATGTGTATATATATAGTTGAACTCATGATACAAGAAAAAATACATTAATTTTCTTATTTCATAGCTAAAAATAAAAAATTAAACTAACTTTTTTTTATTTCAATAAATAAATATTTTATTAATGTTTGGATACTTTGTAAACATTCTCGTTTGAAATTAAAAGGTTTAAATAATTATTTATAGGGTGTTTTTCTTATTTTAAAAGCTAGAACTTATATTCGTAAACAACTTCTAGATGAATGGTCTATTTTGCATCTTATCGTGGAAAAAAAAAAATCCATTTTGTCTCAAATAAACTTTTGAAACTTTCAAAAAATTTGGTTGTGAAAATGAATGGAGTAATTTTTCAACTTTTATTCGAGAAGACGGGAAGACTTGGCTTGGACGAATTAGAAGACTTGAGCATAAAAGAATTCTTAGTAGCTGTAGATTTTTCTTTATTGAGGCATTTTTGGCCTTCAATTTAAGGCATTTAAATGTTTGATTACTTTTGAGTTTCCAATATTCTTTGGGCAACACTTGATTTACAATGATGTTCACATCTTATATACATGCTGATCATGTAAATAAAGACATATGATTAAGTTCGTTCTACTCAAATAAATTAATTTTATCAACAACAAATGCTGACATAAAAAATTCTCAAATACTAACAAAGTTTAATTTTATAAAATACATATTTTTAGATTAAAATATTATCATTAAAAAAATTCTTTATAAGTATTTAAAATTACAGCATCGGCATTTAAATATGTGCCCTCATGCGTAAACGATTCTAACACTCTCATCTTCATGTTCCTCAAAGAAGCCTAATCCCATGTAAAAGCTTCAATAACTTCATGAAAATAAAATAAATTCAACATATATGTACTACAATACTGAACAAATAAATGCCAACATCAATTTCCATACAAATTTTTCTATGCATTAAATATGTTTCAGGAAAAATAGACTTTGTTGTATCCATTTCACTATCCTTTTTTCTAAAAAAAATGAAGAAATTCAAAGGAAAATATTTACTTATTGGTCCTAGGTAAAACATTACATAAAAAGACAACGAATGCATTAAAAAAATGCGAAATCAAATTTAACGGAGAAAATTGACAAAAACAAAAATTACTCTCTTAAGTCTTAATTCAATTTCTTTTTCATTTATTATTTTTTAAAATCATGTTCAAAAACTGATAGTTCCCTTCATTTTAACATAAAAGGTGACTTTTAATTCTTTATAAATAATATTTTTAAATATTCTTTCAAATCGTACGTAAAAACAAAGGGACTGTGGCTCCCATGCGGTTAACATTGTGACGGTAAATAATAATCTGGATTTGACATCCGAGTGGGTTCCATCCATTAATTATAATTACATATTTTACTGAAAATATGGGAATGGAAGATTTCTTTTCTTTTCTTTTTTTATGTGACAAACAAACGGCATTTGAACTTAAAAATTCTCAAAAAATTTGATGAAATAAGGAAAGGATAGGGAGATGATGTGGTAGGAATATGAGATTTTGAAGTTTGAGTATTTTTACTAAAATGCCCCTCACATCTTTTTAAAAAAATGGGGCAAAACCCTCGCCGTTGCTGTCACCGATAGGCCGCTAGAGCTCCGGTAACAACTTAAGTATAGTAATTAGTAACTTGGGTGTATATATTGACAATTTGAGCTCCTAAGTTGTCAATGTGTATAGCCAAGTTGTTAATTGTTATTTATAAGTTGTCATTGCATATATTCAAGTTGTCAAAAAAGCCTGATAGGGGTTTTATGGAGTTCAAGTTGTCAATATTTATACTCAAATTGCAAATATTGTTATTCTTAAGTTGTTATTACTTATATAGTCAAGTTGTTAACAACACCTGATAGGGGTAAAATATAATCTACATGATAGTTAACATTTGGGCATAGACAATGACAACTTAAAAATAGTAATTAACAACTTTTGTGTAGATATTGACAATTTGAGCTCCTTAAATGTTAACAACCTTGTAGGCCATATTTTACCCCTGTTTGGCATATTTAACAACTTAAGTAAAGGCAATAATAGCTTAAGAATAACAAGTAGCAACTTAGATACAGATATTGACAACTTCAACTCTCCAAAACCACTGTCAGGCGTCGTTGACAACTTCAATATAGACAATGATAACTTAAGGATAGTAATGAGAAACTTGTGTATACACACTAACAACTTTGGGAGCTCAAGTTGTCAATATGTATACCCAAATTGCTAAGTGCTATACTCAAGTTGTCACTAAAGCTCCAGCCACGGGTCAGTCAGCTAGGTAGTGCCAACCTTCTCAACTTTTTTAAGAAAAAATGTGAGGGGCATTTTAGTGAAATACCTAAACTTCAAATCCAATATTCATATTTGATTACCTATTTATCCTTTTATTAATTTAGTAGACATATTGAAGTTTTTATAATTTAAATGGTATCCCCCCTCCCCTGAGGCGGCTCCTCTCTTTTTCTTTCTTTCTTTCTAGCAAAATATTGGAAGAATTCAAATTGTTAGAAGACTCGACAAGGAAAATGACATGCATGGAATATTTTCAAGCTTTTAAGTTGGATTTTCTTTATCTTCGAAATTGCAACTTTTTTTTTTAAAAAAAATATTTTCCCCACTTATATATATACCATGGATTGATTACTTTGAGGAGATCATTAATATTCTACTCAAATCAAAACACAATGAGGAGCTTCCCTTCACAAATTTCTTTTGCTTTTCTGCTCTTGGTATTTGCAACAACACTCAACAGAAGCATATGCAATCCGGTAGGCAAGGATGTTCTGTGCAATGAGAATGATCAAAACATACTTTTGATCTTCAAACAAGGAGTGATGGATTCTTCAAACCAACTCTCTTCTTGGACTGTTGAAGAAGATTGTTGTTTGTGGAAGGGAGTTTACTGCAACAACATCACAGGAAGAGTTACAGAGCTTTCTCTTTCCAATCATACATTACGAGGTGAGATTAATCTATGTGTTCTTCAACTTGAATTTCTCAATCACATGGACTTGAGTTACAATCACTTTAAAACTGTCAGTACGCCACCCTGCCAAGTTTCCAAATCACGTATCACTCCTTTTAATCAGTCAGCAAATTTTTCTATTGCTCTTCATTATCTAAACTTTTCAAGTAACTATGCTTTGAGCATAAATGATCTTCATTGGCTTTCTCAACTTTCATCCTTAAGATATCTAGACCTTAGTTACAATGATATTGGAAATGAAACCAAATGGCTCCACCATATCGCCATGCTTCCTTCACTCTCTCACTTATATCTGATCAATTGTGGATTGGCAGAGTTTCCATCCATAGATTATGTCAATTTTACGTCACTTGAAGTTCTTGATCTTTCTTCCAACAATATTAAGTCAAAATTACCCAATCCTTTCTTTAATATCACCTATCATATCTATCATCTTGACCTTAGTGGATGCAATTTCAATGGCAAATTACCAAAAGCCTTGCTCAATCTTCAGAACCTCAAGCATTTAGATTTGAGTGGTAATTATCTCGAAGGATCAATTCTAGATTGGTTAGGTCAATATGAATGTTTGCAATACTTGGATATTGGAAGAAATTTGTTCAATGGTGCAATTCCATCATCTCTTGGAAATATTTCTTCCTTGTTCTACTTAGACTTGTCCCACAATCAATTGAGTGGCAATCTTCCAGAAACCCTTGGACAACTCCATAACTTAAATTATTTACACATTGGACACAATTTCTTGGTGGGTGTTCTTTCTGAAAATAATTTTTCAAAATTCTCAAATTTAACATCATTGGACGTAAGTTCAACACGTTTCGAATTTGACATTGCTCCTGAATGGCTGCCACCATTTCAACTTGAGCATTTGGATTTGGGCAACACAAGCATAGGTCCTAATTTTCCAACATGGCTGTATACACAACGGTCTATAACACATCTAAATATTTCTGCTTCAAGGATTTCAACAATTGATGCAGATATGTTTTGGAGCTTTGTAACAGGAATTTATGATGTTGACATCTCAAACAACTTGATTAGTGCAGACATATCCAATATCACACTATCAGCAAATGTCTCTTACTTTGATGTATCTCACAACTCTTTGTTTGGATCTATTTTCTCGTTATTGTGCCAACTGGAGAGTAACAGGGAAAGCAGGTTGGATCATTTGGACTTATCGTATAATCATTTGAGTGGAGCACTTCCTGATTGTTGGGCCAATTGGAAAAATTTACAATACCTTAATATGAGAAGTAATAAGCTATATGGTAAAGTTCCTCCCTCAATAGCTCTGTTAACAAATCTTCGTTTGTTGTATTTGTGTGATAATGGTTTCTTTGGTAACTTTTCCTTAGACTTGTCACGTTGGACAAATTTGGAATACCTCCGTCTTGAGCGAAATAAATTTTCAGGAGATTTGCCAAATACAATGCAACAAAATTTGTTGGTTTTCAGAGTGAGGGCCAACCAATTTCTTGGCAACATTCCAACAGAGATGTGCAACATGTCTTCTCTAAGAGTAATTGATCTTGCTGATAATAAGCTTTCAGGATCCATACCGCATTGCTTGTATAACATCATGCGGTCTTATCCTTTATTTATTTGGAGTGAGGAAACAAGTATATTTGCTAAGGGAAGAGAATTAGATTACAATGATGTCATGTCATTGCGCAGTATTGATTTTTCTTCCAACAATTTGTCGGGAGAAATTCCTTTAGAGTTGTTTAACATGACTCAATTATGTTCCTTGAATTTGTCTCGAAACTATTTGACTGGAAAGATTCCCAAGGAAATTGGAGCTGCAAAATACTTGGAATCTCTTGATCTCAGCTATAATAGACTTTACGGGAAAATTCCTTCAACCATCTCTACTATATCTTTTCTTGATTACTTGAACCTCTCATATAACAATTTCATTGGACAAATCCCTTTAGGCACTCAAATTCAGAGTTTTGATCCTTGGAGTTTTGTTGGCAATCCTCAACTTTGTGGAGATCCTCTTCCAAAAAAGTGTAACAAGAAAGAAGAAATTCACAACTCAAAGTTGGTTGAAGGAAATGAAGATAACATCTTCATGAAGTCACTATATCTTGGGATGGGAGTTGGATTTGCAGCAGGCTTTTGGGGAGTTTGTGGTTCTCTCTACCTCATCAGAGCGTGGAGACATAGAATTTTCTGATTATTTGACGGTTTGGTTGATCTACTCTATGTCGGTGCGGCCCTCAAGCTTAAAAGTTTCCATCGAATATTTGGAACAAATTAAATTGTTATTGAGGTAACGGATTAATTATGATATTTTGCGAAAGTTCTTATCTGATCTCCTTTATTTCCATGAGTTTATCTTCTTTTTTTCTTCTTTTAGTTAAAACAAATTTATTTCTTGACGAATTCCTTTTTTTCCTGGTGTGCATTGTTCAATATGTTTTGGCAATAGGACGCAAGCGCAGGAAGCAGTGGGAGCAACATCTTTGAAGACTGATTTAATCTATCTATTAATGTCCTGTCTTTATCTTAAATTTAGTGAAATAGTGATCAAATAAGATATTGTAATAATGGTTATCATCAAAATATCTGGCTGTGCTTATGCCATTAATTAGAAGCCTTTGTTGAATGGATGATGATTATTTGAGATTTGATCAGTTCTGTTTTTTCAATGGAATATCCTTAATTCAGTGTGATATGTTTAAACTGAGAAAAAGACATATATCTAGTCTAAATTGCTCGCTCAAAGTAAACAACATAAGCAGACAATCTAGATAATCTCAATAACCGCCACAGGTCACATTTTAAAGGGAAAATCTCATATAAATACTATTTGAAATAGTAAAATTCACAAAAGTCTTTTATAACATCTGAAAGATAGAAAAGTGATCTGGGATGTTTTAGGGATATTGAAGTTTATGACTAAAGACCAAAATACCCTCCACACTCATTTACTCACACACACAAATTCCTCACAGGCAAGAACCGAACCCCTGGCCATCATCGTCGTCCGCAAATCAGCAAGCATGAGTGGAAGTCATCCCCAAATCGATGAATGTTTGATCTTCTTCCTTAATTAGAGTGGTTGATGTTCTCTTTTCTTGCCGCCGACATCGATGTGATGAGTGATTGGATGTTTGGGATCCTGATCTGTCTCTCTCTGGTCCACAAATCTCTGTCACTCTCTGCTCTAGTCTCCTTCTCTGAGCTGTCTTCCCTCTATCGACGGCACGGGTGCTTCGTCATCTTGGATCTGTCTTCCCATCTTGCCCAGACGCGGAGAAGAAGATGAACTAAAACTTAACGCTGTGAGAGAGAGAGAGAGATCAATACAATGCGGCTCCCTCTGGAACAACGTGCTTGAATTTCAGCATGTGAAATTGTAATGTTAACTTGACATTTTCTAATGTGTATTGTAGTTGTTGTCATGAAGGTTCTGGTGTTTTGTCAATTCCATTGCTGCTCTTGTCATTCCCATTACAACTGTTGTTAATGGTGACAGTTTATTGTACTTAAAGCATACATGAAGAAATACCTTATTTTAGGTTCATGACTTGTATGGATTGGATGTACGTAGAATGAGTAGTGTCAGTTTGCCATTTGATACTTCGTCTATAAGTTGCTGTCATGGAAATGGGAATGACAAGGTTTTTAATGGTTTTAGTGATAATGGTAATGGGAATGACAACTTAATATTTCCAAACATTGTGCGGAAGTATTTGCCCAGAAGGGGGGACGCTGACAAATTAAGTAATGTGATTAATAAAGTTTTTAATGGGTTTGACGACAAGGGTAATGAGAATGACACTTTAATATTTCCAAACATTAATTGTGGAAGTGTTTGCCCAGAAGGGAGGACGCTAACAAATTCAGTAATGTGATCAACAAAGTTTTTAATGGGTTTGACAACAAGGGTAATGGGAATAACAACTTATTATCTCCAATCATTAAGTGTGTAAGTGTTCCCCAAAAGGGGAGGATGCTGACAAGTTCAATAATGGGAATGACAACATTAGTAATGATTTTGACGAGAATAGTAATGGGATTGACAACTAACCCTAACCAACTTTGTAAGTGAAAGTGTTGGCCTAAAAGAGGAGAACGTTGACAAGTTCAATAATGGAAATGACAAAGTTAGTAATGGTTTTGACGAGAATGGTAATGGGATTGACAAGTTAGCCTAACCAACTTTGGCATTGGGTGGAAGTGTTGGCCCAAAAAGGGAGGACGCTGGCTAGTTCAATAATGAAAATGACAAAGTTAATAATGGTTTTTACGAGAATGGTAATGGGATTGACAAGTTAGCCTATTACCATTCCAGTCAAAACCATTACTAACTCTGTCATTTCCATTATTGAACTTGTCAGCGTCCTCCCTTTTTGGGCCAACACTTTCACCCAATGACAAAGTTGGTTAGGCTAACTTATCAATCTTATTACCATTCTCGTCAAACCATTACTAACTTTGTCATTTCCATTATTGAACTTGTCAGCATCCTCCCTTTTTAGGCCAACACTTCCACCCAATGACAAAGTTGGTTAAGCTAACTTGTCAATCTCATTACCATTCTCGTCAAAACTATTAAAAGACTTGTCATTTCCATTATTGAACTTGTCAGCATCCTCCCTTTTTAGGGAAACACTTTCATTGATAAAGTTGGTTAGACTAATTTGTCAATCTCATTACCATTCCGTCAAAACCATTAAAAAACTTGTCATTCCCATTATTGAACTTGTCAGCATCCTCCCCTTTTGGAGAAACACTTTCAGTGATAAAGTTGGTTAGACTAATTTATCATTCCCATTACCATTCTTGTCAAAACCATTAAAAGACTTGTCGTTTCCATTTTTGAACTTGTTAGTGTCCTCCCCTTTTAGGGAAACACTTCCACTCATAAAGTTGGTTAGCCTAAGTTGTCAATCTCATTACCGTTCTCGTCAAAACCATTAAAAACCTTGTCAATCCTATTGTTGAACTTGTCAGTGGCCACCCCATTTTGGCCAACACTTTAACATACAATATTTTTTGATTTACTTGCTTCCTGTAGAAGAAAAGTGCATATTACCATAGTGTGGGAATAAAGGGACTATCGCTTTAGTAAATTTACATACACAGTAACATTACATGGAAAAAGGCCACTGCTATGAAGCCGTATACAAGATCGGTTACCAAAATAACAGCTTTACAATGTCACCCCAAAATGCAGTGCTTGGTGTTCATTTCATCAATCTCAATACATCCTCCCTCTTGCTATTCATTTCATGGTTAACCACCTACCACATTAGGTCTCGCCTATGCGCTCCAACCTCATCAGCACTATAGTTGAAGGTTACACCTAGCTTCCAATTGTTGAGCCAAATTAGCACATGGACACCACAATCATGCCTGTAAGACACAGTGACATGAAAAACTAACGCTAAACCATATTATAACCAAAATCTTGTGCACATACAAAAACACGCACAAATTGTTTTGTTGTGGAATGGGTGCCCAAATAAAGTCACCAATCGGCTCCTTCCCAGCATGCGCCGGTTTCACAATCAAACAAATGGGTGTGTGTGTGTTTAACATCCTCTTCCTTTGTTGTGCTTCTACATCTTCAATATGAAAATTGGATTTTTTTACAATTTCGAAAGCCATCTTATTGGAATGTTTAAATATGCTTCAACAATCTCAAATGCTTAGCTAATATTTAGAAGCATTAAACTGTAATTCCTTTTGAATTCTCACATTAAAATTTAATTCAGTTTTATCACCATATACTAAATAACATTCATATAACCAATATGTTTTAACATTCAAACATCTCTAGCCAGATTTTCATATCCAAATCTAACAAAACTCCTTTAGACATCAAGCCTTTTTAATATGGAAATTTTCCAAATTTAAGAACAATACTTAAATGACCATTTCTCAAGTTGGAATTATTAACTGTAATGATACAAACTTTTATAAATACATGTATGTGGTTCAGCCTAGAAAGTTAAAGAAAGGTGTTGGGCTGTCAAAATTTAGAGTTTACAAGTGACATCCTCATACAAATAGTGTGTGGGCTATATATGTCTAGCATAAAGAAAGAATTTCTAATGAGAAGACCCTAAAAATAAAATCAATGTCTCCTCATTGATGGATCCAAAAGAACTGAAATGTTAAAGAATTACTGTTTGAATTTTTAAACTCATTCTCTCCTTAGCTATCAGCATTCACCATTGCAAAATCAAACGTTCTGAAGCCTTTTTTTCCCTATTAGTTAGACTATTAATTGAGTGTTACATCCTAAAACTATATTGAAACAATGAATTATCGACAAAGATTTGTGAACCAGAGAAAGACAAATCGGGATCCCAAATTAATTTATCACTCACCGCATCGATGTCGATGGCATGAAATGAGAACGCCAACCACTCTGAAGAAGATCAAACATAATAAGAAACGATTTGGGGACGGCTTCCACCCACCCTAGTGGCTTTGCAGATGACGACAACGGCTTTGGTTTTCGCCTGTCACTCTTCAGAGTTTTTTAACCCCTCTGAAGCCTTCCTCCAGTATGAGGAATCCATGTATGTGTGTGAGTAAATGAATGTGGAGGGTATTTTGGTCTTTAGCCTTAAACTTCAGATCCCTGAAACATCCCAAATCACTTTTCTACCTTTTAGATATTATAAAAGACTTTTGTGGGTTTTGCTATTTCAAATGGTATTTATATGAGATTTTTCCCATTTTAAATTGCAGCATATATATACATACACACACACACACACACACACATATCCAACAATTATGAAATAAGACTCATTTCAAAGTCTGGGAGTGTATTATAACCTTTCCAAATTTCATAACATGGATAAAGTGTTTGCCCTATCAAATGTCTTTCCAAAAACGTGGCTCATCAATAGAACAACAACTAGCTAACTTAATTTAAGCATTATTAACTATGCTTTAATATAGCACTTACCTTAACCTCTGCTTGGCTCTCATACTCCTCCTTTTGGAGGATAGATACATGCCAAAATATATAATCAACATACCAAATACCTTAAATAAATATATACAACAGCCAATAAACAAAATTTTAATAATGTGGTAATCATAACAAGCTTCACATAAGCTTTCTCCACTAGCTTGCTATTTCCTTTAGGAGTACTTGCCTCTACCATTGGTATATGGGAGGAAAGGGGTGAGATTTAGAAGAATCTCAGTAGTAAAATATTACATTAAATCGTTTAACTTTGACTGTTAAAGAGGGAACATTTGACTGTGAATGGTGTGACATGGACACTAAGTTGGGTCAAATAAAGTCCATGTGTCAGTTGTTAGGAAGCAGCGTAGCGGATGTTAAACCTTCCTATCACTTTCAAGAGTCTTAAAGGAAACAAAGTAAACAAATATATGGTAGAAATTAAATGCACAAGACACTACAAAAAAACAGCATATTACCCACGGAGTTCCATCACTGAAATCATTACAGACGGAAATTACTGACGAATACGGGCGGAAATACAATTACCGATGAATTATCGACAAAATAATTTCTGTCTCTAAAAAGTACGTGGCAAATTGATTTACCGACGGAATTTTTATTCCATTGGAAATTACCGACAGATTACCCACGGAAAAATTCAGTTAACGGAAACTTTTCCATTAGTAATTACCCGCATCCTGCCTCGGTGGCCCCCGAGCAGGGGCCACGTGTCCCTCTAACCTTGCGCCACATGTCTCTGTGAGATAATTGTTGCATTTTGTGACAAAGGTGGGATTCAAACCTTGGACCTCTGGTATGTGTTCTGATGCCTTGCCAATTGAGCTGCTTTAACTTTATGTTACTTATTCACATAATTATATATATAATGTAATAATTAAAAAAAAATAATATTAAGATAAATATATATAATATTATATATATGTATATATAATTATATATTTCATTTTTTATAATATAAAATTTAAAATTTTATATTATAAAAATGAAATATATAATTAAAATTTTTTAATTTCTTATTTCATTTACATATTTAATATTAATATATATATATATATAATATTTCATATATATTTATATATAATTATATATATTTTGTTTTTATGACAAAAATTTTAAAATTTTTAATATTAATATTATATATATATATTTAATATATTATATTAAATATTAATTTTATGATATTTAAATTTTTATTTTTTATAGATTATTTTTATTTTTATTACTTTATATAAATTATTAAAAGATAACAAAAATATTATTAATTTTACCTACGGATTGCCCACAGAATTTCGTCAGTAGTTTCTAGTTAAAATTACCCACGGAATTCCGTGTGTAAATTGTTAGTAATTACTGACAGAAAAAATTATGTGGGTAATTCGTCAGTATTTACTGATGGAATATTTTCTATCTTTAATCTGTCGTAATTAGCTACGCATTACCCAAAGAATTCTGTCGGTAATTTATCATTCAAATTACCCACAGAATTCCGTGGGTAAGGCGTCGGTAATTATCGACAGAAAAAATTCCGCGGGTAATTCGTTAGGATTTACCGACGGAATTTTTTCCGTCTTTAATCCGTCGGTAATTAGAGACAGAATTTTTTTTTGTTGGCAGGAATTTTTTGATGGAATTTATGGATAAAATTTTTTCATCAAAAATCCGTTGGTAATTTTTCCTATGTCGGAAATTACCAACGGAAATAATTCTGTAGGTAATTCCATTGGTAATAACATGTTATTTTTGTAGTGAGAGACACTAAAATTATTAACATGGAAAACCTTTCAAGCAAAGGGTAAAAACTACAAGTTGTTCAGACCAATGAAAATATGATCCAATTTTAGCAAAACTAGGTACAAGAGAGTCCCAAACAAATGCACAAATGCGTGCAACCACCAAGCTAAACAACTAAAGCTACAAGCTTACAATTAGAAAACAAACTAGCTAAAAATGCTAGGAAAAACATCGGTGATCATAAACATGTTTTATCTCCACACAAGACCTCTAAACAATGATCCCACCATTGAAAACGATGAACCATATGTTTTCAACCAGTTGACCAAATTTCAGCTCAATCCAATCGGCAATGAATACGTAGACATCAATTATCCATACTGACCTTTGAAGCTGCATTTCTCTCACATGGCTACAAAATTATACTTCTCTGACCTCTCTAGCCTCGGCCTATCCGGCCTTAGCGGGGACTCATTGCCTAGAAACCTAACATGCCCGCTTTCCACTTTAATAAGTGAAACACAACTCAAAGTAGGAAACTCCGAGAAAATATTCTTTTTCACAAAGAACAATTAAGAAACTTTCTTTTTTTTTTTCATTCGCCCACTATTTTCCTTCTTTCCTATTTCTTTTTCCTTTCCTTTGTTTTCTTTTCATAAAATAGGAAATATATAAAATTTGGGCAATTCAAACATGGGTTTTTTTCCACATAGGAAGGGAGCCCAAAACCTAACATCTCCCGCCCTCATGACTATATGGAAACTACTGCCAATCTAGCGTTCCCATGACTAGCTTCAAATTTTCCACAAATGTCAAGGTACATCCATTCAAGCAACTTTGACCCCCTTTAAGAAACATTCTTTGTGAAAGATACTCTAGCTTGTTTATCAGTCATCTAGGAAGTGCATCCTTCCCTTTTTTTTTATTGATATAATTAAGTCTTTGATGGTGCAAACTTGATGCATCTAAATCTGTAGCATCCACATTGCCTCTAGCCATTTAAAGAAACAATTTTTTTGTCTCCATCGCTCAAACAAACACTACAAAAAAAATGGTATTTTGTAGCAGTGAAATTGTAGCGGTTATAATTCACCGCTACAAATATTAAAATTTATAGCGGTTATCAACTAAACTGCTACAAACTTGTAGCGGCAAGCTACACGCCAAATGGTGTGACAGATTGGCAACATTTTTTACAGCGGTTAATAAAAAAACCGCTACAAATATGGCGTGTATTTCCCACCAAACATTGTAGTGGTTATATAATAAAAGTTGCTACAAAGTTCCCGCCACTTGGCGCGACCAAGACTCGCCAATAGTGTGGCAGTTATTTGTAGCAGTTTCACCAATTGAATAGCTACAAAATTTCAATCGTCGCCTATTTGTAGCGATTATAAAGTTGTAACTGCTACAAAATTTTAGAGGTCATGAAAAATTGTAGCGGTTTTGTACAATAACCTCTACAGAACTTTAAAGGTCTTGTCATTTGTAGCGGTTATTACAGAACCACTACAAAGTTTAGCCGCCTTAGCTTATTTGTAGCGGTTTATGTAGTGGTTATTTCAAGAACCGCTACAAACTCCGCCAGTATATAAGCTGTGCCCCCTTCCATATTCCCATTTGGCCATTTTGTTTCCTGAAGTTTCTCTAAGTGTTTTCTTATAGATTTGAGTGTTCAGATATTTGTGGAAGAATTTTTGCTGTAGCATTTCTCATTATTTGTACTTGAGGTACGAACAATACATATTTTATTTGTATTTTAATTTTTATTATATTTTTTCATAATAATGTGACTAAAATGTTTTTTTTTTTAAATTTTTGTAGTTGATATGGCTTCAAGACAGGATAAGGGGAAGAAGCCCAAGGTCCCCAGACCCATTTTGTGGGGTGGCCGCAGTAGAGCAAGGGGCAGAGGGTGGGGGCAGCGTGGAGGGAGGGCAACCATGGCATTTCAGCCCGTCCCCTCACAACAGCCATAGGAGTCGGCCCTACCACAGCCACCGCAGACGATCCCACAGGAGACGACCGCACCAGAGGTTCCTAATTTAGGGGAAGGAGATATCAGCGTCGATGACTATGACGCGAATGAGGACTTCGAGATCCCAATTGGGATCAGAGAGATGGAGCAGTTCCTCGATGAGGAGGAGGCGCGGGAGTAGAACAACCCACGAGGGTCGTCTTTGCGGTCTATTGGGTTTGAGGTGCAGGTCTAAGGTAAATAAATTTTTTTATTTAATAAATTATTTATTTAAATTTGAAATGTTAAATTTGAATTACAATTTATCTAACATGCGGTAAATTGTGCAGATGAGTAGGGGAATATGTCCACGAGGAGGCTGGACGTGTAATGCCCTAACTTGTAATTAAGGGCTAATTATGATCTTAATGATGTAATTATTGTTAATCTTGTTGCAAATATGTTGTAAGCAATATTTAAGCTTATATTGGATTCTAATGATGATTTGGAAAAGGTTATGATAATCAGGGGCAAAATTGGAAATTCACTTACCGATTGGCCAGTTACCGAAGAGGAAACTCATTGGTAACTTGAAGATCACCGGTTGAGATTAAAAGTCAAAGGAATCAATGGCTAGGATTTAACCATGGGGCGGAATCCTATGTAGATGAAATCATGTGAAATCAAGGGGAAGGAACAAGATTGTGCCAATTGTCATTATGAGGACCCTTAGATTAAAGTCAATATTTCAAACTCATTTTCTCTTCCCTCTCTTCTCCAAGTCGGTTAGGTGTGTGTGGGTAAGAGGAAATTTGGGTATTTTACCTTCTCTCTCCATTCTCTCTATTCGCTGCTGCTAAACCAAGAAAGAGAAAGAGAAAAGCTTAATTTTGAGTAAGTGATTGCTTTCATATGCTTAAGTGTTCTTCATTAATGTTGTTTATGAGGTTGGGAGCTTTCTTTCTATAGTTGTAGAACTTTGAAAGGTGGTGAATTGGTGTTTGCTCAAATCTAAAAGTTGGAGAAACAGAGATTTGTTGTGGCAAGTAAAAGAGGTAATGATGTGATGCATTTTGATGGTTGTATTTTGAATGTTGACTAAGTCTTGAAAATTTTGGAATTTTGACCTGAATTTAGTGTTAAATGCAAATAAGAATTGGAGAGAGTGTCACTGTTGAATTGGTAGTTTATGGTATTTTGAGTTGGTTGGGATTGATTTAGAAGTAAGAAATGGAAGTGTTGATGATTGAGTTGTTCAATGGAATGTGGAGATCTGAGGGCAAATTGTATTTGGGGTGTGATTTTGGGTATTTTGAGGTTACCAATAGGTTCCTTATGGAATTTTAGGAAAGAATGAGCTTTGGTACAAGTTTAGGACCTATTGGGATCAGATTTGGTCATTTTGGAAAACCTTATTAGTTACTGCAATTCTGGCTCTGATGCACACCACTCGAGTGGGGGATGAGCTCACGCGAGTGCAGCAGTAGGTTTTTGTTTTCTTTGGTTTTCTCAGTGGTGTTTTTGAGTGGAAATGCAAGAGTGAACTTCCTAACTTGCGAGTGAGATATAATCCCACTCGAGTGAGAATGGGCATGCTCGAGTGCAAGAGGGTTAGAGTTATAGGGTTGCGTCTTAGATAGTCACTTACAGGTGGATGTCCAAGAGTGTGTCCTAGCACTCACAAGTGCGGGACCCTCACTCGGGTGCATTTGGCTATGCTCGAGTAAGGTTTTTCCTTGGAAGTGGTATGTGCTCTCGGGCAAACACTCTTGGTGTTGCACTTCCTGGTGCTCAAGTGCAACGAGTACCTCTTTGCCAAAGATGTTGCTCTCGGCCAAACACTCGCGAGTGAGTACGCTGCTCACTTGAGTACGAGTGCCCCATCACTCGAGTGAGGCCATCGTCACTCGAGTGAAGCGACCAAGATTCAGCATTTTGCTTTCAAAGAGGGAACTTTAGGGTAGTGTCTCTCAACCCTTTAGGCATATGTCTAGGTTTCTAATAAGCACCTAAAGAGTTTATATGATAACCAACATCAAGTAATATGAAATTAAGAACTTGGAAAAGGGATTTATCCAATGTCCTTACTCTTGGTTTTAGGCTTTGATATTGGTCCTACCCATGAGCCGACTGTGCCAGAGGACGTCAGGAAAGTACAAGGTAGTGACTCTCCCTTTATACCATATGTGATGCATTGTATGTGTGTTATATCATTGATTTATGATAAAGTTCTTATGCTGCAATGTTTATGGATATGCGTAAGCACCATCATACCAATAGTCCCTGAGTAGCTAATAACGGATCGGGTAAGGGTTATGTGCCTTCCCGCCGGAGAAAGGGGATGAGGATGAGGTGTGACTTGTGATTAGGTGAAAGCCTAATTGTGAAGGTCGACGGGCCAATTGTGAAAGTCGGGTAGCTATGTGAGCTATAAGGCTATGTGTATGCACTGTCGCGCCAACAGTCCCTTAGTAGTTAACAACAGTTCGGGTTAGGACGGTGTGCCTTCCCGGCAGAGAAAGGGGATGAGGGTGGAGTGTGATTTGTGTTGCTAATGTATGATGATTTGCTTACATGCTATGTGTTTATGTGTGGTATGAATGATTTGTTACTAGTGGGATTCTTTTGAATCTCACTCTTTCCTATGGCTAACCTTTCAGATAAGGCAAGTGGCTCCAGGGAGAATTGGATAACCAAGAGCGGATAGGACTTCTTAGACACATTTGATCAAGATTGTTGGTTATCTAGTTTTGGAACAGGATTACTGTATATATTTGGGGTTGTAAATATTGTTTTGATTTTGTAATCCCCATTTTTTTGAAATGTTACACCCTATATATATGTGTGTGTAACCCGAGAGTTGCTGGGATTTTAATTTCTGCACCCTGATACATATGAATGTGATTGAACTACTCAGGTAATTATATTCAAATATGACTAAGGGACTAGGTTATCTGTGTTTTAAACTATTTTTGTGAACACCCTATCTCCAAGATAGGTGACTCTAAAGGATAATTGGTAATTATTGGTCTCTATTTCTCTTTAATTTCATATTTCGAATGTAATTACGGTGAGGGGGTTACAAGACGTGGCCGGTCTGAACAGTATGGACCGGACACTATGAGTTGTTGTGCTGTCGAATGAGGGCACGGACCAGCCCATCGACAATGGGGGTCACCTGTTCAACTGCTTCCTGAACAACCTGGGGTCGAATTGGATGCGGTTCCCCCTTCACTTCAGGACGTGGAGGCACATTCCAAAGGGGCTGAAGGACCTAGCGTGGGAGGAGGTGGTGCAGGTAATTAATAGTATTTAATTAATATTTTTTGTAATTAATTCTATTTAATTAATATTTTTTAATAGGATATTTGTAATTATTCATATTTAAATAATTTTTTTACAGCTACGGTTTTCCGTTTTGGCCAACCGAAAGAGGTACACACTAATGAAGATGGGTGATGGCTGGAGGAACAGGAGGAATCGTCTCTTCCATACACTACTACAAAAAAGGGCTTTAGTGGCGTGACTTTTGTGGCATTTTTTTAATGAAGTGCCAAAGATAGTTATTTATTTTTTTAAAATCAAAATTATTTAGAAGCTTTGGCGCTTACAATTATAAACGTCATAATTGACGTTAACCTTGTATGACGCTTCCCTGAACAAGCACCAAACAAGGCCTTCAATTTTTTTTTTAAAACAATAGGAAGCTTTGGCGTTTTATAAGGAAGCGCCAAAGCTTCCTATATTTTTTTTAAAAAAAAAAGAAAATATAATAGGAAGCTTTGGTGCTTCCTTACTAAGCGCCAAAGCATCCTATATTTTTTTTAAAAAATATATATATAATAGGAAGTTTAATATATATATTTTTATTTCTTTTAAATCTTCCTATAGTCCTGCGTATGCTTTGCAAAAGAAGTTTAATTTCTTTCTAACTGGTTACGAGTCCCTGTAATATGCCGATAATATTTGCATTAGGTTTTTTTTAAAAAAAAAGTTAAATTAATTTCTTTTTTAATTTGGGTCATTATACTGTTATAAATTTATTATTGGTAAATGTTTAATAGTTACAATCAACGTAACTCTATATGATATGTTTACCATACTTTTTTGCTCTTTCTTTCTATACATCCAATATTATCTACTTGAACGAATGGTTGGATATATACTGTCGTCACTAGTATTAACTTAAACTCATAATGAAGCGTAAAACTGAGTGAGCTCCCTAAAGTTCATAATTTTTTTTTTAAAAAAGAGACCACATGTCGAAAAGAATTAGAAGCTTAAAAAAAATGAAGATAGGAAGCTTTGGCGCCTCCTAATGAAGTGCCAAAGCTTCCATGTAATATTAAAAAAAATTATATAGGAAGCTTTGGTGTTTCCTAAGGAAGCGCCAAAGCTTCTTATGTATTTTTAATTTTTTTTAAAAGGCCACATACAAACAAAAACTAAAATAAAAAAAGAAATATTATAATAGGAAGCTTTGGCGTTTCCTAAGGAACCGCCAAAGCTTCTTATAGGAAGCTTTGGCCCTTCCTAAAGAAGTGCCAAAGCTTCCTATGTATTTTTTCCTTAAAAAAAAAAGGTTCAGTCAGCTTCTTCGATTGTGTGTGTGTCTAGCTATAAAGTAAATTTAAATTAAGTGTTTTTTTTTTCACTTGGGTCATTATATTATTATACATTTATCATTGTTAAAGGTTTAATAGTTACAATCAACGTAAAGTTATATGATATGTTTGTCATACTTTTTGCTCTTTCTTTTTATAGATCCAAATTATCTACTTGAATATATTGTTGTCACTAGTATTAACTTACACTTATAATGAAGCGTAAAACTAAGTGAGCTCTATGAAGTTCATCAAATTTTTTTATAATGAAGCGTAAAAGTAGTATATACTTGACCATTGTTAGAAAAAGAATCAACACATAAAATATAGTTAAACTAACCAATTACATAAACACAGTGCCAAAACTTCATATTGAAAAAATAAAAAATAAAAAACACAATAGAAGCTTTGGCGCTTCCTAAAGAAGCGCCAAAGCTTCCATTTTTTTTTTAAATTTTATTTCGAAAATGGGAAGCAATGACATTTTTTTATGAAGTGCCAAAACTTCCCCTGTTTACAAAATTTAAAAACCCCGCCATTGACATCCTGCCATTATCGCTCTCCCGCTTGTCACTTCCCATAACTTCAATCCATTACTCTCTCACTTTATTGGTCTACTAGCTTTTCTTATTCATTATCCCCACTCCTTCCTCTCTTTGATGGCAGCAAGTAGAAGTAGGAGATCCCTAGCTTGTAAGCATTGTTTTTTAAACATTTGATCCATGTTTTCTTTTTTTTTCTTTTTGGTTAAAATTTGCAATGACTCTTATATGTTTGCTCATATTTTTTATTTTTTAAGTATTGATTTGAAGTTTCAATTTTGTCAGCTTAAACTTCCTATATATTGTTAGTTTTTGAATTTTTAAACTTACAAATTAATAATATTGTAGTTATTTTGTTGTAATACAAATCATTGTAGTTAATGTTTTGTATTTTTTACCATTGTATTGTGATTTGTTTGTTTTATCAAGAAAATAAAATAATTAAAAAAATGATCATCATCGTTTTATATTGTAATTTACCTACTAGATGAAATATATAGTCATTTACCTGCTAAAAAATTATATATGATTATCAGGCATTTATTTTTACATTACACCGTATTATAGTTATTTAAGACATTCATCGTTTTGTATTGTAATTTTGTCTACTACACGAAATATATAATCATTTTGCTTACTATAAAAAATATACATAGTCATCAGGCATTTTGTTAAAGCATTACACTATATAGAAAAAGAAATATTTTAAAAAATTAAACCCTCATTTAGCGTTTGTAGAAATAAACACCAAAGGAGGTCCAAACCTCCTTTGGCGTGTAATCATCAAACGCCAAAGGAGGGGCACCCTCCTTTGGCGTTTGAATAAAAAATGCCAAAGGAGGGTGTTCACCCTCCTTTGGCGTTTAATCATTAAAGCCAAAGGAGGGACACCCTCCTTTGGCATTTAATTAACAAACGCCAAAGGAGGGGTGAGGCCCTCCTTTGGCGTTTTATGATCAAACGCCAAAGGAGGGCACACCCTCCTTTGGCACTACCCCAATAAACGTCATATATAATTTATTTATTTATTTAATTTGATAAAATAATGTATCGCGTTTTTGTAAATTGAAAAGCGTCAAAGGTATTTTTAATGGCGTAAAAAATTTTGGCGTTTCCTAAACGCCAAAGTACTTTTTAAAATAAGCACCATTATATTGGTTTTTTGTAGTAGTGATAGTGTGGATAAGGATGGGACGATGCCTCTGGAGTAGCTTATCGAGAGAGTCCCGGACGGCATCTCGCCAAACAACTGGGCGAGTTTCGTCCAGTTCATGAGGAGCACTAAGGGGCAGGTAATGTATTTATTAAATTATTTATATATAATTTTGTAATTGATAATTATTAAATTATAATTTAAATTTAATTAATTTAATTTAAACTTTATTAATTTTAAATGTTTTATATTGTTTTAATACATTTAACATTGTTTATTTTCAGGCGTTTTCTTAAAGGAACACGAGGTGCCGTGGGCAGCAGACGATCCGCCACACAGCAGGATCGAAGACCTTTGCTGTCACTTACAGCGAGCTGGTAAATTTTCATAATATCAATTACTTTTAGCTGGTTATTTCATAATACTAATTGAATTTTCTAATTTTTTTAGGAGAGGAAGGCACAATAAGAGAACCGTCAGACGGACTATGGGGAGTTGTTCGCTATCACACACAGACACCGTGCCGGGACTCTGACCTCTCAGCAGGTAGAGGCAGCCATTGTAAGTAATTTCATTATTATAACTTTTATAAAACCAACTTAATTATGAAAAATGCTAATAAGTAATTGTTTCATAAAATGGCAGGAGCGGATGCAGCAGTCGCAAACTGAGCTGCGAGAGACCCAGGATGAGGAGTTATAGGTGTCAGTGGACCCCACGGCTCCTTTGAAGGCGGGTCTGGGTCTGGCTAAGTACCCTGTGTTAGAACCAGCTGACACCCAAGAATGGGGTAAATTGGGTGTAAGATAAAACTCTTAAGAACTTTAAAAATCTTTTTGCATCTTAGAGGAAGCAATAAATATGAAAGTAATGAATCATAAATTAACAGTTAATATATGCTGGAAATATAAGAGTTTAAATAAGAGAGTGTGCAAACTGTGATTTATCCTAGTTCGGTCCAATCTGCGATGGCCTACGTCCAGTCACCAGGCTCCTCCTGAGATTTTCAAATCCACTATCTTCTTGTTTAATCCAGGCACAAGAAAAGACTTTACAACCCACAAGTTTAGCCGGGCACTTGCGAAGCCTTTTACAGATCTCTCATCGAGTTACTCCCCCTTACACACCGTAAGGTTACAACCGAGTTACTCTCCCTTACACACCCCGTAAGGATACAACTTTGATGATGAAAGATTACAGTCAATCTTCTCTCTTAGAAGTGAATAGATGAATACTGAAGCACAATGAAAATAATCTCTCTCTCAAATATACATGATATAGAAAATGGATAAGAATAGAGAGTAGTTGGGTTGGAGTAGATAATCTTTGCATGTTTCTCGTCGGTGTTGCTCTTCGTTGAATGTTCCCATATTTATAGATGAGTTGAGACAGCCGTTGGAAGCATTTCAACCTGTCCATTAGTGTGGCGTAGCTTCGTTTGACTGTTCTTCGATTTTGAAAACTAGCTATTGTGGTTGGTGAACGCTCCACTTCCGTAAAGTCAACTTTTGTCTCTTCATATAATCTCTTCATTATATTCCTAGGGAAATGCATTAAACACTAATACAATGAAGTGTAAGAATAATTGGAAGCAAGAAGAGTGAGTTTCATAATTAATTCCATGATTTTCGAAAGCTTCAGTACGTTGTTTTTTTTCTCCTGGTAAGTATTACTAGAGTGGTCACTCGAGTAAGCCTGGGTCATTACTCAAGTGAGCCCTCAAGTAATCCCGTTCAAAATCTGGTTGAGAGCATTTTCAACATCATTACTCTAGTGATCCCTCGAGTAATGTTTCTTTTTCTTATCTGGTTACTCAAGTAGTCCCTTGAGTGATGTGAGTCATTTCTTGGCCGAGAGATACTGGAAGATTTCTTGTCTGGTTACTCGAGTGATCCCTCAAGTAAGCTCTTAAATAACTTTATAGATTACTCGAGTGGTCCCTTGAGTGATATCATTCAAATCTTAGCTAAAAGCATTTCCAACTACATTACTCGAGTGGTCTCTTGAGTGAGGTTTCAAATAATTTTGCATATTACTCGAGTAAGCCCTTCAAGTGAATTCTTGATTTTGATTCGAAACATGGCAAATTATATATCATTGAAAAGCCCTCATCATCTACATTCCAATGCAATAAGAACCACCTCCAAACTCATTTTGTACAGAAAGTTATGATCCAAAGAATATCTTCTGCATTTAGACAAAGTTTGAAATAACGAGCATCAACTTACAGAAGGCATAGATCTTAGTATATAACTTGAAATGTGACAAATTATATATCCTTAGAAATCTCTTTGAGTCTAGTTTTATATGAAACTAGTTTTGTCTCAATCCGATATGTATTTGGAGAGTTATATCCAAAATACAGAACCTTGTTTTGGTAAAAGACGCTGATTCATATGTCAACGTCAACAGATCATATCTCTCTCATCTGAACTCCTTTTAATGTGATCTTGGTGTCCATAGTTCGTGTTGGGAGTCTAGTTTCATATTCCACCAGTTTACACTCAATCTGGCGTGTGGTTAAAGAGATATCATCAAAATACCAAATCTCTATCACAATGCATGAAAGACAGAGTGCCATTACTCGAGTAGTCACTCGAGTAATCTTCAAGTAACTTTGCAGATTACTCGAGTAATCACCTCCAAAATGAGGCAGTGCCATATTACTCGAGTAATCATCCCCGAAGGTACCATTACTTCCGTATACATCATTTTAGCTTCGTATTGACCCATTCCAACTTCCGTTTGACCATAGAAACCTCTGATATCACTTCTAATAGCTTGGATCTTGATATTCTCATGTGATCTTGCAAGTTCTTCTTTCTTCAATCTCTTGTCTCTTGATTTTCTTCTTAATGATCATTCTCCACATATGAGGCATTATAACATCAACCCATCATAGGGTTTATGACTAATCTACAAGATATATAACATTAAATATAGTAGTTAGTCAATGTAGAGAATAAGTATATCATACAAACTTTTTGCTCTTAATACTTGATATCTATATTTGACATCATCAAAACTATTCATATCTAACACCCTGGACGCATTCAGGGGATAGCAGGGATAGGTGTCAGACCTAGCATAGTCTACGGCAGGAGCGCCGCCTCTGAGGCTGGCAGCTTTAGAAGGGTCAGACGTCTGAGGGACAAGTCAGTTGAGAAGCTGCGAGCATATTTGGCCCGGACACAGGCTGCAATGGCTTAGCAGTAGCAGTAGATGCAGCAGCAGGCCGATTTCATCTACGCTCAGCAGACGCAGTAGCGTGATATCATGAACAACATGCGCGAGCGGTCGTGCAGTCGCCTGTTCCCAGACGAGCAGCATCTATAGGTTCCCCCTATCCCTCGGTTCGTCATCCAGCCTACTACTCCTCCTCCTCCTGCTGATGATAATAGTGCTGTTAACTCTGCCCAGCGCCCCGATCCAGCAACACCTGAGGGCGAAGCAGATGATCGACCCCCTACTACTTAGTTTAGGATATATTTATTTTTTCTTGTTGAAACATTTGTAAATAAATATATATAATTTTTTTATTTCAAAATTTAAATTCTTATTGCGTTTACCATAGTTATATTTATATTCTTAGATCGCGTTGTTGAATTTGTGAATTAATTGTAACAGTATTATTTATATTTCTAAAACTAAAAAAATTAATTATATATTTATAGTGGTTTTATAATAAAACTGCTACAAATATAATAAATTTTTTTGTAGCAGTCAATATAAAAACTATTACAAATATTGTTCCATATTAATAGCGGTTAATACAAAAACTACTACAAATGTAAAGACATGTGTGAGGGAAATTTAAAATTGAAATGTTGAGTATTTGTAGCGGTTACATAAATAACCACTACAAATACTCAACATTTAAATTTTGAATTTCCCCCCACTTTGTGCAAATTTGTAGCAGTTACTAATGTATAACCACTACAAATGTATATTAGTAGCGGGTTTTCCTATAACCGCTACAAGTTTAAAACAAATTCTTCAATTTGATTTCCATTAGCTTGAAAATTAGTAGCGGTTTTAGACATAAAACCACTACATTTGAATATTTTAACCATTCAAAATATCCTTTTCGGAAACAATGAAGTATTCCACCCATGAATCAATTATGATTTATGACGACCACATGGGGATAATGAAAGATATAGAACATGTAATCCTAAGGTGAACTGAAAAAATGTCATCCGATTTACACATTTCGAAATGAACTTATAAAGAGTCAAGAACTGGAACAAAGAGACCAAATAAGTTATCGGAAAAGCATGATGAATCTATATGTCTTTATTTGGTTACAAAGAGTGCAACATTATTTGTAACATTTTTTATTTAAACGCTTAAATTGTGGAAGATTTAAAAGAAAGAAAGAAAAATATAAAGTGATAAGAATGACGTCATAAGCATGATTCTGCCAACAACAAACAAACTGGAAGAAAAATCTATGTAATAGACAAAGTTAGGTCGTACTAAGTCGTTCAAAATAGGTATGCGAGTCAGCGGGAATACGATGGGATAACAAATAATTAATAACTATGTCAATACATCAAATAGCACTGGAAAATACATCACCTATATTAACATGAATACATTGTAGATTAAAACGTTCTAAACACATTCCTATCAACAATCGTTCTTTAAAAATACTTGACACAGAGAGTACAACAAAAAGATTAAAAAACAATCCATGATCACTTGTCCTCACGATGATTCTTCTTCCTGGTGCCAAAGACCCTGACCGTTTTTTCTCCTTCGCTAGCACATGCATCAGCATCTACATCAGCAACGAGAATACACTCAGCTTCAACTGAAATGGAACAAAATATCAAACATGATCTAAATCTTCATGTGTACATATCACAATCTAAATAGCAAACCAAACAGAAAGAAAAGGGTTGCAGTGTATACAACGTTTTAGTTTCCTCCTTCCAACAGTTTGAACGCAAGACACAGCCTCGGTATTGGCATCACGTGGTTCAGGAGGTTAAACTGAGTCCTTTTCAATTCAAACAACATCAGAGGACCCTGCACCCTCTGAATTCAAAAGGGACAAATCTACATCCTAAATAGGAACACAAATTTTTTTAAGGTATTAGACGCATAAAAATTACCCATGCAAAGTGCTGAACGTCTTATTACGCACAACTGAAATGTGAAACAATAAAAGGTAGACAACACACCTGCTCATCCTCATGCTCATTAGGACAGAGATCCTCTGCATCTACACCCTCTTGACAATCAGCAATATAAGCTTGCAAAATGTCAGGATCGACAGCCAGCCTAACAACAACACAAGATTTTGACCTTTATTTAACATAGTCATATGGTATCTTAACCTTGCAGAGATACTTCTTTTCCACAATCTTACCCACAAATTCAGGTGGAAAAGTGTGTTCATAATCAACCTATTTAAAACAATTAATATGTCAAGAAGAAGAACATTCCTCAAAGTTTGGCAACATAGTGAAAATAACATATCATACTAGGTGAACATGTCCAACACCCTGACCGATAATGTCTTTCAACTCCATAGCAGTGCAACTAGTCATCCTGGATACTTCCCGATCGAACAACATAAACTCAACACCCAGTGTCATCAACAACTTCAGTGTACAACATAAACCTATAAACAAACAATTCTGAAATGATCTACCAGCTCTGAAAAAAAATGGAAACAATAAAGTAGTTCAGGAAAAATATAAACATAACCAATCTATACTAAAAAAAATACCTTGGAATAACAGACTTAACAATAGCATTACACTTCCCACAGTAATATCCATCACCATCAGGAATCACCTTTTTACCATCAATCTTACAGGACGTGTAATACCAACCTCTGGAAAGCTTAATGTCAACAATGCCAACCATAAGAGTAACCACAGCATCCTGCAAAGAAAACAAAATCAAGATGACTCACCAAAAAATCAAAAATTCAATATAAACAACACAAAAGTTCACACTACCTCAAGACATAATCTATTCAAATAATTGTCATGATGTGAAAAAAAAATCAGTGCAGACATTCCAACATGGACTCATGAATTAACAAACTACAATATTAAAAGGGATATTGGTCTAACAATAGGTCCAAGACGCAAAGAAGATATGGTCTTTTTGTCCATAACGCCAAGAAAATCATCCAAAAACCTAAAGTAACTTTTAAGGCAATATGATCAGGCGTTTGTTCAAGGTCAACTCTGCCAGTCTTAAATCTAGAAAAAAGCAGTCAGAAAAGAGTGGAGAAAAATGATGAATAAAACGTAACAAATAATTCATAATAACCAAATGAAATAAAGACCTGACAACAAAACAATCAACCTTCTCCGTACTTGGTTGAATCAACATGCGTGAAGCATACATCGAGTTGGACAACTTGTTCTTCCCTGTCACGTCAAAAGTGTCATGAAGCGAACATCACAACAAATAGTTGTAGTGTGTATGCATACTAAGCATATTAAAAAATGGCAAACTGACTTACACTGAAACTCTTTCACCTTACACCATTGGAGCACAAAAGTAACAGGTCCAGACACATGGCGATCCATATATTCCAGAAACTCAGTTGCAAAAGCTCCCCACAATGTACAATGAACATGGTGCATTCTAATATATGTAGCATACACAAAGAAATCGCAATCACAATCATATTAAATATTAAACCATAAAAATCTAAACAATCAAAGCAGAACATGTAAGAAAAGAAACAATATAAGGCAACTAAAAGTACTCCTCATCCATTATCTCAATCTCGACTCGAGTTTGCTTTCAACCATCGACATTACTCTCATCCCGAGATCCTACTCCAGTAACCATACCCATCACATCTGTTAGCGTAACCATTAACACATAATGAACAATGAGTAAGCTCAAAATCACATGAAAAGTACAGAGTAAGAGCACATGACACTAACCCACTAGAAAATGATATTTAAAATCATCCGAAAGAATTTTAGCAAAAGGAACAAAGTTGAAACCAAAACGCGGGATACAACCATCATCCTTAGAGGGATGAACGATAGTTTAAAATTGGAAGTTAATTTTATAACCATGCTCTGTTGTACGATACACCCCTGACGCCGGAGCAACGTTAAAATGGGACAGAACGCACATGGCACCCTCCTGAAACTATTCTCATGACGCTGCACAAAACCACTACGAACTGTGGCCTGAATCCGATCACCCTAGATGACAACCAAACTAAAAAAGCATTAACAATAAGGAAAAAAACAACAAAAGAAGTGGCACATAGAACCTAAAAAACACAAAGCAAATATACCGAAGAAGATAAAAAGGAAGGCATAGAGAAATATAGATGCTTGCCTCAAAGTCTTGCAACACAAGCTTAATAGAAGCAACATATCCCCTGCTGTATCGGCCAGGCATTTTCCATAAACGAACAATACGAAAGCAAAGCTTCCAACCTTGACGACTGATGCTAACGTCCTTTACACGGTTATATACAGATCCCATGGAATAAAACTCCAATAATAGAACTACAACCTTCCCAACACGATTTGAACAACAGAATGAAATTCAAGAAGTATTTATAGAGGACCGGAAATAACAACAGGCACATACATGTCGCCAAAAAGTCTGAAAGAAGATGAGTTAGAGACAATGCCATGCCACCTAAGGTAACTGCCATGGAACGTTGCCAAACATTCCAAAAGAAGCTGAAAAGGGAGACCTCCAGCTACTATACACGCATGATCTAAATGTGGGCTTTACTGTGAACATGGGTCTCTGCAACCGTCTAGCAGTTTCATAAGGAGGTCAATGGAGGGCGAGGTAGTAGATGAGGAGGAAGAAAGAGAGGGTAAAAGATCATGCGGCTTCACAGGAAGCAAGCTTTAAACCTTACTATTATATATATATATATAGATTGTTGCGGTTTGAGATTGTATCGTTGTTGTATAAACTAAGATGAGTTTGGTATGAAGAATTTGAATTGAATGTGAAAATAGAAAATTTTATGCAAAGCTATAACTGATGGATTTGTTTGGGTGTTAGGTGGAGGAGTGAATAATTTGGAAACTTATAAGTTAGAAAAAGAGGCATAACATAAGCCTTACACGTAAGTGATTAGCGTCCCAGTTAAATTGCAAATTAACTTCCTATTTTTGAATTACTTATATTTATAATTTAAATAATTCACATGTATAAAAGGAAATTTTTTGATATTGTACATTTTGTTATTTGAAGTATGCTTTAGTTTTGATGGATATTGCTTATTGGAAAAGAATTCTTAATTTATTTTGTTGAAAGGATTTTTACCATTTCTTATTTAGAAGTTGGAAGTTTGTTGGATTTACTTGATGTTTCCACTATCTATAAGATTGACTTGTACAAGAAATATATAAAAAAACGGTTATGAGATGTTGTTTGCAAACTTTTATGCTGGGGTCTTCTGTTAAAAGTTATTCGGAGTTTTTATTGTTAAAAGAAATCTTTTTGTTTGCTGGTGGAAAATTGACCCCATGCATGCTTGAAAATATTTGTGAGAGCACTGAATACAAAACGTTGGTTACTAACAGCAGTATTGTTAGTCCTTGGTGCACCATAGTTAACCTTGAACTCGCTTGATTTTCATGGGCACAGTACTCATGCTTGATATTCATGGGATTTGTTCCCGTGCTTGTTTTTCATGGGTCTTGTACCTGCACTTGTCTCATGGCCTCAGGCTATGCTTGCTTGGTTACTTACCCTTGTAGACTGTGTGTCCACGCTTGTTATTTCATTCTATTGAAGTCCTATGGAAGGATGAGAATTTGAAATTTTTATTTTGAACGAATTTTGTTTAATAAGTTGTTGTTTATTTATGTACTTGCACTTGATTGATGATCATTTATATAATTCACTATATGTTTAAGGTTGCATATTAGCATTCAAAGTTAAATTTGTCTAAAGTATTATTCGTTACTTTTAAATAGTTTTTTTTTCAGTAAATTCTTTATATGAGAGTTTATTCACTGGAAAATATTTTTGGCTTCAGATAATGCAACTGGCTATGTTCCTCTTGTTGATCGATAAAGAACTATAATATTGCTCGAAGTTGAAGCGTCATGTTGATAAGTCTACATTGATGTAAAATCTAAACTTATGAATTTATTGTTGTGAATTAGGTGCTCCTCGCATGCTATAGATAGGATCCTCGCCTTATTTATATGTTGAGTATTTCTTGGTAAGAAGCAGAGCTCCCCTAGAGTATACCAGGTTATTATAGAAATTTTTTGAGGTCTTACTTTCAAGGGAGGTTCTACAAAAATTTCTATAGGAAGTCTATAATTTTTTTGTAATATGAAACGCATTCATAGTCGTTATGTTATGTGTTGTAAAAATGTGTATATATAAAAAGTATGGAAACATTTTATATATTTAAGGCTTTAGGGATGTGGATTTTCTCATATTTCGTGCCTATCACATCCAAATTTTTGGGGTGTGACAATATGCTTCCTTCACTCTGAGTTACCCTTGAGCTATTGTGAATTGAGAGATTTTCCATACCTTGATTATACCAATTTTACATCACTTAAGGTTCTTGATCTTTCTTGCAACTATGATATGAAGTCAAAATTACCTTATTCATTCTTTAATATCACCAATCGCATTTATCATCCTGACCTTAGTGAATGCCGTTTCTATGGTCAACTACCAAAAGCCTTTTTCAATCTTCAAAGCCTCAAGTATTTAAATTTGAATTACAATAACTGTAACACCCCAAAATTTATACTCACAAAATATATTGTAATTCGTTGAGAAACTCAATAAAATGATGAATATTCATGAATTTGGAATTTATAGATTTTATAAATGTTCATATTCATGAGAAAATGGACAAAATAATTATGCAATTAATCTAGGTAAATTAAAAAGCCCAATATTAAGGTCCAAAAATGGAGAAATAATAGAGAAAAGAAATTAGATTTAAAAGATAATGGCAAAATCGTAATTTTGCCAAATTATCACAAAATTAATTATTTTCTGATTAATTGAAGTTAATTTCAATTAATTAAGGAAAATAAAAGGGAAAAATATATTTAGACTATTTTGGTCCATTTAATATGAATTTATTGAAAATTTGAGCAAAACGTGTAATTTTGACCAAAATTGAGACTTTATGTATATACATAACCGGAACCGGAACAAGTTGTGAAACCAATTGAGACTATAGGAAGGGATCCCTAGGTGTCTCCTACATGTTGCAAGAGGAAGGAAATATTGGTGGGGCATAACGAGCTTAGTTACATATATATAGGATTTATGTACATAAAAGCCAAAATATTGATTTTTGAAATTGTTGGAAATTTAGTAAATAATTAGAAAATAATATTATATCATATTAAATCAACATCCACCTCCTCCATCAGCCCCAAAACCGTGCCTAAGTGCAGCAACAAGAGAGAGAAAGAGTTGAGAACTTTTAGAGAGAGAAAGAGAAGAAATCTCCGAGGTAGGTCGATTTCTTCAGTGAAATTCGTACTTAATGCGTATAACATTATTCTTAAGCTTCTCTTTCATGTATTGTAAGGTGTTGGAAGCACAAATTTGGGTGTTCTAAGGCTAGGGTTTTTAGCCATTTTGAGAAAAGCTAGAGGGAGCTTAAGGTAACTTCTAAACCTTCGTATATTTATTATTCTGGCTACTGTGGATAATTTAATTGGTGAAATTTTGCTGGATTGTCTTAAAATTTTGGAAATGTGTATGCCTACACTACTACAGAATTGAGATATAACCACCCCCAAAGACGTCCCAAATTGAAAATTGGGTGGTTAAAAAGGGAGGTGGTGGCATTTTCGTAATTATATATATGTAGGGGAACCTTTAGGCGTCCCAAATTTGAATTTGGGACGTCTAAAGTGCTTCCTGGCGCGAAATATAAATTTCATAAATTTTTTTTAGCGCCAGGAGCTGGGTTTAGGCGTCCCAAATTAATTTGGGACGCCTAAAGTAGGGACTTTAGGCGTCCCCTACCCGCATGTCAGACACTTGTCTGACATGCGGTCTTCTCATCTATCACACCCTCTCCTCACATCCTCTTAACAACAACTTTACTCTTCTTCCTCCTCTCCCCACCCACACCGTCGGCCCTCTGTTTTTTTTTCCTTCAACTCCTCCCTCCTCCCTTGTTCAAGCTCTCTCCTCCACCGTCGGCCCTAGCTTGTTGAACTCCTCCCTCCTCCCTTCTTCTTCTTCCTCTTTGTTTCTTCAACGGCTGCAACCGTGTCTGCTGCAACCTCACCTCCTCCACAGTGAGTAGATTTTTGCTCTCTCCTCCACCTTCGTCCTTCCATTGTTGTGCACACCACCATGGAGCTCCAACGTCTTCTCTACCTCTCAAACATACTAGCTAGTGGGCGCCCTGATCAGATTGGTTTATTTTCTTCGTTTTTTTTGTAACAGAATGGTTTATTTTGTTTTTGAAATATAAATTAAATGGTTGAGATTGTGATTATTATATATTGCTTATATTGAGATAGTTGAGATTAGCCTGATGTGTTTGGTGTGGTTATATTGCTTAAATTGCATTTATTCGGGAATGGTTTATTTTCTTGTTTAAATATAAATTTACTTGTGTATAATAGAAACAAGTCTTCTTAGTTCTCACCCGTTCCATAGGGAATCCATATGAGTAAAGTTTAAAAGTTACTCCCCTGTTTCAATTTGCCTCTCGTTAATTATTGAGTAAACTTTGTTCTTATAAGATAAAATGTTATATTAAATAGGGATGTAGTTAGAAAGGTTTTAAATTTAAAGGTAGAGTTAATGAGATTTAAAGATTTCTTTGACTATTGTGGATCATGTTAAAAGTTACTTATAAGAACGATTAGAAGAGTATTAAATTTTAAGACAAAGTTTTTGAACTTTTATTTATTTATTTGTTCAAGTGTAACATAATGAAAGTGGCTCATAAAAGTTTCTTCCAATCATTGATTAGTGTATGCCACATGAAACCAATACAATTCATAGTTGTTCATGAAACCGTTAAAACCTCTCATTAAAATCCTACCATGAATTTGGCGAAACCATTTGTTATCTTTAACCCCGTTTAATTTGAAAGCTCATAATAAGCTCAATATGTTAACCCTGTTAATACAAAGCCGTTTCTACGGCTTTTCTAAAAGTATAATAGATCCCTGTTGTTCAGTTTTAGGGAAATCTAGCTTTTATAAGGCAATGGAGATTTATCCATATACACATAGTGGCACCACCCCATTTCATTGGTCTTGTTCCTGCACCATTAATTAGTATATATAATAAAATAAAATATGATTTATTTAAATTAAAGAAATTCTTGTATTAATTACACACAATTGTTTTGTTAATTCCAAATTCTTGAATTATGAAGAATAATTCAAGCCAAAACTTAAAAAGAAAACGATAACCCCAATATTCATTAAATGATTTTTATCTAAATATTTTCAATAAAACAATTTTATTTTTGGAAAAACTCAACTTAAAATTGTTTTGTTAATATGAAACTCGTTTTGTTTTTAATTCTTCCAAACCTCAAAAAAATTCTTTAATTTAATCTTATTGTATTTATTTTATTATACATTAATTTTATATACATATACTTATTAAAAAAATAAGTTACATAGCACTGAAACCCTTTTAATAGGAGAGATGAGGCTAGGAGGGGGCAATAAAGTTATTAAGCCCATATTTTAAAATCCTAAATTGGGTTGATAACTTAATTAGGCAATCCCATCATATGTCGTTGAGAATTGTACTAAACGTGTGAATGTTATTGGTAATGCCTTAGGTGGTAACAAAATGGATCATAGTTAGATGAATGCTTTGAGAACTAGTGAAGAATATGAGAAAGGGGTGGACGAATTTATTGAATTCGCTAAAAAGAATGCTCCTGCAAGAAATGGGAAGTATTTTTGTCCTTGTGTCAATTGTTTGAATGAGAGTAGATGGGATGTTGATGTCATAAAGGATCACCTACTTTGTGATGGAATAAATCTGCGATACACAAGGTGGATATGGCATGGTGAGGAAGTAACTGATTGTCCATCACACAAGAAGGAAGCTGTGGATGTCATAGATGAAGATAGAATGGAGGGAATGATTAACGATGTTGAGGCAGAATCCTTTGCACAGTCGCAGGAGTATGATAGCCTGCGGAGTGATGCAGAGACACCATTGTACAGTGGTAGTAAGTACACGCGGCTGACAGGAACATTACATTTGGTTAACTTAAAGGCAACTTGTGGGTCGACCGATGGTAGTTTCACATTGCTACTTGAACTATTGTGTGATATGTTTCCGGAGGATAATGTACTTCCAAATCGTATGTATGAGGCCAAGAAAATCCTGTCTACAATGGGTATGGAGTATAAGAAGATACATGCTTGCCCTAATGACTGCGTACTGTACAGAAATGAGTACGGAGGTCTTAGTGAGTGTCCTAAGTGTAAAACTGCACGATACAAAGTGAAAAAAGATGGTGGTTGTGGTGATGTGACAAGTAAAAGGCAACCTTTAAAGGTTATGTGGTATCTTCCAATAATACCACATTTTAAACGTTTGTTTGCGAGTGCAACAAAAGCGAAGAAGTTGAGATGGCACTCTGATGAGAGAATAGCTGATGGGAAATATCTTCGGCACCCAGCTGACTCTCCACAATGGAAAAAAATAGATGAAATCTTCCCTCAATTTGGCAGCGAGCCGAGAAACCTACGGCTTGGGCTTTGTACAGACGGCATCAATCCGTATAGAACTCTTACTAGCACACATAGTGCGTGACCGGTTCTCCTTGTAATATACAACTTGTCTCCCTGGCTATGTATGAAACGTAAGTATATGATGCTATCTATGATGATTTCTGGACCAAAACATCCAGGGAACGATATTGATGTCTATTTGGCGCCTTTGATTGAGGACTTGAAGAAGTTGTGGGAGGAAGGCGTAGATGTGTTTGATGCTTATAAGAAGGAGTCTTTCAAGCTACGTGCAATGATTTTCACAACGATAAACGATTTCCCTGCGTACGGAAACTTGTCAGGGTACAGCGTGAAGGGTCACAAAGCATGCCCAATATGTGAAGTAGACACACACTTCCAACAACTAAAGCATGGAAGAAAAACTGTCTACCTTGGCCATAGGAGGTTTCTTCATCGGTTCCACCCATATCGTAGGCTAAGAAAGTGGTTTAACGGCTTACCGGAGCATGGAATGGCTCCAAAGTCACTAACCGGAGAGGAAGTCTATAGTCGAGTGGAAGATATCCATGTCACTTTTGGTAAGAATCAGAGGGTTGCAGCTGAGAAGAACATATGGAAGAAGAGATCCATTTTCTTTGATCTTCCATATTGGCGTTCGCTTGACGTGAGACACAGTATTGATGTGATGCATGTGGAGAAGAATGTTTGTGATAGCCTTATCAGTACGCTTTTGCACATACCAGGGAAGACTAAGGATGGGATTAATGCAAGATTAGACCTTGTCGATATGGGAATAAGAGAACGGTTACATCCACAACTAAGAGATGATGGTAGGAGGGCATACAGGAGCCAGCAGCGCATACACTATTAAAAACAGAGAAAAGAAGTTTGTGTGGGTGTTTGCATGAAATGAAGGTCCCGCAAGGGTATTCCTCGAATGTGAGAAGATGTGTCTCAATGGACGATTTGAAGTTAGTGGGAATGAAGTCCCATGATTATCATGTGTTGATGCAACAACTATTACAGTAGCTATTAGAGGCATAATGAAAGATGAAGTACGAAACACAGTGACAAGATTGTGCGTTTTCTTCAATGCTATCTGTAACAAAGTCATTGACACTGAAAAGTTGGATGAACTAGAAAATGAGGGTTACATTATTTTATCACAACTAGAGATGCACTTTCCACCTTCATTTTTTGATATAATGGTGCATTTGGTAGTTCATTTAGTGAGGGAGGTAAGGCTATGCGGTCCAGTTTACCTGAGGTGGATGTACCCTTTCGAGCGATACATGAAGATCTTAAAAGGGTATTCTAAAAATCCTTATCGACCAGAAGCCTCAATAGTAGAAAGATATGTAGTTGAGGAGGCTATGGAGTTTTGCAAAGATTATATGTCAGGGAAGAAGGAACAATCTCGGCATGAAGAAGGGAGAAGCAAGGGAACACGAGGACTGAAAGTGAAGAATGTTCCTCGTGAAGAGGTGTTGCAAGCCCACTTGTATATCCTGAACAATATGGAAGAAGTTCAACCTTACATAAATGAACACAGAAACACTTTGAAGAACAAGAATCCAAGGAAGAATGACATGCAGATTGCTATTGAGCAAAACAAGACATTCATGCAGTGGTTCGAGGAAAAGGTTTTGCACGAGATCGGTGTGTCTGAGACAATCGAATGGCTAGCTTGGGGGCCTTCGTTTCAGGTCATTACTTGGACCGGTTATGATATAAATGGCTATTCTTTCTATACCAAAGAGCAAGATGACAAAAGTACCATGCAAAATAGTGGGGTCATGGTAGAAGCTGAATCTATGCACTTTTCTAGTTCGAGAGACAAAAACCCCATATTAGCGTCTATGGCCTATTATGGAGTTATAGAAGAAATATGGGAGATGACGTACAACAAGTTCAAAGTTGCTTTATTTAAATGTAAGTGGGTTAGCAATAATGCCGTGGTAATAGATAAACAATTTGGATTTGTCTCAGTCGATCTTCGAAGAGTTGGCTATAGAGACGAGCCCTTCATTTTAGCAAGCCAGGCGAAACAAGTGTTTTATGTCACCGATCCTGCCAGCAAAAACATGTCTATTGTCCTTAAAAGTAAAAAACAGAAGTATGGTGATCCGACCTTCAACCTTGATGACACACCACCTTTCACAACAACTACACCTCGAACAAATGAAGTAGAATTGGTAGATGATGACGAATATGCTGTAAGAAATGACCATGGTGAAGGACTATGGGAAACAATATAGAGTAAGACCTTAATTTATAAACGAGAACTATGTTTTTTCTGTTTTACTTCCCGCTTAGTATATTTCGTTTTCATTGCAATTTAGTTACGTTTCTGATGATGCTTTTTGTGTTAACAGGAATATGGACAACGTTAGTGATGACGAGAGGCGTAGAGATGACGAAAGCTCTAGCAATGACGAAAGGCCTAGAGTTGAACCCCCTGCAAGAAGGAGGGTTAGAGGCTGTACAAAGATGGGAGCATTGGTTGCACGTCATGAACATCAATAGGAGAGGCTGCATATAGACTTCGATGACAATCTGAATCCAGTTAGTCATGAGGAAGACCACTTCATTAGCTACGTAGGGCTTTTGGCTCGAAGCAAAGTGCGCATTACCTACGATAATTGGAGATTGGTTCCCCCAAAAACAAAAGACATGATTTGGCAGCAACTTTTGGTATGTAAGTTTTGATGCATTGTAGCTTTGTTCTTATTGTTTCAAATATAATAATCTTATGTTTTACCTTGCAGCAAACATACGATGTCCCAGACACCACGGAGATGTATAGGCACTGGATGGATGAGGTTCGTGTATGATGGAAAGGTTTCAAGAACAAGCTAACAGCGCATTACATTCGAGGGGCCCTTAGGAGTAAGGATCCATGTGCGGAGTATACATATTTATCTCCAGAGGACTGGAGGTTGTTTGCGGCATCACGAGCAGATCCTGAGTTTTTGGTAAGATTTCTGTCATCATGATATAGAACTTGTAATTTTCATATACTTTATATCGTTGATTCATTTTTTGTTGTTTTTCATTCATAGAAATTAAGTGCAGCAAATGCCCAGAGGCAAGCAGAAAATAAATATCAACATTTCATGTCTCGCGGTGGATATCGGAAGCTTGAGGGGCAAATGATGGCAGAAGAGTTACAGAAAATGAAGGAAGCAGCGGAATCTGATCCTAGCGTTGTTATCCAGCTACCGGCACCTCCTCCACGTCACAAAAAATGGAAAGCAGGGAGGATTAAGGCTGGGAAGTACATAAATCCGACTGTTGTTGAGGTTGCTGCGAGGATTGTAAGTAGTTATACCATAAGTACCTAATTTTTTACATGTTGCGAGTGGTTTCGATACATTTACGATAAACTGCATGCTACAGGATGACCTGGACGAGCAGAGTAGCCAAGGTTCATTCAATCCAAGTAGACGGATGGACATCTTGTCAACGGCTATTGGGAAGGCAGATGACCTTGGTCGTGTTCGAGGAGAGACACGGGGAGTTAGTGCCGCGAGGTATTTTGGACGAGACCCACGTTATTCGTCACAAGCTGGACCTAGTAAGGACGTTGTGGCCAAGATTCGAGAGGAGCTCGAACGAGAGATTGAGGCCAACCTTACCGACAAGCTCCGACAAGAGCTGTTGCCAGAGCTTCAACTTGAAATGGTAAAGATGTTTGAAGCACAAAGGGCAAGGGACGAGCATAGAACTCAGGAATCCCCGGCCTTCAATAGCACCAGAGGAAGTTACAACCCTCTGGAGCAACCACTTGGCGACCCTTCTCCCACTCCAGTGTCGGGACCACTTGGCGACCCTTCTCCCACTCCAGTGTCGAGAGACCCTTGCACCCTCTATTTGGATGATCCACTGTTGCGTGTTGTTGCTGATGCTCTCGTTCACACACGTGCTACGACCCACCATAATCAGCAAATTCCGGAGGATTTTCGTAGGGTGAATGTGACGAGTGTTAGAAAGGGGGAAAAAGGTACAGCCATCCCTGTTCCTGATCCAGAGGTTGGCACGTTAGGTCAAGCGATAGGATCTTTCATCCTTTGGCCTCGCAATCTTATTGGTTCAGACGCAACACCTCCAATGGTAGGAATTACCTTACTGTTACTGCAAATCTGTTGGCATCCTAATAATAACAATTTGTTTTTTGATTTTCTAAAAGGATGACGAAGCTGCGAGCAAATGGCCCTACTTAGCACGGCTGCAACAGATCTACAAGGGCATTAAACAGATTGACTTGAAGATGCCTCCAGGGATTGTGGGCCAAGTGGAGTATCCCTACACGATTGACAATAAAGATCTCAAGCAGTTTATCAGGTTGGAGGAGATAGATGCAGGCTGGGTCAAATTTGCAGTCCGGTAAGTTTTTTTTTCAATTTTCCCATAGAATTCATTTAGTGGTCTTTTGTTTTCATACATTCAAGAATTGATTCCTTATTTTAATTCTATTATAGCACCTTCCACTATCTCTGCACAAACATGGAAAGAAGTAATTGGTATGGATTCTTATGTCCTGTGAATACGACAGGGGATACTTGTACTGTGGCACATAGGACTCACTATGTCGGCTACGGAATGGCACAAACCAAACTTCATTGTTATCTAGCACCCATTGTCCAACGGTTCATATTTACATTTTGTCAATTTAAGAAGTTTAATAAATAATTGTCTTCTCACTCATCTAACTTCATTTTAATGTGTACATGTTGTTAAAGTTATCACTGGACTTTGTGTGTTATATGTCCCCGCCGCAACATAGTCTATTGGTTTGATCCCTTGAGTAAAAAGCCAGACAGAGATACAAAATCCATCTTCGACACGTAAGTTATTCTGTTTGTATTTCATTGTCAACAAAAATAAATGAATGGTTCTAATTTCTGTTCATTTTGCTTTTCATGATAGTGCTTGTCAAACATATAGAATCCTAGGTGGGTCACGCGAGGGTACAGTTGTTAAAAAGCCAAAGTGGTTTTATCCTATAGTAAGTACATTCGATCCTACCTAATTGTTTCATTGACGGTCCTTTTAGACATACCTTTATTGATTTTAACAACCAATTGCATCCCTTTGATTAAAAGTGCCCTCGGCAACCTGGCAACACTGAATGCGGATATTATGTTATACTTTATATGTATAACATAACTCAAAGTGGAATTACTAGCGATTTTGAAAAGGTAATCGCTTCTTCATTCTCAAATGATAATATTTTTGGTGTTCTAATCGAAATGCTAATTAATTCATTTGCTTGAGATTCATTTCATCAAAGCTTATTACTTTCTAATTTTCAGATTTTTGATAATGAAGATGCCTACCTACGTGAAGACCTTGATTTGATCAGAGATCTTTTGGCTGGACATCTTCTTCAACATATAGAGCAGTAAACTTGTTATTTTATATCAGTTTGTATTTGTGTGATGACAGCATTTTGACACTTTCTGGTTGTTTTTTGTTGATATATATAGTAGTAGGTTGTATGAAAGGTTATTGTATGTATATATAGTAAAGATTGTAGTGCTGGATGTCCTTACCAGTTTGTAATGGACAGTGTGGTTTATGAATCCATCTTTTATTCTGTTTCTGCAGTTTGAATTCGTTGGGTAATACAGAATGTAAATTATGGTATAAAAACCTAACTTTTAGACGTCCCAAATTAAGAATTGGGAGGCTTAAAGTCCCCCAGGGTGGGACTTTAAACGTCCCAAATGACATTTGGGAGGTCTAAAGTCCCACCCTGGGGGACTTTAGGCGTCCCAAATTGTAATTTGGGACGCCTAAAGTCAGACTTTGGGCGTCCCTATCATTTGGGACATCTTTTGTTTCAACTTACTACGCCCCCAGTATATACGTCCCCCGTTTTGGGACGTTAAAGGTGCCAAATTTGGGAGGTTAAAGCCCCTTTTTGTAGTAGTGCTAGGGGTTATGCTGCTGAAATTGGGTCCAAATGGTAGTTGTAAACTAATCTAATAGTTAATAAAGTGGTTAAGAGTAGAAAGAAACACGTCTGCGGAGCCGAAACCGAAAAACCCCAATTTTTTCTGGGGAACTGAGAATTTCAGCCAAGGCTAGTTTGGAGGGGTTAGAGTTGTATTTTCATGAAATTAGTGGTTCCATTGTGTTCATGAGGGAAAATTAGATGGGTTTACAGTTGGTCACTTTTTCGGAAAAGGCTGAAAAAGCATAATTTTAAAAACGCCCCTAAAACCCTTAAAGTGGGGCTGCCAAGGGCAATTTCATCTTTTGGTAGTGAAGTTGGTAATTCCGAGTCTGGAAATGGATACCTTGGGCAGAAATTTGTCAGAATAGCCCATGACAAAATTTCAGGAAAAGTATAGTCGGACAGGGACGGGTCTCCGGGGGCATTTTGGTAAATTTTTATAATAGGCTCATATAACCCCTAGAAACACTATGGAAGTGTCTAAACGGTATATTTGGTATTATAGGATTGAATATGGAGTATGAGCTATTTGCACATAGATCGATGAACTATTTCTGTTTAGCAAAAGGGACACAAGGTAGGGGACTTACCTTGATTGCATGTAATTGATATCTTTGCTTGTGTAGTGATGTATATAATTGCTTTACTTGATTGTGTAGAGCATATTTGAACAAATGAAGCCCTATTTCTGTTTTGCTTTACTTGATTGTGTAGAGCAAATTTCTTTCAACATTACTCGAGTGCCCACTCGAGTAACAGTGTTCCTTACTCGAGTAGTCACTCAAGTAAACATAGACTACTGCCAATGATGGTCTTCCTTTGCTCTTCCTCTCATATCTTCTTCATTACTCCAGTGCTTACTTCAAGTAATGCTTTGTCTGCCATTTATTTACTTTGTTCAACTTCATTTGTTATCATATCATCTTCTATCATTGGTCCAATCTTTGTTATCATCTCTTGGAAATATTTCTTCCTTGTTCAGCTTAGACTTGTCGTACAATCAATTGACTGGCAATCTTCTAGAAACCCTTGGAGGGCTCCAAAATTTAAATCAATTACACATTGGACTCAACTTCTTGGCAGGAGGTGTTCTTTCTTAAAAGAATTTTGCAAAGTTCTCAAATTTAACATCATTGGACTTAAGTTCATTAAATTTTGCATTTGTCATTGATCCTAAATAGGTCCCACCATTTCAACTTGAGCATTTGGATTTGGGTAACACAAGCATAGGTCCTAATGTTCCATCATGGCTATATACACAGCGATCTCTAGAATATCTAGATATTTCTAGATCAAGGATTTCAACGATTGATGCAAATGTATTTTGGAGCATTGTAGTAGGAATTGATTATGTTGATATCTCAAACAACTTGATTAGTGAAGACATATCCAATGTCATACTATCAGCAAATAGCTCTTACTTTGATGCATCTCACAATTCTTTGTCAGGATCTATTTTCTCGTTATTGTGCCAACTTGAGAGTCATGAAGAAAGGAAGTTGTATGGCTTGGACCTATCATTTAATCATTTGAGTGGAACACTTTCTGATTGTTGGACAAACTGGAAACAATTAAATTACCTTAATTTGGGGAGTAATAAGATAACAGGAAAAGTTCCTCCCTCATTGGCTTCATTGAATCTTGTCTTGTTGGATTTGAGTAATAATAGTTTCTTTGGCAAATTTTCATTAAACATGCTGAATTGGACAAATTTGGAATACCACCTTTTAGAGCAAAATGAATTTTCTGGAAGTTTGCCAAATCCTATGGGCCCAAATTTGGCAGTTTTTAAATTGAGGACCGATCAATTTATAGGCAACATTCCATCACAATTGTGCAACCTCTCTCATTTGACAATCCTTGATCTTGCTGACAACAAGCTTTCTGGATCCATACCTCATTGCCTATGCAACATCACACCTCCAATGCAATTCGGGCTTTGGCCTAACACAATAATAAAAGTATTTACTAAACGAAGAGAATTAGACTACAAACCAATTAGTGTTATGTATGATACAAATGGCATTATGGATCTTTCTAGCAATTTCTTGTTTGGGGAAATCCCTAAAGAATTGTTTAGCAACAATCATATGTAGAGGTTGAATTTGTCTCGGAACCATTTGACTAGAAAATTCCCAAAGAAATTGGAGACATATCAAAGTTGGAATCTCTTGATCTCAGCTACAATAGACTCTCAGGAGAAATTCCTTCAACTATATCTAATTTGTCTCTTCTTATTGATTTGAACCTCTCATACAACAATTTCATTGGCAAAATTCCATTGGGAACCCAAACTCAGTTTTGATTCATGGAGTTTTGTTAGCAATCATGAACTTTGTGGAGATCCTCTTCCAAGGAAGTGCAATGAAAAAGAAGAAAATCTTGACAACTCAAAGCTAGGTGAAGGAAATGAAGATGACAACTTTCTAAAGTCATTGTATCTTGGTATGGGAGTTGGATTTGCAGTGGGCTTCTGGGGAGTTTGTGGTTCTCTCTTCCTCATCAGAGCATGGAGACACAAATTTTTCCGATGGTTTGATCACTTGGTAGATCAACTTTATGTTGCCTGGATCCTCTGTTTCAAAAAGTTGAATATCAATAACAAATTTCCCTTGAGGTAATAAATTAACTACCTTACTTTTTTCAAGTATTATTATTTAAATGAGGTTTCATTTTCTTTTCCTTTTATCTTCTTCTACTTGCTAAAAGAGTTCTGTTCTTAGCTGATTATGTTTTATCTTTTTTATTTTTCAATATGTCTTGTCTACTGGATGCAAGTGATGAAATAGCTATCACTACTATGAGCACCCCTCTCTTTCAAATATCGAGTTATGCTTCAAGGAATAAGGAGCTTTGCTGATGTTACGCATGGTCAAGGACTCTAATGCTGCCTATTGACTAATGTCCTGTTGTTTTCTTAAATTTAGTGAATTGTGAGAAGTGAACGTTTTGCAATAATAGCTATTAGTGTGTATGCGTGTTTCATGTTGTTAAGAAACCTTTGATGAATAGTCGTCCATGTGATATATGATTGTACTTTAAACTTTGATAATGAGTTATGAGTTAGAACCAAATAAATTCATTATGCGTCTGTTTTTAATTTGTAAGTGTAACAATAAAAACAAAAAGGCCTATGTGTGTTGTAATGTGTAAGATTTATATACAGTTGGCTTATTGAATATTAATTTCCATGTTGAAGATATCAAAATTTGAAACTTGCAGCCGTGAATGTTAAGATTGTCAAACTTATGAGACTAAGCAAACTTATATCATGGACATAAATTCGGATGGTGAACTCGAATCGTAAATTTGTAATAGTTTACTTTTATCAATAAATATTAAAAATATATGATTAAATAATTAGAATATAAAAATGACATAATTTAATTTAAATATATTTCAAAACCAAATTATTGAAATTAAATTTATCAAAAATCATAGTCATATTCAACAAAAAAAAAATTCTATGAAGTTCTTTTATAAGTAGCTAAATACAATCAAGTCAAACGATTTATATGAGTTTAAGAGCAAAGAGCAAGTTGATATAATTTTGTAAGTAAGAAGTATAAAAACAGAAAATTCAATAAATAAACTCAGTTGTTTGGATTCAGAGCAATATGTTTCTAACATGAAATAATGAGTGTTGTAATCTATCAGGTGTTCGTTTAGCAAAGTTGGCTTGATTTTGTATTATAATAATCTTGTCAGGTATATAAGTTTAACAATCAAAATGAAAAGGCATATGAGCGTTGTAACCTGCAAGATTTACAAGCTAATGTTGGCATATTAGATATTAATTTCAATGTTTAAGATATCAAAATTCAGAACTGGTAATGGTTAAGAGGATCTAATAACATTTTGTCGACACTTGAGATGTTCTGTTCTGTTCTCTTTGAAAAAACAGAGTCATACCTTAGGTTAGGTTATATATGTATTCAAATGATGCCTCGGTTATTAAATATATAATGAACATTACATATAGAAAAGATTGCTTATATGCAGAGCAATTCAAATATGCTTTGGTGGTTGCTGTTGCTGCCCATAATGCCTTTCCCTTCAACTAAACTACACTCATAATGAATTATTGAGGCGCAATGACCAAACAAATGAAAAGGAAAAAAATAATAATTAAAGAAGAAGAAGAAAAAGAAAAGGAAGAAAGACCCACCCGTTCTCGGTCAACTGGGATATGGTAACTATGGCTGATGGATCACTTTTAGGAAGGAGAGAAAGGAGAATTGTATTGGGGGAAAATCTTATTTAAGTACCAAAGATCATAAAAAATATAAAAATATATCTCATTGTAAATTCCTCTTTTAAAAAAATTCCCATGAATATCAGTGATATAGATTATAAATGTAAACTTATTTTATTAATAAGTATATATGACTATATTGATAAGTAAAAGAGTAATTGTTGACAAGTTCATATATGTTAAATAAAACATCTCTCATTAACAAAAATATATGATTATATTGATAAATTATAAAATGAACGTTAACAACCTATCTATTTTAACCACAGTAAGGGGAAAACAGCATATAATAGAATAATGTTTCTAAAAAGTGGGTCAAAAAGAAGACTCTTGTGGGCGACTTCTCTTTCTACTTGAATACAAGTTATTGCAACTCCCATGCAGTTACAATTGTAAATGAAGATGGGTGAGATGGGCCAGAAAGAAGATAAGAATTGAATCTCGTCCGTGTGGGTCCCATCCATGCATTAATGTGCACATGTTATGGTTTTAGTGTCATGTGGGATGAAGACTTTATAACTCGTCAGAAAGTTCATATTACTTTTTTGAAGTGTTTAAATAAGTCTGTCGATTCCATTGATGAGCTAACAAAAATTTAGGAGGAAGACTTTTCTTTTTCTTTTTTTTCTTTTTTTTTTGCCGGAAAGGAGGAAGATTTTTCAAACATAATAATTACGGGCCTTTGCTGAAAAGGTTGGAGGACTTGGAAGTATTAGAAGACTTGACTATATATGGTAAAAAAAAAAAAAAATTGAAGACTTGATTATAAGGAAGAACATGATACGTGGTCATTAAAAAAATTTTCAGCGATTTAAATGTTTGTTAGCTTTTGATTAACAATTTGCTGGCAATGGTTTTCTCAACTTGTATTTATACAATAAAAATACTTCAATGAATTCATTTTACTAATTAAATCAGGGTTAAAGTATAAATCTATCCATGGATAATTTTGTTGTCACTACCATAGAAGGCACTTTTGACGACCGTTTTTATGCCCTTTAGACTACCGTTTTTAAGGGGACATATATATGAGTGTCGTTGAAAGTTTTGAAAACGATGACTGTAATACCCCAAATTTTGAGACTCGAGGCTAGAGAATAAGCCTGAGATTAGTGGATTGCTAAGCCCCGGTTTAGCAAGATCCCAAATTGTGATTAGGAGTTAATGGCTACAAAAGTGGACGTGGTTAGTGATTAATGAACCTTTTTAGAGAATATAAAGTGGATTGTAGCCGCTTGTGTTATGAGCAACGCCAAAACCCTATATTTGAGTTCAATTGTGGATTAACTTTCAAATTGACTTAGAATAGAGGGAATAATTGAATGGGGTATTGTGATGGAAATGGTGTCATGTTGTGGTATTTAATCATTGGAATTGATTTAAATTGGATTGGACACATTGGTTGCAAAACTAGAAATGTTGTCCAGTGTGAATTCTGTCTGGGCAGTCTTCTCGTGTGGACGTTTTTACTAGGAAAATGATGTCATAAAATTATGAAACTTTCCAGTCTTATATTTCACATCTCAAGCTTCAAAATGGACATATAATTTGTGCCATTTCGTTTTGTGAACTAGGAGATATGACTGTCCAAAGTTTGGGATGGAAACTGAACTCTGTTTTGGGGCAGTGATGAGTTTTATGTAATTCTGGAATTGTGTGGTGATTTTTAGTAATGGTAAATATTTTTCCTATGAAGAGGACTTAAATATATTTCATTTGGCTTTGGAATCACCTCATTTAGATTTTTCTAGAATTAGTTATGATTTTTCAAAGATTGGGCAGAAAATCTGCCAGAAAATCCGAAAATGCCAATTTTGGGAATTATGACATCATCAAAAGGCAAGATGACATAAGCATGGAATTAAAACATCTTCTCATCATCTTTAGCTGCTCATTCACGCACAGCACCTGAACATAGTGTGAGAAAGTTGAGAGAGTTTAGAGAGAGAAAGAGAAGAAAAATCACAAGGTAAGCCGATTTCTCCGACGATTTCGCTCCTAACGCGTATAACTCCGATCCTAAGCTACTCCTTTATGTTCTTTAAGGTTTGGAAGCTCCTCTTTTGGTGTTTTGAAGTTAGGGTTTTCAGCCACAAGAAGGAAAAGCTAGTGGGAGCTTGAGGTAACTTCCAAACTCTTGTGTATTGACTATTCTGGCTGCTGTGGACCATTTAATCGGTGAAATTTCACCGGATTGTCTTTGGTTCTAAAAATGGAAAATGGGTTTGTGGGGCTGTTATGCTGCCCAAATTGATACAAAATGGTAGTGCTAACCTAATGGAATAGTCAATAAAGTGGTTAGGAGTAGAAAGGAACGCGTTTACGGAGCCGAAACCGAAAAACCCCAATTTTCCCCGGAGTACTTGTATATTTCGGTTATGGCTATAAATGGGTCTTAGAGTTGGATTTTCATTGATTTGATGGTTCCATTGAGTTCAGGAGCGAAAATTAGGTGGGGTTACAGTTGGTCACTTTTTCGGAACAGGCCGAAAAAGCATAATTACGAAAACGCCCCTGAAACCCTTAAAGTGGGGCTGTCAAGGGTAATTTTGTAATTGACATTGAATTTGATAATTCCAAGTCCGGAAATGGATTCCTTGGGCAAAAATATGTTAGAATAGCCCATGTCAAAATTTCAGGAAAAGTACAGTCGGACCGGGTACGGTGGGGCCGGACCGGGTCCCCGGGGGCATTTTAGCAAATTTTCAATATAGCTTCATATGACCCTCAGAAACACTATGGAAGTATCTAAATAGTACATTTGACATTGTAGGATCGAATGTGAAGCCCCGAGTTGTTGGCACGTAAATCGAGGAGAAAAGACTGGAGGTAGGGAACTTATCTCTCCTGCATGCTCTGATAACTGTGTTAATGTGTTGATGCATGTTATTGCTTTGCTTGATTATGTGGAACATGTATGAATGATTTGAAGCTATGTTTCAATATATGCTATGGCCATATGTGTATCGTTCGAAGCATTGAGCTTATAGATTTGTCATTGTATGTGTGCATGAGTTATGTGATGCAAGCATGTCATGCATTAAACACTTATCTTACCTGCATATTGATAATATTTCCCTACTGAGATTCTCTCGAATCTCACCCTCCCCTACCAACAATTTAGACAGGGTAGGTGGATCGAGGATGGAGTAAGCAATCAAAGGCGACGGGACTCGTTCGGGTTGTAATCTTGTGATAGGTGGTTATCAATGCATGTTTAGGATGAGTATATTTGGTTATGTATTTGAAATGAGTTGTTGGATATTTGTATATGTATGAGAAAGATTTGTGTAATCCCCATTTGAGGGCTTGTATGGGCGAATGTGCCCTATAAAGCTTGAGTTAATATATGGAAACCGGGATTGCCGGGATTATTTTTGTGTACTCTGATTTATTATGAATGTGATGTTCCGCGTAGTAATTGTATTCGAAAAGTGATTATGAGACCAAGTTTATAAATGATTTCGAAAGGTAATTGTGAAAACCCCGTCATGTGATGGGTTAGTAAATTTTATTTGATTATTATTGGTCTCTATTTCATTTTAATCGTGTATTTCGGATATAATTACTGAGGGGGTTACAATGACCGTTTTAAAATAGTTGTTGTAAGAGAGTTACAATGACTATTTTTTCAAAAAAAGTCATTGTATCTTAACATACAACGACTATTTTTATAAAAAAAGTTGTTGTATGTCATGCCTGAGCAACCCTGGTGTGTTTAGTCATGGGTTACAACGATTGTTTTTATGAAAACAGTCTTTGTATCCCTTTTTCTTAAAATGTTGTTTGCTTTTCTCCCACTCAGTGTTGAAACACTGTCAAATTCTAGACATGTATATTTTGAGTTTGGAACACACTCATATAACAAATACCATATCCCTCATAAAACAAGGAACGGATAGCTAAAACCATAAAAATAGTCTTGCTAAGAAATGCACCGTATGAATATCATAAGGGATTCAGAATTCACACATAAATTAATTGGGACAGTATTGTGATTCAACAAGAGCACTATCATAAGGGTTTTATAATAAATAGGGCACCCCTGAGTCAAATAGACTACATGTAGCAATATAAAACATGTACATCCTTACATCTTTAATGCTTTGTCATCATTTTGCAAATTCTTCTCTAAAAAATTCGTAGTACTCAATATAAACAAGAAACTAAGAAACTAATAGGAGGCAAAGTATTCGAGTAGGGCAACATAATGTACCACTGCACTATGTAAGAAACCTCTACACATCATCGTCTATGTGTTGTAGAAGATAAAATTGCAGCATCGGCATTTAAATATGTGCCCTCATAAGGAAACGATTCTAACACTCTCATCTTCATGTTCCTCAAAGAAGCCTAATCCCATGTAAAAGCTTGAATAACTTCATGAAAATAAAATAAATTCAACATATATGTACTACAATACTGAACAAATAAATGCCAACATCAATTTCCATACAAATTTTTCTATGCATTAAATATGTTTCAGGAAAAATAGACTTCGTTGTATCCATTTCACTATCCTTTTTTCTAAAAAAAATGAAGAAATTCATAGGAAAATATTTACTTATTGGTCCTAGGTAAAACATTACATAAAAAGACAACGAATGCATTAAAACAATGCGAAATCAAATTTAACGGAGAAAATTGACAAAAACAAAAATTACTCTCTTAAGTCTTAATTCAATTTATTTTTCATTTATTATTTTTTAAAATCATGTTAAAACTCTGATAGTTCCCTTCATTTTAACATAAAAGGTGACTTTTAATTCTTTATAAATAATATTTTTTAAATATTCTTTCTAATCGTACGTGAAAACAAAGGGACTGTGGCTCCCATGCGGTTAACATTGTGACGGTAAATAATAATCTGGATTTGACATCCGAGTAGGTTCCATCCATTAATTATAAGAACATATTTTACTGAAAATATGGGAATGGAAGATTTCTTTTCTTTTCTTTTTTTATGTGACAAACAAACGGCATTTGAACTTAAAAATTCTCAAAAAGTCTGATGAAATAAGGAAAGGACAGGGAGGTGATGTGGTAGAAATATGAGATTTTGAAGTTTGAGTGTTTTTACTAAAATGCCCCTCACATCTTTTTAAAAAAAATGGGGCAAGAACCCTCGCCGTTGCTGTCGCCGGTAGGCCGCTAGAGCTCCGGTAACAACTTAAGTATAGTAATTAGTAACTTGGGTGTACATATTGACAATTTGACCTCCTAAGTTGTCAATGTGTATACCCAAATTGTTAATTGTTATTCATAAGTTGTCATTGCATATATTCAAGTTGTCAAAAATTCCTGATAGGGGTTTTACGGAGTTCAAGTTGTCAATATCTATATTCAAGTTGCAAATTGTTATTCTTAAGTTGTTATTACTTATAGTCAAGTTGTTAACATCACCTGATAGGGGTAAAATATAATCTACATGATTGTTTACATTTGGGCATTGGCAATGACAACTTAAAAATAGTAATTAACAACTTGTGTGTAGATATTGACAATTTGAGCTCCTTAAATGTTAACAGCCTTGTAGGCCATATTTTACCCCTGTTTGGCAAAGTTAACGACTTAAGTTGACAACTTCAATATAGAAAATGATAAGGATAGCAATGAGAAACTTGTGCATACACATTAACAATTTTGGGAGCTCAAGTTGTCAATATGTATACCCAAGTTGCTAATTGCTATACTCAAGTTATCACTAGAGCTCTAGCCACGGGTCAGTCAGCTAGGTAGTGCCAACCTTCTCAACTTTTTTAAGAAAAAATGTGAGGGGCATTTTAGTAAAATACCTAAACTTCAAATCCAATATTCATATTTGATTACCTATTTATCCTTTTATTAATTGAGTAGACATATTGAAGTTTTTATAATTTAAATGGTATCCCCCCTCCCCCGAGGCGGCTCCTCTCTTTTTCTTTCTTTCTTTCTAGCAAAATATTGGAAGAATTCAAATTGTTAGAAGACTCGACAAGGAAAATGACATGCATGGAATATTTTCAAGCTTTTAAGTTGGATTTTCTTTATCTTCGAAATTGCAACTTTTTAAAAAAAAAAAAAAATTTTCCCCACTTATATATATACCATGGATTGATTACTTTGAGGAGATCATTAATATTCTACTCAAATCAAAACACAATGAGGAGCTTCCCTTCACAAATTTCTTTTGCTTTTCTGCTCTTGGTATTTGCAACAACACTCAATATATGCAATCCGGTAGGCAAGGATGTTCTGTGCAATGAGAATGATCAAAACATACTTTTGATCTTCAAACAAGGAGTGATGGATTCTTCAAACCAACTCTCTTCTTGGACTGTTGAAGAAGATTGTTGTTTGTGGAAGGGAGTTTACTGCAACAACATCACAGGAAGAGTTACAGAGCTTTCTCTTTCCAATCATACATTACGAGGTGAGATTAATCTATGTGTTCTTCAACTTGAATTTCTCAATCACATGGACTTGAGTTACAATCACTTTAAAACTGTCAGTACGCCACCCTGCCAAGTTTCCAAATCACGTATCACTCCTTTTAATCAGTCAGCAAATTTTTCTATTGCTCTTCATTATCTAAACTTTTCAAGTAACTATGCTTTGAGCATAAATGATCTTCATTGGCTTTCTCAACTTTCATCCTTAAGATATCTAGACCTTAGTTACAATGATATTGGAAATGAAACCAAATGGCTCCACCATATCGCCATGCTTCCTTCACTCTCTCACTTATATCTGATCAATTGTGGATTGGCAGAGTTTCCATCCATAGATTATGTCAATTTTACGTCACTTGAAGTTCTTGATCTTTCTTCCAACAATATTAAGTCAAAATTACCCAATCCTTTCTTTAATATCACCTATCATATCTATCATCTTGACCTTAGTGGATGCAATTTCAATGGCAAATTACCAAAAGCCTTGCTCAATCTTCAGAACCTCAAGCATTTAGATTTGAGTGGTAATTATCTCGAAGGATCAATTCTAGATTGGTTAGGTCAATATGAATGTTTGCAATACTTGGATATTGGAAGAAATTTGTTCAATGGTGCAATTCCATCATCTCTTGGAAATATTTCTTCCTTGTTCTACTTAGACTTGTCCCACAATCAATTGAGTGGCAATCTTCCAGAAACCCTTGGACAACTCCATAACTTAAATTATTTACACATTGGACACAATTTCTTGGTGGGTGTTCTTTCTGAAAATAATTTTTCAAAATTCTCAAATTTAACATCATTGGACGTAAGTTCAACACGTTTCGAATTTGACATTGCTCCTGAATGGCTGCCACCATTTCAACTTGAGCATTTGGATTTGGGCAACACAAGCATAGGTCCTAATTTTCCAACATGGCTGTATACACAACGGTCTATAACACATCTAAATATTTCTGCTTCAAGGATTTCAACAATTGATGCAGATATGTTTTGGAGCTTTGTAACAGGAATTTATGATGTTGACATCTCAAACAACTTGATTAGTGCAGACATATCCAATATCACACTATCAGCAAATGTCTCTTACTTTGATGTATCTCACAACTCTTTGTTTGGATCTATTTTCTCGTTATTGTGCCAACTGGAGAGTAACAGGGAAAGCAAGTTGGATCATTTGGACTTATCGTATAATCATTTGAGTGGAGCACTTCCTGATTGTTGGGCCAATTGGAAAAATTTACAATACCTTAATATGAGAAGTAATAAGCTATATGGTAAAGTTCCTCCCTCAATAGCTCTGTTAACAAATCTTCGTTTGTTGTATTTGTGTGATAATGGTTTCTTTGGTAACTTTTCCTTAGACTTGTCACGTTGGACAAATTTGGAATACCTCCGTCTTGAGCGAAATAAATTTTCAGGAGATTTGCCAAATACAATGCAACAAAATTTGTTGGTTTTCAGAGTGAGGGCCAACCAATTTCTTGGCAACATTCCAACAGAGATGTGCAACATGTCTTCTCTAAGAGTAATTGATCTTGCTGATAATAAGCTTTCAGGATCCATACCGCATTGCTTGTATAACATCATGCGGTCTTATCCTTTATTTATTTGGAGTGAGGAAACAAGTATATTTGCTAAGGGAAGAGAATTAGATTACAATGATGTCATGTCATTGCGCAGTATTGATTTTTCTTCCAACAATTTGTCGGGAGAAATTCCTTTAGAGTTGTTTAACATGACTCAATTATGTTCCTTGAATTTGTCTCGAAACTATTTGACTGGAAAGATTCCCAAGGAAATTGGAGCTGCAAAATACTTGGAATCTCTTGATCTCAGCTATAATAGACTTTACGGGAAAATTCCTTCAACCATCTCTACTATATCTTTTCTTGATTACTTGAACCTCTCATATAACAATTTCATTGGACAAATCCCTTTAGGCACTCAAATTCAGAGTTTTGATCCTTGGAGTTTTGTTGGCAATCCTCAACTTTGTGGAGATCCTCTTCCAAAAAAGTGTAACAAGAAAGAAGAAATTCACAACTCAAAGTTGGTTGAAGGAAATGAAGATAACATCTTCATGAAGTCACTATATCTTGGGATGGGAGTTGGATTTGCAGCAGGCTTTTGGGGAGTTTGTGGTTCTCTCTACCTCATCAGAGCGTGGAGACATAGAATTTTCTGATTATTTGACGGTTTGGTTGATCTACTCTATGTCGGTGCGGCCCTCAAGCTTAAAAGTTTCCATCGAATATTTGGAACAAATTAAATTGTTATTGAGGTAACGGATTAATTATGATATTTTGCGAAAGTTCTTATCTGATCTCCTTTATTTCCATGAGTTTATCTTCTTTTTTTCTTCTTTTAGTTAAAACAAATTTATTTCTTGACGAATTCCTTTTTTTCCTGGTGTGCATTGTTCAATATGTTTTGGCAATAGGACGCAAGCGCAGGAAGCAGTGGGAGCAACATCTTTGAAGACTGATTTAATCTATCTATTAATGTCCTGTCTTTATCTTAAATTTAGTGAAATAGTGATCAAATAAGATATTGTAATAATGGTTATCATCAAAATATCTGGCTGTGCTTATGCCATTAATTAGAAGCCTTTGTTGAATGGATGATGATTATTTGAGATTTGATCAGTTCTGTTTTTTCAATGGAATATCCTTAATTTAGTGTGATAAAAATTTATATGTATGTTTAAACTGAGAAAAAGACATATATCCAGTCTAAATTGCTCGCTCACAGTAAACAACATAAGCAGACAATCTAGATAATCTCAATAACCGCCACAGGTCACATTTTAAATTGCAGCATATATACACACACACACACACACACACACACACACATTCAACAATTATGAAATAAGACTCATTTCAAAGTCTGGGAGTGTATTATAACCCAGCCAAATTTCATAACATAGATAAAGTGTTTGCCCTATCAAATGTTTTTCCAAAAACGTGGCTCATCAATAGAACAACAACTAGCTAACTTAATTTAAGCATTATTAACTATGCTTTAATATAGCACTTACCTTAACCTCTGCTTGGCTCTCATGCTCCTCCTTGTGGAGGACAGATACATGCCAAAATATATAATCAACATACCAAATACCTTAAATAAATATATACAATAGCCAATAAACAAAATTTTAATAATGTGGTAATCATAACAAGCTTCACATGAGCTTTCACCTTCAAGCTTTCTCCACTAGCTTGCTATTTCCTTTAGGAGTACTTGCCTCTACCATTGGTATATGGGAGGAAAGGGGTGAGATTCAGGAAAATCTCAATAGTAAAACATTATATTAAATCGTTTAACTTTTACTGTTAAAGAGGGAACATTTGACTGTGAATGGTGTGACATGGACACTACGTTGGGTCAAATAAAGTCCATATGTCAGTTTTTAGGAAGCAGCGTAGCGGATGTTAAACATTCCTATCACTTTCAAGAGTCTTAAAGGAAACAAAGTAAACAAATATATGGTAGAAATTAAATGTGCAAGACACTACAAAAAAAACAGCATATTACCCACGGAGTTCCATCGCTGAAATCATTGCAGACGGAAATTATTGACGAATTAGGGACGGAAACACAATTACTGATGGATTACCGACAAAATAATTTCTGTCACTAAAAAGTACGTGGCAAATTGATTTACCGACAGAATTTTTATTCCATTGGGAATTATCGACGGATTACCCACGGAAAAATTCTGTTGACGGAAACTTTTCCATCAGTAATTACCCGCATCCTGCCCAGGCGACCCTCGAGTAGGGGCCACGTGTCCCTCTAACCTTACGCCACGTCTCTCTGGTATGTTGTGACTAAGGTGGGATTCAATCTTGGACCTCTGGTATGTGTTCTGATGCCTTGCCAATTGAGCTGCTTTAACTTTGTGTTATTTATTCACATAATTATATATATATATAATGTAATAATTAAAAAATATAATATTAAGATAAATATAATTATATATTTCATTTTTTTGAATATAAAATTTAAAATTTTTCAATTTCTTATTTCGTTTACATATTTAATATTAATATATATATATATATATATAATATTACATATATATTTATATATAATTATATATATTTTGTTTTTATGATATAAATTTTAAAATTTTTAATTTCTTATTTCATTTAAAATGTTATTCTTAATATTATATATATTTAATATATTATATTAAATATTAATTTTATGATATTTAAATTTTTATTTGTTATAGATTATTTTTATTTTTATTATTTTATATAAATTATTAAAAAATAACAAAAATATTATTAATTTTACCTACGGATTGCCCATAGAATTTCATCAGTAATTTCTAGTTAAAATTACCCATGGAATTCCGTGGGTAAATTGTCAGTAATTACCGATAGAAAAAATTATGTGGGTAATTCGTCAGTATTTACCGACGGAATATTTTCGGTCTTTAATCCGTCGTAATTAGCTACGGATTACCCATGAAATTCCGTCGGTAATTTCTCATTCAAATTACCCACAGAATTCTGTGGGTAAGGCGTCAGTAATTACCGACAGAAAAAATTCCGCGGGTAATTCGTTAGTATTTACCGACAGAATTTTTTCCATCTTTAATCCGTCGGTAATGAGAGACGGAATTTTTTTCTGTCGGTAGGAATTTTTTGACGGAATTTACGGACAAAATTTTTTCGTCAAAAATCCGTCGGTAATTTTTCTTATGTCAAAAATTACCAACGGAAATAATTCCATGGGTATTCCCGTTGGTAATAACATGTTCTTTTGTAGTGAGAGACACTAAAATTATTAACATGGAAAACCTCTCAAGCAAAGGGTAAAAACTACAGGTTGTCCAGACCAATGAAAATATGATCCAATTTTAGCAAAATAAGGTACAAAAGAGTCCCAAACAAATGCACAAATGCGTGCAACCACCAAGCCAAACAACTAAAGCTACAAGCTTACAATTAGAAAACAAACTAGCTAAAAATACTAGGAAAAACATCGGTGATCATGAACATGTTTTATCTCCACACAAGACCTCTAAACAATGATCCCACCATTGAAAACGATGAACCATATGTTTTCAACCAGCTGACCAAATTTCAGCTCAATCCAATAGGCAACGAATACGTAGACACCAATTATCAATACTGACCTTTGAAGCTGCATTTCTTTCACATGGCTACAAAATTATACTTCTTTGACCTCTCTAGCCTCGGCCTATCCGGTCTTAGCGGGGCCTCATTGCCTAGAAGCCTAACATGCCCTCTTTCCACTTTAATAAGTGAAACACAACTCAAAGTAGGAAACTACGAGAGAATATTCTTTCTCACAAAGAACAATTAAGAAACTTTCTTCTTTTTTTCATTCACTCACTATTTTCCTTCTTTCCTATTTCTTTTTCCTCTCCTTTGTTTTCTTTTCATAAAATAGGAAATATATATAAAATTTGGGCAATTCAAACATGGGTTTTTTTTCACATAGGAAGGGAGTCCAAAACCTAACATCTCCCGCCCTCATGACTATATGGAGACTACCGCCAATCTAGCGTTCACATGACTAGCTTCAAATTTTCCACAAATGTCAAGGTGCATCCATTCAAGCAACTTTGACCCCCATGAAGAAACATTCTTTATGAAAGATACTCTAGCTTGTTTATCAATCATCTGGGAAGTGCATCCTTCCCTTTTTTCATTGATATGATTAAGTCTCTGATGCTACAAACTTGATGCATCTAAATCTGTAGCATCCACACTGCCTCTAGCCATTTAAATAAACAATTTTTTTTGTCTCCATCGCTCAAACAAACACTACAAAAAAATGGTATTTTGTAGCAGTGAAATTGTAGCAGTTATAATTCACCGCTACAAATATTAAAATTTGTAGCAGTTATAAACTAAACCGCTACAGACTTGTAGCGGCAAGCTACGTGCCAAATGGCATGACAGATTGGCAACGTTTTTTGCAGTGGTTAATAAAAAGAACCGCTACAAATATGGCACGCATTTCCCGCCAAACATTGTAGCGGTTAAATTGTAGCGGTTACATAATAAAAGCCGCTACAAAGTTCCCACCACTTGGCGCGACCAAGACGCGCCAATAGTGTGGCGATTATTTGTAGCGGTTTCACCAATTGAAAAGCTACAAAATTCCAATCGTCGCCTATTTGTAGCGGTTATAAAGTTGCAACCGCTACAGAATTTTAGAGGTCATGAAAAATTATAGCATTTTTGTACAATGACCTCTACAAAACTTCAAAGGTCTTGTAATTTGTAGCGGTTATTACAGAACCACTACAAAGTTTAGCCACCTTACTTGAGAAGGATGCCGAGTTCAAGTTTGATGATGCATGCTTGAAAGCTTTTGAAGAGTTGAAAAGAAGACTTGTAACCGCTCCTATTATTATGGCTCCGGATTAGAGTTTGCCCTTTATAGTGATATGTGATGCTAGCGATTATGCTGTGGGAGCTGTGCTTGGGAAGAAAAAGGATAAAGTCTTCCATCCTATCTACTATACAAGCAAGACGCTAGATGATGCTCAAGAAAACTACACTACCACTGAGAAAGAACTTTTGGCCGTAGTGTATGCAGTTGCCAAGTTTCGGCCATACTTGATTGGTGCCAAGGTGGTTATTCATACTGATCATTCCGTACTTAGGTACCTCTTTGGTAAGAAGGACTCTAAAGCAAGGTTGATTCAATGGGTTTTGCTCTTGCAAGAATTTGATCTTGAGATTATGGATAGAAGAGGCTCTGAAAATCAAGTTGCCGACCACCTGTCTAGGTTGAGTACTGAAGCTCAACATGATGGAGATTTACCTATTCATGAAATTTTTTTGGATGAGCAACTCTTTTTTATGTGTCATTCTGAAACTCCTTGGTATGCCGGCATAGTCAATTACCTTGCGAGTGGAATTATTTCTGAGGACTTGAGTTATCACCAACGGAAGAAGTTCCTACATAATGTCAAGTTCTATCATTGGGAAGAACCCTTCTTATTTCACTATTGTGCTGATCAGTTGATTCAAAGATGTGTTCCAAACGGTGAACAATAAGAAGTGTTGAAGTGTTGCCATTCCTCTGAATATGGAGGCCACTTTGGTGGTAACAAGACTGCTGCAAAAGTCTTACAACCTGGATTTTTCTGGCCAACTTTGTTCAAGGATGCTTATGAATTTGCTCTATCTAGTGACTGGTGTCAAAGGGTTGGTTATATCTCTAGAAGGAATGAAATGCCACTCAACAGCATGTTGGAAGTTGAATTATTTGATGTGTGGGCGATTGGCTTCATGGGACCTTTTCCCAAGTCCTTCAACAATCAATACATTTTGGTAGCGGTTGATTATATGTCTAAATGGGTTGAGACCATTGCTTCCCCAACTAATGATGCTAAAGTAGTGGTCAAATTCATGAAAAAGCACATTTTCACTCGTTTCGGTGCTCCAAGGGCTGTTATTAGTGATAGAGGAACCCACTTTTGCAACCATTAATTTAAAACTCTTTTGAAGAAGTATAGAGTGAAGCATAAGGTGTCTTTTGCTTACCATCCTCAAACCAATGGTCAAGCTGAGATTTCCAATAGATAACTCAAGAAAATCCTTGAGAAAACTGTGGGTATCACTCAGAAGGATTGGTCCATGAAGTTAGATGATGCACTATGGGCCTACCGCACCGCTTACAAGACACCTATCGGCATGTCTCCTTACCGGTTGGTTTTTGGGAAAGCTTGTCATCTTCCTGTGGAGTTGGAGCACAATGCTTATTGGGCTATTAAAAAGTTGAATTTTGATGAAAAATAGGTGGGTGACAAGAGGCTTTTGCAGCTTAATGAACTTGAAGAATTTCATTTTCATGCCTATAAAAGTTCAAAGCTGTACAAGGAGAAAACAAAGCGGTGGCACGACAAGAAGATTGTCTCTAAATCTTTTGAGCCGGGTCAACGAGTGCTCCTCTACAACTCTAAGTTAAAGATCTTTCTGGGAAAGTTGAAGTCTACATGGTCTGGACCTTTCACTGTGGTCCAAGTCTTTGACAAAGGTGTTGTGGAGCTAGAAGGTCAAGATGGGGAGCAGTTCAAAGTTAATGGTCAACGATTGAAGCATTATTGAGGAGGAAATGTGGATAGGCTTGTGTCCACTATCACCCTATCTAATAAAGAATGACCAACATGAAGAGTCAGGCTAAAGACTATAAACTAAGCGCTTCTTGGGAGGCAACCTAAGTTCTTAACTCAATCTTTGTTATTTTGGTGTGTTTTGGTAGAGTTATGTTTGATCTTTGCGTTTTGTAGGGAGGAAAGGTACCCAATGAGGAATGAGCAAAGCCAACGCAAAAGAGGAATTTTCTGGGTGAGAAGATGAAGTTGAAGGAAGGATATGGGATATGCATCACAGGGAAGTGCACTTGACTATAGGCTTATGTTTAAGATTTTGGAAGTGCATATATGATTATTGATCAATTCTGAGTAGTACTGAAGCTACCATGGGAATATGGTTGATGCTAACTCTCATTTGAATTTTGGATGACATGAATTTGTGGTATTGATATTCAATGTGTTGAAAATATGTGAATCTAGGAATTTTATCATTACCTTTATGTTCATGGTGCATTTTCTATGTGGAAGGGAGTTAGATGTGTTGAGTTGATTTTGGTGTTTGAATGGAGGCATGAGACTTGTTTGATGGTGTTTGGATGAGTTTTGAGGTTTGTTTGTGCTGTTTGTGTTAGGGTTTAAATTTGGAAATAATTGGCTTCACCACACTTGATGTTTGCTGAAGCCAATCTGGTGTTTTTTTTGAAGCATTTATGCTTTCTGTGTTCAATGCTTCAGCACAGGTGGTCTTGGCTGAAGCCAAAATATGCTTTGCTTGCATGCATGCTCTCTGTGTTCAATGCTGAAGCCAACTTCTCTTGGGGCCAAAGAAGCACTTTCTGTGTTCAATGCTTCAGCACACCCAAATGTGCTGAAGCCAAGTGTCCCCCAAGAAAAAAGGTGTATATAATAATATATCTAAAAAAACAAGAGGGCAACAGATTCAGTAAATAATATATATAATCATTTTCGTTTTTATATATATATATTCATAAAAAAAGGAAAATCATAAAATCATAAAAATATATATATATTAGTCTTCCCTTTATACCCTTTATTCTTTCATTTTATTCCCATCTTACCCATTTGAATCTATACCACATTTACAACCACATTCATCTCTAATTTCAAAATCTCAATTCCCCAATTATAATTTCACTTATCTATCAAACCCTAATCCCTTCCTCTCCTTTTCACTCTCCACTTCTCGGCCGTCACCCTCATTCCACTTTCATCTCTCAGCTCTGTCAACCACAGCTTGACTCTCACCCCACCATAAATCGACCTCCACACTCCCTCCACCGATCTCTTTCTCTCTTTCACATTGATTTCCCTCGGCTGATCTCTCTCACCCCAGATCCGCGTTGTTCCTACTCCATTGTCGCCCATCTTTCGTTCATCTTCATCTCACGGCTTCTGTTCCTCCATCGCCATTCCCGAACACCCTCACCGATCTCACTCACGTACCCACACTTACAGCCACCGGAAACATTAAACAACCACCATTGCCGCAACTCCATTCTCACCACTCCCTGATTTCACTATTCTCGTGCTTCACGCTGTAGCTGTTATGATCGTCTTTGCCTTTTGGAGCAACAAGCTCTACTCCCGATCCTTCTCCTGCTTTGTCTCTCTCACATCTTAAATCACCCCCTGTGTCACTTTCTTCTACTCTACCTTCTTTCGCCATGGATGTGCACACCTTCACCACCGATCGACCCTAAATCACCCTCATCATCATGTCTTCTTCTTCTTCTGCTTCATCACCCTTCACCGTCATAGATCTTCTGCCCTCACTCACTACTGTCTCTGTTCACCATCGGTCTCAGCTTGGGGTCACTGCCTTGGTAGCTAGCACCGCTAGTGTCTCCGTCTTCTCTGTGTCGTGGTGGTGCTCCTTTGTTCGTAATTTTCACAAGCTGTGAGTATTGCCCCCATGAACCTCTGGTTGCTCAAGTCTTGAAGTTTATTTTCTCAATTTTTGGGATGGGTTTGGCTAAGTTAGAGTCGAAAATATGGTGAGGATTGGCATCTGCAGAATCTTTGTTGTGACTCATGATTGAACTTAAGTCTGAACTGATATCGCAATTGGATTAATTGACCATTATCTGTTCATAGACTTTCTGAAACAATCATTGGGTTTTCTCTTAATCTAATCTTGAGTGTGCTTTTTGGTATAATGATACCCAATCGGATTATTGGCATTTCTTCATGTTATTGAGTGTGCGGATTGGCCTTCGTTTGTCTTGCATTGCATATTTGCTAATTTTTTGTTCATTGTCGTGATGTCTGTGTCGCAAGAACTAAAATATTTATTAAAAAAGTCTGGATTATGCTTTGCCTTGGTGATTAGTGTTTTGTGGAAAACTTTGCAAGCTGGACACTACTTTGTGCAGCCCTGAATATCTGCAATTAGGGGTTATGTTAAAAAAATAGAGAGAGAGGGAGGGAGGGAGGAAAAGAAGAAGGTTTCTGTTATGCTTATTATCCTGTGAACCAAATTATGCTTTGAACTTCATGCATTATGTACCATTCCTTACTGAACTTGCTGCAATGATACGATTTTCTGAATATGCATTGCTGAAAAGACAAACCTACTGCAGATATGATGTCACTAAAATTTTGATTGTTGCTCACTTTGCATAACAGAATCCTTGTTGCACTTAAGTGGACATCAATGTTTTAGCAAATCATATGATTGCTGCTTTCATTATTGTTGCCTACTATGCCATTCATGCTCTTGGAAATTAAAACTGGAATTCTGTGGGAGCTTAATTGTGACTTGTTATTGTGAGTTGAGGATGTCCTGTTTAGCTCTGTAGTTGGTTTAAAAAGTGATCTCTGAATTGTTCTTATTGTGCTAGTTGGAGTGCAGTCATTGTTCTGAATTGTTCTGAGTGGACATGTAAGCTTAAATTTGAAAGGGGAATTAAGGATCAGCTGCTGTTGTGAATTTTGTTAGGTTGGTGCTGGGCTTGTGAATAGGGAGGCAATATGAGGCATTAGAAGCATTGAATTTGAAACAATCATATTTTTTTAATTCTAGTTCCCAATTTTCAACATTCCAAGTTGACTTCATGTATTTGTTTGGCAAAGCTCTGTATATGCTGCCTGGGTTAAGTAGAAGGGTTTTGCCAAGTTCCACACAATGCTGCAATTTAGGCTTGAATAAACTTTGTGACTTGAGGATTAGTGCAAGAGATTTCTGAGGATTCCCTGATTCAAATAAGCTCTAAAATGCATGATTTAGCTAGCTATCACTGTGATAGCATGATTTTGCACTTAACTAAGAAATCTTTGGCAAGTTCTGAAATCTTTGGCAATTGTGGTTTTATTTCACAAGTGGAATAGGATTTCTGAAACACTCACGAATTTTACAAGCTATAAAATCTTTTTGTAGCATTATTAAGCATTATTGAAAATGCACTCTTTTCTTTATGAAACTTTACAAGTTGGCTGTTGATCTCCATCCTTACATACTGATGTGTAAGTGAAAGTGCACTCTCTATCCATGAAATTCCTGTTGCGTACCCAGTTCCATAAGAAGTCAGAACTTGTTATTGAATTGTGCAATTTCCAAACTCACAGTTCGGTTACTGCTGTTTGTAAAACTGAATCTGAACTTGATGATGTCGAGTGTGCTGCATGTTTAGGAGTAAATTCAATGCTGAAACTCACTTTGTTGATCTTGTCTAGAAATCAAATCCTTGTTCTGAGGTGATTTAAGGTTATAAAAGAGGTAGTGAGATTAAGGTTAGGCTTGGAATCACAGCAGAAAGCTTTGGAATTAGATAAAATTCAAGTTTAGGGGTGCCTTCTTCTCTTTTAGAATAGTGTCGGTCAATGTTTCTTTTTGCTTAATTTCATTATTGATGAGTATTGTTTGCCTATGTGTTTTCTTGCTTTTTCATGGCAGATCATGGCACCCAGCAAGAAACGAAAGATCAGAACTCGTAATCCCACGAAGGACACAGTCGAAGAAGTAGAGCAGAAGATTAATGCCAGAGAATTCCTTTGGGAGAGGGAGTTTGCTACAACTTTAACCTACAAGTTTTACCATCAGGCCAAGGCATATAGGTTGAGCAAGTTATTGGGCAAAAGGAAGGAAGGAAATGCCTTCTTTTTTCGCCAATACTACCTCCACGCTGCTTACTACAATGGGGATGTTCGGCTAAGAGACAAGCAACTATTCATTGGCCCTGGTGATATCAGAAAATTTTATGACTGGCCAATAGTTGCTGCTAAGGATTGCATGTACAATAAGCTGAAAGATGCCAAAGCTGACTTCCCCTACACTCAAATAGCTGCTGAGTTGGTTCTTGGTGGGGAAGACACATGGTTTGCCCCAAACAACAATGAGCGATACCTGGCTAGAGCCGATTTGATTCTTGAGGCTAAATATTGGATGCATTTAGTTGCCAACAACATCTCTCCCACTAGTCATGCCACTCGACTCACCAGAAATATGTGTCTCCTCTTCTTCCTCCTCAAAACTAATCAGCCTGTTAAATTGGAGGAAATAATATACCAGGCTATTGCAAGTTGTAGTCGGTCTCACTCGCACAAGTTAATCTTTCCGCACCTGATATTTGACTTGTTCCTTAAGGCTAAAGTCCTACAATTAGACTCCGATCAAAGATTTACGCCTCTCTCTCCTTTTAACTACACCCATGTCCTCTCACACAAAAGTCCTCCCATACGGTGTCAGATGAGAACTAAGAAAGTCAAACCCCTTTTCCCGACAATGCAGCAATTCAATGAACTTCAAAAGAAAATAGATAAGATCTATGATCTTCTCAGTCGACTAGCTTCCTTCCACGGTTTTCCTATGGACACCCTTGAATCCTCACCAACTAATGCAGCCGCTGCTAATCTTCTTGAGATCGAGGTCGGGGGAGAAGATGAGGAAGTCAATAGTGAATCAGAGGAGGAAACTGACTACACTGATGCCAGGAGCCAGGATTCAGAGACTGAGGAGAGACACAGTGAAGGGGAAGCTGTAGGGAATGGAAGGGACAAAGCATCAGTAGAAGTTGCTTCAGGATCCGAGTATAACCCGGATGAGGATGATGATTGAAGCTGTTGCTGGATGCTCTGCTGTTTTGTTTGTTTGACTAACCCATGTTTTCTTGATATAGGAAATTGGGTGGTAGGACTAGGAATCTTGATGTATTGTGTTGTGTATGGGGTGTTATGATCTCTGCTAATGGCTGGATGTTATCTTATGACTGCTTTTATGATGGCCACTGATGGCCAATACTCTCTGACATTCTTGATGCAGGTGACATGATTTTGATAGTTACTGATGGCTAGTTTGAATTGTTCATAGCATTGTCTTTATCTCATGACTTACCTGCTGTGATTGTTAAATTCCTAGCCAACTGATGGCTAGATATAACCTCATTTCCTGGTCTTGGTTAGACTATTGAGGGCTTGGTTGTGTTCAATTTTGAATGGTGTAAATGCTGTGAATATTATGCTGTACAGGTGCTGGCTATCTTCTCTTCCATCCTTTTAGTTGACAATGCGGACATTGTTAATTTTAAGTTTGGGGGTGAGAGTGCTTCAATTTTGAATCTTTTTTAGAGAAATGGAGTGCACAGGAAAATTTTGATAAGGTTTTCAAGAAAATTGTTGGAGTGCTTAAGATTTCTCATACTTTAGTTTTTACTTGTGAAAAATTGTTGAAAAGGAGCTGTTGGTTTTGGTTATTTGTCAAATATTATTTGGATGATCCTATGATATAAATTTCTGCTTGATATGTTATATTAGATTGGAAATTTGTATTAATGTGCATAGATGAGTGCATTGTAGTGATAAAACATGTTGTTCAAGAGCTTTTTAAGTAATTACGCACTATTGGAGTTAAATTTATTGTGGATGTACTGGTTGAAGAGCTTTATGGCAAATTAGGTTATATATCTTTGTTTCAAGTTTTTTATTTTAGAATCCTCTTTGGAATTCTTCAAAACTTTCTATTTACTTCACAAGATTTGAAAAAATGATTAGGGCAGTTTACAAAATGCGATTGAGCTTTTCAAACTAACCCAATTGATGTGATTTCCCCTTGAACCCTTATTTTGAGCCTATTTGAAAAACCAATTATAAATTTTTATTGGAAAACCTAACACCTACCTACCTCAACCAATGTGAAAAACCATGATTCCCTTGCTTTGAGATAGATGATAATTGATTGGGTAGTGGAATATGGTGATGTTATGCAAAGTTACAATAGATTGGGAAAGGAGTGTAGAAAGTAAGAGTTCACAATGTACATAAATCAAGCCAAAATATTACAAAAAAGAAGAAAGTGTGTATAAAAAACAAAGAAAAAACGCTTAAAAAGAAGGCTTGATATGAAAAGATCAATTTGGTTCAAGTTTAGGGGAGTATATTTCATGAGAAAAGAAAGAAAACCCTTGAATAGTATAATCTATTTTAAGGTATTTGATTGATTATCCTTTCCCTTTCCTTTTGAAAACCTTAACCCCTGGCCCCATTACAAGCTAAGAAAAGTCCCTTTGATTTTTAAGTTAAGAGGGGTGAATTAGAAGAAGAGAGGAAGGAATTAGGGGATGATAAAATTATTTGTTTGAATATTGGTATATGATTTGAATTGTTGCTTTGAATTTTAACTTAGGCAAAAGGAATAAATGTTGACTCCGTACACACACTCACACTTAAGAATTCTTGGAAAGCATGCTTTAAATCTATGAAGCATTCATCTTTGCATATTGTACTCATTTCTTGTTTAATATAACTACTTGAGTAGATGATGAGGATAATATTGTTCATACATAAATATGAGTAATTGATTCATTCAGTCAGGATAAACTTCTTTGCTTGAGGACAAGCAAATGTTTAAGTTTGGGGGTGTGTTAACTCTCAGAAATTGATAATATTCTAGCATATTTTCTTCTATTTTTAACTATCTTTTTGGATTCAAATTGAGTATAGAAAGAGTTAATAGAAGAAAATGTGCATATCAGAGTAACAAGCTAAAGTTGAAGTAGAACAATATATTTGTGGGCTTTAGTTCAAAGGAAAAGTTAAAATTTATGCATCCTCTCTTTTATAGGAGGATAGCGAAAGTTTGGAAGCTTTCAAAGGATTGAAGATCAAGAGGGTGGAAGATGACAAGTCAAAAGCTAGCTCATGGGCCAAGAGGAAGTTGTTGTGTTGTTGACTTCAGCTAACAATACATGTGCTGAAGCCAATGAACTTTTTGGATTTCTGTGCTATATACTTCAACACTTGGCGCTGTGCTGAAGCCAACGAGGACTAGAACTTACTGTGTCATATGCTTCAACACACACATATGTGCCGAAGCATACAAAAGACTATGCAACCATGCGTTTTACTTACTGAAATGCATGTGGAGGGTATTTAAGCAAGGGATAGGCCAAAATTAGGTCATTCTTCAGTTTTCAAGTGTTCCTAGGAGTTGGGTGTGCTAGGTTTTTGCCCCCTTGAAGAGTATTGAGCTTGGGTTGGAGTCTAGAAGTAATTTGGGGCTCAAATCCTTGGTTTTTCTCATTCCTCTTCTCTTTCCTTGCTTAGTTTTTGATATGGCTGTAATTATTCTGCACATTTACAGCTCTTCCATGACTATGTGTAGCTAGGCACCTCATTTTAGGGTTGTTTTAAACCCTTGTATGGATTAAGTACTCATTTTCCGCTTTATATTTGTGATTAATGAAGAGATTATGCTGATTTTACTCTTTACTTAAAGCTTCTTGTTGATTGGCCACCAATAAGATTGTTGGGTTCACTTGATCAATGCTTGAGAGGGCTAGATTAAGTGTAGAACTTGAGTTAAATTGTGTGAGAGCTTGAAATTTGTGAATTGAATATATAGCTTTGTTAATGAGGTAGAGATACACTCTTTGACCTCACAAAGCCAAATAGGATTTGCAATGAAATCATGTTTTGATTAGTTAATTAAGAGATTAATGAATTAATTAAACTATACACCTATTTGGAGACTTGAGAAAGCACTTATAGGTAAATTAGTATCCTTAGTTAGTATAATCTTTCATTAAGTAGCATATGTTAGGGAGATTTAGTGAGTGCTTTTGAAATACAAGGGGGATAAATAATCCTAAGTTTCATCCAATACTTGAATTCAAAGAATCATTTGCCTTTATAAATTTTCCGTTGAAAAGTAGTTTTAAATTTTTTTTTACCCAACCAACATGTTTTGTTCCAACTTGATCAATTTCAAATGAATCTATTCAACCTAATTGAACACATGATTGTAGTCGTTAGTTTACTTTCATCGTAGTCCTCGTGGGAACGATCTTTACTCATCACTTTATTACTTGTGACCCGTATGCTTGCGAAAGCTAAACGACGAACACCCTCCCCTACCAACAATTTAGACAGGAAAATACAAAAGGTATGTGGAAATCAGAGAAGAGAATTGCACGAGAGAGGGTTACAGTGGTGGAGCGAAGACGGGAAGAAGTCTTCGTTTCACTGGATGGGTTTAGACACCCTAGTAGCCCTATGCGGCTACCTTAATTGTAAGTATCATGTATGAACCCTTATGGGGATTTTTTGTAATCATGCATATATTATCAGTATAATTATGTTATTCCTGTATTGCCCACCAAACCGCGTGTTAATGTTCCGTTGGAAGTCAAAATAAGATAAAGGTATGATAATAACCCTAAAGGATCAATTACACATTGGTTAGGCCATTATGAATGGTTGCAATACTTGGATATTGGAAGTAATTTGTTCGATGGTGTAATTCCATCATCTCTTGGAAATACTTCTTCCTTGTTCCACTTAGACTTGTCCTTCAATCGATCGAGCGGCAATCTTCCTGAAACCCTTGGACAACTCCATAACTTAAATCATTTACTCATTGGACACAATTTCTTGGTGGGTGTTGTTACAGAATTTTTTTCCCAATTTCTCAAATTTAACATCATTGGACTTAAGTTCAAAAAGTTTCAAATTTGACATTGATCCTAAATGGGTCCCATCATTTCAACTTCAGACATTGGATATTGGCAACACAAGAATAGGTCCTAATGTCCCAACATGGCTATATACACAGCATGTTAGTGCAAGCGTTTCACCCAAGAGGGGGGTGAATTAAGTGATACCAGAAAATTTTGTTGAGTATAAGTAAATTGACAGAATATTTAAAGCAGTTGAGAGCAAAGAGAAATATCACCGAAGTATACACCGGAAGTTATACTGGTTTGGCCACAACCACTTTGATCTTCGTCCAGTCCTCAGAGCGTCCTTGAGAGTTTCACTATATTCTCCAAGATTCAGTGGGTTCTTGGCACCTCAGTACACAGCAAGTTCCTTTACCTGGACACTCGCTCCCCCTTACACATTGCAATCAAATCCCCAACTCAAGGTTTCACAACCTTAAGTTGTCTCAATAACAAATATTGAGTTTGTAATGAATAAATCTCTCACAGAGCAAATATATAATCGCTGAAGTACAATGAATGAGTATAAGAAAACAAAGCACAAAGAGTATGTTGATCGATGTATGTTCGTGTGTTCTCAGTTCTTGTTTTCTTCTCTTTGAATGCTCTATATATATAGATGATTTGTAGTATCCATTGGAAGCAATTCAAACATGTCCGTTAGAGTCGCGCAGCAACAGTTGACTATTCTTTGAATTTGAAAACTATCTGTTTGCGGTAGGTAGTAGTAGGTGAACATTCAAACTTTTATTTGACTTTTCACTTCTGGCATGATCTCTTCATTGTTTTCTGCAAATGTACTTAGAATACTAGTGCAATGAGGAGTTAATCATATAGATAATAAATTAATAATTATTCGATTAAAAACATGATTTCTGGACTTCATTACTCGAGTGATTATGTTTGTTACTCGAGTAGTCCCTCGAGTAAACCTATCAAAAATAACGAAGTGAGTAATTCAACATTTTTCACAAGAACTGAGAACTGAGACATGGAGTAAGATACATCACAAACCTTGGAAATACCTGATTACTCGAGTGGCCATGTCTTCTCTTCACACATTACTCGGGTGCCGCCTCCAATAAGCCTATTACTCGAGTGGTTACTCAAGTGGCATGTCTTTTCTTCACATCTTACTCGAGTAACCCCTCGAGTGAATTCCAAATAACTTTGCAAATTACTCAATTACTCACCTGAGTAATTGCATCAAATTCCTAGCCAAGAGTACTTGTTCTTTGTTTACCTGATTACTTGAGCGATCCCTTGAGTAATAGATCAAATAAGTCCACAGATTACTGGAGTGCTCCCTCAAGTAATGCCTTTTCCTCACATGGTTACTCGAATGGCTACTCAAGTAAAGTGTTGCATTTCTTAGCCGAGAGCTACTAGAAGATTTTTGACCTGGTTACTCAAGTGGCTACTCAAGTAATGCCTTTTCTTATGTGTTACTCGAGTGGTTACTCGAATAATGATCTATATAACTTTGTAGATTACTCGAGTGGCTACTCGAGTAACTTCTTCCAAATTTTGGCAGTGCCTAAGAAAACATTTTCTTTCAACATTACTCGAGTGCCCACTCGAGTAACAGTGTTCCTTACTCGAGTAGTCACTCGAGTCAACATAGACTACTGCCAATGATGGTCTTCCTTTGCTCTTCCTCTCATATCTTCTTCATTACTCCAGTGCTTACTTCAAGTAATGCTTTGTCTGCCATTTATTTACTTTGTTCAACTTCATTTGTTATCATATCATCTTCTATCATTGGTCCAATCTTTGTTATCATCTCTTGGAAATATTTCTTCCTTGTTCAGCTTAGACTTGTCGTACAATCAATTGACTGGCAATCTTCTAGAAACCCTTGGAGGGCTCCAAAATTTAAATCAATTACACATTGGACACAACTTCTTGGCAGGAGGTGTTCTTTCTTAAAAGAATTTTGCAAAGTTCTCAAATTTAACATCATTGGACTTAAGTTCATTAAATTTTGAATTTGTCATTGATCCTAAATAGGTCCCACCATTTCAACTTGAGCATTTGGATTTGGGTAACACAAGCATAGGTCCTAATGTTCCATCATGGCTATATACACAGCGATCTCTAGAATATCTAGATATTTCTAGATCAAGGATTTCAACGATTGATGCAAATGTATTTTGGAGCATTGTAGTAGGAATTGATTATGTTGATATCTCAAACAACTTGATTAGTGAAGACATATCCAATGTCATACTATCAGCAAATAGCTCTTACTTTGATGCATCTCACAATTCTTTGTCAGGATCTATTTTCTCGTTATTGTGCCAACTTGAGAGTCATGAAGAAAGGAAGTTGTATGGCTTGGACCTATCATTTAATCATTTGAGTGGAACACTTTCTGATTGTTGGACAAACCGGAAACAATTAAATTACCTTAATTTGGGGAGTAATAAGATAACAGGAAAAGTTCCTCCCTCATTGGCTTCATTGAATCTTGTCTTGTTGGATTTGAGTAATAATAGTTTCTTTGGCAAATTTTCATTAAACATGCTGAATTGGACAAATTTGGAATACCACCTTTTAGAGCAAAATGAATTTTCTGGAAGTTTGCCAAATCCTATGGGCCCAAATTTGGCAGTTTTTAAATTGAGGACCGATCAATTTATAGGCAACATTCCATCACAATTGTGCAACCTCTCTCATTTGACAATCCTTGATCTTGCTGACAACAAGCTTTCTGGATCCATACCTCATTGCCTATGCAACATCACACCTCCAATGCAATTCGGGCTTTGGCCTAACACAATAATAAAAGTATTTACTAAAGGAAGAGAATTAGACTACAAACCAATTAGTGTTATGTATGATACAAATGGCATTATGGATCTTTCTAGCAATTTCTTGTTTGGGGAAATTCCTAAAGAATTGTTTAGCAACAATCAAATGCAGAGGTTGAATTTGTCTCGGAACCATTTGACTGGAAAATTCCCAAAGAAATTTGGATTCAGAGCAATATGTTTCTAACATGAAATAATGAGTGTTGTAATCTATCAGGTGTTCGTTTAGCAAAGTTGGTTTGATTTCGTATTATAATAATCTTGTCAGGTATATAAGTTTAACAATCAAAATGAAAAGGCATATGAGCGTTGTAACCTGCAAGATTTACAAGCTAATGTTGGCATATTAGATATTAATTTCAATGTTTAAGATATCAAAATTCAGAACTGGTAATGGTTAAGATGATCTAATAACATTTTGTCGACACTTGAGATGTTCTGTTCTGTTCTCTTTGAAAAAACAGAGTCATACCTTAGGTTAGGTTATATATGTATTCAAATGATGCCTCGGTTATTAAATATATAATGAACATTACATATAGAAAAGATTGCTTATATGCAGAGCAATTCAAATATGCTTTGGTGGTTGCTGTTGCTGCCCATAATGCCTTTCCCTTCAACTAAACTACACTCATAATGAATTATTGAGGCGCAATGACCAAACAAATGAAAAGGAAAAAAATAATAATTAAAGAAGAAGAAGAAAAATAAAAGGAAGAAAGACCCACCCGTTCTCGGTCAACTGGGATATGGTAACTATGGCTGATGGATCACTTTTAGGAAGGAGAGAAAGGAGAATTGTATTGGGGGAAAATCTTATTTAAGTACCAAAGATCATAAAAAATATAAAAATATATCTAATTGTAAATTCCTCTTTTAAAAAAATTCCCATGAATATCAGTGATATAGATTATAAATGTAAACTTATTTTATTAATAAGTATATATGACTATATTGATAAGTAAAAGAGTAATTGTTAACAAGTTCATATATGTTAAATAAAACATCTCTCATTAACAAAAATATATGATTATATTGGTAAATTATAAAATGAACGTTAACAACCTATCTATTTTAACCACAGTAAGGGGAAAACAGCATATAATAGAATAATGTTTCTAAAAAGTGGGTCAAAAAGAAGACTCTTGTGGGCGACTTCTCTTTCTACTTGAATACAAGTTATTGCAACTCCCATGCAGTTACAATTGTAAATGAAGATGGGTGAGATGGGCCAGAAAGAAGATAAGAATTGAATCTCGTCCGTGTGGGTCCCATCCATGCATTAATGTGCACATGTTATGGTTTTAGTGTGTGTTTGGATTAGCTTTTTTTAATAGCTTTTACGACTTTGGAGGTAAGTGTGTAAGAGGAGTTTTGTCTCGGGTTTCGCAAACCATGGTTTGGAAGTTTCCCAAACACACAGGGATGAAGACTTTATAACTCGTCTGAAAGTTCATATTACTTTTTTGAAGTGTTTAAATAAGTCTGTCGATTCCATTCATGAGCTAACAAAAATTTAGGAGGAAGACTTTTCTTTTTCTTTTTTTTCTTTTTTTTTTGCCGGAAAGGAGGAAGATTTTTCAAGCATAATAATTACGGGCCTTTGCTGAAAAGGTTGGAGGACTTGGAAGTATTAGAAGACTTGACTATATATGGTAAAAAAAAAAAAATTGAAGACTTGATTATAAGGAAGAACATGATACGTGGTCATTAAAAAAATTTTCAGCGATTTAAATGTTTGTTAGCTTTTGATTAACAATTTGCTGGCATGGTTTTCTCAACTTGTATTTATACAATAAAAATACTTCAATGAATTCATTTTACTAATTAAATCAGGGTTAAAGTATAAATCTATCCATGGATAATTTTGTCACTACCATAGAAGGCACTTTTGACGACCATTTTTATGCCCTTTAGACTACCGTTTTCAAGGGGACGTATATGTGAGTGTCGTTGAAAGTTTTAAAAACGAAGACCGTTTTAAAATAGTTGTTGTAAGAGAGTTACAACGACTATTTTTTCAAAAAAAGTCGTTGTATCTTAACATACAACGACTATTTTTATAAAAACAGTCGCTATATGTCATGCCCGAGCAACCATGGTGTGTTTAGTCATGGGTTACAATGATTGTTTTTATGAAAACAGTCTTTGTATCCCTTTTTTTTAAATGTTGTTTGCTTTTCTCCCACTCAGTGTTGAAACACTGCCAAATTCTAGACATGTATATTTTGAGTTTGGAACACACTCATATAACAAATACCATATCCCTCATAAAATAAGGAACGGATAGCTAAAACCATAAAAATAGTCTTGCTAAGAAATGCACCGTATGAATGTCATAAGGGATTCAGAATTCACACACAAATTAATTGGGACAGCATTGTGATTCAACAAGAGCACTATCATAAGGGTTTTATAATAAATATTGCGCCCCTGAATCAAATAGACTACATGTAGCAATGTAAAACATGTACATCCTTACATCTTTAATGCTTTGTCATCATTTTGCAAATTCTTCTCTAACAAATTCATAGTACTCAATATAAACAAAAAACTAAGAAACTAATAGAAGGCAAAGCATTTGAGTAGGGCAACATAATGTACCACTGCACTATGTAAGAAACCTCTACACATTATCATCTCTGTGTTGTAGAAGATATCATGACAAAAGGTCTCGCATCAAATTGATGTCATCGATTATGTAGGGGTCATGATTCCAAAAATCTGTGTGCAAATTGGTGAATAAGTTAATATAAATCAAGGAATTGAATGAAATAACTATCAATTCATTTACAAGAATAAAAATGAATTTCAGTTGAGAATCAAGAAATGGTCACCGGTTCAAAATTGGTAGTAAGATCACTAAAAATGATGTTATACATATATAGTAAAATATAGTAGCCGCACTCAGTTTTGCCTGATTGGCGAGGGCACTATACATGAAAAGCAAACGATAACAAAGAATAAAGGCATATGTAAAGCAATTGTTAATCGAAGAACTTGAATTTAAACAACTTACTTTTGCTGGACCACTTCGTATGACCACTTTTACCTTCGTGCTTCCCACCCATTATGTAATATGTCTTCAATGCACTGTAATTATGAAAAACAGAAGACATTAAAACAATTGAGTAAAATCAAAAAGCAATGATTTACAAACAAAATAACTTACGTGTTGAAAATGGTTTTTATATCTGCGTCTGGCTTGTGACCCAATGAATCAAACCAAAATATGACGTTGATTAAGGGACAAGCAACACAAAGACTCCAATGATAACTATAATTACATATGTAGATTAAAATGAGGTTAGATAACATGATTGTTCTTAACAAACTGAATATGTATAAATATATAAAATGAAGTTACTTGCCGTTCAACAATTGATGCTAGATAGCAAGGTAGCTGGGTTTGTCCCAATGTATAGCCCACATAACTCATCCTGTCTTTCTACCTATTATTATTATGCTTTGACAGGTTGTTAGGACATAAGAAGCCATATCAAGTATTAAGCTCTCTTTTGACACACATTTTATGGAAACAACTACCACACAATTAAAATGAGAAATGACTTAGTAAATGTAGAAACATAAAACTCTCAAATATCAGTGCATTAATTGAAGTTAAAAATTAAAAATAAACTCACATGATTGCAAATGTGACCCATCATGTAACCCTCGCCAATATCAAGGCCGAGATTAGCGTTTAAACACGTTTAATAATTGAATAAGAGATCCGAGATACTTTCAAACTTTTTAAAACACTTGTACAGGTATATCTCCATTCATTCATAAAATCAATAGGCCTATTCGGTTTGTCACATGTATAATATCATAGTATAAGCACAATTCCCGACATTCACCCGGGATAATAACATTAATCCAAAAAATTATATAGGGCGTCATTGCCTATCTCAGTATCCATACCGGGGATTACACAAAACTATAATGCTATGATCTATTCAATATATACATTTATCCAAAATGATAACCATTTCAATATAAAACCAAAATATCTAACTAAGACTACCGCCAGCAGTCCTAATTGCCCTTATCCACTTGCTTGTTCCTCGATCTACTTGCCCTGTCTAAAGAATCCCAGTAGCAACAGTTTATGGATATGATGCATATTAAACAAAGCAAGTAAACATATATTACAATGCATCAATCAATATTCGAGGCCGGGCATAATGCCACGTCCCCTTCACTATATACAAGGTCGAGATTTCGCTACGTCCCCTTACTGTATCTGTATTCAAGGCTGGGCTTTCGCCACGTCCCCTTACTGTATCTGTATTCAGTAACTAATGCAAACAAGCAATGCAATATACATGATATAGGATAAAGTGTTACTACCTTGGTCTTTTCGTTCTTGAGCAGGCACAGGCCTTCGACACTCCGGGCAAATATCGAATCCTAAAGTCATAATTAAGGACGATGCGTTACCACTTAGTCCAATACTCAATATCTTCACAATACTTAAATTGGTTATCATTATTGTCTCTTAAGTACTTATATATGCCTTTAATAAAAGCCCAAAAGGGTTGGGAGAACTACCCCAGGGATCCCCTTTTTGAAGCACAAATACTGATATTTTTCACTGTTTCACTCGAGTGAAGATGGCCTCACTCGAGTGATGGGGCACTAACACTCGAGTGATGGAACGGTCTACACTCGGGTAACAGAGAGTGAAGGCTAGCGAGTGAGCACTCGAGAGCATAAGAGTTTAATCAGAGACAAGGACACTCGAGCACATAAGACCTCACTCGAGTGAAAGCCAAATGCCTCACTTGGGCACTAGAGAGTGAAGTCCAGGAAGTGAGAACCCGAGAGAAATGGAAATTTTCAGAGGAAGAGAAGCACTTGAGCATAAGACTTCTCACTCGGGTGGAAACTGAATACTCGCGAGTGCTAGAATGCACTCTTGCTCATTAACCGCGAGTGACAACCCGAGAGGCAGGTTTAGGGTGTCAAATACACCCTCACTCGAGTGAGAGAAGGCTTACTCGAGTGATGATTCACTTCACTTGCAAGTGACGTAACACTCTTGCCCTTTTCACAGAAGTGCACATAGAAACTGAAGGGAAGATGCGAAGATACACTACCTCACTCGAGTGAGATCCAACCTTACCTTAGTGATATTCATCCCTCACTCGAGTGAACCCCAGATCACTCGAGTGATCCTATCAGAACCCAGAACATGCAGACACAATGACAGTTTTCCAGAATTTTTACCAAATGCTACCAATGAACCCAAAACCTCAACCAAAGCTACTCCCACATAAAAACACTCAAGGAATCCAATGAAAGTGTCAAAACTATCAAAATCCTACTCCATTATCATGCTTTGGTCTTGGGCAACATTAAATACTAAATTTCCAAAATCACTAAACTCAACCATTCAATCCCAAATCAATCCTATCTATCCATATACCTTCAAAACACACCATTTCCATACCAATAACATGCCAAATGGCCAATGACCCATAGTTTCAAAAATAGGCAATAAATTCTCAGAAATTCAAAACTAATCCATTTGGCACAAAACTTAGACAGAAAGATCTCTTTAACTCACCTTAAGAACTTTCTCAAAAGGACTTGTTGATTCTCCAACTTTCAAAATTCCTAGAGATTACAAATCAATACCAATAGACACACTACAACCATCAAAATGAAGCTCATCACTCAAGGAACAACTTTAGAGAAATGAGTTTGAACATTTGAGATCATTTTCCTTACATTTTTCAAGCTTTTCTTCCTTCTTCTTTGAGCAACAATGGCACTGAACTCAAGAGAGAGAGAAGAGAGAGATGATAGCTTGTAGGAGATGAGGAAATGATGATTTCCTCTTGCCCATACCTCCTCCACCGAAATAGAGGGAAGAAGAAAGAGAAAATAAGTTTTTAAAATCCCTCCTTGACTTTTCTATGCCCTCTCTCATCCTATAAGCTTACCAAGTGTCAATATCTTATTGGCTCTTCTCGATTAAGTAACCAATTAGTTACTCTAACCCCTTCATTAGCCATTTAGTCCCACATCTCATTTCTTCTTAGTTAGTAATTAATTCCCCCATTAATCACCAACTTATGGCCAATAATTCCATTCTTTAAATTTTTCACCATTTATGACATATTAATTAATATTGTCACAACCACATAATAATCCACTCTAATCCATAATTACATTCTCAATAATCCCCATTAGCCCTTAATCAAAATTTGGGCCGTTACACTTCCTATGTCTATCTCCTGCAAAGATAGAAACTCTCTAATATCTCTGCTATCAATTCCAAAATTATACGAAATTGCACAACCCACAATCCCACAAGGCATCTACAAGTCAATTTTGTTAATTGTTTTATGAATAGTTGTGCCAATAATGGAAATTTTGTCGCTTCTTCTTGATCCTGGTAACACACAAAATAAAGATTGTAAGTAGGATGTCAAGGATCAAGTAACAGTAAGGTGCTTCGTACCATTGGAGGGATTGTTGCTATCTGAACAAGACGTTGAGGCCACAGGATGAAAGATCCTATTACTAGACCTTGTTTGGCAACCTCGTCATCAGAGAACGGGATAACTACACCTTCCTCCCCCTGGTGAACACTTGTGATATTAACCTTATGTTGATCATCCCGAATTCGTTTATTATAGTGGGTGGTAGCATGTGTGTATACAACAGCATCGGCAACAACACGCAGGTATAGGACATCCAAATAAAGAGAGAAAGGTTCTCCAGCCTCTAGTGATGGACCAAGGTCACCATGTCCAACTTCTGGCGGATTGTAACTGCTTTTGGTGCTGAGAAAGGTCGAGGATTCCTGGGTAAGAGAAATGAAAGAATTAATTAAACTAACTTAAGGAAAAACTCAATGTTATATTAAATGAAATTATTTACAAATCTGAAATCTATGCTCCTCGTTACATATCCTGACCTACATGTGAGACAACACCATCAAATTCATCTCACCACCTAGCTCACGCAACAATTCTTTTTTAAGCTCATCTCGTAGTAATTGACGCATTTGCACCTCTAGCTCTGATCAAATTTCCTTTCGAAGCCTAGCCACAAACTCCGTACTCATTTCACTTTGTCCATAAGGTTGTGAACCTCGTCCAAAGTATTTTGAAAGATCGACTCCCCTTTAACTTGACCAAGGTGATCTAGATTCCCAAGCATTGTTGCTAAGATGTCCATTCTTCTAGTTTGAGTAAAAGAACCTTGGCTGCTATGCTTTTCTAGTTCATCCTGCAGCATACAATAGACAAATTAAAATTAATTACATGAAATTTTCGTAGGAAAATGCAACACACTTAAATATATTTGTTCATAATACTTACAATCCTTTTATCTATGTCAACAATGACTAAATTTATATATTTTTCTCCCTTTATCCTCCCTGCTTTCCATTTTTTGTGACATGGGGGAGGAAGCAGTGCCCACATAACAATGTTAGGATCTGATTTGGCTGCTTCCTCTAAGTTTTTCAATTCAGCCTCCATCATTTTCTTTTTGAGCTTTCGATAACCCTCACGCGACATGTAATATGGATAATTGTTTTTAGCTCGCCTCTCTTTATTTGCTTGACTCAATTCCTATATAAACAAAGAATAATGAAAATTAACTTAGTGAGGTCAAGTAAGTTCAACTAAAATGTTTAACATTAAGATGAACAAAATATATATACCAGGAATTTGGGATCTTGTCGCGATGCCACGAACAACCTCCAGTCATTTGGAGAAAGAAATGAATACTCTTTACAAGGATTTTCATTGCTCTTTGACCCTCGAATGTACATGGTTGTGAGAGTGGACTTAAAATCTTTCCATCGCTCACGAATTTGCCTTGCTGGAATCATTATCCTATTATCTATTATTTATGGATTTTTTCAAAGTTAAGAAACGAAAATGACAGAAAACAGAGCAATATGATTGTGGAAGAAATCAAGTTTCAAATGGTCTTCCCTAAGAGTCTCACCTAGCCTTCATTGTCTTCCTATTTAATTGAGTTAATCTAAAGAGAAGAATCTGATTTTACTTTTAGGAATTAGAGGAACGAAATGCATTTAGAGCTCCTAGATGAATATTGAACAATATTCATTACAAATTAATCAATTCAGTCACAAATCTGATTTTAACAAATCAAATATCAAAACTGAATCTACTCTTAATCAGAGAGCATTAAACACCTAAACACGTTACAATCCATAATCCTAACTTATCAACCATGCAGAAATACAAAATCAGAAGAATCGTATATCAAGATTCACAAGTTCTGAACAGAGACAAGTTTGATCATAATCTAAAACATTAATTGGATTTACTCCCTTTAAGAACAATGACTCAGGCGCTGGCTCCTCTCTTAGGGAAGTGAAGATGTTCAGCCGCTCATGGTGTTGCAGAAAGCTTCAGCGATCTGGAAAGATGATTCAGACATAGCTGTCTTCTTTTTCTTTAGCGCAATCGGAGATGAGAAGAATCAGAGATGGAGAGGTTGACGGTGACTAGATGCGAAAAGTGATAGAAGCGGAGTGTGCGAGTTATGACAAGCTAAGTGATAGTCTCCTAGCCTTTTACTCCTTTAGAAAATAAATCCCCTCTCTTCCCAAACTCCTTCTGTTCATGTTTCCTTCTCCAAAAGCAGATCCAATGACGGGCCCACCAAGTATTTTACAAAGAATTAACATTAGCTTTTGATGATCTTTGAAAAGTTTTCCCTATTGCTATGCCTACGTGTCATCCAAGCTCCCAAAGAATTTAGTGCAAACCAGCTGGATCTAATTACCCTCATGTGATATTCTCTTCCGGTCCTTCTTTTCATTTCAGCATTTTGCTAATTCTCATTTTACCCTGCATTAATTATAAATGCTCAAAAGTAATCATGTGCTCTCAATTAATCAATAATGCTATGAGTTTCAACCATAAAATGCACACCACACTCATGAAATCCCATAGAAAATATGGCAATAAAATGGATTTATCAGGTTGCCATCGAAGTGATTGTAAAACAAATATAAGGAAGTTAAGGAGGAAAGGTTTCCGAGAGATGGGGAACTGAACCATCAAACAAATTATCATATATATCAAAATATTGCAAATTTTCAAGATGGCCCAGCCAATTAGGAATTGATCCATTGAGATTATTGGAACTCAATGATAGGCGCTTCAAATGTCGAAGCTGGAACAAGGCTATTGGTATTTGACCAGAGAAATTATTCTCACTGAGGTCAAGAAAAGAGATATCCTTACTGAGATTAAACAGTGAACTGGGAAATTGTGAATGTAAATTGTTCCTAAAAAGATCAAGAGTTGTAAGTGATGTAAAATTGACAAAGTTAAGGGAAGGAAATTCTGTCAATCCACAATCGCTCAAGTGTAATTAACTCAGTGAGTGAAGGAAGCATGGCTATATATGTACTGGAGCCATTTGGTTTCATTTTTAATATCAACGAAACTAAGGTCAAGATATTTTAAGGATGAAAGTTAAGAAAGCCAATGAAGATCATTTATGACTAATAAATAATTAGAGGAAAAGTCAAGATAGCTTAGAGTAACAGAAAAACTTGCTGAGTGATTAGAAGGAGTAGCAAGTGATTGGTTGTCAAATTTGTGTCCCTTTGAAGGAGAGCTGGAGACTTTACATGGTGGCGTAGTCAGAGTTTCAAAGTAATTGTTGCTCAAGCCCAAGTAATTGAGAAATTCAAGTTGAAGCACACATAGATTTATCTGACCTCTTAATATATGATTGGAAAGAGAAAGCTCTGAAACTCTACCTATGATGTTGTTACACTGAATTCCGACCCATAAACAGCAATCTTGTTAAACAGTCCAAGAAGAGAGTTGGTTGTTTGGCTCCACCACTCCTTGTTTGAAGATTAAGAGTAAGCTTTTATCATTTTCTTGGCAAAGGACCTCCCCATTTGCACCACTCATAATAATGCTTCTGTTGAATGTTGTTGCATGTAGCAGAATCAGAAAAACAAATGAAATTTGTGAAGTGAAGCTCGCCATTGTGGTTAACAAGACTCTTCCACCACTCATTTCTTCTCAATAATAGTTTGGCCAAGGAGCCTTCAAATATTCTTATCATCTCTTTCAATTTCCTTTGGTGAAAGAGACTTTGCCAATTTTGTCAAACACCATTTCCTATGGAATTAATTGCGTTAACCAGTCCAAAAGCGAATGCCAGAGTTGCAAAATACTACTTTACAATCTTTCAATTCTTTTTCAACAAACTGCACAACTTTCGACTGCAAATTTTGTTGTCCCATCCATCACACTTGTAAGTCTCCGTCCCAAACTATACTCAATTTAAGTCTTTCTGCTCATCAATGGAACCCACAGAAGAGATTCCATTCTTGTAATCTCTTTCAATTTGCCAATTTCATCAAATAGCCCTCCAGTACTTTTTATAATGAAAGTGTATGAGATATAATTTTTTTTATTTGGGAAAGGAATAACAATCCCCTTTATCTTTTTCAAAAAAAGCTACGGAACCTATAAATAAATTTTGGATGTAAAAATATCTAGGACGATTTTAAGATATTGCCATTAATATCAATAGACATCCATTATTTTGAATTGTGGCTTTAGGGGCTCATTGTTTATCCAGTTGTACTCCACCCTAATTATTTTAACCGTATGACATGGACCTCTCCCATCATTTAATATAAAAAATCATATAAACTATTATTTGCATCATTTATGCTCTATTTATATTAGAAACATCAACGACATGGTTAGAGACAGCAGACAATCTTGAACGTCAACTGGTTGGGGATGTAATTAATTTCAAACGAGAATGTAGTATTGCAACGGAAATCAAATATTTATTTATTGAAATAAAAAATAATAGGTTCAATTTTTTTATATTTAGCTAAGAAATGAGAAAATTAGTGTATTTTTTATATCTTGAGTTCAACTATAGGCCCATACATAAATACACACACAGGGTTAATATGCAAGAATACCTATGAGCTTTTACTGAAAGTATACCTAGCATCATATATTTTTTTAAAGGTTTAAAAATACCCATGAACATTTAAAATAGAAGCAAAATTGCCATGATCGTTAAATTTAACATAATACTGTTATTTTTTGTAATAGAACCCATATTATTTTTATGAAAAATACTAAAATGCACTCAACTCCAAAAATAATCCCCCTCCCAACCTCTACATCGAACCAGAAAGAGAAAAGGACTCAGATCTGTGATTGAAGGGAATCGAGAGAAAGCAGCCGCCATGAAACCTGTAAGGGAACTTATCGTTATCATCACTGTGTGTCTATTGAAACTCATATTTCCATTCATAACTCAAACACTTTAGATTTCATACTTCCATTTTTCTGATTTCAATTACATTGAAAAAAAAAAATCTTATTCAATGAACATGATAGTTTTAGGCTCAGCTTCTCTATTCTATTATTATTATTCTTATATCCAATGTGGATTTCGATTGAATTAGTATTATGATAGTTCGAGCTTCTCTTTTAAGGCCCATGTGTGGAATTTTAATTCGTAGTCGGCTTTTGATTTGCAACTCTAACCCTTCAACTATTTCTTCCAATTTAAAGTCACTATTCATTTATATTAAATCAAGAAAAATTTATATTTTGAATGGCAGATGCATATAAGCCACCTTCTTCCTCTTACATTCCAGTCTTTAATGGCGGTTTCTCCCTCCCCCACTCCAACAGAGCCTCCCAAGAAGAGGTTATAGGTAATGTTCCGAGCCTTATCGTCATTGTTCTATTTCTTCTCTTCACCGACATGGTCTAAACCATAGGAGCAGTGATCAGAGAACGAAGGAGGAGTGAGTGAGTGAGTGAGGTCATTTCTGCTCCACTATTAATAATCCTTTTCATTGAAGATAGAGTTGAGTTCGAACTAAGGAGCAATAGCCGTTGTTTTCTTTTTCTTGGACATACACGAGTTGCAAGGGAAGAAGTTCCATTCTTGAACTCTATCTTCTATTTTTTTTTTTTTTTGGTGATGAAATGAACTCTATCTTCTTCTCCAGAGCAACTTTGCCGGTGGTCCTTCTTGGCTTGCGTTTCAAATCGATGCTTTCACAGATGGAGTTTTTTTTTTTTTTTGAGTTGAAGGCATTTTAGTACTTTCATAAAAATAAAATAATATGGATCCCACTACAAAAAGTAACGGTGCTAGGTTAGATTTAATGGTCATAGTATTTTTACTCCTATTTTAAATGTTTATAGGTATATTTGCACCTCCGAAAAACATATGGTGCTGAGTGCACTTTTTGATAAAAGTTTATAGATATTTTTGTATTTTAATCCACATATATATATATACACATATTATAAAGGAAAGAGTAGACTGAGGCCATTATACTCAAACATACAATCACAGGCCATTATACTCAAACATACAATCACAATGGCGAGCTTTGCTTCACAAATATCCTTTGTTTTGTTGTTTATGCTATTTGCAACATTCAAAAGATTGCTGTTTGTGGGAGGGAGTTTACCATCACATCACAGGCAGAGTTATAGTGCTTTCTCTTTCCCATCATGAATTACGAGGTGATGAGATTAATCTGTGTGCGCTTCAGCTTGGATTTCTCAAACCACTTGAACTTGAGTTACAATCGCTTTGAAACTGTGAGTATGCCACCATGCCAAATCTCCAAATCTCCTTTTGATGCACACAAATTTCACAACCAACCATTTTCTACTTCTAATCATTCAGCAAGTTTTTCTGTTGTTCTATGCTATCTTGGCTTTTCCTCTGATTATGTTTTAGTCATAATGACCTTCAATGGCTTCCTCAACTCTCCTCCTTAAAATATCTTGGCTTAGTGAAAATGATATTGGAAATGAAACCAAATGGCTTCACTATATGGATATGTGTCATTGCCCATGATGATGATGATGATGATAGCCCAGAAAAAAAAATAATTTAATTAAATTATAATAAGCTAAGAGATATTTTAATTATTATTTTCTGTAATAAGGTAAGAAAGAAAGGTTTGTGGTCTAGTGATAATGAAGGACTTGGAGAGTGTTCAAGGTAAGAGTTGGAAAGCCCATTTCAGCATATTGAAACTATCACTTGGCCAGTTGGAAGTCTAACATGTTATCGATGGCTGCCAGGCATACTCTTGTGTCGTTTGTTATGTCGGCTATGCCAACTTATGCTATGCAGTCAGTGCCTCTTCCTTTGGGGCTTTGTGATGAAATAGACAAACGTTGTTGTAACTTCCTTTGGGGTAGTAGTTCTGCCAGCAGAAAACCTCATCTAGTCTCCTGGGACATCGTCTATGCACGTAAGGAGGATGGAGGCCTAGGTCTTAGGTTGGCTCGTTACCAGAATCAGGCTTTCATAATGAAGCTTAGTTGGAATATGATTAATAGAAAAGATTCGCTTTGGGTCAACCTTTTACGAGAAAAATATAAAGCCGAAAGTGATATTATTCCTAAAGTTGAGAAGCGCCGGTCAGAGTCTAGTACGTGGAGGGGTATTCGTAACTGTTGGGACAAGATTAAAGATAGTTTATCATGGAGAGTTACCAATGGTCAAAACACTTCTTTCTAGAATGATATATGGGTACCGCATTTTGACAAGCTTCAGAGGTTGGTAATTAGTGAACTGCCTAGAGATGTTGCTGAATGGAGAGTAGCTGATTGTATCACTTCATCAGGATAGTGGGATATGAGTAAGTTTAATCACCTACTGCCAAGCCATGTATGTACAGCTATTGCACTCATTAAATTCAAGCATCTAAATGGGGAGGATTTTCCGGTATGGAGATGGTCTTCAGATGGATTTTTCTCCATTAGATCAGCTTACAAATATCTAATATGCACCCCTCAATCTCACAGTATTAATTGGAGAAGATGTGTTTGGAAATTAAAGGTCCCTCAAAGATATCGTATTTTCTTGTGGTTGTGCTTTCATGGTCGTCTAATGACAAACATGATGCGTTACTAGCGAGGTAGCCATCCCACGGGTACTTGTGATATATGCCATAACTCTCGCGAGTCTCTACTACATGTTTTGCGGGATTGTCCATTCACTTCTGAATTATGGAAAGAATTCTTACCGCCTGATTGGTGTGATAAATTATTTGGCATGCTTGAGAGAAATGACTGGCTTACATGGTGTACGGGAAGAAAAGATGTAATACAGGGATTCGAGTTTCGTCTTTAGTTTACGGTTTTATGCCGGCATATCTGGTTGGCTCGTAATGACAGATGTTTTAACAATAACACTTGGAGTCGACAGGCCATATTGGGTCGTGCTCATGTCTGCTTAACATGGGGTAATACAAGCTTGCTTCAGGGTAAGAGTGCAGAAATGAATTAACAACAGTGGCAGCCACCACCGTTTGGGTGGGTGAAGATTAATACTGATGGTTCTAGGAATGACAACTTAGGCACGTGCACGTGTGGAGGTGTGTTGAGAGATCACAATGGTGAATTTTTGATGGGGTTTATGTATCAGATCGAGCGAGGAACAATAGTATCTGCAGAAGCTTGGGGTGTTCTGTGGGGACTTAAAGTGGCATGGGATAGAGGTTACAGACAAATCATGATTGAGTCTGATTGTAGTGAAGTGATGGATCTAATTCAGGAAAAGGTAGCTCAGGAACACCCTGATTGTCGACTGATTGAGGAGGTTCAAACGTTGCTGGATAGAGATTGGGAAGTGGAAATTTCACATTGCACTCGGGATGTTAACACAGTTGCAAACTCTATGGCTAAAGAAGCTTGGAAGATGGCGATTGATCTTCATATCACATATTCGCCCCCTGATGTTATTATAACCTTTTTATTTAATGATGTAACTAGGATGAGATTTCATGTTGATTCAGGAGGATAGCTTCTGATGTGTTTGTAGATTATCTTTTTCTATAAAAAAAAACGCAGATATTAGATTTTTTTTTTTTTAGGCTCGTCTTTTCCGATTGTATGGCACGAGAAGCTTCGGGATTTTGAATCAAACCCCAGCCTCCTTCGTTCATCTCTGTCCTTCTGCCCTTCCTTGCCGCCACTGGTCCATTCACCGTCGTCCATGCGCCACCGTCTGTCCGTTCGACTATCGGCGTCTCCGTTCTATGCTTCAAATCGCAGAAGTTGTTCTTCCCTCCATGATTTTTGTGATTTGCTCATGATTCAGGTCGTTTATCTTCTCTTTCTAGCCTAAACCGAATCTATTAGACTTTTGGCACAACGATGATCGATTCCTTCTTGTCCTTCATCTCTGGTCGGTGCTTCTAGGTGGCTTGGGAAGGGTTGATTTCGTTTTCTTCTTCTTCTTTGTGCTGCTGGGTGAGAATCTGGTGGTTGGGTAAGTTTTATTAATGGTTTTGGCTAACAAATTATGAGGAAGAAAACTTTTATATCTGACTTTTGTGGATCAGTTTTGATTATTAGTAAAGATTTAACTTTGGGAAGCATAGAATGGGTATATATTGAGGTTTGGGAATTATTTGGCAATAATTTTTAAAGTAAGGTGTTTGATTTATATGATTTTGGTGGCACTCTAGGTGTTTGATAAAATGTCCAAGAGGAGAAAATGATTGGAATGTTGTTAAAATTGATAGATAGCTAAACGTTCTGCTTTAAGAAGAATGTAAGAGGCTTGAATGGTACTTTATTTTACGCACAGCCTTGTTGAAAAATTATAATTTTAAAAGGGCTTTGAGATTAAAGTTGATGTTTGAAGTTATTTGGGGTAATATTATATATGTAGTAGTGCTGTTGTTTTGCAAGTTGATATGAATGGTGTTCGATTAAATGTTAAAGGGATAGTAGAGAATGTTCTCTCAAGGGTGGAATAGTGGGTTTAATAGCTAAGAATGGTGAAGTTCCATTATTATTCGAGTTTGTACTTTATTATTCAAAAAAGGGAATAAAAGTTTAAGTTTTCTTCTATTTTAAAAATTGGTGTGGTTTGAGATTGTATCATTGTTGTATAAACTAAGATGGGTTTGGTATGAAGAATTTGAATTGAATGCGAAAATAGAAAATTTTATGCAAAGCTATAACTGATGGATTTGTTTGAGTGTTAGGAGAAGGTGTGAATAATTTGGAAACTGATAAGTTGGAAAAAGAGGCATAACATAAGCCTTACAGGTAAGTGAATAGCGTCCTAGTTAAATTGCAAATTAACTTCCTATTTTTGAATTACTTATATTTATGTTTTAAGTAATTCACATGTATAAAAGTATAGTTTTTGATATTGATCATTTTGTTATTTGAAGTATACTTTAGTTTTGATGGATATTCAATGCTTATTGGAAAAGAATTCTTAATTATTTTGTTGAAAGGATTTTTACCATTTCTTATTTAGAAGTTGGAAGTTTGTTGGATTTCCTTGATGTTTCCACTATTTATAAGATTGACTTGTACAAGAAATATATAAAGAAACAGTTATGAGATATTGCTTGCGAACTTTTATGCTAGGGTCTTCTGTTAAAAGTTATTTGGATTTTTTATTGTTAGAAGAAATCTCTTTGTTTGCTGGTGGAAAATCGACCCCATGCATGCTTGAAAATATTTTTGAGAGCACTAAATACAGAACGGTGGTTGCTAACAACAGTATTGTTAGTCCTTAGTGCACCATGGTTAACCTCGAGCTCACTTGATTTTCGTGGGCATAGTACTCACGCTTGTTATTCGTGGGTCTTGTACCTGCGCTTGTCTCGTGGCCTCAAGCTGGGCTTGCTTGGTTACTTATCCTCGTGAATTGTGTGTCCACGCTTGTGTTTGTGGCCTTGCATTGCGCTTGGTTAGTTACGCTCGTGGACTGTGTGTCCACACTTGTTATTTCGTTCTGTTGAAGTCCTATGGAAGGATGAGAATTTGAAATTTTTATTTTGAATGGATTTTGTTTAACAAGTTGTTTATTTAAGTACTTGCACTTGATTGATGATCATTTATATAATTCACTATATGTTTAAGGTTGCATATTAGCATTCAAAGGTAAATCTGTCTAAAGTATTATTCGTTACTTTTATATAGTTTTTTTTTTCATTAAATTCTGTATATGGGACGTTATTCAGTGGAAAATATTTTTGGCCTCGGATAGTGCAGCTGGCTATGTTCCTCTTGTTGATCGATAAAGAACTATACTGCTGTTCGTAGTTGAAGCGTCATGTTGATAATTCTCCATTGATGTAAAATCTAAACTTATGAATTTATTGTTGTGAATTAGGTGCTCCACGCATGTTATAGATAGGATCCTCGCCTTATTTATATGTTGAGTATTTCTTGGTAAGGAGCAAAGCTCCCCTAGAGTATACCAGGTTATTATAGAATTTTCTTAAGGTCTTACTTTCAAGGGAGATTCTACAAAAATTTCTATAGGAAGTCTATAATTTTTTTTTAATATGAAACGCATTCATAGTCGTTATATTATGTGTTGAAAAAACGTGCATGTATAAAAGTTATGGAACAATTTTATATATTTCTTCTTTGGAGTCTCGATTTTCATTATGAACCCGGGCATAATCATAATCGAGGCATCATTGAAGGCCTTATAGGTGGTCCACTTGTGTCTTTCTTCTTTTGGCTAGATATGTTAGTTCATAAATCCGATATATTGAATTTAACACGTCTTATGTTTACTTATATACAGCAAAGATGTCTTGAAGATTTCAAGTGTCAAGTAGAGGGACTAGTAATGGAAGATTTTCTCATAGAGCATCTACTTGAGAAAGAAAAAGTAAAAGTTTGGAACATCAATTGTTTTAGTACATATATAAAACAACTCTATAAGTCAATCATTTCGCTTCATAACTTACATAAGGGTGAATATGATTATGATGAATCATAAAATGATATATATTCTTCAAAGAAGCATAAAATAGGAGGAGAAGAGTAAACAAAAAGAGAGAAACAATTGTGACTGAGATAACCTTGAGCTGATCTGTTCTTAGCTTGAACAATTTGTTTCTTCTGTTGTGATTAAACTCTACTAAGTTCATTGGAATTTGAATTGTTGTATGATATAACTTAAGTGATCTTTACATTTACAATTTTGGTTGAAATTATACGTCTCTTTAAATCTGCCTGATCTAAAGAAAGATTGGAGTTGGATGGGGAAGTGGGATTGTACGTAAACTTTTCTCTGAATTAATTTGAGCCACTGAACTTCATATTTTTGAAGTCCTTGTCTTCTGATTTTAAACTTTATATTCTTTGAATTTATCTTAAAATTGTCTTGATGTGAATTTACTTAGTTTTGCATTCCTTTAGTTTCTATTGTTGTCCATTTAACCACGGCTTTTGAGAACATTCCTCACGCTCAATTGAGTTAAGTACTTTCCTCCAATTGCAATTGACTTAGCTTGCTATGTGTCTGTGGGTAAAAGGTTCAAATTTAATTAGTAGTTTGCATGGAAACTGAATATTTGAGAAGTTTTGCATCACTGTGAATATAAAACTGTTGCTAGATAGCTCATTTTCTCCTCGGTGAATGTAAATTCTCCTATTGCTGCACCTGTGTAATTCTTAAACTTAATTGCAAGCTCAAAAAAAAAAAACAAAAGAATTTGTGATTTCAGTTGGAAAAAAAAAGGGGATACACATACAGCAAGTACTAATATTTTCTCATTAGAAAGTGAAGTCAGTTTGAGAGGATTATGACATTTTGTGGATGTAATTTGCTTTGGATTTATTGTATTCGTTTGTGAAATTGTTGAAGTATGATAATTCCTTCTTTTATTTTCATGGTTGTAATCATATAATGTGCATGAATGGTGATACGTTGGTATTCTTTTGAAGCCATGTAGGAGTTAAATATTAATAGACTTTTTAGAGTTGCTTATTTAATAAGGCAATTTGCCAGATTTGATCCATTTTAGTAGTTTGGAATTAAGCTATTTGTAAGTACAATTTACCTTATCCATCTTGTGCATAGTTCCGAAGGTTGCATGCATAATTATTGTTGTGGTACTTGTTTGGCCTTTTGGTGAAATTTTTCTTTCAGCTGTAAAACTGAATTGATTGCACTGCTGTCATTCCTCCTTTATCTTTGTTCTGCTACAGCTTGCCTAAAATTAACAAAATTATTGTTCTTAGATTGTTCAGCTTTACAATTCCAAGAGTGTCCCCCTTGTCTTAAATTCGGAGTATTAAAAAAAAAAAAGTAGAAGAAACGAAATAAAAAAGATTTTTCTCTTTTTCCTTGTTCAGTTTCTGTTTTTCAGAAGTGATCAAATGCTTGCCGTTAAACATGTTTTATCTTATATGAGGCTGCATTGGGTATTTGTGCTTTGAACATGTTGCTGATATCCTGGATTTGTATGAATTATTGCTACTAGTGTTATCCAAATTTTTGTCCACAGTTTCAGCATTTTTCTATTTTAAAAACTCCCCTCCAAATCTAACTTATAGGCGGCATTTGTCCAATTACCTATTGAATACACCTGGAAATCCAACTTGAGTGTTTCTTTTGGATTTTCCAAACTGAGCTAGTGTAAACCATGTTTTTAAAGTAATCTTTCTTTGAATTTGTTGAAGTCTAAGCATTGTTAAGTGTGCATTGTTGCGGTAATACATTAAATCCTGTGCCAGGGTTGTTTATGTTCCAATCAACTGTAAGAACTCTAAATTATGACACTAGCATAAAGTTTTGTTGTCGCATGCTTGAAATATCACTTTATTTCCCTAGTTGCTGTGATAGGTGGTTGGAAATCTAAGTGTTTTGTGCTTACCTATACTTCTTGGGCGTAAAAAAAGAAAACACTGCATATTTATCATTGTTCTAAGTTGTGCAGCCCTGCCATATTACTTGCTTCATTTAAATTTGTTTGAGAATAAGATTTGGGAATTCTACTTCACTATACCTGAATTTTTTTTTAAAAGGCTGAATTTATGGGTTTTGGCGTGGACTGATGGCATTCTCAGTTCCATTTTTGTGTGAGCATTGCCACTCATTGAATTTTGGCTGATACTTTGGGAATTTGGACCAAATAATACTGTCATATCATTTTAGACAGTTACTTGATCATTTTCTTACTATCTGGTGATCTATTTGGTGGCTTCAAGTCTGGTTATTAGTTATTGGTTTTTTGAAAGAAGACTGATTTTGTCACGCCCCAAAAATTTAGGGATGACCGGCACGGAATATGAGAGGACTCACATTCCTAAAGTTTTTAAACACATAAACAAATGTCTCATCTAATAATTACAATAATATCAAATATAAATAAATTACTTCTCACTCAAACATAACGTATTTCTTGCAATCAAAATATCAAGTTGCCTGTAGAAATTTCGCCGAAGTCTCTTATGTAATTTGGACTTCTTGAAAATTCAACAATAGTGTGATAACTCAACATAGCATATATGTTGAGTTAAACTGATATGAATTTAAAAAACGCACTGAACTATAGGTAAATTGTGATTGCCTTTAGGGAAGTAGTTTTCGAAATTGGCGGGCTGAAACGGCTCACTCTCGTAGGCGATGTTATCACCATCACCCATGTCGTAAAGGTCTCGAGGCTTTAAATGAACAATCATGTGTCAATCCCTATGTCTCTTGTCCTCAACATAATAAACTTGATGTGCCTCTGAGGCAAGAATATACGTTTCATCATCTTGAGAATGACCAGTGTGAATTAGGCGTGAGAAATTTATCGATGTGATGCCTAAGTCGTCAGTTGTGAGTCCTCGAGAAGTAGTGGTTGAACAGGTGACCCCCATTATCCATAGGCTGGTCCATGCCCTCATTCCACGGAACTACAACTCGTAGTGTTCGGTCCATACTGTTCAGACCGGCCACATCCAGCCTTTTCGTTGACACGTTCCCCTACTCATCTGCACAATTTACCGCATGTTAGATAAACTGTAATTCAAATTTAACATTTTGAATTTAAATATATAATTTATTAAATAAAAAAATATATTTACCTTGGACCTACACCTCAAACCCAATAGACCACGAAGACGACCCTCGTGGGTTGTTCTACACTCCTACGCCTCCTCCTCATTGAGGAACCGCTCCATCTCTCTGATCCCAATCGGGATCTCGAAGTCCTCATTCGCGTCATAGTAATCGACACTGATATCTCCCTTTCCCAGATCAGGCACCTCTGGTGCGGTCGTCTCCTGTGGGATCGTCTGCAGTGACTATGGTAAGGCCGACTCCTGTGGCTATTGTGGGGAGACTGGCTTAAATGGAGCAGTCGCCCTCCCTTTGCACTGCCCCCACCCGCTGCCCCGTCCTCTACTACTGCTACCCCGTAGAATCGGTCTGGGGACCTCGTGCTCCTTCCCCTTGTCTATCCCTGAAGCCATATCAACTACAAAAAAAAAACTGATTTAGTCACATTTATATGTAAAATTATAATAAAAAAAATAAGTATTGTTCGTAATTCAAGTGATAATGAGAAATGCTAGAGAGAAAACTCTCTGATAGACGTCAGAACGCTTAGATCTAAAGGAAAACTCTCAAAGAAACTTCAGAAAACAAAATAGCCAAATGAGAAAAAGGAGGGCCGGCGGCGTTTTTATAGTTGTGAATTTTGTAGTGGTTATTAAAAAAATCGCTACAAAAAAGCTAAGGCAGTAAAACTTTGTAGCAGTTATTTTGTGATGATCTTTGAAGTTCTGTAGCAGTTATAAAAGCATAATCACTACAAATGTGATGACCTTTGAAGTTCTACAGCAGTTCTAGAAACATAACCACTACAAATAGGCGACCTTTGGCATTTTGTAGCGGTTTAATTCGGAATAACCGCAACAAATTTTGGCGGGAAACTCACGCCATTTTTGTAGCGGTTTTTTCCTATTAACCGCAACAAATAGCGTTGTTATTCAGTCGTGCCACTTGGTGCGTAGGTTGCCGCTACAATATTGTAGCGGTTTATGTTAAAACCGTCACAAATGTCAACATTTGTAGCCGTTAATTTTAACCGCTATAAATGCACCACTACAAATGCACTGCTACGAAATACCATTTTTTTGTAGTGTTAATATATGATTGGAAAGAGAAAGCTTTGAAACTCTACCGGTGATGTTGTTACACTGAACTCCCACCCATAAACAGCAATCTTTTTCAACAGTCCAAGAAGAGAGCTTGTTGTTCGGATCCACCACTCCTTGATTGAAGATCCACCTCCCCATTTGCACCACTCATAATATGCTTCTGTTGAATGTTGTTGCATATAGCAGAATCAGAAAAACAAGCGAAATTTGTGAAGTGAAGGTCGCCATAGTGGGTAACAAGACTCTTCCACTACTCATTTCTTCTCAATAATAGTTTGGCCAAGGAGCCTTCATATATTCTTATCATTTCTTTCAATTTCCTTTGGTGAAAGAGACTTTGCCAATTTTTTTCAAAAATCATTTCCTATGGAGTTAATTGCTTTAACCAATCCAATAGCCAATGCCAAAGTTGCAAAATACTACTCTACAATCTTTCAATTCTTTTTCATCAAACTTCACAACTTTCAACTACAAAATTTATTGTCCCATCCATCACACTTGTAAGTCTTCGTCCCAAACTATACTCAATTTAAGTCTTTTTGCTGATCAATGGAACCCACCGAAGAGCTTCCATTCTTATAATCTCTTTCAATTTGCCAATTTCATCAAATAGCTCTCCAGTCCTTTTATAATGAATGTGTATGAGATATACATTGTTTTGGGAAAGGAATAACAATATCCTTTATCTTTCCAAAAAGTGCTACTGAATCTATAAATAATTTTTGGGTGTAAAAATACTTATGATGATTTTAAGAGAGCCTTAAAATGCTATTGTCATTAAATTTGTCGGCCATGTATTTTGAATTGTGGATTTAGGGGCCCATTTTTTATCCAGTTGCACTCCCACCGGATTATTTTGACTATGTGACATAAACCTCTCCCATCATTTAATATAAAAAAGCATATAAAGTATTATTTACATCATTTATGCTCAATTTAAATTAGAAAGATCAACGACATGGTGAGCGACAGCAGACAATCATATAAATCTTGAATGTGAATTGCTTGGGGATGTAATTAATTTCAAACGAGTATGTAATATTCCAACTTAAATCAAATATTTATTTATTGAAATGAAAATTAATATTTTCATTTTTTTTTATATTTAGCTAAGAAATGAGAAAATTAATGTATTTTTTATATCTTGAGTTCAACTATAAGCCCATATATATAGGGTTAAAATGAAAAAAAAAATAACCATGAGCTTTAGTCAAAAGTCCGCCTAACACCTTATGCTTCTTAGAGGTGCAAAAATACACAAACATTTAAAATAAGAGCAAAAATGTCATGATCGTTAAATCTAACCTATCATCGTTATTTTTTGTAGTGGGACTCACATTATTTTTATGAAAGTACTAAAATGCCCTCAACTCAAAAATAAACAAAAAAAACCCTCCCCTTCCCAACCTCTTCATCGAACCATAGAGAGAAAAGGTGAGGTCTGTGATTGGAGGGGACCGAGAGATAGCAGCCGCCACAAAACCTGAGGTAACTTACCGTTATCATCATTGTTATTCCATTCAAACTCATATTTCCATTGATAACTCAAACACTTAAGATTTCATACATCCATTTCTCTTATTTCGTTTACATCGGAAAAAAATTTTATTAAATGAAATTGATAGTTTCAGGCTCAGCTTCTCTATTCTGTTATTATTCTTATATCCAATGTGAATTTCGATTGAATTAGTATATGATAGTTCCAACTTCTCTTTTAAGGCCCTTGTGTTGAATTTTAATTAGGTAGTCAGCTTTTGATTAGCAACTATAACCCTTCAACTATTTCTTTCAATATAACTCCACATCTAACAAATAGAAGTAAAGCTACTACTAAACTATAACTTTACTTGTGAGAAAAGCATTCTAGCTTATTGCCAGAATCTCGGCTCGAATGCCAAAGTTGTTACACCTTACTCTAGGAATACCTAAGAGAATAGAAGAGTTTCACTGTTCTTGAACCACTAATGACCCATTCAGTATTTTAATAAGATGAATTTTTTAAAACTTCTCAATAATTCATAGAATTTCTCTAAATCAAGAATATGATTTTATAATAACTTAAAATCAAACTATGTGGTTCAAGCTTCTTATAAAACATTTTCTGGAAACTTAAAATAATTTAACAAGACCTAGATTAAACTATGCTTCCCTTAAAGTAGAATCACCCACCCTATATCAAACTACCTATTAATTCAAAACTTGAGTATGTAACACTGGCATGTAAACACCTCCGGGCATCAAACATACACTTACCCGGGCTCTAAACAAGATTATATTTACCAACTAATAACTACCTCTACTAACAGCTTTATAAGCATACTCTCTTACCTTATATATATTGCACATAACTAGTCAAATAACTACACTATATATACATTGCAGATTTATAAAAGCGAAGGAATGACTGGTGGTCAGCATAAAACTAGGCAAATAACTACACTATATATATTGCACATGGCCATGGCGAATAACTTTTGCAAGGATAAAATAACACATGTTCAGACCGATCTCTCTTTGCAATGTCTGTTACAAGATTCTAAGCAAAGTGCTTGCAAATATGCTGAAAGATGTGATGGAGTACTTGATTCACCCCACCCAGTGTAGCTTCATAAGAGGCCGGCATAGCTATGAAAATATCATACTCGCCCATGAAGCCATTCACACCATGTCATCTACTAGGAAGAGGAAAGGGTACGTAGCAATTAAGGTGGATATGGAAAAAGCATTTGATAGATTGGACTGGAAATTCCTGAAATTTAACCTGCAGAGCCTGGGTTTGAATCATCACCTGGTGGAACTCTTGATGTTATGTGTCTCATCTCCTGAAATGAAAGTTTCTTGGAATGGTTCTCTATCAGACCCTTTCCATCCATCAAGAGGAGTGAGGCAAGGTGATCCGTTGAGCCCCTATCTGTTCATCCTTTGTATGGAAAGACTTAACCAGCTGATAAACCGGGAAGTGGATGATGGCAGATGGAAGCCGCTACAACTTAACCCATCAGGCCCGAAGTTTTCCCATATATTCTTTGCAGATGATTTGATTTTATTCAGTGAGGCTTCCTTGAGTCAGATGGAGAGGATCAGAGACCTGATGATGTACTTCTGTAGGGTATCGGGTCACAGAATTAGCCTTCAAAAATAAAAAATGTTCGTTTCAAGGAACGTTCAATTCCAAAGAGCTGTCGAACTCAGTGAAACTCTGGGAATTGGTATCACAGCAGATTTGGGTAAGTACTTGGGGGTGCCTCTACTGCACAAAAGATCCACAAAACTGACCTTTGCCTCGCTAGTTTCAAAAGTTCAGAACAAACTATCATCCTGGAAGGGGAAATTTCTGAGTATGGCAGGTAAAACAGTGTTGATCAAGTCCGTCCTCTCAGCTCTCCCATTCCACCAAATGCAAACTACACTCCTTCCCAAGGGGATCTTGCAGGAGTTAGAAAAGATCAGCAGAAACTTCTTTTGGAACCAATGAGGGGAGAGTAAGAAAATGCACCTAGTAGCTTAGGAGAACATCAAAAAAGACAAAAAAGATGGGGGCCTCGGGATTAAAAATCTTTCAAGCCAGAACATAGCTTTCATTATGAAGCTGTGTTGGGACCTTATCACTAAACCTAACTCCTTATGGGTGCAAGTTACTAAAGCAAAATATGGCTGTGGGGATAGTAGATTTCCTAGAGTTGCTAAGGCTAGGAAGCAATCAGCGGTATGGAGGGCAATAACATCAGTGTGGGACCCATTCAGGAAAGCGGTGGGAAGTAAACTACGAAGTGGTGTCTCTACAAATGCTTGGTGGGACCTATGGACTCCTTTTGATCAACCACTTATGCACTATGCTGACAGAAACCATCACCTTATCACCAGATGACAGTGTTAGCCAGTTTGTTCGGCCAAATGGAAGGTGGGACTTTAACAAATGGAGTATGTTCCTCCCTAATTGGGTGATTGAAAAAATAAAGCTAGTAAATCTTCCCAATTTACCTGGTAGTGACATGTTCTGGTGGAGGAAATCTTCTTATGGGAACTTCAGTGTCAAATCTGCCTACTCGATGATTTATCAGCAGCAGTCTGATGATAGCGATCCTTTCTGGCACAGTATCTGGAGGTGGCCTATTCCAGAGAGAGTCAAATTTTTCATGTGGCAACTGTTCCAAGAGAGAATCCCTACTAATTCAACCAGAGCGAAGAGAGGTGTGACCAACAATTTTGAGTGTCCTTTTGAGTGCAGTTGTGAGGAAACAGCAATCCATACTTTGAGAGACTGTGAAAATGCGAGTGAAATCTGGTTATCTTGTATTAACCCAATATATTACTCTGCTTTTTTCTCTTGTAACTTGCAGGAATGGCTAAAATGGAACATGCAGAACTCCCCGGGAGTTTCCAAGTTTCGTCACTGGCCTAGGCAGAAGGCATTTGGTTCGCTGTGTTGGCTCATTTGGAAGAACAGATGCAACAAGGCAATGGAAGGAAGCGGTGACCGACCACAAAGACTAATTCATAGAGGTCTTCACTTCTTATAGGAGGCAGTCGAAGAAGGACGTTTCAGACACAAAGTCTTCAGAATTCCTGACAGAGTATCAGACATATGGTGTGCACCCCTAGATGGATTTACTAGAGTGGATGTAGATGCGGCATTGGACAATCAAAGACAAGCAGCAATAGGTGGAGTACTTCGTGACAGTCACGGTTCGTGGATCAGTGGATTTCAACAAAACATGGGCTTCTCGGTTGGTTCAACAGCGGCGGAGATTCAGGCTATAAGGATTGGACTTCAAATATGCCAATCTTTAAAGCTCACCAAGGTTAGACTTTGCACGGATTCATTGGAGGCCATCCGGTTACTTTTCCATTCACACGACACGGATCATCCTCTCAACTTGGAACTGCAGGAAATACGGAACTTAATCTATCTTGATTGGGACTTAGAGATTCACCACACTCACAGGGAAGCACTTAAATGTGCTGACTATTTGGCAAAACTAGCTTTAGACTCGAACAATGAGCTAACTACAGTGCATCACCCCCTGACTTTTTGTTCGCTCCAAATGTTAGCTGACCTTAGCTAAGATTTGGTTGCTCTAGTGTATTTCCATACATGATGTATTGGCTTTTATGGCCACCAAGAGACCTCTCTCTTGTCACTACAATTCAAAAATAAATAAATAACACATGTTCATGATTGCACACAAGCATGCAACAATACAATGTTCATTGACATGATAGGAAAAGAGTTGTACTTTTGCTCTTTCTTCTGTATTACCTTCTCCTTGTTTCTTTCTTTGATAATTTCTTGATGGGCTTGGGCAAATATCAAACTTATCATTTAGTCATAGGTAAAAGGGTAGGTTAATACCAATTCCATCTATAAGTTATAACTTGAGTGTTTATTCTTAAAATCCTAGATTTAAACAAACTCTACCCTTAATTAAAAGTGGCCGACCTTCTTGAAAAACAACTCGTAATCATATTTTGTTAATCACTTAAACATCCCAAGCGAAAGTTTATTTAACTAAGATACTTGCTTACTATAAATGACATCAAATAGTGGAGTATCATAGTCCCATCTACAAATTTTAGTTCCCAAAAAAAAAAAAGAACAATAATAGTCCCAATACATTATATGCACATGTGTGTGTGTTTTTTTGTTGGATAGCTCTACTAGAGTTTGCTTATGCTTATTACACTTGAATGTAATCCCCTGTATAAAAATTAACATATCACAGTAAATGATAATAAAATCTCAGCTACAATCAAAACAACTTAAATCTTGCCATATAGTTTAAAATAAAACTACTCTATGTAGAACTTTCGGACCCCAAGACTTCCCATTAATTATTTTGGCATTTAGGTAATCCTATAAGCTTTTCATGACAAGAAATCAAACAATCTCATATGGCCAGCAAAGTTTATAATTGAAACTCATCATATATGCACCCTTAACCATGCTTCAATTTCTTGACTTACTGGTCTATCATTGATAAACCTTTAAACATCATACTATCATCAACTTTTACTCTTCAAACCTTCCAAACAACAACATTATATATTCTGGAAAATATTTTACATCAACACTAAAATATTCAGAACATTTCTTTGTAATTCAACATAAACAGAAACCTTGTTGCATTTTAAGTTCAACTTCATTCATCTCCATCTTTCACTCCAATCCTATATACTATATTTCTCTTTGCTCCTAGGTGCAAATTTGCTTAAGAAAATTCTGACAGCATTACACTTCATATCCAGAAAATTTCCAGCTACCAAAATAATGTTTAAACCTTCATTATAAAACTTTTGAACATGGTTTAAGCATCTAAGATAAGTATTTAACATGTAGAAACATCAAACAGACAGCTTTTGATCAGTTTCCAGCGTTAATAGTACAAGTATCAGCCACCAACTTCACATGGATCTATATATATGTATCTCACACTTATAATCCCATTATAACATGTGAATATGATATCTCCTTTATAACCCTCATGAAATTTCGTTGTCGTTATCCTTAGTTTCAGAGAACCCAACGCCATACACTTAGAGACAGTAAGCATTTGATTCAAAAATCACAAACAAAATTCAATCAGGCACATGCAACACCAATATAATCTTGAATATACTCTTAGACACTATTGCAACTTTTAATAGCGGGTTGATCTCTTCCCCAAGCTTCAATTTAATCACTCCTGTTTCTCCCCCAAACTAAAGAAATCAGAAAATTGAAGGTAGGAAGATGACAAATCCCTATTTTTATTATATATTTTTACACTTTAATTGAAAATTCTGTCATAATTATTGAGCTTAAAATGTCTTTCCTGAGATAAATTGAGATTAAGAGTAAATACATTAAATTAAGATTATAAAGGGCAAAATTGCCATAAAAATTATAATTACTCTTAATCATTGATTTTTCTGAGAATATTTGATATTGGTTTAATTTTTTTTAATTGTAGGTTCTTGAAACATTGGATTAAAACTGAAAATGGTAGTTTGGGACTCGAATTTAAGAATTGACACTTTAGTACTATAAAATTTCAGAATGACAGTTTAGTCCACTACCAAAAACTGCTGCGCTTTGAAAGCTGGACATTGAGGGTTGGAGAATCAGATTAAAGGACTTTCAGCGAGAAATGAAGGGAAAGGATGCTCGAGCATCCACCACCATCGTCTTCATCACCTTCTATTACCTTCACCGTCTCTTTCTCTCGGCCGCACCACCCCACTCACCAACGTCGGCCACTTCATCCGCCATCTCACGGCATCCATTCATCTCACCTTCACTTCACCATTCGACCTCACTTCAATCGCTCTCTCCTCATCATCCCATTCTTCGTCTTTTGTATTTTCATCATCCATCCATCAAACCCCCTTCTTCCATCGCATTTTCCATGTCTAGCTATTCGAGTCAGGAGGTGGCTTCAATTTTAATGGTTAGGCATGGCTGATTCTCAAATCCTCTAGAGCAGTGGTGATGGCTTGAGCTTGGAGCTTAAAGGGGAGCGTTTTACCATTTATTTTCTATTTTTAATCTTTTGTATTAGTTGAACTCTATATGTTTAGAGTTTAATTAATTACTGGACTGAGATTTTGCATTGGAGTTCCATGCAATCTATGAGATTTAATGTGTATTTGGATTTAATTGTGCGCATTTAACGCTTTGGATTTCATTAATATCAATTTCATGTAATTTACTTGGTATAGCTTTTGCTTGAAGTTGTTGTGAATATTTAATTGTGATTGTAATACAAGAGTTCTTGATTACTTATGTCATTGCATTTCATTGATTCAAATTGCTAGTATTTAAATTGGATTTCGGTTAGAGGGATTAATTTTTACTCGGTGTAGAGAAATTAATTCACCTAACTCAAGCTAGCTCATAAGGTCTTTTGAGTAAATTTGTCAAACTAGCTCACTCCCAAATTAATTGAAGCAAGGATAGCTTGAACCATTGTGCTAGAGGATTATCATCTTATTGTTATCACCTGTTAATTTTCATTTCATTAACTCCATCATCTCAATTTCATATTTTCAAGAAAAATGCCAAAAAGAAGTAACTTAGGATCATTTTAATTCTATTTGCAAAAGTAGCTTTTCATAGATAAAAGACCAAACCATTTTCTCCATTTTTTTTAATCAATTTTGATACTTAGTTTACTTAGGAATCATTTCGTTTTTGGCTCCATAAAGTGAACACGAACCAGATCATGCTACTATATTGTAGTTTTATTCGATATTTGAACCCCAAGGCGACTAAAGGGAGTTTCAAATTGGCGCCGTTGCCGGGGAGTCAAGAAATTGGTTCCCTGGTAAGCTAAGTGTCAAGTTACATTGATTGGGGTGTGTTTGCTAGTAATTAATGTCTAGGTAGTTTATTTAGAGTTGAGTCTTAGTATATACTAGCTTGCATACCATTTTGATTTCTTCCTTAAAGAAAATACCCTTTAAAAAATCTAAGCAAATAATTTGTCTCCCTCTGTCTAGGATGTTAGTTTGATTTGGTGTCAAATTTTCTTTTCCTCTTTAGATTGTTTTGCTGTTTTTTGGTGCCTTAGCTTGGTTGATAGCTACTGGATTTTACTGTTTGATCGCCTATTCAAAGGTACTTTACGGCTGATCACTAACTCATTTAGGAGAAAAAAAAACCCGCATCGTACCATTCAATAGTGCAACGATGTTTGCTTGGTAGCTAGCATCTAAGCCGTAGTTGCTGGCTAGAAGTTAAACTTGGCTTGTGTGAAATCTTTACTGTCATATTGGACCTTGGCTTCTGTGGTTTTGTGCTGTCATCGACTCTTGAAGTTACATTTTAGTTGCTGGCTGTTGGAAATCTGTTGTGGCAGAGAGTTGGGAGCTGAAAAATGAATTCTTGGTTAGTTTGTGTAAAAATATGTTGCTAAAATTGTGCAGTGATTGCTGTCCTTCTGTGAGAATAAAAAAAAAATTGAGAAATTGAATTACTTCTATGATAGTTACTGTCATGTGTTATGCTAAATTGTACAAGTTTTTGTCCTTGTCATAAGTTGTGATAAAAGCATTGAGTTTATGCTTTTTGGGGGTTGGAATCCATTGTTGTCATAACCATTACTGTTAAAGAAGTTTGGGAATTGAAATTCGAAAGTTGTTAGTGAATTTTGTGGTAAAAAATTTCAAAATTGTGATATTCAAGTTGTCAAGAATTGGGCAATTTCGTCTGCTGCAAATTGGACTGAATTCTTGTTGTAGCAACTTGCTAGCTTTGAGCTTTGAAAGACATAAACATGTAACAACAAATTTACCTTGTTGGCTGATCAATTTTTCATTGAATTGTGCTGTTTCACAATGATTTCTTGCCCAAGCTTTGTTTAAATCTGTTTCTATTATCTGCTAGTTTAAACATGTGAATTTTAGCTGCTTGTTTGTGATTAGCTCCTGGAATTGAAATTTTGATATAATTTTGTTCCACATTCCTGGGAACTTGCTGATGTAAAGAGTGGACTTCAAAGTTTGATGTGGATTGTTGTTCGACATTTGGATTATGTTTATAATGGGAAATTTGAATTGAAAATCTGTGTTTGTTGGCATCTTGTAGTAGCCATTTGTTGCTGAATTGAAAGCTAATATACCCTTGATTCTAGTTTTGTTGGATTAGAATTTTGTCTTCTGCACCTTTCTGAAATTGTTAAGTCCACTGATGTCATGTGAACTGATATCACTTAACTTTGTACCAGCTTCCTGTTCAAATTCATTCTAAGATCTAAATCAGAATTGCTCTGACATTCATTTACTTGAGTTTTCTGTGCGTTATTGTACATCCTGCACCATTGCAAGTTGTTACACTTAGATTGGGATTATTGGCAAGGTTTTCTATTTGTGTTGCTGCTAATTGCTGGTTATATGCTACTATGTTTGCTGTCACAAGTGTGAATTTATTGAGACTTGAGTTAACTAATGATGTGAGTCAAGTGTTGATGCTGTTACTTGTGTCATAAGCTATACTTTATTATCATATATTTGGATTAGTTGGATTGAGAGCTGTCATTAGGAATCAATTATTGTTTGAAGCTGTCTCGTCTAACTTGGGTGTATATCTCTAGCTCTCTGCTGTTGATGTTGATTTTTACTGGAATCTGAACTTAGTGAACCTTTGAAATAGGAGTAGACTGGCATGTATTGCTGCTGTACAGAAAAATTAGCTTGCTGGAACTTAAACATTTTTGCCTAGAAAATTGTGATCTTCAGTTTTCAAAAGGTTTGGGCCACTTTAAGCAAGTTCAATAGCTTAGCTATTGGGTGTAGTAAATTTTAGCCAAATTCCATCATTTTGGGCACATTTCAATATTTTCTAAAATTTTTCCAGATTTTTCATTAGTTTAGTTTTTTAGTTTCCTTCTTTGAATTCTTTCAATTTTTAGGATTCATTTGCATCTTTAGGACTTTTTAAGACTTAGGATTCATTGGGATTACTTTATTGCAATTTGAATGGCTTGATTTAATGAATATCATAAGTTCAGGTTCTACACTAATCCTCCTATGTATTCCTTTATAGGGAATGATGGAACCTCAAACTCTCAATTCTTGGGAGAATTTGATGGCACTTGGAGACATAAAGCACTTTCTAATCTTACATATTCTCAAAAGCTTGATGTGCTTCAACATGAATTGGATTCCCTCCGAGTAGACATAAATTATCAAGGAGGAGCTTCTGATTCTCAACCGCTTCAGTAGCTCCATCAACATTGTAAACCATCTTGTCCACAAACCCCCTATTTTGACCATAAACCCATATTCCAACCACCTCAATCCCACTTTAACCATATTTCTTCACCCTACCCATTCCATCAAGAATCACGCACTCCGCTCTATTAAGAACTATTAACTCCATTTCATCTTCCCCCATTTCCCCTACTTCCATGCCATGTAGAACTCCCTATGAACCACCTTCTCTATCATTCTATGAACCTCCACCACAATCCCCTACACCTCAACCTAGTGGACTTGATGCTTTTCTCATCTTGCCAAATATGGATGACAGAACTCGTGCGTTGAACAGTTAAAGTTTTTCATGTTGAATGAGGCAAATGTGATCCCGGAGCATAAAGAGCGAATGGAGGAGATCAAAGGCTTTATCAAGGCATTTGTTGACCATGTGCTATGGATAAGGACCGGAGGAGAAGACGAAGCTCTATGGACCTATGACTCCAATAATGAAGTAATCAAAGAGGAAAAGCTTAATGCCTCTTCACAAGTGGAAGATTCTATACCTCAAGTGCCTACTACCACAAAAGATGTAAAGAAGAAGAAAGTATGTTTTCAATTGCCAGAGGAATCGCTTCCACATAATGGTAATATTCCACCTCTTTTTGAAGAGGTTGACCCTCCTCTTACTACTATTCTTGATGTTGTGAGTGATGATGAGGTGGATGAAGAAATTGTAGTTGAATCCCCATAAATGCTTGATGTTGATAATGCTCACTGTGATATCTCTAATAGTAGTTATGTAATTGATGATGTTACTTGCATAGTCAATGATTCTATGACTGATGAACATGTTCTTTTCCCTAGTTCTAGGAGTGATGACCTTATTAAGCATGCAATTGTTGAGAATGATGAATTATGCTTGGATACTCAAATTGTGGGAAAGTGTGAACCTGATGATAGCCCAAATAATTGTCTAAATGATGATTACTTACCTGATTCTTCCTCTCTTTCAAGTATTAGCATGCATGATGTAGATTTTTATAATGCTATTGAACTTGATGGAGAATTCATTTTTCCCTCTTCTTTAGACTCTTCTTTTGTTTGTTCATGTGGAAGGGAAATGACATGTGTTAATTGTCTGAAAATTGATAATAGGTTTTTTACTTCGTATGACCTTGATTCTTTATCTAGTTCAATTGATAACATCCAAATTCATGCTATATTTGATAAAAGCTTTGATAATTGCTCAACTTTTGATCCCTCTAAATTGCATGTTTAGATAGTTCAATAAAGAAAGATTCAATGATCTTGAATGACATAATTGTAAATGCAAATGAATATTTCCATTTAGTTCTTTCTTGCGATTTGCCACCTGATATAGCAAATAAAAACACATGTTTTGAATTTTTAGGTGGTAATAGCTTGATAAATTCTCTTTCTTCTTCTACTCTTTTACCTCCCAACTCTTGTGATTGCAAAAGTGATGTAATGCACTCCAACATTAAGTTGGATTCCGCATTTTCTCCATTGCAAGCTCATGAGAATTTTGAAAATGTGACCGCTTGTTCAGTTCTTACTGAAGGGGACCAAACTGACTTTCTTGGTTGTGAAGTTTACTTAGAGAATCTTGTTTATACAATGCCTATGTTTTATTTTAGATCTCTTCATTTATTTATTTATAGACTAGATACCGTTGGTGGTCTAGTATTTCTTTTAGAAGAAATGCATGTTTCTCATCCGGGATGAGAACTTCTCCTACAAGAGTCTATGGAGACTCTCTTTGATCCAACGTACATAAATTGCATGAAAATCTCATCAATGACATATTTCCAATATAGAGTATATTTACAAATTGTCATTGGTCTTTAAAAGACATCATTCTTTGTATCATTTGTTTTTAGTAACTATAATTAATTAGATATCATTATAATTCTAGTCCTTGGTGATTTATTGCACTCTTTGCTCAATAATTAGATGATTTAACTGTAAAAAAACAAAAGGATCATTATATCTAATATTGTAAGGACCTAATATTGTAAGGACCCAAGAAAAGTTGGGTACCAAAGAGCATATGTTTATACTTTTGTAGTTGACTAAAATGCTCTGCATTGGGATACAAAGATCAAAGGCTAATAGAGGAGATATGACTGATAGAGTTACAGTGTAAGCAAAAGCAGAATATGTGATATCACTCAAGTGATACCATATCATTAGCAATTAACTAGCTAGTGGTACAATCAGAGAAAGAGAAAGAGAAAGAGGAAGGAGACTTCTTAGTGGGCCCAGTGGAGTTTATTTCAAAGAAGCTCAGGATCAAGAACAAGTCTAGCCATTATGAGCCTTGTTCGTCATCTATCCACCTCCTCTACTGCCTAAAGAAAGTTAGACATTATTGTGACATGGAACTACCTAAGACATACTCTAAGGAAAGTGTTATGAATGAAGATACCTTGAAGACTACAAGCAGAAATTAGATGATCATCTTAGCCAGGAGGATCAATGAATGGATAGGGACTAAGAAGAACCCCCACTAGATCTTTCAGGGAGTACAACGAGTTTGAGATGCACAGAATCATCAGCTTGGTAAGCCTATGGGAAGTTTCAACTATCATACTAGCTCTATGTGCAATCTTTATTGGATTATTTGCCAGACCTATTCTAGAGCTATGGTGAACAAGACCAATAATTTCACTCACTTCATCGAGGAGAATTATCACACACTGGCCTATATTATTAGCAAGAAGGAGAGGAATACTAGAAAGATCATGTCTGTCAAAGAACAAGAGAGCCAAATGAGCCCTTTGTGAGGACTTCTATGGTTGAGAAGCTTTACATCCAAAAGGTAAATATATACTTGTCACTAGTAGGTGGTACTAGCTAGAGACAGAGAGCAGAACCAAAGGCAATCAGAGATAATGAAGAACAATCCTCACTAGAGCTAAATCAACTGGAGTCTCCTTCATTAGATCGACCATTCAAACAGACTGAGCTTCACTTGATGTTACCAATTAGAAGCTTATTAAGGTTATGGATGAAAGAGTTAGAAAGTTATATACTGTGGTGAATCAAAACTTCTAAATGTTGTTTACTAAACACTGGACCTTCAGGTACTCCAAGTAATCTAAGGATTACTCCAAGTAATCTACAATCACTCCAAGTAATTCGAAAGCACTTTGTTTAAATTACTGAACCTCACTCCAAGTTAACACAAGAGGCGTAGAGGATGGGAGCTGAGACTTCAAGAATAAATGAGATACAACACTTTGCTAGAGCTGGTTTCCTTGGTCCTTCATTCTTTAGTCCATTTGTCTAAGGCTATCTGAGAGAGGAACTTCAACAATCACACAGAACTTGCCAAAAACAAGCTGAGTTCATCACTTCTGTGAATGGTAAGATTAGGCAACTATGTAACATGATCAACTAAAACTTCAAGGTCTTATTTCAAGCTCATCCTGATATACTTAAATGCTCACAGAGACAACACTTCAAAGACCCTCAATACCGATCACAGCATCTAACATTGACTAGGCAACGATGCATCAATGGACTACAGAGGACTATGACTCAAGTAATTACGACATTACTCAAGTGAGGTATTATATTCTTTAATTCAAATTCTCTGAGTTGCATCACTCAAAGTGAACACTTGAGTAATGACTCAAGTAATACAAGGTTACAGCCTTAAAACCCTGAATAACATTGTCATTTGCAAAACTTGATTTCTCTCCAAATCTTCAGATTTTCATACTCATTCTCTCTATGAAATTTCCAATGATTTTACAAATCTAAGAGAGTTATTAACTGTATTACTCATAATGATTTTCTTTTAAGTCATACATTCATTAAGGGGGAGCTTCACATTCACATGTGTTTTATATCTTAAAAGCTTATCTCCTTTATTTGAAGAAAATAATTATAACATACTCATTTGCATTCATTCTCAATTGATTAGTTTTGATGATGAGTTACTCATATATCTACTTTCCATGGTCTTAGTTTGTATATATTTTATAGAAAGGAAACTTTTAATTGCACTAATCATTCTCCTTGTAAAAATGTTTTTAACTTATGGCAGGAGAATTTGCTCTATGCAAAATCATTATTCAATACACTAAAAGGAGAATATATCAACTTTGAGGATATATGCTTCAATAATCAATCAAGGGAAATATATTGGCAGCAACATTTTAAGAGGCACATACTAGGATGATTTTGTTGAGACATCACTTGAGAAGCCAATACTCCAATTCCCTTCCACATCTCAGAGGCTATTCCTAAAGCCTTCTATTGCGCACAGTTCAACGCCCATCACTGAGGCAACCACAGTTAACTCCCATGGACAAGATCCATCAGAGTTGCGTAGCAAAAGTGTGGTAAACACAACATTATTGATCGAACACAACCAAAAAAAAAGGCAATGGACTTCATGGATCAATCATCAGCTTGCTAAATCCAAATGAGCATTTCTAAACGCTCTCTTTATATTTCAAGAATATTTTTCATATCTGTGATTTCAATTTTCCTTGATTTTGAAAATTTTATTGAAAATCTCTCCAAATTGTTTCAAATTTGTTTTCATTAAAACCATTTTTCATTTGCATCAAATTACCTTCAAATCGGGGGAGAGAAAATTGTTTTCTTGACACATTAATTTTGATTAATGAGGAAAATGACATTTCTAATTTATTTTCATATTTACTTCCCTACAAGCATTTCTTCCTTATACTTCAAACTTTTTGTTGATCTCAAATAGGGGGAGAGAAAGGCAAGGAAAATATATTGCTCTTAAAATGCTTTTATAACTCATACATATTTTTCTTAAAGGATTTGTCATCATCAAAAAGGGAGAGATGCTAGATATGATGAGTTTTGATGATGTCAAATATAGATGTCAAATAAGAGCAAAAAGTTTGGATAATATACTTATCTTTTACATTGACTAACTACTATATTTAATGTTGCATATCTTGTAGATTAGTCAAACAAAGAAAGAAGATTGAAGATATTGAAGAAGATATATAATTAGGTTATGGAGTCTAGAAAAACGATATTGAAGAAAGAAGAACTTGTAATAACTAATGGGAACATCAAGAAGAAAAGATTAGTCAAGCAAAGAAAGAAGAAGATTGAAAAGATTCAAGAAGATATCTAGTTGAGTTATGAAAAATGATCATCAAGTGGAAAAAAGAAGAAGAAAGAAGAACAGCTTTTAAGATCAAATGGGAATATCAAGATCTAAGCTCTTAGAAGTGATACCGGAGGTTGGAATGGGTCAATATGATGCTACAATGACTTATACAAAAGTTATGCTACCTCTAGAGGTGATTACTCAAGTAATCCCTCGAGTAATATGCTACTACCTCATTTTGGAAGTGATTATTCGAGGGCTCTCTCGAGTAATGACCCAGAATTATTCGAGGGCTCCCTCGAGTAATGAGAATTCTGATGTGCTCTGTTTTTATGTAACAAGATAGAGGTTTGATATTTTGATGATATCTCTTTGACCACACTTCGCATTGAGCTGAAACTAGTTTCACATAAAAATAGACTCCTAACACGAACTATGGACACCAAGATCACATTAAAAGGAGTTTAGATAAGAGAGATATGATATGTTGAAGTTGACAAATGAATCAACATCTATTACTAGAAAATGGTTTGGTGTTTTGGACCTAACTCTCAAAAGACACATCAGATTGAAATAAAACTAGTGCCATATGAAAATAGAGTTAAAGAGATTTCCATGGATATATAATTTGTCATATTTAAAGTTATATACTAAGATTTATGCCTTTTGGAATGTGATGCTCATGATTTTAGACATTGTATAAGAATAATATATACTCTTTAGATCATAACTTTTTGTACACAATGAGTTTGAATGTGATTCTTGTTGCATTGGAATGTAGATGATAAGAGCTTTCCGATGATATGTAATTTACCATGTTTCAAATCAAAATCAAGGGATCACTTGAGTGATATTCAAGGATTACTCTAGTGACCCCTCGAGTAATGAAGTTGGAAATGCTCTCGGCCATATTTTGAAAGGGACTACTTGAGGGATCACTCGAGTAATGACCCAGGATTACTCGAGTGACCACTCAAATAAAGCGACAGGCAACGTATCCGAAACTTCTGGAAATCAATGGAATGATTATGTAATTCATCCACCTTGCTTCCAATCACTCTAACACTTCATTGTATTAGTATTTAATATATTTTTCCAGGCATACAATGAAGAGATGATGTAAAGAGACAAAAGTTGACTTTATGGAAGCAAGGCATCCACTAAACGTAACGGCTAGTTTTTCAAATATGAAGAACGGTCAAATGAAGCAACGGGACTCTAATAGATGAATGCTTACAACGGTCATTTACTATAATTCAACAATAAATATTGAAGCATTCAAAGAAGAGCCAATGAGAACACAACAACGCAAACATGCTTATATAATGAATCATCCACTCTGACCCAACTACTTTCTGTTCTTATCTATTTTCTATATCATGTATATTTGCGAGAGAGAATATTTGTATTGTATTTCAGTGTTTATTTTATCCCCTCTGTGAGAGAGTTTGTAAACACTTGTATTTCTAAATTGATCTCAAGGTAGAGGGACCTTGAGAGGGTTCATTTTCTTACGAGAGAAGTTGTAGAGAGAATTGCAGGTAAGACTTTCTGCTCGTAAGACTTACAAGGTACAAGTAGTAGAGAACGTTGCTGCTTATAAGACTTACAGGAGTGTAAGCAAAAGAGAACATTACTTCTCGTAAGACTTGCACAGGTAAGAAGGAGAGAAACGTCTTCAAAATTGCTCTACTCGTAAGACTTGCCGTAAGGGGGAGTATCTTGGAGAGATAATTGTAAAAGGTTTCACAAGCGCCCGGCGAAACTTGTGGGATTGTAAAGGCTTAACTTGTGCCCGGATTAAATAAAAAGATAGTGGATTTGAAAATCTCGGGAGGAGCCTAGGGACTGGACGTGAGTCATCACGGATTGGACCAAATCAGGATCAATCACAGTTTGCATATTCTCTTCCCCAAGCTCTTCTAATTCCAGCATATATTATTTAATCTAATTGTTGACTTATGATTCATTACTTTCATACTTATTACTTTCACTAAGATGTAAAAATATTTTCAAAGTTCTTTAAATTTTTATTTTACAACCAATTTACCCCCTCTTGGATGTCAGCCGGTTCTAACAAATATAATATTTATGAAATACTATCCCTTACATGAGTTTTTATTAATTTTACCTGATTATTCACATATATTCAACATTTCCCAATTAATTTAGTTATATGCAATACTAATTATAGTTTAGGATAAGAGTCAGAAATTAATATTTTAATTTGTTGATATCAATGGACCTATACCACCACACTTATGAGCATACAGTGTTACAAGCTCAAGGTTACGAACACATGAATTTCAAAGATTGGGATTAATGCTAATTTGTTGCAAATTACATCAGTTTTCATAATTTAATACGAGCCACATCACTGTGGAAAAAAATAAAATAGGAGTCATATCATACTCAGTTGTTTACCCTTCTCTAATATGCTCAAGTGCATGCCCCGCTTGGTAAGCAATAGCTGGCCCTGTTTTAAGATTTCATGTTTGAGTGTTGTCATTTGTAAGATTTATATGTATGTTTGCTCAAATAAGATACAGGGTATTATAAGCATCATTGTCAAACTCATAGGTTGACTCTCTAAGTTTACAGATTTTACCACTACTACAAAAAAGGGTTTTAGTGGCGTAACTCTTGTGACACTTTTTTAAAAAAGCGCCAAAATACTTATTTATTTTTTTTAAATCAACGTTATTTGGAAGCTTTGGCGCTTACAATTATAAGCGTCATATTAGACGTTGACCTTGCATGACACTTTTCTGAACAAGCGCCAAATAATGTCTTAAATTTTTTTTTTTTTTTTTTTTTTTTTGTAAAAGGGAAGAAAAACAATAAGAAGCTTTGGAGCTTTATGAGGAAATGCCAAAGCTTTCTATTTTTTTTTTAAAAAAGAAAAATATAATAGGAAGCTTCGAGGAAGTGTTAAAGCATCCTATATTTTTAAAAAATATATATATATATATAATAGGAAGTTTAATATATTACTTCTTCTTTTCCTGCACATATGCTTTGCAAAAGATGTTTAATTTCTTTTTGACTGGTTACAAATCCTTGTAATATGCCTATTGTATTTGCATTAGGCTTTTTTTTTTAATTTTTTTTAGTTACTTTTTTTTTAAAATTTGGGTCATTATACTGATATACATTTATTATTGGTAAGTGTTTAATAGTTGCAATCAACGTAATACTATATAATATGTTTGCCATACTTGTTTGCTCTTTCTTTCTATACATCCAATATTATCTATTTGAACGAATGGTTGGATATATATTATTATCACTAGGATTAACTTACACTTATAATGAAGCGTAAAACTAAGTGAGCTTCCTGAAGTTCATAATTTTTTTTAAAATGCCACATATGTCCAAAAAAAAAGGTTAAAAAAATACGAAGCTTTGGTGCTTCCTAATGAAGTGCCAAAGCTTCCATGTAATATTAAAAAAAAATTATAATAGGAAGTTAAGGAAGCGCCAAAGCTTCCTATATTCATTTAAAAAATAATAATAAAAGAAACTGATTTAGGAAGCTTTGGCGCTTCCTTAGCTTCCTATATGTATTTTAAAAAAAAAATAAAAGAAATGGATTTAGGAGCTTCAGTTTCTTCTTTGGCCAGTCTAAAGTGATGAATTTCCAGATCCCTTATCCTAAATATGATAGACCTAATCTCTGTTATATAAAGATATAGTTCTAAAATGTAAAATTGATGTTATCTTATATATTAAAAGTATACATATAGTAATATATTAATAATTACATTTTGTGTGTGTGTGTGTCTCTATAAAGTAAAGAACGGACAGAGTCGAGGGTCATTACATGCATGGTTCAGCGACGTCATTTAGCAAAAAATCAATGTTTCTTGTGATTCTTTCATATATATATATATATATATATATTTAAATAGGAAGCTATATAATGCACTAAAAAAAAAGGCATTTTGTAGTAGTGACATTGTTAACCGCTACAAATATTAACATTTGTAGCGGTTAAAACCTAAACCACTACAAATTTGTAGAAGCAAGTTACGCGCCAAGTGGCGCGGCAGATTGGCAACGATTTTTGTAGCAGTTAAGTATAAAAACCCGCTACAAATAAGGGGCATATTTCCCACCAAAACTTGTAACGGTTACATTGTAGCGGTTATTAAATAATAATCACTACAAATTTGCTACCACTTGGAGCGACGAAAACGCGCCAACAGTGTAGTTGTTATTTGTAGTGGTTTAACCAATTAAACCGCTACAAAATGCGAAAGGTCATCTATTTGTAGCGGTTATAAAGTTATAACGGCTACAGAATTTTAGGGGTTTCCAAATTTGTAGCGGCTTTGTACCATAACCGCTACAGAACTTCAAAAGTTTTTGTTATTTGTAGCGGTTATTGTAAAACCGCTACGAAATTTAGCCTCCCTAGCTTATTTGTAGCGGTTGGTGTAGCGGTTATTACAAGAACCGCTACAAATGCCGCCACTATATAAACCCGTCGCCCCCTTTCACTTTTCCGTTTGGCCATTTTGTTTCCTGAAGTTTCTCTGAGTGTTTTCATTTAGATTTGAGCGTTCAGACATCTGTGGAAGAGTTTTTGCTACAGTATTTCTCATTATTTGTACTTGAGGTACGGAGACAATACGTATTTTATTTGTATTTTTATTTTTATTATATTTTTGTATAATAATGTGACTAAAATATTTTTTTTTTGAATTTTTGTGGTTGATATGGCATCAAGACAGGATAGGGGGAAGGAGCCTGAGGTCCCCAGACCGATTTTGTGGGGTGGCAGCAGTAGAGGAGGGGCAGAGGGAGGGGGCAGCGCGGATGGAGGTTGACCGCGACATTTCAGCCCATCCCCCCACAGGAGTCAGCCCTACCACAGGTACCGCAGACGATCCCACAAGAGATGACTGACCGCACCAGAGGTGCCTGATTTGGGGGAGGGAGATATCAGCGTCAAGGACTATGACATGAACGAGGACTTTGAGATCCTGATTGGAGTTAGAGAGATTGAGTAGTTCCTCGAAGAGGAGGAGGCGTGGGAGCAAAAACAACCCACAAGGGTCGTCTTCACAATCTACTGGGTTTGAGGTGCAGGTCCAAGGTAAATAAATTTTTTTATTTAATAAATTATTTATTTAAATTCAAAATGTTAAATTTGAATTACAATTTATCTAACGTGTGGTAAATTGTGCAGATGAGCAGGGGAACGTGTCCACGAGGAGGCTAGACATGGCCGGTCTGAACAGCATGGACCGGACATTACGAGTTGTAGTGCCGTCGAATGAGGGCACGGACTAGCCCATCGACAATGGGGGGTCACCTATTCAACCACTTCCTGAATGAGCTGGGCTCGTATTAGATGCAGTTCTCACTTCACTTCTGGTCCCGTCGAACGACTGGGCGAGTTTCGTCCAGTTTACGAGGAGCGCTGAGGGGTAGGTAATATATTTATTAGATTATTTATATATAATTTTGTAATTTTTAATTATTACATTATAATTTAAATTTAATTAATTTTAATTTGAACTTTATTAATTTTAAATATTTTATATTGTTTTAATACATTTAATATTGTTTTTTTCAAGAGCTTTCTCAGAGGAACACTAGGTGCCGTGGGTTGCAGACAATCCACCACACAGTAGGATCAAGGACCTTTGCTGTCACTTATAGTGAGCTGGTAACTTTTCATAATATCACTGACTTTTAGCTGGTTATTTCATAATACTAATTGAATTTTGTAATTGTTTTAGGAGAGGAAGGCACAGCAGGAGAACCGTCAGATGGACTATGGGGGAGTTGTACGCTATCACACACAGACACCGTGACGGGACTCCAACCTCTCAGCAGGTAGAGGCGGCCACTGTAAGTAATTTCATTATTATAATTTTTATAAAACCAATTTAATAATTAAAAATTCTAATAAGAAATTGTTTCATAAAATGGCAGGAGCAGATGTAGCAGTCGCAGACTGAGTTGCAAGAGACCCAGACCGAGGCTTGGATGGGGATAGGCACTAGACCTAGCAAGGTCTATGGCAGGAGCGCCGCCTCTGAGGCTGGCAACTCTAGAGGGGTCAGACGTCCGAGGGACGAGTCTGTTGAGCAGCTGTGGTCAGATTTGGAGCAGACACAGGCTGCAGTGGCTCAGCAGCAGCAGCATCAGGCTGATTTGATCTACACTTAGCAGACGCAGTAGCGTGATATCACAAACAACATGCTTGAGCGATCGTGGAGTCGCCTATTCCCGAACGAGCAATATCCATAGGTTCCCCCTGTCCCTCGGTTCGTCGTCCAGACTACTCTTCCTCCTCTTGCTGATGATGATGGTGCGGTTAACTCTGCCCAGCGCCCTGATCCAGCAGCACCTAAGGGAGCCCCACCTGAGGGAGTACCAGATTATCAGCCCCCAGCTACTTAGTTTAGAATATATTTATTTTTTCTTGTTGAAACATTTGTAAATAAATATATATAAGTTTTTATTTTAGAACTTAGATTCTTATTGCGTTTACCACAGTTATATTTATATTCTTAGACTGCGTTGTTGAATTTTTAAATTAATTGCAACAATATTATTTATATTTCAAAAAATTTAAAAAAATAAATTATATATATTTGTAGTGGTTATATTATAAAACCGCTACAAATATAATTTTATTATATTTGTAGCAGTTAATACCAAAAACCACTACAAATATAAATATTAGTAGCGGTTAATACAAGAATCGCTACAAATGAAATTTTATTATATTTGTAGCAGTTTTATAATATAACCGCTACAAATATATATATATATATATATAGTTTTTGAAATAATGTTCCATATTTGTAGCGGTTAATGCAAAAACCGCAAAACCGCTACAAATGTAAAGACATGAGCGCGGCAAAATTCAAAATTGAATTGTTGACTATTTGTAACGGTTATATAAATAACCGCTACAAATACTCAACTTTTTAATTTTTAATTTTCCCCCACTTTGTGCAAATTTGTAGCAGTTACTTATGTATAACCGCTACAAATGTATATTAGTAGTGGTTTTTCTTATAACCGCTACAAGTTTAAAACTAATTCTTCAATTTGATTTTCAACGGGTTGAAAATTAGTAGCGGTTTTATACATATAACCGCTACAAATGTTTAGTACCGTAGCGGTTACTATAGCTGTTATGAACCGCTATAAAATATTAAATATTGGAAATTTAGAATATAAGATTCCAAGCACTCGTCATTCTCTATTTACTCATTTTCTTCACTATATTTTCTTCTCTCTCACTAGTAGCTATGGATAAGTGATGGATCAGGTTGTCACGCAATTCTCTAGAATATTTGTACGGATTAAAAAATTTCTTGGATTTCACATTCACTCACGCCAGTTGTAATGACAAGATTGTCTATCCGTGTCGAAGATATAAGTTCAAGAAGTAGCATGCACGAATGTTGTTAAGGAACATTTGCTTTTGAAGCCTTTCCCGGAGGACTATACATTCTGAGGAGTTCATGGTGAGAAGGTCGGCATTAGTTATGATGATGCTCTTCCTCGAAGTTCTCAAGTAGGCATTCAACTAGATGAAGATGATCCTGTGAATGATGTTGTGCGTGATGCATTTGGATTTCAAGGCGACAACTTCAACAAAGAAGTGCACAGTTCTGAGCCGATGTTCATGAGGAATGAAGCAGCTCAGGATTTTTTCAACTTGATGGATGAAGCAGATCGTCCTTAATATCAAGGTTGTTGAAAATATTCTAAATTATCTTTCTTGATCATATTATATCATATCAAGTGCTTGTATGGAATCACATATAAGGGAATATCGATGTTGCTCGAATTATTATAAGATGCATTCCCCGATGCAGAGATTCCCACAACATTCTATGAGGTCAAGAAGATTACCAACAAGTTAGGGTTGAACTATCAAAAGATTGATGCATACCCCAACAATTGTATGCTGTATTGGGGAGACAATTCCAGCATGGGACTTGTAAGAGATGACACGTATCGAGGTATAAGACAATTTGGAAGGGGAAAAAGCAGAAGAAGAAACCTGTAAAGATTCTCAAGTACTTCCCTTTAAAACCATGCCTATAAAGATTATTTATGTCATCTAAAACTGGGGAGCACATGAGGTGGCATGCCATTGATAAGAATGAATATGGTAAATTAAGACATCCTCGGGATGCAGATGCTTGGAAAATGTTTGACAACAACTTTTCAAATTTCGCGACTGACCCCAGAAATGTTTGGATTGCGTTGGCAACCAACGATTTTAATCCTTTTGGGAATCTTAGCACAAGTTACGGTATTTTTCCGGTAGTCTTAGTTCCCTACAACTTACCCCCCCTTGGATGTGTATGAAACAAGGCTCCTTCATTATGTCTATGATCATTTCAGGTAAAAAGGCAGCGGGCAATGACATCGATGTGTATCTTCAACCGCTTATTGCGGAATTGCTTGAGTTGTAGAATGTCGGCATGGAGACGTTAAGGAGCTCGATCAACTACAGTCCAAAGTTATTCTTACGCTTTGTCACTTGGAGATAATCTTTCCTCCATCCTTTTTTATTGTAATGGTTCACCTTACAGTCCACCTCGTTCATGAAACAAAGCTAGCTGGCCCAGTACAATATCGATGGATGTATCCGATTAAGAGGGACTCATTTTAAATATGTGCTTTACTGTTAGTTCTTATGTTTGCTAGTTGTCCTTTTTAGCATTTAGTATTAATTTTCTCTTCTTTACTTTGTAGGTTCCTTGGGAAATTAAAATCTTACGTAAGGAATAAGGTGTAGCCAGAAGGTTTTATAGCTGAAGGCTATATAGGGGATGAGGTACTGTATTTTTATTTAAGGTAGTTTGATGACCTTGAGACGGCTTTCAACCGCCCACCTCGTGTTGACGATTGTCCTGAACTTATGCCAACATAAGGAGAATTTATCACCCGTGTTGGTAAACCAGTTGGAGGAACTAAGAACTTCAAACTAACGGCAACTGAGAAGTTACAAGCACATAGACATGTCTTGATTAATTGCACTCAAATTAAACCTTTCATACAGTAAGAATTGTATACTCACATGTTATTTTATATCTTTCGTAACATTTTTCACTTCCATTTTACTATCGCCTTTCCATTATTAATTGCAGGGAATTCAGAAGTCATGTTAAGCGTCAACTCAGGATCCGTACACAAACATCCTCAGAAGTCGACAAAAAGGTCCACAGAGAATTCCTGAGCTGGTTTGCACACAGAATACTAAATGACCACAACCCACACTCACCAGATTTCAGAGTTCTCGCAATCGGCCCTCTTGATCATGCAAAATGGTTTGCAGCATACAATGTTGATGGTTTTAAGTTTTGCACGGTTTCACGGGATCAAGGATTGCAAACTCAAAATTCAGGTGTTTATGGAACATTTGGGACAAGGAGTTATGCGAACAGCAGTGATGCCAACATGCAATTCGGAGGCGTCCTTTACTATGGAAAGCTTCTTGATGTGGTCGAACTTTATTATCAAGGCCGTTTCACCGTGACACTGTTCAAGTGTTTGTGGGCAAATACCACTACTTCTCGAGGACTGACAACTAACGACTTAGGGATCACATCAGTCAATTTCTCACGGCCAATTCATACTGATACTTCTCAAGATGATGAACCGTATATTCTTGCTTCAGAGGCATATCAGGTTTATTATGTCGAGGATGAGAGGCACAGGGATTGGCATATGGTCATTCATTTAAAGCCACGGGATCTTTACGACATGGGTGAAGGCGATAACATCGCCTACGAGAGTGAGCCATTTCAGCCATCCGATTTTGAAAACTACTTCCCTGAAGGCGATGACAATTTACCTCTACTGCGGTGCACTTTTTTAAGTCCACATCATTTAAATTAAATTTTTTAAATTTAATAATACATCACTAACAATAACTTTTCTACATAATTTTTGTAGGGATGGCAATGATGAGTGACTAAATTCAAATTATGTTTTTGTCTTTAAAAAAACTGGAAAAAAAGATATTTAAAAATAAAATAAAATAATATTTGTAGCGGTTTTTGAACCGCTACTAATTAAAACCCACTACAAAATGGATACATTAAATGCTACAAATTCCACGCTGATCCCTATAAATACCTCTACCACATCTCATTTTAAACACTCCCCCATTTCTTTTCACCTTACCCTTCTTTCATTTTCTCTCATTTACAAATTTTTTTGTATGAGTTGAGGAGCTTAACAATACGATCAAATATGGTAATAAGTTTTTTAATTTTTTATTTCAATACTTCTTCCCTTCACATAAAATTTATTCTGACCATTTTTTTTCCAGATATTTCAGAGCTTTATCTCATTTTCATCTATTTTTCATACACAATTACATTGTAGTAGACAATAACCACTACTACAAAAAACCAATATAATGGCGCTTATTTTAAAAAGTACTTTGGCGTTTAGGAAACGCCAAAATTTTTGACGCCATTAAAAATACCTTTGGCGCTTTTCAATTTACAGAAACGCCATACATTACTTTATCAAATTAAATAAATAAATAAATTACATATGACGTTTATTGGGGTAGTGCCAAAGGAGGGTGTGCCCTCCTTTGGCGTTTGATGATCAAACGCCAAAGGAGGGCCTCACCCCTCCTTTGGCGTTTGACCCTCCTTTGGTATTTAATGATTAAACACCAAAGGAGGGTGCCCCTCCTTTGGCGTTTGATGATTACACACCAAAGGAGGTTTGGACCTCCTTTGGCGTTTATTTCTACAAACGCTAAATGAGGGTTTAATTTTTTTTAATAATTTTTTAAAATATTTCTTATCCTATACAGTGTAATGCTTTAACAAAATGCCTGATGACCATGTATATTTTTTATAGTAAGCAAAATGATCATATATTTCATGTAGTAGACAAAATTACAATACAAAACGATGATTGTCTTAAATAACTACAATACGGCGTAATGTAAAAATAAATGCCTGATAATCATATATAATTTTTTAGCAGGTAAATGACTATACATTTCATCTAGTAGGTAAATTACAATATAAAACGATGATGATCATTTTTTTAATTATTTTATTTTCTTGATAAAACAAACAAATCACAATACAATGGTAAAAAATACAAAACATTAACTACAATGATTTGTATTACAACAAAATTACTACAATATTATTAATTTGTAAGTTTAAAAATTAAAAAACTAACAATATATAGGAAGTTTAAGCTGACAAAGTTGAAACTTCAAATCAATACTTAAAAAATAAAAAATATGAGCAAACATATAAGAGTCATTGCAAATTTTAACCAAAAAGAAAAAAAAAAGAAAACATGGATCAAATGTTTAAAAAACAATGCTTACAAGCTAGGGATCTCCTACTTCTACTTGTTGCCATCAAAGAGAGGAAGGAGTGGGGATAACGAATAAGAAAAGCTAGTAGACCAATAAAGTGAGAGAGTAATGGTCGAAGTTATGGGAAGTGACAAGCGGGAGAGCGATAATGGCGGGATGTCAATGGCGGGGTTTTTAAATTTTGTAAACAGGAGAAACTTTGGCGCTTCATAAAAGAATGTCATTGCTTCCCATTTTCAAAATAAAATTTAAAAAAAAAATGGAAGCTTTGGCCCTTCTTTAGGAAGCGCCAAAGCTTCTATTGTGTTTTTTATTTTTTATTTTTTCAATATGAAGTTTTGGCACTGTGTTTATGTAATTGGTTAGTTTAACTATATTTTATGTGTTGATTCTTTTTCTAACAATGGTCAAGTATATACTACTTTTACGCTTCATTATAAAAAAATTTGATGAACTTTATGGAGCTCACTTAGTTTTACGTTTCATTATAAGTGTAAGTTAATACTAGTGACAACAATATATTCAAGCAGATAATTTGGATCTATAAAAAGAAAGAGCAAAAAGTATGACAAACATATCATATAACTTTACATTGATTCTAACTATTAAACCTTTAACAATGATAAATGTATAATAATATAATGACCCAAGTGAAAAAAAAAACACTTAATTTAAATTTACTGTATAGCTAGACACACACACAATCGAAGAAGCTGATTGAACCTTTTTTTTTTAAAAAAAATACATAGGAAGCTTTGGCGCTTCTTTAGGAAGCGCCAAAGCTTCCTATAAGAAGCTTTGGCGTTTCCTTAGGAAGCGCCAAAGCTTCCTGTTATAATATTTCTTTTTTTATTTTTTTATTTTTTTGTATGTGGCCTTTTAAAAATAATTAAAAATACATAAGAAGCTTTGGCGCTTCCTTAGGAAACGCCAAAGCTTCCTATATAATTTTTTTTAATATTACATGGAAGCTTTGGCACTTCATTAGGAAGTGCCAAAGCTTCCTATTTTCATTTTTTTAAGCTTCTAATTCTTTTCGACATGTGGTCTCTTTTTTAAAAAAAAATTATGAACTTTAGGGAGCTCACTCAGTTTTACGCTTCATTATGAGTTTAAGTTAATATTAGTGACGACAATATATATCCAACCATTCGTTCAAGTAGATAATATTGGATGTATAGAAAGAAAGAGCAAAAAAGTATGGTAAACATATCATATAGCGTTACGTTGATTGTAACTATTAAACATTTACCAATAATAAATTTATAACAGTATAATGACCTAAATTAAAAAAGAAATTAATTTAAATTTTTTTTTAAAAAAACCTAATGCAAATATTATCGGTATATTACAGGGACTCGTAACCAGTTAGAAAGAAATTAAACTTCTTTTGCAAAGCATACGCAGGACTATAGGAAGATTAAAAAGAAAGAAAAATAATAATATATTAAACTTCCTATTATATATATATATTTAAAAAAATATAGGATGCTTTGGGGCTTAGTAAGGAAGCGCCAAAGCTTCCTATTATATTTTCTTTTTTTTTAAAAAAAATATAGGAAGCTTTGGCGCTTCCTTATAAAACGCCAAAGCTTCCTATTGTTTTAACAAAAAAAAAAATTGAAGGCCTTGTTTGGCGCTTGTTCAGGGAAGCGTCATGCAAAGTTAACGTCAATTATGACGTTTATAATTGTAAGCGTCAAAACTTTTAAATCATTTTGATTTTAAAAAAATAAATAACTATCTTTGGCGCTTCATTAAAAAAATGCCACAAAAGTCACGCCACTAAAGCCCTTTTTTGTAGTAGTAAATGTCACGCCCTTATCTCAATTTTACCTTTACCAGAGTATTCGTGGAAAAAGATATGCGGTTCGGTAGGCAACACAGGAATAACATAACTATACTGATAATATGTGCATGATTACATAAATTTCCCATAGGATTTTGTACATGATACTTATGATTAAGGTAGCCGCACAAGGCTACTAGGGTGTCTAAACTCATCCCAGTGAAACAGAGACTTCTTCCCATCTTCGTTCCACTACTGTAATCCCCTCATACGGTACTCCGCATTGTTGTTTACATATCTTCGGTCGTCTCCTGTCTAAATTGTTGGTAGGGGAGGGTGAGATTCGAGAGAATCTCAGTAGGAAACAGATACCATAATGCATGCATGATAGATGCTATGTGTATGACATGTTAGCTTTATCTAGATGTATGCCCCATAATGACATTTCTGCATGCTCAACGTTTCATACAACAAGACTATGGCCATAGCGAAAACAGAAACAGAGCTTCATTTATTCAAATATGCTCTACACAATCAAGTAAAGCAAACACATACATCATTACACAAGCAAAGATGTCAAATACATGCAAGTAAGGTAAGTCCCCTACCTTAACCATTTTCCGCCTCAAAACGTGTGCCTCGTAATGCGTGCCAACAGCTCAGGGCTCCATATTTGATCCTACAATGTCAAATGTACTATTTAGACACTTCCATAGTGTTTCTGGGGGTTATATGAGCTTATTATGAAATTTTACTAAAATACCCCGGGGGACCCGGCCCCATCATACCCAGTCCGGCTGTACTTTTCCTGAAATTTTGACATGGGCTATTCATACATATTTTCACCCAAGGAATCCATTTCCGGACTCATAATTATAAAATTCAATGTCAAATTACAAAAATGCCCTTGGCAGCCCTACTTTTAGGGTTTTAGGGACGTTTCCGTAATTATGCTTTCTAGGCTTTTTCCCAAAAAGTGCCCAACTGTAACCCCACCTAATTTTCCCTCCTGAATCCAATGGAACCATCAAATCATTGAAAATCCAAATCTAAGACCCATTTAGAGCCCTGACCGAAATATATGGGTTTCCCGGGAAAATCGGGGTTTTTCAGTTTCGGCTCCGTAAACACATTCATTTCTACTCCTAACCACTTTATTGACTATTCCATTAGGTTAAAACTACTATTTAGTATCAATTTGGGCAGCATAACAGCCCCACATACCCATTTCCAAAAATTAAAACCAATGGCAATCCGGCGAAATTTCACCGATTAAATTGCCCACAGCAGCTAGAATAGTCAATACACAAAGGTTTGGAAGTTACCTCAAGCTCCCTCTGACTTTTCCTCTTCTTTGATGAAACCCTAACCTCCTTAACCATGAAAAATGAGGTTCCAAGCCTTAAAGAACATAAAGGAGTAGCTTAGGATCGGAGTTATACGCGTTAGGAGCTAGATCGTCGGAGAAATCGGCTTACCTTATGAGATTTCTTCCTCTTTCTCACTCTAGACATCTCAAACGTTCTCTCTCTCATTCAGCTGAATATGGCGTCGGTTTGGAGGAAGGAAGATGAATAAAAAGTGTTTTAACATTAGGATGATGTCATGTTTTATTATGCTGATGTCATAAATCCCATTTTCGGATTTTATGACAATTTTTCTGCCCAAATTTTGAAAAATCATAACTAATTCTAGAAAAATCAAAATGAGGTGATTCTAAAGCCTATAGAACCCTTATTGAGTCTAGTTTCAAGGAAAAATATAGACTTTTGCTTTATGGAATCACAAAATTCCCAGAATTTCAATCTTTGCATATTGTTCCAGAAATTTCACAGTTTTTCTGTGCTGACTTTAAAAATTCATATCTTTTTGTGTATAGCTCTAATTGATTCATATGACCTATCAAATTACAGCTTAGGATGTCTAATTTCATCCTGTAAAATTTCATAATTTTTGCTTATCATTTAGTCTTTCAAAATCTTATGATAAGCTCACTGCCTCATAGGTGATTTTACCAAAAACATAATTATATTCCCCAAAATTCACCATTTTACTTTCTTAATACCCCAAAGATATTAGAATCATTAGGGGATAAATTTGAGCTCCTGCTAAATTAGGGCTTAGCAGTCCACTTAATTTAGGCTTATTCCTAAGCCTCAAATCCTAAATTTCAGGGTATTACAGTAAACATAATAGTTTCTTATTACCTATATATCCTTAATAATATTATCAATACAATTGTTATACTTATCCAACTAAATTAAATTATTTATTTTAATTTATAAATGAGCTAAACTATTGAATAATAAGCTAATTAAATTAGCTAAACTACAAAAAAATAAACTATTTAATTTAATATAAAAAAAACTGAAACAAATGATTGTATTTTTTAAAAATTCTTAATTTTTGTAGTGGTTATTAAACCGCTACTAATTAACGCGCTTTTTTCAAATTAAAATTAATTTTTTAGCGCAAATTTTGAATTTCGATGAAATTAGTAGCGGTTCTATAACCGCTATTAATTAAAGAGAATTCATATTAGTAGCGGTTTATAAACCGCTACAAAGGAGCAAAAAAATTTTCATTTTCCTTTTCCCGCCTTGAAAATTTTCTTTTTGATATTTGTAGCGGTTATCCCAGAAAAAGATTTCAGCTTGTGTCGATGTTGTAGCGGTGGGATTAAACCGCTACAAATAAAGTAGCGGTTATTTTGCTTGAATAATGGTTTTATATAACCGCTACAAATACGCTTGTAACACACGATTTAGTAGCGGTTTTATAAACCACTACTAATAACCATTTTTAACCGCTACTAAATCACGTTTTTTTTGTAGTGATGCCAGATGAATTCTTTTTTTTTTTTTTAATAGTGGAAGCTTTAGCACTTCCACTATTAAGCGCCAAAACTTCTAGACAACCAGCATGGCAACGTGCCAAGGCAAGTGGTTGCCTTGGCACTCCAAAGCCGCAAAAAAAAAAATTATTTGCATATGATTTGGTTACTTTGGTTTTTTTTAAAGAGTTTTGGCACTTTCTAAGGAAGCTCCAAAGCTTCAATTTTTCTATATGGACATACACACACCTTCTTTGGAACTTCTTATATAAGTGTCATAAAAGGTTATATAAAACTTTTGAAATTTTTGCTTCCCACCATTGTCATCCACCCATTATCAGCTTTCTACTTTACTTTTCCATTGTCCCCACCCTTCCTCTCTTTGATTGGCGGCAAGTAGAAACTTCTTTGGTCCCCATTTTCTATTTTTTCTTGTCTTCTCTCCTTTTGCACATATTTTTAACATTTGTTTGCCACTTTCGTTGTAGTACAAAGCTTCCTCTCTCACGTGTTATTTTTCTTCTTGGCTGGTTGCAATACATAGCTTCCTCTCCCCACATGTTTTTCTTCTTCTTGTCTCAGCCTCCTATAGAAGATCCTGTTAATGTTTTTTTTAACATTTGATCCACATTTTTTTCCTTTTTAGTTAAAATATGTATGACTCTTGTACATTTGCTTATACTTTTCGTAGAAGTACATGTTGTCACATCAACAGTGAAAAAGTTGTTGTGAATGGCATTGATTAAATGGTCAAATTGTGTGGAAGTGTTATAAATGTCGTTGGTAGTTTAATAAATAATTATTTTGGAACCAATTAGTTTAAGAAACACAGGCTTGTATTTTTGCTGGCTTGTTATGGATCCAATTTGTTACTGCAAGAGTAAGTTCTTTTACTTGTAATTAGTATTGTATTTTAAATTTAATTAACAAAGTGTCAAAAAGCTAATTGACTTTTAGTGATTTTCATTCTCTGTGTACATGATTATTTATGTAGTATTATGAAGATCAACGCTATGCTGAGTTGATTGGCCATCAAGTGGATGAAATTATTGAAGAATGGTGTGAATATATGATCAGGCAATTAATTAATTTAGGCATGTAGCTTCTTTCTTGTCTATTCTTGTTTTGTTTAATCATTTTTAAAATTAGTTGTGCACTAGAATCATTGTAATACAATATATTTTGTAGTTGTTAAACATTATAATTATTCATTATAATTATTTGTTTAGCATTACACCATCGTATTGAAATTTGCGTACTAGAAATATATGGTCAGACAATTAATTTATTTATTTTGCATTACACCATCATACATGAAAATAAATAATTAAAAAATTTATTTTAATAAAAAAACCCAGGGACCTCCTTTGGCACTTGGTTAATAAGTGCCAAAGAAGCGAGTCCCCCTTTGGTGCTTATTCACCAAGCACCAAAGGAGGGTGCTTCACATCCTTTGGCTTTAATATTAAGCGCCAAAGGAGGGTCTTACCTCCTTTGGCACTTAATGTTCAAGCATCATAGGTATTTAATTTATATATTTAATTTCAAAAACTAACGTATGGCTCTTCTATAAATTCAAAAGGGACATAGGTATTTTTAATGGCATTAAAAGCTTTGACGTTTCATAAATGCTAAAGTATTCTTTAAATTAAGCGCTGCTATACCCTTTTTTTGTAGTAGTGTATGTTTCTAATTTAGAAAATCATTTCGAGTCATTATCAAACTCGTGTTATTTGTAAACTCGGTCATACTCACGAGTTTACATACCGAGTTTACTTTTTTTTTTTTACATACACTTGTAACTTACAAAATCATATTAACTCACTTTTAAACTCATGCTAAATTTTTTAATTTAATCATTCTTAGTGACTTTATATATGAATTTTAAATAAATGTTTTTCTTGAGTAAGATAAATTATAAATGTTAATGGATTTAATTTCAATTATTTGGATTTAAATATATTTAAATTAAAATTTTATCATTTTTTATACTTTAATTATTTAATTATATATTATTAATATTTATTTATTAATAAAAATAAATTCTTACAAAATTATAATTTAAATTCACGATATAAATTTACATCACTATTATAAGTTTATTAAAACTTGTGAATTTGACAACGGGTGTGTTTCTAATGCCGACTTCACATTAGCTCATTTGCTTACTCCAATTACATTAGAGGTGAGTTTCAGCATTGTAGGGCAAGAAGTTATCAGGCTATTGACTGGCCGGCCGGCATAAGCATCAGTATAAAATATGATAAGGCTATTGGCTGGCCGCATATAATTTTCCTAAATATTAATTCTACATATTAAGGGAACTTTATCAAGGGTAGATCCAACGTAAATGATTAAATATGATATTTTAGAAAAATTGGCATACATTTTTTTACAAATATTTAACTTAACTAATTTTTTTATCATCCATAAATCAAGTATCTAACTCATATAATAAAGGATATTATACGGAATAAAAAATAAAATCAATTTGGTGAAATTAATTTTGAGGTTAACAAGCTGACGTAGCTACTAATTGTTTCAAACGAAAATAAAAACAAAACTTGATGTAGCTATTAGAATTTAGATGTGCTTACGAGGTCAGACTTGGCTATCTGGCAAGGAAATATTGAGGATTATTATTCACTTTCAATATTGATCTGGACATTAATATATATTCCCTATCTAACTCTCCTTGGAAAAAAAAAATAGCAACCACCATTGAATTGATCAACCTAAATTATTATATAAAAAATAATCTTAAATATTAATTATACAAAGTGGGTCAATTTTGTGTATTTGTTGCTTTTGCTTATATATTTGTTTTCTTCCTGAACAAATTAAAACAATCCCCCTTACAAGCTTCATCGAATAAACAAGCCCCCATGATGTTCTATGGATAAGGAGCCTCTCCATTTCTTTTTTGGTCCATTTCCTTCCATTTCTCTAATCCTATCCGTTAATCAAATCTAATTATGAAAGGGCGCTCAAAGACATATCACAGCTAATACCTCTGAATTACACGCTATAATCTCTCTATCTCCCCTCTTCCTTTCATTGGTTCGGCCTTATCCGATGGCAAGGCCCAACTGAAAATCGCCAGAAGTCAAGCAATTGTGTAATCGCTCTACACCCCAAATGTTAGGAGCATTATGAATATGTTTCGAGCTACTAATATATCGCCATCTTATTGCCAGTTTATAGAGTTTGGTTAGATTTGGTACTGAGAGAGGCTTATTGATGTATATCCCCATTGTATATTTACCAAATCCCAATCAAGGGTTTTGAAAGTAGCCGATGTAGATTTTTGTACATTTTAAAAAAATTTTGAAAATGAACTTCATTACTTGCTGATCATGTTATGAATTTCTTATCTTTAATTGCTAGTCCATTTGGCAGTAATATTGTTAGGCGGTGAGGTACTTTTCCTGGAGCTCTGACATATTGAAGAATATGCTAGTCTAGAGTCGGAAATACGGGTCAGCTCAGCCCTATAGGGCCGTCTCTTCACCTGCTTGGGCCTAAATTGGCTGGCCCATTTAGGCCCACTTTCTAAAAACCCCTAATTTTTAAAGCTCACGGCCTTATAGGGCTGACCCTTCACGGGCTAGGGCCTGAACTCATTTTAATTAAAAAAAAATCTTTTTCAAGTTTTACAATTTATTTATTATTTTACTTTAAATTGAGATACATTATTTTTAAAACTCATAAATTTTTAGTTAAAATAATCATTTAATGTTCAAATTAGCCTCTTTTTTAAAATTTAAATGAATAAACCATTGTAGAAAATAAAATAAATCAAATCATTTAATAAGTTTTTTCATGTTATTAATACTCTATTAGGTACTTAGGTGTCTCTTATATTAATAATTTGATATAATGATATTATATATATTAATTTATTTTTAAAAAATATTAAACGGGCATAAAAGGGCTGGCCCTTTTAGGCTTGCTTCCTGTTTTAGCTTCTAAATCATAAGCCCGGCCCTTAAAGGGCTCGGGCCTAAACGGGCCTGTCTGACAGGCTCGGCCCGATTTCCCGACTCTATATGCTACCATTAGGTTGTATTAGTGGGTGACTTTCATTCTGTGCTTGAGAGAACAGAACTCCTTACATGAATTTATGATATTTCATCAAACTTATTCATCATATATATACCGTTAATTGCTTTAATAACTTTAATTGTGTTTTTGAGAGAACAGAACCCTTTTCGAGAAAACGAAGACGGGTGATTTTTTTTGTCAATAAAATGGTTTCTCTTCTGTTTCAATAAAAGCAGTGCACAGTGCGGGAAGGTGGAAAGGTGCATTAGTCTTTGTGCCTTTTCACCTTTAGATTTGATTAACGGTTAGGATTAGGGAAATGGACTAAAAAAGAAATGGAGAGGACCCTGACCCGATGTTCTATCATTACTTAAAAAATTTAATGTGTAATAATAAATAGACAGCTTCGATATTCAGAGACATCTGTACTTGAAAATGAGGATATTATAAATATTGGAAATTTCGATGTTGTTATCTATGATTAAAGGGATAAAAATTAAATAAAACTTGGTCTTCTCAATAGAAGATAGTGTTTTTTATTTCTGAAATGATATTATTCATATATCATAAATCGTAATACCAATTCTTCATGCTCCGATCCATACAATATATGCATGCAATTCACTTTCACGATTTGCGTATATAATTGTGTCCAGTTTTTCTCTAACACCTTGTACCGTTGTCGTTAGTAGAAGCTAACTTGGAAGGATCTAAAAATTAAATTATGTGATATATTCTCATTTTTTAATGTTAAAATATGTAGTCGTCAATGACGTCCACTAATTGAATTAGCCATTTGCAGTGTGCCATAAAACGATTTATTAGTTGTTGATTAATCGATTTTACATTATTTTGAAGCATCCAAAAAATTCGGTTTTGAAAATTGAAAACAGTTGAGATTAGATCATGATGTGGAATGGATGTTGAATAATATATAGCCAGTTACCTTATTCTAAGAGAGAATTAGAGTATTAATGCACTGCAGAGTACTCTCTTAAGTTTTAATTCAACTCCTTTTTCTTTGAGGATTTTTTTAAAATCATATTAAAAAAGTTGAACGTTCCTTTTCATTTTTTTAAGAAACTAGTAACTTTTCAACATAAAATTAGGTGCCTTTTAATTCTGTATAAATAATAATTTTAAATATTCTTTATAATCTTACATAACAACAAAGTGACTGTGGGTCCCATGCAGTTAATATTGTGATGATAAAGAATAAAGGATCTGGATTTGTCAATAAAGATTGGTGAGACGGGCGAGAAAGAAGCTCCACCATGTGGTTCCCATGCAGTTAATATTATGATTGAGTTATTTGATTTGGAAGGAAGACTTTCCAAACGCAGTAATTAAGTATGTCTTTTTTCCCTCAAAATTGTGTGTGTTTGTTTAGAATAGGTGGTGGGTGATCATGATGCATTTATGTCACAGAAAAAAGATAGGTAGAATTCAAATGGTTAGAAGAGAGCCGGCAAGGAAAATGACGTGCAGGGAATATTTTTAATATTTGAAATTAGATTTCCTTTATATTTGAATTTCCAACTTTTTTGTTTTATATTTTCAGAACTTATATATATACAGCATGGATAGAGTACATTCTAGTATTCTACTCAAATCAAACACAATGAGGAGCTTCCCTTCACAAATTTCATCCGTTTTACTGCTCTTGCTATTTGCAACAACATTTAACAATGGCACATGTAATACGAGCAAGGAAGTTCGATGTAATGAAAATGATCAAAGCATACTTTTGATCTTCAAACAAGGAGTCGTGAATTCTTCAAAACGACTCTCTTCATGGACAAGTCAAGAAGATTGCTGTTTATGGGAGGGAGTTCATTGTGACAACATCACTGGCAGAGTTACAAAGCTTTATCTAGCCAATCATGAATTACAAGGTGTGATTAATCTCTCTCTTCTTCAACTTGAATCTCTCAACTACTTGGATTTGAGGTTTAATGATTTCACAAGTGTGTGTATTCCACCATGCCAAGTCTCTAAGTTTCATTTACATAGAGACATATCAAACAACCAATCAATCGCCACCTCTTATACTCCATCAGCAAATTTTTCTGCTCCTCTTCATTACCTTGACTTTTCAGATAATTCTATCGCACTAAATGATCTTCGTTGGCTTTCTCAACTTTCCTCAGTAAAATATCTTAACCTTAGTGGCAATGATATTGGAAGTGAAGCCAATTGGCTCCAGCATGTGGCTATGCTGCCTTCACTATCTGAATTGGACTTGGCAGATTGTGGGTTGAGAGATTTTCCATCCTACAACTATGTCAATTTTACATCTCTTAATACTCTTGTTCTTTCACGCAACAATATCAGCTCAAAGTTACCTGATTCATTCTTTAATGTCACCAAAGACATCTCTTCTATTGACCTTCGTTACAACAATTTCCATGGTGGATTACCAATAGCCTTGTTCAAGCTTCCAAACCTAAAGTATTTGTCATTATCCTTTAATAAATTTGAAGGATCAATTCCAACACTTGTTGGAAACCTTTCTTCTTTAATTTCATTGGATTTGTCCTACAATTATTTCGGTGGAACTCTTCCAGAAAGCCTTGGACAACTCCATAAGTTGAGTTATTTACACATTGAATACAACTCTAGGGTGGGTGTCCTTTCGGAGAGGAATTTTTCCAATCTATCAAACTTAAAAGTATTGGATTTGAGTTCAACTGGTTTCAAATTTGACTTTGATCCTAATTGGATCCCACCGTTTCAACTCGAATATTTTGCTTCAGACGACACAAGCTTAGGTCCCAATTTTCCAGCATGGCTATACACACAGAGTTCCCTAGAAGAGCTGTGGCTTTCTGGATCAATGATTTCAGACATTGATGCAGATATATTTTGGAGCTTCGTAGCAAGAATTGATTTTATTGTTGTTGATATATCAAACAACTTCATCGGCGGAGACATATCCAATTTGACACTAAACTCACAGAATATAATTTTAGAGTATAATAATTTCAGTGGAGGCCTCCCGCACATATCAGCAAATGTCTATCGCTTTGATGCATCTCACAACTCCTTTTCAGGATCTATTTCCCCATTATTGTGTCATCCACAGAGTAATGGGGAAAACATGTTGACTTACTTGGACTTATCATACAATCATTTAAGTGGGATACTTCCTGACTGTTGGGCAAATTGGAAACTACTAAGTTACCTTAACTTGCGGAGTAATAAGCTAACCGGTAAGCTTCCTCCCTCCATGGCTTCATTGAATCTTGATACATTGGTTTTGCGTGGTAACAATTTCTTTGGAAAATTCTCATTAGACCTTTCAAACTGGACAAATTTGGAATTCCTTACTCTAGAGGGAAATCAATTTTCTAGAAGTTTGCCAAATCTCATGGCTCAAAATTTGTTAGCTATTAATTTGAGGACCAACCAATTTATAGGCAATATTCCATCACAATTTTGCAACCTTTCTTCTTTGACAATACTTGATCTTGCTGAAAATAAGCTTTCTGGATCCATACCTCATTGCCTATATAACCTCACGCCTCCAAGTGCTTTTTCATATTGGTATAATGAAATGATAGAAGTATTTACTAAAGGAAGAGAATTAGACTATGAATTTCATCGTGTTGCATATCCTAAAAGTAGCGTTATTGATCTTTCTGCTAATATCTTGTCTGGAGAAATTTCTAAAGAATTGTTTGGTACAAGTCAAATGCAGACCTTGAATTTGTCTCGAAACCAATTGACTGGAAAGATTCCTAAAGAAATTGGAGACATGAGAAATTTGGAATCTCTTGATCTTAGCTACAATAAACTTTCTGGAGAAATTCCTTCAATCATTTCTGATTTGTCTTTTCTTGCTTATTTGAACCTCTCCTACAACAATTTCACTGGGAAAATTCCATTGGCAACCCAAATTCAAAGTTTTGATTCTTGGAGTTTTGTTGGCAATCATGAACTTTGTGGAGATCCTCTTCCAAGGAAGTGCAACAAAAAGGAAGAAACTCATGACGACTCAAAACCAACTGAACAACATGAAGACGACAACTTTCTAAAGTCACTGTATCTTGGTATGGGAGTTGGGTTTGCAATAGGCTTTTGGCGAGTTTGCGGTTCTCTCTTCTTCATTCGAGTTTGGAGACACAAATTTTTTAGAAGGTTTGGTCACTTGGTGGATCAACTTTATGTTGCATGGGCTCTCTATTTCAAAAGATTTGGTTGAAACAGGCTTCATTTTCCATTTCCTACTTTAATTTTTCAAGTATTGTTATTATTTGAAACAGGCTTCATTTTCCATTTCCTTTTATCTTTCGTCTACTACCTTTTGTTCTCAATATAAGATCTACTAAACTAATTTGGATATATTAAGAAAATTAGTTGAATTTGTTACTTTATTTGCCAGAAATGTGTGTTGGTTTCCCTATAATGCACTCTTAAATTATTTACATTGAAACTATCATTGATACAAACTCCCTTAACATGTGCAATCAATAAATATGGTTTAAAAAAATGATAAATATAGAGGACAAAGTGGATTTAAGACTTATATTTATAATTAGGTCCAAATCAAACCCCCCAACTTACTCTTATCCTAGGTAGTACTTGCTAAAAAAATTATGTTCTTAGCTGATTTGTTTTATCTTGTTCATTTTTCAATATGGTTTGACTACTGGAGGCAAGTGAAATATCCATCACTACTCTGATCATTGCTCTCATTCAAAGATTGAGTTCTTCCTCAAGGAATAAGGAGTTTTGCTGCAGCTACGCATGGTCAAGGACTCTGATGTTGCCTATTGAATGTCCTTTTGTTATCTTAAATTTAGTGACTTGTGAGTAAGAGAACATTTTTGTAATAATAATTATTAGTGTGTATGTGTGTTTCATGTTGTCAAGAAACCGTCGATGAATAGTCTTCCATGCGATATATGATATTGTAATTTAAACTTTAATCCTGAGTTTTGGGTTAGAAATTTCAGGTGTAAGTTTAACAGTTATAACGAAAAGGCATATGAGTGTTGTCATCTGAAAGATTTACAAGAACATGTTGTCATATTGGATATTAGTTTTGATGTCTAAGATATCAAAATTTGGAATTTGCAACAGTTAAGAGGATATAATAATATTTTGTCCGATACTTGAGATGCTCTATCTCATTCTGTTTTGTTCTATTTGAAAAAACAGAGTCATGCCTTGGGTTAGGTTTTGTATTCAAATGATATCTCAGTTATTAAATATATAATGAACATGGCATAACAAAGTTCATATTGCTTTTTTGAAATGTATAATCAGTTTGGCTGTGGAAATTGAAAATGAGGACAATGATGGAATCTAGTTTGTCGTTTCCACTGACGAGCTGACGAAGATTTTGGAAGAAGACTTTTTAAACGGAAGTATTATGTATCTTTTTGCTCAAAAATTGTTGGTCTTCGTTAGTAAAGGTAATGTTTGAAAAGATTGGAGGACTTGGGAGTATTAGAAGACTTAACTATAAGAAACATGATGTGTTCGGTTTATGCAACATTACCTCCGGTCTTATAAGATGGAGTTGAAGAGAAATTAACAAAGTTAAATAAGTTACTTAATCATATTATATATTGTGTATTCTAAAATTATTTATCAGTTTATAAGTTAGGTAAAATAATTTTTTTTAAAATGATAAATATAAATATTTTAAAAAATCAACTCTTTCTTATATTTATAACTAGAGGGAGTAAGATTTAAGAATTACAAAATTTAAAGGAAAAATTGAAAAAATAATTGGGGGGCGCAAGTTAGGGAGTGATGCTGATGGTTTGCCTAATGTGAAGGCTTAAGACCTTCGGGCAAAAACAAAAGAAAAACGGGTGAAGGCAGAAGAATATCCAGTTTTTTTTAATAAAACTTGTCCCAACTCAATAGCCACATCTGCATAAGTGAGGCAAAAGTGAAAAATTTAACGGTCAAAATTAATTTTTTAATATTGAGAGCAACATTGTTATATTTTTTATACTTACAGTGTAACATTACTCTTAGAAAAGCTTTCAGATACCCAGAGCTCCTGATTGAAATTTCTGGAATAAAATTGCACTTTAACCCATTTTTTAATAGAATTGTAAAATTCAATTTAATGTTTTAGCATTTGAGAATTTTTTGTGTGCATTTTCTCTTAATAAAATTATCATCATTATAGAATTGTGAAATTCAATTAAATCATAGCAATTTCATCTCGGTTGTCATCCAAGTCAAGTTAACCCATTAGTTGGCTAAATATATTTATCTGATAAGTCCATGTGTCATTCACTTTTTTCCAAGTTAGATTTATAAATAAGGAATTTTTTTTTAAAAAAAATGCACCCCATCTAAATGATTGGAGAAAATCAAAGTGAAAGCATTAATTGTGTGATGAAGAGAAAATCGAAGAGGTGCCTGTTCATCTCAATGTTGTTGGGGTATGGTGACGAAGGATTACTACTAATGGCTTTGTTCTCTATAATCTTACTCAGTGCATCTTGAATATGGTAATTAAATATTTTTTTTTCATTACTCTTTAGCGAATGTGAGCTCTTCCCCCATTTACGGATTCTTCTTCAATGTCTTACACACTATCAGCTTAACATATTTGGCTAACTAATAGTCAAACTTAACATTTATAATGGTCAAAGCCACATTGCTACAATTTGCAAACTTTTAGGGTAACATTAAACCCAAAATATTTCAAGGGCAACATTGCTCCCAGGTGAAAACTTCTAGGTTAAATTTACACCTTAACAAATATGATGTGAATGACATATGGACTTGTTAGCTCAATATATCTGATTAACTAATAGCCAAACTTAATATGGATAATGGCAGGGGCAAAATTGATACAATTTGAAAACTTCCGGGAAAACATTGCTCTAAAAAAAACTTCCGAGACAAAATTGAGATTTTTTAACAACTTTCGAGACAAAAATAGATTTTAACCCATGACTAAATTAACTAGGAAATGTTAGTTGTGTGAATAAACAAGTCAACATCATCATCAAGTATATTTATGTCCACTATTATTTTTCACAAACCAAGTTGTCTTAAATGACTAACTTGAGTTTTGTTATTTGTTCTTCACTAGCAATAGTTATACCACTACTAAAAAACATGATATTTTTGACAGAATTCAATTCCGTCAGAAAATTTTCCGACAGAATTTTTTCAGTGGCGAATTAGCCACAGAAAATATTTCGTCGGAAATTATGACTTTTGCTACAGAATTTCCGATGAAATTGAATTCCGTCGGAATTTGCGAGGGAATTTCCGACGGAATTAGATTCCGTCGCAATGAATTCCATGACAAAATTTAAAAATTATTATTATTTAATTATTTAATATTTTAAAATTTAATTTAATTTTAAAAAATTATTTTTATAAAAATTAATATTTTTAATTAAATTTTAAATTTATTTTTATATATTATTTTCTAATTTCTAAAATATTTTTAATTTTCAATAATAAGTTTTGGTCCTTCTAGGGGCAAAATAGTCATATAAAAAATAAAATTTATTAGTTATTAATTAATATTAGTTAATAATTATTTATTAGTTAGTAATTAATGTTAATAAAAATTTAATTTTAGAAATTAAAAAAATATATAGTCATATGATTAGATATATATAATTGTGTGTAATAATAGAACACCAAATCAGTCGAGCTCATCCGGTAAGGCATCACACGCGTACGGACGAGGTCGTGGGTTCGAACCAAAGAAGGGGCAAGTTGAGTTGTATTTTCAGGAGAAAGGAGGTTGCAACACGTGGCGGATTGTCGAAAGTTGGGAGGGAATTTCCGACAAAATATACCATCGAAAATTGCGAGGGAAATAAATTCTATTGGAAATTTGTTTGTCACGCTATTATTACCGACGGAATCCATTCCGTCGGAAATCAATTTCCGTTGGAAATCCATCGGAAATTCCATCGGAAACTCTAAATTCTGTCAGAAATTCAATATTTTTTTGTAGTGTAATATTCAATGTGTGCCATGTGCTTGCATAATTTTTAATTTAAATTATTTCAAATAAACACACTTGAACCATATTGAAGACGTAATTATGTGACAAAAAAGATGCTCAATTGAAAGAGAAAATGATAAAAAGTTTGCAGTTGTATTCAGCTTTTAAGTATTTAATTCATGCTTAATTATTTAAAATTTTCTTAATGAGAGTGAGTACACAATTAGATTATGATAATAAAATTAATAAATATAAATTTTTCAACATATAATTATGTATAATAATTTGTTTATATCTTTTACCGATTATCCTTGACGGTGTACCTTACAAATAAGACTATTATGTGCGTTTTGAAAATAGAGAGATTGTCTACGTAATTTTAGCAATATGAAAAGGAGGTAATTGTATTTTACTCTTATATATATATATATATATATATCTCCCCCCTCCCTTCCCTCCGTTATCTATTTTCATCATGACCCAAACTGCTTCCCCCGGTGTATCACCCGCTATGGTTCAATCCCAATTCATGCCAAGGCAAGTTTTTATTTTGCGTTTGCCTTTGATCACCCAGATGATAAGTAAATCTTAACGTGTATACACTTATTTGCTGTTACTGCAAATTTTGGAAATTCGAAAGCTGAATCGTTTATGGCATCCATGGGAGAGAGAAACAGTGGTGCACTAGTTCAGGCTAGGCGATCTCTGGATTCGCTATGAACAAATGGCCTCCAAACACTGAATATTAATTTTGGATCTTAGAATATTTTTGTCGTAACGTGAGAGTGTGTTGGTATGAAGTGGTGTCTAAACACTGAAATGACTTTCATAGTGTCGATGAAGATTGAGAGAGAGTCGGTGATCAGAAGGTGTTGGATGATGACGACGTGGATGTACAAAGTGCCATGTGTACAATATTAGTCAGACAAAGGCATATAACCGTCAAATTTAACACTACGAGGGCAATATTGCTTTGTTTTTTATACTTTAAGCTAATATTGCTCTTAAAAAAAACCTCAGCATATCTATTATTTCTGAGTGAAAACTTTCAGAATAAAATTGCATATGAACCCATAAATAAATTGAATTTTACAAAATAGATGTTTTTGTATTGAGTAAAGGTATAATGGTTAAGTAACTAATTTATATATATTTTAAAAATTAATTAATTATGTTATTCATGTATGTAAGTTTTTCTAAAATATTGCATTTAAGCATTTTCATCAAAATATTTCTATATGGATTTAACATGTTTCAGAAAAATTAGGCTTTATAAGGAACATGATGTGATTATTCAACATTTAAATGTTTCGTTGCTTTTGATTAACAATTTGCTGGCGATGATTTTTTTTTTTTTCCAACTCAGATTTGTACCATGGAAAGACTTCATTGAGTTCATTCTACTAATAAAATTAAATTAAGCTATTGCAAATCTACCCTAAACATTTAGATGTTCGTTAGTATACACTATGTGCACATGATACTATGAATTTATTTAGGTATAAAAGTACACATAAAAATTTCTAAACTTTGATTTTGGCTGTGAGGGTTGATAAGTGCATATTTTATAATTAAATAGTTATAGATTTTTGAAATGTATTATATTAAATTTATAAATACTATATTAACTATTTAATTTATTTTACATATATTTTCACCTAAATCTAATCAATCTTGAGGACACAAAGTAATATTTTTACAAGGGTTAGGAATAAATCCGTTTTAGAAGTACTCACAAATGAGTAAGGTTGTCTTAAAAAGTTTTTTTAGTCTTAACATCGTATGAGAAGTCGCAAAACGTAGTAATATCTCCCCTAGTTTAACAATTCTAATGATCAAATGTTAGTTAACCTAAATATGCTGAGTAATTTTGTCAATGTGATGCCACTTACTAGTCAACCTGCTACTCCATATTAGCATCTTCATTCTTCCATTTAGAAACACCTCCAGAATCTCACCTCCAAAAACACCTCCTCCTTTTTCCCTTCATTCGTACCGGAATCTCACCAGTAGGAACGTCGGAGCCATTGTCCGTCACTAACCCCTCCTTCACACGAAAATCTTGAACTTCAAAGCCCATCACTACCTTGTTCTCTCATCCCCCCATCTTTGTCTCTTACCCTCTCTCTCCTGGTTTGCTCCTTACTCTATGAACCCCATTCTTCCTCTTTTGAAAAAAAACCGGGGTAATAGAACTCGGACCGGACCTGCAGGTAGTCCGAACAAAAAACTGACCAACCAGCAGGTAGATTGGTCCGGAATTTTTAAAAAAAAATTAATTTTTTTATTTTTTTTTTCTTTAGAATTTCATATTAATAAGCTTAAAATATTCAATTTCTCAAAGATTTGATCCGAGTTAGCTTCGATTTGACTCTGATTTAACCCACTAACCCTTAACCCAATACTTCGACCGATTCAGTGAACGGGACAAATTTAATTACATTTAAAAAAACCCATACCCATGCCCACAAGTCGCTGAACAAGGTCAAAATCTAGAACCAAACAGTGTACGTACAGATTTGTACAATGAATAATAATTGTGGGATCCAAGTGACTTGACTTCTAAATCCCATTTTGCAAGTGATATATGCCGAATTAGAGTTTGTAATTTGGGTCAAGCCCATCAGGCCGGTCCGTTTAGACCCAAACCTTTTAAAGATTGGGTTTATGATTTGAAGGCTAAAATAGAAAGCAGACCTAAAAGGGCCGGCCCTGAAGGGTGGCCCTGTAGCCCTCTAGGACTGACCCTTTTAGACCTGTTTAATGTTTTTTAAAAATAAATTAATATATATAATATCATTATATTAAATTATCAATATAAGAGATACCTAAGTACCTAATAAAATATTAATAACAGGTAAACACTTATTAAATGGTTTGATTTATTTTATTTTCTTGAATAGTTAATTCATTTAAACTTTAAAAAAGAGGCTAATTTGGACTTTAGATGATTATTTTAACTAAAAATTTATGAGTTTTAAAAATAATGTATCTCAATTTAAGGTAAAATAATAAATAAATTGTAAAATTTGAAAAATATTTTTTTAAAAAATTAAAATGAGTTCAAGCCCGTTTAGACCCGAGCCTGTGAGAACCAACCCTATAAAACCGCGGGCAATAAAAATTGGGGATATTTTAGAAAACCGGCCTAAATGAGCCGACCCATATTCCCAACTATATGCTGAACAACCATATATCAAAAGCTTGCATAGTCAATCACAATTTTCAGCTTAAAACAATCAAAATAGGGAAAGTAAGCCCAATGTGGCATATATCCAATAAAAGGATTACCAAAAATATGGTTCAAATCAAACCCATAGAAAAACCAAATTATGACCCAAAATTTTCTCAGATTTGATTTTTGGCGTGGGCTCTGGAGAGCAAAGGGAGAGAGGATGGACCAACTTCCTTATTTCCTTGGCTCGTGGGATCTGATTTTTGTCGTAGGTTTATGTTGAGGCCGGAACTGGCTTTCGCCGGCGACGGCAGTGAGGGTTCACCTCCATATCTGTGAGTGGGGCGAATGAAGAAGATGGGAAGGAAGTTATTTTCTTCAGAAAGATTGAACGAGGAGAGAGAATTTTGTTTTTTAGTGCCTCGTCAGAGTTCCATGTGATAGATTAGGTCAAACAAACAGTCAAATTTAACATCTGTTCATATTGGGCAACAACGCTGCATTTTGAGATTTTTAGGATAATATTGAGAGCAAAAAATCTCTTAAGGTGATATTACTCTTTCATAAATAGTTTTGAGGCGGATTTACACCTTAATCTTTTCTACAAAAACTATTCATATATATTTTATTTTGTAGATAATATGCTCCCTCCATTCATATATAAAAACCTTTCAATCGAATCGCGAGATTTTAAAAAATAGTTAAAAATAATTAAATATAATAATTATATAGAAAATTTAATTTTTTTCTAAATATATCCTTATTTATAAATGGTTAAGAGTAACAATGAGAAAAATATGAAAGAGAATATATATAGTATAATAATTAATTAATAGTAAAATAGAAAAATATATATATTTATTTTTAAGACAAACTCAAAAGAATATTATATTAGATTCAGGGACATTCCCATTAGAAAAAAGGTTATAAGTAAGGAGGGAGTAATATCTTAAAGGCAAGGGTCATTAACTGTACTGGCCGGAAAAAAAAGGGGTCCGTAACTGTGATTCCTCCAAAAGACCAAGAGGAGAAGAAGGCAAATGTGGAAGATACTTCGGAAACGGGGTCTGAAATTGACATTTTACCTAAACTTCAGAAGTATGAAATGGAAGCTAAATTCTCACAAGTGTTGCCCAAAACTTAGTTGCAAAGGTCTCAACTGCCCTCTAACACAATTCTCACGAGCTAAATTGTGTTCCGACAAGAACAATAATGTCACAAAACTTTTCAAGAGCTCAACATTTACTCCCTCCAATTCTCACAAGCTAAATTGTGTTCCCTCCATTATAATATATTTCTTATAAAAAATGAAGAAGTTCAAGGAAAAAACAACTTACAAGTCACTGGCGAAAAAATTAAATAGAAAGACAATAAATGCCAAGATTCACAGAGCGCCTTTAACAGAAAAAATCAAATTTAACGGAGAAAATTGAGAAATACAAAAACTACTCTCTTAAGTCTTAATTCACCGGAGAAAATCGGACCACCGCGTCATTGTTGTTGCTGACAACCCTCAGGGAGCTAACAGAAATTTGGTGAGAAGGTTTTGTTATCAAGCAGCTTGGTGTATAGAGGAGGGATTTAGTGATATCGTCAAATCTTCTTGGGAGCGAAAAGACTGGCTTCAAGGTCGGCAGGAGTTTGTAAAAGAGGCAACAATGTGGAACGAAAAGGTGGTTGGGAACGTGGCACGGAAGAAGCGGGAAATTATTCGAAGACTTGAAGGCATTGACCGTGCTAAGCGAATGGACGGATCCCGTAACGGGCTTTTCAAAATTGAAAACCAACTCTGGAAATCGTACCATAAGCTTGCCTTGCAAGAGGAGCTCATTTGGTTCCAAAAGTCGAGATGTAAGTGGATTACGGGGGGGGATAGGAATACAAGCTTCTTTCATGCGTGTGCGTCAACCAGGAGAAAAAAGAGAAAAATTGAAGCCCTCCAGGATGAGAACGGGAACTTGGTTACCAATGATACCCATTTGAGAGGTATGGCGTTAAATTATTTCAAGAAGCTCTACTCGGCTGAGAATTTGTCCTCCCCTGTCTCCCCTTGGCCTGCAAATTTCCCTACTTTAGACTCGAGTCAGTTGGATTCTCTTCAAAGGCAAGTTTCTCCCATTGAGATTAAGAATGCGGCCTTCGCTATGGGAGCCCTTAAAGCTCCAGGGCCGGACGGCCTCCATCCCCATTTCTTCCAAACTCAATGGAACTGGATTGGTCATAAGGTTTGCGACTTGGTTTCTAGGATATTTGAGAATCCGGAGGAGATTAAAGCAGTTAATCACACTAATATTGTTCTCATCCCTAAGGTTGACCACCCTCTATCCCTCAAGGATTTTAGGCCCATCTCCCTGTGTAATGTGAGCTACAAAATTGTGAGCAAAGTGCTTGCGAACCGTTTCAAATGTGTTATGAACTATCTCGTGGCGGAGAACCAGTGTAGCTTCATCTTTGGAAGACAGGGCGTTGACAATGTCATCCTAGCTCAGGAAGCTATTCACACTATGAGAAATAAAAGAGGCAAGAAGGGTTATGTAGCAGTGAAGGTAGATATGGAGAAGGCCTTTGATAGGCTTGACTGGGGCTTTCTAGCTTTTACCCTTTAGAGTCTGGGTTTGAGAAATGATTTTGTTAATCTCATCATGTCCTGTGTTTCTTCAGTTTCCATGAGTATTATCTGGAATGGTGTTGCTTCCGAAAAATTTACACCTTCTAGGGGAGTGAGGCAGGGTGACCCGCTGAGTCCATATTTGTTTGTTCTATGTATGGAGCTTCTGGGTCAGCTTATTCACCAGGAAGTAAACATGGGATGTTGGAAGCCCTTAAAATTGAGCACCGCGGGTCCGGTCATATCTCACCTCTTCTTTGCTGACGATCTGATATTATTCGGCGAAGCCACTTCTGAACAGATGGGTGTTATGAGGAACATTATGGAGCTATTCTGTAAGGTATCTGGACACAAGATCAATATGCAAAAATCAAAGATGTTTGTCTCCAGGAACATCCAGTTCATCAGGGCTTATGAGTTGAGCCAGAGTGTGGGGATTGGGCTGACAGCTGATCTGGGAAAATATTTGGGGGTTCCGCTGCTGCACAAAAGAATGGTTAAGTTGACGTTTGCCCCTTTAATTCAAAAGGTGAGAACAAAGTTGGCATGTTGGAAAGGGAGATTTCTAAGCATGGCTGGGAGAACGGTGCTTATTAAATCTGTCCTTTCGGCAATTCCCCAATATCAGATGCAATCATCTTTGATTCCAAAAGGGGTATTATCGCTTATTGGAAAAATAAGTAGAGATTTCTTTTGGAATCAACATGAAGATGCCAAGAAACTTCATCTGATAGCATGGGACATTCTGAAAAGGTCTAAGGCGGAAGGTGGCTTGGGAATTAAGGATCTCCACTATCAGAACTTGGCATTTCTCATGAAACTTTGCTGGGGCTTGATCACAAAACCGGACTCTCTGTGGGTCAAATGCCTGCGCATGAAATACTCTTGCGGAATGAGTATGTTGCCCCAGGTTCAGAGAAAGCGTAACCAATCAGCCGTATGGAGTGGTATAGTGAAAGTGTGGGACGTTTTCAAGAAGGGATTGGGCAGAAAAGTAAAGAATGGGAGGTCCACAAAGGCTTGGCAGGACTATTGGACCACATTGGACAGACCCCTAAAAGATTACGTAATCAACAATGCTGCTTCAGTGGACCTGGAAGTCTGTGTTTGCTCATTTGTAACACAGGAAGGTCAATGGGACAGAAGGAAATGGGAAAGTTTCCTCCCTGCCTGGGTGGTGGAAAAAATAATGTTGGTATGCCCCCCTCGTGGATCTGAGGAGGATGAGATATACTGGAGAATGTCCTCGGACAACACTTTCAGTGTAAAGTCTGCATACAACCACTTACACCATCAGCGAGATCTGGGTAACCACCCTCACTGGCGGAATCTATGGCGCTGGGGAACTCCTGAGAGGGTAAAATTCTTTATGTGGCAAGTATTCCATGAGAAGCTTCCAACGAACCAGTTGAGATCGAGATTTGACCCAAATATCCCAAACACCTGCCCTTTTGAGTGTGAGAGCGAGGAGAGTATTCTTCACATTTTGAGAGACTGTGAGCAAGCTAGGAGAGTGTGGTTTTCCTTGACTAACTCCTTATATCATAGTATATTTTTCTTTGGTAATTTGCAGGATTGGCTTCAATGGAACTCCCGATATTCCCCAGGGAATAGGAGGATGGCTAGATGGCCATGGCAACGAGTTTTTAGCACTATTTGTTGGCTTCTGTGGAAGAACCGCTGCAACAAAGCATTCGAGGGGACAGTGGACGATGAGATGAAGATTGTTCAAAAGTGTATGTTTCATCTACTTGAAGGAGTGGAGAACGGGCATTTCCGGCATAGAATATTCCAGATGCCAGTTACGGAGGAAGACCACTGGAGGCCACCGGACCAGGGATATGTACGTGTTGATGTAGATGGTTCGAGGGACAGCAGAAGCCAGGCAGCTTGTGGAGGTGTCATTCGAGATCATCAGGGCACTTGGATGTGTGGATTTCAACAGAAGTTGGGACAAAATACCTCAAATGCTACGGAAATTCATGCTATACGTAGTGGACTTCAATTATGCAAGCAGATGGGACTTAATAGGATCAGGCTGTATTCAGATTCCCTTCAGGCTATTCACCTGCTATCGATTGATTGTGGGACTGCCCACCCATTACACGAAGTCATCTTAGAGACTAGATCACTTATCCTCATGGACTGGGACCTGGAGATCTTGCACGCTTATAGAGAGAATGTCAGATGTGCTGATCACCTAGCGAGACGGGCTCAGTTGAGTACTTAGGGATTCTCGATGTTCGACACTTCGCCAGTAGAATGCGACGTACTTTTTGCGCTAGAGTGTGGGGGTATACTACCAGGCCAATGTGGGATACATATTTCCTAGCATTTCTTTATAAACCTCAAGCTTAGCTTGCCTTTGTACTTCAAAAAAAAAAAAGTCTTAATTCAATTCCTTTCTTAGAGGATTTTTAAAAACATGTTAAAAATTGAAAGTTCCCTTTATTAAAAAAAATGTAAAATTTTGGGAAATTTATAATAAAGGACCTAGGATAAATAATATTTATTAAGAAGGACCACAAAAATAGTAATTATTTTGAGGGACCAGAAATTAAAATATTAAAATAGAAAGACTAAATTGCCCTTAGTCAGATATCCTATCTTCTCTCTAACCGAATCCTGAGTGATTTTTTTTTAATTGAGGATTTGGGGTGATTGATGATTAATAACAAATAAATACCAATTCAAATTACCTCATTCTCCCCAAACAAGGCGACTTCACCTTCGACAGACTAGTGATTTCACTAGAATAATCTATAAAACTGTATCACAAAGAGAGGGCCTTTTTGCAAGGAAATCTGCATTAACATTTTTGTTTTTGTTGATGACTTGCATCTAAGTCTTTGACTCCCAATTCTTCACCTCCAAATTCTTCCCAGTAGCATTCTCGTTTTTGTTTATCTTAATTTTTTTCGTTTCTTTTCTAATCTTCAATAGGCATTTTTTTACCTTTGTTATTGTATCCCACGGTCAATATATTGTTTCCGCCTAATATGAAAAAAACAATAAGCATTATGTGCATAAAGAAAATACTTGAATAGCGTTTGGATCACTCTTGGATAATGTTTTAATAATTGATTCTGAATGATAGTTGCTCCGTATCAGTGAGAAGCCCGCACCTGAGAAACCTTACTACCCGAATGGCGAAGATTAGGAAGAAGAGGATTTGGAGATAACACAGGGGCAATTTAATCTTTAAATTTTAATATTTTAATTTCTGGTCCTTTAAAATAAATACCATTTTTATGGTCATTCTTAATAAATATTATTTATATTAGGTCCTTTATTATAATTTTCCCTAAACTTTTTTAACACAAAATGTGCCTTTTATTTCTTTATAAATACATAATCTTACATAAAAACAAATGACCGTGACTCTCATGCAGTTGATGTTGTGACGGTATGAAGAAATAAGGATCTACTGAACGCAAAAAAACAAACAAAAAAACAAATGAAAAGAAATAAGGATCTAATTTGTAAATGAAGATTGGTGAGATGGGAAAAAAACAAGATAAGAAATCCCTGTGGGTTCCATCCATTAATGAGCATATTGAATGTGATTTGGGAGGAAATTGAAAGTGAAGAAAAGGGTAGAATTTGGCTTTTGGGTTCCATTGATGAGCAGATGAAAGCAGGAAAACTTTTAAAACGAAAAAGTTACATGCCTTCAAATTAAATTTATCAAAATTCATAGTTTGTCATATAAAAAAAAAATCTATGGAGTTCTTATATAAAGTAACTAAATGTAATCAAAATCAAAAGTTTTATATGAATTTAAGAACGAGTTGATATGATTTTGTAAATAAAAAACGTAAAAACAGAAACCTCAATTAATAAATTAATCAACTTTACTACTATCGTAAGTTTAAAAGCATGTTAATATGATTTTATCATGTGAAAATATGAAAATGGCAAGTTCCTGAGTGAAATCATAAATTTGACAATATTGATAAATAACAATAAATTAAAACACCTCACAAGAGGATCGAAAAATATTTTGCTTGACACCTGAGATGCTCTGTTTCAGTTTGATTCACACTGTTTGAAATAACAGGGTCACACCTTGATTTCGTATTTAAATAATCTGTCATTTATTAAATATATAACGAACATTAAATAACAAAGTTGGCTGGATCCAGAGTAGTTTGTGTCTAACATTGAGTAGTTTGTGTCTAACATTAAATAATACCCCCTCCGGTCCTAATTATAAGATAAAGTTAATATTTTTAGAGAAATTAAGGAAACTAATTAAATTACTTTAGAGTATTTATATTTTTTATTTTTTTCTTCAAGCTAATTAGTTTGACTAATAAATTAATATATAATATAATGATATATAACACATGATATGATTAAGTAATTTATTTAACTTCCTTAATTTCTCCAAAAAAAGTCAACTTTATCTTATAATTAGAACCGGAGGTTGTATGAGTGTTGTAATCTGTCAGGTGTTCATTTAACGAAGTTGGCTTGATTTCGTATTAGAATAATTTGTCGAGTGTAAGTTTAAAAATTAAAATGAAAAGTAAGGAATAAAAAATCGAATCAAATAATGAACCGGTCACGGTACATGTTAAAAGTTTAATAGGTCAATCAGGATCTAACTGGTGGTGGGACCGGGTATATTAAAATATTTCAATTATTAGTGGCAATATATATATATATATTAATATATTTTTAAACTTCTATAGATAAAAATGAAGATTTTTAGTTATGATGACTATACTTATAAAATGATATCTTATTTTCTATAATTATCATATCTTTTTAGATAATTTTATTTTTATTTTTTTAGATTTATTATTATTTTATCTATTTTTCTCTTTTTTTTAGTTTTCAACCATTCATTTTTCTTAAAAAAACAAAAAAAAGGTGACCGATCCAACCAGTCAATGTTGGCATACAATTAATGATTGTTTTCCACGTGGATGACTAAGTCAACGTCGAAAAGGCATACGAGTGCTGTGATCTGCAAGATTTACAAGCTAATGTTGGCATACAATTAATGATTGTTTGCTTTTGATTTTCCAATATGAAACACGAGGAAGGGCCCCACACGTGGGAAAGGGAGGACCAGAGACAAACGGCGGCTAAGCCCTTGTCTTCCATGTGCACGTGTGTTTCATGTTGTTAAGAAACCTTTGATGAATAGTCTTCCATGTGATATATGATTGTACTTCAAACTTTGATAATGGGTGTGTTTGTTTTGATGATTGGATAAGTAATTTATTTTTACTTAAATTTATGGAATCTTAAGATTGGAAAAAAGTTAGATTGGGTAAAATGATGAGTGTTTGGATTAGCGATTGGATAAGTAACTTAAAGTAACTTATGTAAAAGTTAGGATGTTTGGTTTGAATTTTGTATTAATTAAGAGAAAAAAATTGAAAAAATTATGAAAAACGAAAAAATGAAGGGATAATTGTGAAAAAAGTCATCATTGGCAACTTAATTGTCAATGGGACCTAGGAAGATATCTACATGCGGAGGGATTTTTTCATAATTTTTTCAAAAATTAACTTTGAAAATTTGGTAATGGTACATTTTTAATAAAATTATATCAAACTCTATTTTAAATTGGTACACTCCAAAAAAATTTTCTACTGTGCACCTCAAGCTTAAATCTTATAAATTATATCAAACTCTAATTTAAATATTAAATCATAACTTATATTTTCACATAACTTAAAATCTAACAAAATAAACCGATTAAAATCTCAATAATACCTCCAATAATCCAAATAAATTATTTAAACTAAATTTAATGGGTAAAAACACTATATAGAAAGTAATTTATGACATGTTTATAAAACAAATTGATTATAAAATCATAAAACAATTAAATAATAAATCTAAACTGATTAAAGTTAATTATTAATTATTCTCTACATTTCTACAGTCATATATTAACAAAACTCAAAACTTGCTTAAACTCTTATCTCAAAGTATTCTCTAATTAGTAGAAGATTACTATCTAAAGAAAGAGAAAATTATTTAGAACATTTTTCATAAGAGAATTTTTGTGATTAGAAGTGATTTTGAGTACCTCATTGATCCTCAAAAATATGAAAATACTCCTATCAATATTTTTTTATACACATACAGGCACATAAGCTCCAATAAGCTTCATTTTGAGGCTTATGACTTTTTCCAACTTATGACTTTTTTCACTTTAAATCCAATCGCTGAAACAAACACTCACTTTTGATCAAAACACTGTTCAAGTCCAATTGAGCACTGTTGAAGTTCGATTGAGCCCCCAAAACGCTGAAACAAACACGCTGAATGAGTTATGAGTTAGAACCAAATAAAAACATTATGCGTCTGTTTTTAAGTTGTAAGTGTAACAATAAAAACACAAATGTCTGTGTGTTGAAATGTGTAAGATTTATATGCAATTGGCTTATTGAATATTAATTTCGATCTTGAAGATATCAAAATTTGTAACCTGTAGTAGTAAATGGTAAAGTTGTCAAACTCATAAGACTAAACAAACTTATAATATGGATGTAAATTTAGATTGTGAACTCGAATTGTAAATTCATAATAGTTTATTTTTATTAATAAATAGTTATTAAAAATATAAGATTACATAATTAGAATATTAAAATGACATAATTTAATTTAAATATATTTCAAATCTAAATAATTAAAATTAAATTTATAAAAAATCATAGTCATATTCAACAAAAAAATCCTATGAAGTTCTTATATAAAGTAACTAAATATAATCAAATCAAAAAATTTATATTAGTTTAAGAGCAAATTGATATAATTTTATAAGTAAGAAATGCAAAAACAGAAAACTTGATAAATAAACATGCAAGTTTAATCAACTGCATAACTATCATGAGTTTAAAAGCGTGTTAACACGATTTCATTGGGTGAAAATTTAGAAGTTGTAAGCTCGGTGATTCATAAATTTGACAAAAATGATGAGTAGCAATCAATTAAAGCACCCCGCAGGAGGATTGAACAATATTTTGTTTGACACTTGAGATGCTCTGTTTCAGTTTGGTTCACACTGTTTGAAATAACAAGCTCACGCCTTGATTTCGTATTTGAATAATCTGTTATTTATTAAATATGTAACGAACATAAAAAAATGACAAAAAGAAACAAAGTTGGTTGGATCCATGGCAATATGTTTCTAACATTAAATAATATGAGTGTTGTAACCTATCAGGTGTTCGTTTAACAAAGTTGGCTTGATTTCGTATTATAATAATCTTTAAGGTGTAGGTTTAACAATTAAAATGAAAAGGCATTTGAGTGTTGTAATCTGCAAGATTTACAAGCTAATGTTGGGGTATTAGATATTGATTTCAATGTTTAAGATATTAAAATTCGGAACTGGCAACAGTTAAGAGGATCTAATAACATTTTGTCGACACTTGAGATGCTCTGTTTCATTTTGTCTGAAAAAACAGAGTCATGTCTTGGGTTAGGTTATGTATTCAAATGATGCCTCAGTTATTAAATATATAATGAAATCATAACAAAAATTGCTCAAATATGCAGAGCAATTCAAATATGCTTTGATGGTTGCTGTTGCTGCCCATAATGCCTTTCCCTTAAATTAAACTACACTCAAAATGAATTATTGAGGCCCAATGACCAAGCAAATGGAAAGGAACGAAATAATAATTAAAGAAGAACAATAAAAAGAAAAGGAAGAAAGACCCACGCGCTCTCGGTCAATTGATGAGATATGATAACAATGGCTGATGGATCACTTTTAGGAAGGAGAGAAAAGAGGATTGTAGTGGGGGATAGTCTGATTGAGGTCCACAAGACTTTAAAAAAAAAAAAAAAGAGTCTCATTTTCTTCATCAAAAAAATTCTTATGGATCTCTATAATATAGATTCTAAATATGAACTTGCTTTATTGACACAGAGAATTTTGTTGTGTGCACATGATATCATAAATTTAGTTGATTAATTTGGCTTGATTATTCACACAATTAACATTTCCCAGTTAATTTAATTATAAGCAATATACCAAAAGGATAGGGTTATAATCAGAAATTAATTATTTGATAGCAATCGCCCTACCACATTTATAAGCATGCAATAGTGTCATAAGCTAGCTAAGCAAAAAGGGTTACGAACACACGAATAAGTTCAAATCTTGGAATTGAGGTTAGTTCAGAATTACATTAATCCGGAACGTAACATTATACAAGCCTGATCTCTTATCTACACATCTTGCCTTGTGTTTAAATTAATCCTTGCACTTGGCTTGATCCCTAGTGTTGACAAGTATATATTACTATTGACATATGAGGATGCAATTATATGTCTGTTTGCTTTTGATTTTCCAATATGAAACACGTGGAAGGGCTCTACAAGTGGGAAAGGGAGGACCAGAGATAAACTCCTGTTCCCATGTGGATATGACTCAACATATCCCTTCTCACTTCAACCACGCCACTTAATGCTTCACGCGCTTCATATTGGAAAATTCATTCATAATATACCACTTACTCCTACATTGTTACTAAATTATATTTTTCTTTAATTCTTATTTATACACATTATATATATATATATATATTTATTTATATCATGTGAAGACTTCATTGAGGCAATTCGATCTACTCAAATTACCACAATGCCAAGCTTTGCTTCACAAATTTCGTTTGTTTTGTTGTTTCTGCTATTTGCAACAACATTCAACAGAAGCGTGATTACTTCAAACAAGGTGATTCGTTGCAATGAAAATGATCAAAGACTTCTTTTAATCTTCAAACAAGGAGTGGTTGATCCAAACAACCAACTCTCTTCCTGGACTATTGAACAAGATTGCTGTTTGTGGGAGGGAGTTCACTGCGACGACATCACAGGTAGAGTTACAGAGCTTTCTCTTTCCAATCATACATTACAAGGAGAGATTAATGTATGTGTGCTTTGTTGGACTTTGGGTCCAAGTCCGCCCTTGATGGGCCGGACTATTTGATTAAGGGCATAAGTTGCCCCATCAAATAATTAATCAATCAACATAAGATTGTTGCTTGGTAAATAAGTTGGGAATTAATTGTGAGATCATGATTAAGAAACAAATCCCCATGATTGAGGAATCGATTTAGAATCAATTGAATTAATTCACCAACTTGGAGAGCAAGAAAGGAGTGCACACACTGCCTAATTAGTGGTCACTCTGATCACTATAAATAGGGTGTGCCTTTAGCATTGCAAACGACCCCTGCCATTGAGCTTTCTGGCAATCTCCTCTTATCTATCATCTTGCTTGTTCTGGTGCACTGTTGTGCAAACCCTGATTAGGCTCTTATAGTCTAATCCTTGCGTGGGCTCCAAACCCGGATCTGACTTTACCGGTACACGCTTCTACTCTACTGCTTAATCTGGTTTATATTTCCTTTATTGGCATCAGAGCTTGCTTGTTCTTGTGGCTATGTTCGATATGCATTCCGCCATGATTTATTATATATATATGCATACATATCCGAATGAGTTCACGCCTGCGTATATGTGTATATATAAAATTTTCACATGCTCATATATTTTTCTTTATTCCGCTGCTACTCTGTGTATCTGCATGTCCGTGATGCATGCATTTGTATATATATGAACATGTGCTCTGTCTCTCTTCATCTCTGTCTCTCTTCGTCTCTCTCTCCTCTACAACTTTTTGTTGTTGTTGTTCCTCACATGTACTCACATGTTCATGCACTGCGTTGTTCATTCATAAGCATGATACTATTTCTTGAAGAATGCCTTAGTTCACAAAGATTGAAACTATGCTTTCTCTCTCTTCTTGTTGTCTCTATGAATATCGTTTAATGGTTCTGGAATCTGTATGAGTTCAAAAACAGAAACTTGAACATAAAAATAAATGCATGAGATCATAAAACATAAGAAGAAAGAAAAGCACCGCGTTTTCTATGTGAATCCACGGTCACCGACAAGCTTCGAGAAATTGGGTCTCCGAAAACGTGAGCCTCTGTGTGAAAAGAGGTTATGAACGTGAAGTACTCGAGGAGACGGTCCCAACGGCACCAGAATCGCGTCAAACGAAGGTCAGACGAGGGAGAAAAAGGGAAATGAAACAGGCGGGTCATAACAGACCCGCCTGAGCTCCGGCCGGGTCACGTCGACCCGGCTGGAGGTTGAAGAAGGGGGGATAGGGGGCCAAAATGCCGTCGTTTTGGCCAGAACCCCAAAACGCGCCGTTTCACTAAGTGAAACGGCGCCATTTAACGCTGGCCAAAACGGCGTCGTTTCGGCCAGTGGGGGCTGCGTTTCAAATCACTGAAACGCAGCGTTTCGGGTCGGTCGACCCGAACCCGATTCAAAGGACATTGGGCCGGTTCAACTGACCCGAACCGGCCCAACCCGATTTCCAAAATTTTTTTTTATTCATTTAAAAAAAAAACATTTTTTTACTCTCTCCCTTGACAGCGCGCCTTTGTGGCGCGTGAGACCCACCCCAAGGCCTAATGGGCCAATCGAGGATATTATCGGACTTAGTGAACCGAGACAAGTCCAGTGGTTTTGACGCGGTGTCAAAATACGGTCTCTAGGGTGGCGTATGAGTGACACGCGCCACCACCGAGAGTGAAACTCCCCAGTTTCCTATTTTTAAATGAATTTTTTAAACCAGAAATCTTCTGGTGGCGCGTGGGGGCGCGTGCATGGGCATTTTTGGAATGTTTTTAGCCCTAAGAATTTGTAAATTCATGTTCTTCACATTGATATATTATTTGTCTATTTTTGGAAATTATTCAGAACATTTTATATACGTTTTTTGAGTGTTTTTTTAACCCTAAACTATGTAAAATAAGTTCTGAAAATTGTTTTTCTTTGTGATAAACGATTATTGGTCAGATATGGCTGGTATACACACTGACCAATCCTTTGATGGGGCTCCCCCTGAATATTCTCCGGCTTCTGATGATGAACAAGAGGTAAAGACCTCAAGTGGAGTTGGTAGCACCAACAAGAAGGGTCCCCCTTTGTCACTACAAGACTCTAATGCACCTGACGAGGTGAAGCAAGAAGAGAAAGCAAAGCTCAAATTCGATAAGTTCGAAGAGGAGGAGGTCAATAGACCAAGAACTAGTGCTCTAATCAAATCTCTTGTTGAAAAAGACATTGATAGATATGTTCAAATCAAAAGTGTCTATGGGGTCATTTGTGGATATGGTAGACAAGTCACTAATGCTAGTGACGCTGAGTTCTACGTAAAAGCTATGGTGGAATACCATGAGCAAGTGACAAAGAGGGGTCATCTCCATGGCCAAGGATTTTGGAAAGATGTTTTCAAGAGAGGTATAGACAACATGGATAAAGGAAGAGCTAAGGCTAGGAAAACCTTTCTAGATTTTGGCATTGATGTACCTCGTTATTGAAACTTGATTATCCATGTTTTAGTTTGCTTGTTTTTGAATTTGTTTTCATTGCAACTTATATGAACCTTTCATGGAATTATTGCTTAATGAATAAATTTTTTTTTTGGAATTATTTATTCTACTTCCTTATGATGCTTTATTTGAGTGGGAGCATATTTTTTTTTCTTCTTCCTTTTCTGGAATTGTTTTTTTGAAAAAAAAATCATGGGGATATGTTTAAATATGAATAGAAATTAAGAAAAATAAGTGGTAAACTAGAATGAGTGGGATGGGGGTCAACCTAGTTGATTCCTGAACACGAAGCTAGCAAACTCTCATTCTATTAATTTCTACTCTTACTTAAACAAAGAGATAGTGTCTCAAAGAATAAAAAAATTGCATACCTAACGAAAATGCATGTCTATGTGACAGAAAAATGGCTCAAATGACAAGCAAGACTTTTATTGCTGATCTCGTTAGAGGAGACAAGCTGCATGGTGAGAACTTCGGCATGTGGCGCCATAAGATCTCGTATGTCTTGGAGGAACAAGATGTTATGGACGTCTTGACCAATGTGCTTCCGCAACCCGATGCTAATGCACCACGAAGGGAACAAGATGCTTTTGCAACCTGGAAAAGAAAGGATACCATCGCTCGGATCACAATGCTTGAGGCAATGACCGACGATGTGATATGTCAATTTGAAGGACATGTTACTGCCTCTGCCATGTGGACAGCGCTGAAAGAAGAGTTTGATGGTACTTCTGATGCAAGACTCAGGAGAATCACTGTCAAGCTTGACAATTATAAGCTGGGTCCAAACACTACCATAAGGCAACATTTGAGGAAAATGCAGAATATGATAAGGGAACTTATCGAGGCAGGAGGAACCCTTTCTGAAGCACAGTAAGTGCAAGCTATTATGAGTTCGCTCCCTGCGAGCTGGGATCACATAAAGCACACCATAACTCACAACAACACCATCAAGACTTTTGCTGACGTTGCTCGTCACATCCAATTGGAGGATGACCGTATGTACGGTGCAAAGACCAATGGTCAAGCACTCTTAACTGAAGAAAAAGGAGCTTCATCCCAGAAGCGAAAGCCCAATAAAGGCAAGGGACCCCAAAAGAGGAAGGGGAACCCAGGGGCAAAGAAGGATAAGAATGCCTTCAAGAAGAACAAGAAACCTGCAAAGAAGTGAGACCTTTCCAAGGTCAAGTGCTACTCTTGCGAAAAGAAAGGCCATTTTGCAAAAGATTGCCCTGAGAAGAATAAGGTACTATATGATAACCCTTCTCATTTTTCTTTTGTTTCTAGTACTGCCTTTATAGCTGAGACTAATCCTGTGTGGGTTGTAGACTCAGGGGCCACAGACCATGTGAGCAGAGATCGTGGGAACTTCACGGAGTTTCGCAGGCTACCAGTTAGAAGCAGATGGCTTTACGTTGGGAACAATGCGATAGTAGAAGTCAAAGGGATCGACACCTGTAAATTAACTTTACAAGGCAGGCGAACCCTAATTTTGCAAGATGTCCTCTACGCTCCGGAGATCCGTCGAAACCTAGTGTCTGTTATTTCTTTAGTTAAATTCAGTTTTAATGTTAACTTTCATGATCAAGTTGTTGACATTTCAATTGGGACCGATTATTTCGGATTTGGTTGTATTTTGGATGGTTTCTTTGTTTTAATGAATTATGATTTTAATTCTAGTCAATGCTATGCGATTTCATCTAATGATAATTATGATACATGGCACGCCAGATTAGGACACATTGGTCAAGAACGCATGACCAAACTAGCAAATGAAGGATTGCTAGGAGAAGTGTCGAAAAGGGAAATGTCTCTATGTGAGCATTGCCTTGCTGGCAAAAGCACAAGGAAACCCTTCGGAAAGGCAACCAGAGCAGAACATCCTCTTAAACTGATCCACTCGGATATCTGCGGACCTATGAGTGTGAGGGCACGACATGGAGCGTGGTACTTCATTACATTTATCGATGATTTTTCGCGATATGGACATGTATACTTGATCTCTCACAAGTCTGAAGCTTTAGAATGCTTCAGGAAGTACCTTAATCTAGTTGAAAATCAACTAAATTGTAAGGTTAAAGCCTTGAGAACTGATAGAGGTTGAGAGTATCTCTTAGAACAGTTCAAAACGCTCTGTGATGAAAAAGGGATTGTCAAACAATTGACCATCCCTGGCACTCCTCAACAAAATGGGGTCGCCGAGAGAAGAAATAGAACACTTCTCGATATGGTTAGGTCAATGATGTCACAAGCTGAACTACCAATTTCATATTGGGGCGATACACTGTTGACTGCGACATTTATACTTAACCGAGTGCCTTCCAAATCAGTCACTTCTACGCCTTATGAGCTGTGGACAGGCCGTAAGCCGGATCTAAGTGTCTTACGACCATGGGGATCGGCGGCCTATATACACAACTCATCTCACAAACATGGAAAGTTGGGACCTCGAGGCAAGAAATGTATCTTTATAAGATACTCTGAGAAATCAAAAGGATATGTCTTCATTGGTGAAAATGAGGACGGCTCAATGACTGAGGTCGAGTCAAGGGACGCAGTATTCCTAGAATCAGATTTTCCTAGCAGTGGAAGCCTTAACCAAACAGAAACTCTATATGAGAGTGATGAAGTTGAAGGCATCCCTCAGATCACTGACCCGAGTGGGAGAAATGAGTCATTTTCACAACATGGAAATAATAATCAAGCACAGGAAGAGAATCCTATGCAACTCCCACCCCGGAGAAGCCAAAGGGAAAGAATCCCTAAAAGACGCTTCTCCGTTGAAGGGGAAGTACTCATTGTCAATCCGGAAGACAATGAAGAAGATCCGAAAAGCGTTAAAGAAGTGCTAACCGGACCCGCTAAGGAAATATGGCCAAAGGCCTTAGAAGAAGAGATGAATTCCATGAAAGCTAACCAAGTTTGGGAATTGGTTGACCAGCCACTAGGTCGAAAGGCAATTGGGAACAAATGGGTTCTCAAATATAAACGAAAGGCAGATGGATCAATTGACAAACCCAAAGCACGCTTGGTGGCTAAGGGGTATACCCAACGAGAAGGGATAGATTATAAAGATACCTTCTCGCCAGTGGTGCGTTTTAACTCAATAAGACTCATACTCGCCATAGTGGCAAGTATGGACTTGGAGTTACATCAAATGGATGTAAAAACCGTATTCCTTAATGGAAAACTAGATGAAGAGATATATATGGAGCAGCCTGAGGGCTTCATAGAAAAGGGAAGTGAACAAAAGGTTTGCAAACTCCTAAGGTCCATTTACGGACTGAAACAATCATCTAGACAGTGGTATCTAAGATTTCAAGAGGCAGTGACCTCATTCAACTTCGAGATGATCGAAGAAGACCACTGTGTCTACATAAAACGGTTTGGAGATGATTTTGTGATTTTGTCTCTTTATGTAGATGATATACTCCTGGCCGGAAAAGTCTTAAGGTAGTCAAAACAATCAAGGATTGGTTATCCTTGAATTTTGAAATGAAAGACATGGGCGAAGCAGAATATATCTTGGGAGTCAAGATAAAGAGGAATCGTTCAAAAAGATTGCTATCCTTGTCACAAAAGGCATACATAGCAAAGATCTTAGAACGATTCAATATGAGAGACTGCAAGCCTATGGATACCCCTGTGGTTAAAGGACACCACCTCAGCACGGACATGTGTCCCATGGAAGAATCCGAAATAAAGCGCATGAAAAGAGTCCCGTACTCGAGTGCAGTTGGAAGCTTGATGTACGCTATGCTTTGTACTAGACCAGACATATGCTTCGCAGTCAGACTTGTGAGCCGATTTCAATCCAACCCTGGAATAAAGCATTGGGAAGCTGTGAAAAGAATCATGAGGTACCTGAAGGGAACCATGGATTACGAGCTATGTTACCAAGGTAGAGATATGCATCTAATAGATACTCTGACGCCGATTGGGCGGGAGATATAGATGAACGACACTCCACCTCAGGGTACGCGTACCTCCTAAACAATGGAGCAATTTCCTAGAGCAGCAAGAAACAGACCTGTGTGGCTCTGTCGTCCATGGAATCTGAATACATAGCTTGTTCTGCCGCTGTTCAAGAAGCTGTATGGCTTAAGAGATTTCTAGAATGTCTAGGAATGAAAGGCAGAAAGGAGGGTCCTATTCTGATACATTGCAATAGTTAAGCCGTAATAGCCTATGCTAAGGACCCTAAGGATCACAGTAGGACAAAGCACATAGACATTAAATATCATTTTGTAAGAGACATGATCACTAAGAAACAAGTGACCGTTCAATACCTTTCTACTCATAAGATGTTAGCTGATCCCCTTACAAAGCCCATTGCCAGAAACCCTTTTGTTAAACATGTAACTGCTTTGGGCATGCGTAGAATATAATGTATTGAACGTTGTAATAAAATGATGCATATTTTGTGTATATATTAATGCATAGGCACGAGGTATGCAATTCCGTATATCGTACAGGTCAGGAAGGTTGGTTCGCTCACACGAACAACCTTCTTCCCACGATTTGCAGGGGCATGGGATGATAAGATGAGCAAATGATCACCATGAGATAGGTAAGGAAGATCTTTGCGCTTGAATTGCCTCAGTTGAACTGAGTTGAGATCCACATGTATAAATACGTCATGGATCGAGGCATGATTACAAAGGATGTATCATCAGACCTGTAGCCAGGCAAAGGACTCTCTTTTACAAATGAGGTTCCAAAAAAAAAGGGGGAATAATTGTAAAAGGGAAGTTCTGGTTCCAATGTTGAGTACATTTGAACTAAAGTCTATACAGTGAAAGATAAAGGTAAAATCGACATACACCATTGCAAAATCATCGTAGCATGCAATTCATACTGCATGTGCTTGAGAGAATGATTGTAATATGGGACGTAGGTGACAGATCCCTGGTTCACTACGGTGTGAGTCCCAGGAAGGAGAAATCCTTCAAACGATGCCCTCAGGACTTAGGCAAGCATCCTGAAAGCCTGATTTGGGGCCAGCTACTTTGGCTGAAGCTTTATGATCACGTACGATTCGATCAGACAACTAAAAGCTAGGAAAGCGACCAAGTCGGGAAAGATCGATGTTTCTAGTAAAAAAGGAAGGTCTATCTTGAAGTACACCTTTTGCGGTGGCATCTGTGACATATCCCTTACGGGTTATGAGAAAAACCAGTAAGTGTGGATACCACGCGTATAGTAGGCAATCTGGGTCAAGTTCAGAAACAAGAGAAACTATGACTCAAGAGGGATCAGATATGCCATGAGTTGAGTGTATGGACAGACCTAGGGTATATGAGGCAACAATTTACAGGTTCACAAAGGGTGTCCTTGGATGCTGATCCGATATCAAGGATTTCTAGTATCACAAGCACCAAAGGTTCTGAAGATGTTGTGCCCACGCAGTCACGGCAGACACCAAGTATGAAACAAGAAGAAGATGTAGTCGCATGATGGGTGGCCCATCAAGTGCGAGTGGGAGATGTTGAACTTTGGGTCCAAGTCCGCCCTTGATGGGCCGGACTATTTGATTAAGGGCATAAGTTGCCCCATCAAATAATTAATCAATCAACATAAGATTGTTGCTTGGTAAATAAGTTGGGAATTAATTGTGAGATCATGATTAAGAAACAAATCCCCATGATTGAGGAATCGATTTAGAATCAATTGAATTAATTCACCAACTTGGAGAGCAAGAAAGGAGTGCACACACTGCCTAATTAGTGGTCACTCTGATCACTATAAATAGGGTGTGCCTCTAGCATTGCAAACCACCCCTGCCATTGAGCTTTCTGGCAATCTCCTCTTATCTACCATCTTGCTTGTTCTAGTGCACTGCTGTGCAAACCCTGATTAGGCTCTTGTAGTCTAATCCTTGCGTGGGCTCCAAACCCGGATCCGACTTTACCGGTACGCGCTTCTACTCTACTGCTTAATTTGGTTTATATTTCCTTCATGCTTCAACTTGAATTTCTCAACCACTTGAACTTGAGCTGGAATAACTTTCAAACTGTGAGTATGTCACTTTGCCAAATCTCCAAATCTCCTTTAGATGCAAACAAATTTCATAACCAATCACTTGCTACTCCTTCTAATCAATCAACAAGTTTTTCTGTTGCTCTACGCTATCTTGACTTCTCCTATAATTTTGATTTAGTTATAAATGACCTTTGTTGGCTTTCTCAACTTTCTTCCTTAAAATATCTTGACCTTAGTTTCAATGATATTGGAAAAGAAACCAAATGGCTCCAACATATAGCTATGCTTCCTTCACTCTCTGAGTTACACTTGGGCTTTTGTAGACTAAGTGATTTTCCATCCCTTGATTATACCAATTTTACGTCACTTAAAGTTCTTGATCTTTCTTTCAACCATTTTGAGTGTAAATTCCCTAGTTCATTCTTTAATACCACCAGTCACATATATCATCTTGCCCTTAGTGGATTCCATTTCTATGGTCAATTGCCAAAAGCCTTGCTCAATCTTCAAAACCTCAAGCATTTAGAGTTGAGAGATAATAACCTGGAAGGATCAATTCCAAACTGGTTAGGCCAGTATGAACAGTTGCAATACTTGGATATCTCTCATAATTTGTTCTCTGGTGTAATTCCACCATCTCTTGGGAATATTTCTTCCTTGTTCAGCTTAGACTTGTCCTACAATCAATTGAGTGGCAATCTTCTAGAAACCCTTAGAGGGCTCCAAAATTTAAATCAATTGCACATTGGACACAATTTCTTGGCAGGTGTTCTTTCTGAAAAGAATTTTTCAAAGTTCTCAAATTTAACATCATTGGACTTAAGTTCATCAAGTTTTGAATTTGACTTTGATCCTAAATGGGTCCCACCATTTCAACTTGAGCATTTGGATTTGGGTAACACAAGCATAGGTCCTAATGTTCCATCATGGCTGTATACACAGCAATCTCTAGAATATCTAGATATTTCTAGATCAAGGATTTCAACGATTGATGTAAACGTATTTTGGAGCTTTGTAGTAGGAATTGATTATGTTGATATCTCAAACAACTTGATTAGTGAAGACATATCTAATGTCACATTATCAGCAAATATCTCTCACTTTGATGCATCTCACAACTCTTTGTCAGGATCTATTTTCTCGTTATTGTGACAACTTGAGAGTCATGAAGAAAGCAAGTTGTATGATTTGGACTTATCATATAATCATTTGAGTGGAACACTTCCCGATTGTTGGACAAACTGGAAACAATTAGAATACCTTAATCTGGGGAGTAATAACCTAACAGGAAAAGTTCCTCCTTCATTGGCTTCATTTCATCTTGATTTGTTGGATTTGAGTAATAATAGTTTCTTTGGCAAATTTTCATTAAACATGCTAAATTGGACACGTTTGGAATACCTCTTTTTGCAGCAAAATAAATTTTCTGGAAGTTTGCCAAATCCTATGGGGGAAAATTTGGTAGTTGTTAAATTGAGGACCAATCAATTTACAGGAAATATTCCATCACAATTGTGCAACCTCTCTCATTTGACAAGACTTGATCTTGCTGAAAATAAGCTTTCTGGATCTATACCTCATTGCCTACACATCACTACGCCTCCAGGTGCTGTGACAGTTTGGCCTAATGAAAAAATGAAAATATTTACTAAAGGAAGAGAATTAGACTATCGATTGGAAAGTGTTCTATATCCTACAAGTAGTGTGATTGATCTTTCTACTAATAGCTTGTCCGGAGAAATCCCTAAAGAGCTGTTTAGTATTAGTCAAATGCAGACCTTGAATTTGTCACGAAACTACTTGACTGAAAAAATTCCCAAAGAAATTGGAGATATGAAAAACTTGGAATCTCTCAATCTCAGCTACAATAGACTTTTTGGAGAAATTCCTTGGACCATCTCCACTCTATCTTTTCTTGATTATCTGAACCTCTCATACAACAATTTCATTGGGCAAATTCCATTGGGAACCCAAATTCAAAGTTTTGATTCCTGGAGTTTTGTTGGCAATCATGAACTTTGTGGAGATCCTCTTCTAAAGAAGTGCAATGAAAAAGAAGAAACTCATGACAACTCAGAGCTAGGTGAAGGAAATGAAGATGACAACTTTCTAAAGTCATTGTATCTTGGTATGGGGGTTGGATTTGCAGCGGGCTTCTGGGAAGTTTGTGGTTCTCTCTTCCTCATCAGAGCATGGAGACACAAATTTTTCAGATGGTTTAATGATGTGGGAGATCGACTTTATGTTGCTGTGGCCCTATGTTGCAAAAGTTATGATTGAATATAAGCAACAAATTTCTCTTGAGGTAATAAATTAGTTTTTTTATTTTTAATTATGATTAATTAAATGAGGGTTTCTTTATCTTTTCCCTTCCTCTTCTCGCGAATCAAATTCTGTCATTAGCTAATTATATATTATCTTTGTTTATGTTGCTGTGGCCCTATGTTGCAAAAGTTATGATTGAATATAAGCAACAAATTTCTCTTGAGGTAATAAATTAGTTTTTTTATTTTTAATTATGATTAATTAAATGAGGGTTTCTTTATCTTTTCCCTTCCTCTTCTCGCGAATCAAATTCTGTCATTAGCTAATTATATATTATCTTTGTTTATTGTATGTTTTGTCTTCGGGATGCAAGCAGCAACAGCAAGCGTTGAGAGCAACAGTTTGGAGTATTGGTTTTATAATATTAGTTATTACTGCATATTTGTGTTCTCATCATGTTGTTAAGATGCCTTTTTTGAGTAGTTTTCCATGTAATATATTATTGTACTTTGATCTTTTGCTCTTTCAATGGATTATCCTTTATATAATTATTACTTTACTACTCTTGGTGCTGCGATCTGTATATGCATTTTCATATGATCAGAATTAAAATTTATGATCAAAACTCAAACGCACACACATACAGTCATGCACATATTGAGTAGTATAACCAAAAGAACAATTAATAAACTACTCAACTAGTCATTTTAGACAACTTGGTTTGTGAAATTTAGTGGATATAAAAATAATATTTATGAAATAATATCACTTTCATGATTTGTAATTGATCCAACTTGGTTATTCACTCATATTTAACATTCCCCCATTAATTTATTTTTTAGATAGGATGATAATAATGAGAAATTTATTAGTTGAAATCAATAATCGAACTTCCACATTTGTTAGCATACAATAATACTTTTACGAAATATAATTAAAAGTGTCAGGACAAAAATCTAAAGAAACCTCAAATTGATCTCTATTGTTGATGATGTCTGTGGGGAAACAGAGCTATTGATTCAACAGAGCTTGCTCAAACCAGATCCTGAGCTACTCTGTTTTTATTCGAGTGGACTTCACATCAACCCATTTTATTCCTTTGCCTATATTGTATTTTATTTAGTGCATTGATTTTCTTACGTGACTGAAAACTTTGAGTAGCACAAGCATTAATTTGGATTAATTGAATACTTCCTTTAATCCTTAATGTTAAGACCCAATTGATATTTGAAGAGATTAAAGAAACTAAATAAATTACTTTAAAGTATTTATATTTATCGTTTTACTCTAAACTAATTTATTTGACAAATAAATAAGGTATAATTTAATGATACACAACATATACTATAATTAAGTAATCTATTTAGCTTCTTCAATCTTTTCAAAAAGTCAACTATACCTCATATTATAAAACAAGAGAGCAGAAATGAAGATGAATAAGATATAGAAATCATCTCCGTGGACTTGGACTGATAAAAGCATATCCAACATAATTGCAAATTTCATAGCATAACCCCAGTTCTATAAAGATGAATAAGAAAGAGAAATAAGCCTTATGTTCGAAGATTTAAAAATGATTAAGACTTTGAAATAAGCCATATGTTCGAGTATTAATTTGAAAGCACCAAGACTATGAGATATGGTTTGATAAATCTTGAAATAAGCCATATGATCTTCACTAGCTTTCTCAACTCTCTTCCTTAAAATATCTTAACCTTAGCAACAACCATTTGCATGGGCAACTACCAGTAGCCTTGTTTAAGCCTCGAAAATTGAAAAGTTTCAAGGTTGATCCACAATATGCTCAAATGCTCATAATTCCAGAGTGGTTAGGACAACATGAACGTTTGAAGGAATTTGATATCTCTTATAATTTGGTTTCTGGTTTGATTCCATCTTCTCTTGAAAATATTTCTTGTTTAACTTACTTAGATTTGTCCTGCAATCAATTGAGTGGAAATTTTCTTATAAGCCTTGGGCAACTCCATAACCTAGATACACTATCCATTGGAGTCAATTCCTTGGTTGGTGTTCTATCAGAAAAGAAGTTTGCCAATCTCTCAAGGTTATCACATCTAGACATTTCTTCAAATGGTTTCAAATATAGCTTTGATCCTAATTGGGTTCCACCATTTCAACTAGAGTATTTGGATTTGGGTAACACAAGTCTAGGCCCTACTCTTCCAGCTTGGATATGTACACAAAGGTCTTTAGACACACTTTATATTTATGAATCGGGGATTTCAACTATTGATGTAGATGTCTTTTGGAGTTTTGTTGCAAGAATAGATAAGGTCGATCTATCAAACAACTTGATTAATGGAGATATATCCAATGTAACTATAAACTCAGGTTTGATAGATTTAAGCCACAATAATTTCACTGGAGGCTTCCCACAGTTATCAGCAAATGTCGAGGCATTCTTCGCATCTCACAACTCTTTCTCAGGATCTATTTCCTCATTGTTGTGCCATCCAAAGAGTGATGGGGAAAACAAGTTATCTCACTTGGACTTGTCATATAATTATTTGAGTGGAGCACTTCCTGATTGTTGGGCCATTTGGAAACAATTGCGAATCCTTGATTTGGGTAGTAATATGCTAACAGGTGAAGTTCCTGCCTCACTAGTTTCGTTAATCAATCTTCTTACACTCGACTTGAATGATAATAGTTTCTTTGGAAAATTTATATTAGACTTATCGAACTGGACATATTTGGATCATCTCTTCCTTGAGAAAATAATTTTTCTAGAAGTTTGCCAAATACAATGCAGCAAAATTTGAGGGTTATCCAATTGAAGGCTAACCAATTTACAAGCAATATTCCATCGCAGATATGCAACCTATCTTCTTTGAGGATATTGGATCTTGCTGATAATAACCTTTCTGGATCAATTCCTCATTGCCTATATAACATCATGCATTTAGATTTTGAAATTTATATTTTTTATCACGAACTTCACTTATTTACTAAAGGAAGAGAATTAGATTACAAACAGGATAGCTTCATTTTGAAGATTATTGATATTTCCAACAACAATTTAGTTGGAGAAATCCCTAAAGAATTGTTTAATTTGACCGAAATTTGGCCTTTGAACTTGTCTTCAAATCACTTGACTGGAAAGATTCCTATAGAAGTTGGAGGCATGAAAAGTTTGGAATCCTTTTGTAATACCCCAAATTTTATATTCACCAAATATATTGTAATTATTTGAGAAATTCAATAAAATGGTGAATATTCATGAAATTTGGAACTTATGAATTTTGAAATATTCATATTCATGAGAAAATGGGAAAATTAATTCAAGAAAAGGAATTAGATTACAAAGATAATAGCAAAATCATAACTTTGCCAATTTAGCCCAAGATTAATTATTTTCCAATTAATTGAAGTTAATTTCAATTAATTAAGGAAAATAAAGGAAAATGTATAATTGGAATATTCTTAATGGAATAAATCAAGAGTTGTGAAATTGGAAGGAATTATGCATAATTCATTTAATTGAATTATGGAAATATTGAAACAATTTTATTTCCCTTTTTCTTTCAAATTTTCGCCTAGCAAAAGAAATGGGAGGGAAAAATTGATTATTGGGATTAAAGATACCAAGTGTCATTATCCTATGGAATTAGTTTATAATTGATTAAGAAGAGTACATATCTAATTGCATTAAAATATTGCTTCTTGGACAAAGAAATCATGATTAAGGTACAACACTTGATTATCTAGTTAGATTAGTTGAAAGAAGCAATTTGGTTAGTGGAGACATAAGGGCGGACGATTTTTTAAGCTAACCAAAGGGAGAGGAAATTAGTTCAAGGCTAATGGAAGCCTAATGACACCAATTGGAAAGAGAAAAGATCAATGCCTAGTGTCAACACAAGATGACATCTTGGAAAACAAGTGATTAAAGGGAAAAGAGAGATATTTTATAAAACACCTTTCCTTCCTCTTCCCTTCCTCATTTCGACCAAGCAAGAGAAAGAAGAGAGAGAGAGAGAGAGAGAGAGAGCTTTGAAGAAGTCTTGAGATCTAGAGAGAAGGAAGAAGAAGCTTAAGGTAAAAGTTGATCTTTTAAGCATTTTTCTTGTGATCTTGCATAAAAACCTTCTCTAAACTCTTCTTCTCTATGGAATCCATGGTTTAGAAGACACATCTTGAGCATAAGGGGAGAGAGAGAGAGAGGAGGACATCTAGAGAGAGAAAATTCAAGAACTCAAGAGATAACTTCACAAAACTCAAATCCATACTAGTATGTTGCAGTTGTTGATGGTTGTTGTTGGATTTGGTGATTTTTGGGTGAGTTTGTAAATTTGAAAAGTGCTAACCCTAAGGGGTTATGCTGCCCAAATTTCTTTGAATAATGGTTAGGATGTGTTTAAATGGCTTAATAAAGTATTAGAAGTGGAAAGGAGTAAGCTTTAAAGGTTAAAATACAAAACTCCAATTTTCCTTTTTTCTTGAGAAGTTTCGTCTAGCACTGTTTTGGGGGGGCAGAGTTGGATTTTCAGTGATTTGATGGTTCCATTGGATTCATGAGGCAAATATAGGTGGGGTTACAGTTGGTCACTTTTTTCGGAAAAGCCCCAAAAAAAGCATAATTACGAAAATGCCCCTAAAACCTTAAATCGGGGCTGTCAAGGGGAATTTCGTAATTTGGCACTGAATTTGATAATTTCGTGCTCGGAAATGATTCCTTGGGCAAAAATACATTAGGATAACCCTAGTCAAAATTTTGAGAAAACATGCCATCGAAGCGGGTACGGCGGGGCTGGGCCGGTGTCCCGGGGGCATTTTGGTAAAATTTCTCTATAGTCTAATATAAGCACAAGAAACACTATGGAAGAGTCTAAAATGATACTTGGATAGGTTATGACCTATTTCTTGTACATTTAATATTTTAGGACCGAGTCGGAAGTCGGAAGTGACACGTTTTATGAGGCATATTAAAAAGGGGTTGAAAGAACTTTGAGGTAGGAAACATTATCTTTTATACATCATGTCATAGTTATATGATTGTGTGGATGTCATTGTTTAATGTACTTTATTAATCAACATTGTTTGCCTAAAGAGGGGCAGTTAGTGCCACAGGTGCACTTACACCAGGAGATGGTGAGAGTCCAACCAGTGTAGATAGTGGGTCTGCGCCCTACTCATGCATACATGATGATGATGTGTTTATATTGTTCATTGATTGATGCATACATGGCACATATCATATTTACTTTTCACATTTTCTATGAACGATAGCATGTTTCTGCTGGGATTCCTTGGAATCTCACCCTTTTTTTAAAAACAAACATCTTAGCGGGTGCCAGTGGGACGAAAGGCAAAGGCGAAGACGCTGAGAAGTGATTGGCACGTGTCTCAAGGCAAGGTCGAAGCTAGTGGTTATGATTAGTTTATACTTAAGATATTTTGGGGAATCTTGTAAATATTGAAATTTCTGCTGTATTCTATATTTTGTCTACGAACAACTTTGGGATTGTAAACGAATATTGTTATCAGTATATATATACTTTTCTGTATGCCCATAAAACTCCGTCTTTATTACTTTTCGATTATCGAAATGGAAATGGGTGTTGACACCCTTGATCTTAGTTACAACAAACTTTCTTGGGAAATTCCTCCACCATATCTAATTTGTCTTTTCTCAATCATTTGAACCCCTCATTCAACAATTTCAACGGTCAAATTCCATTGGGAACCCAAATTCAAAGCTTTGATTATTGGAGTTTTGTTGGCAATCCTAGAGTTTGTAGAGATCCTCTTCCAACAAAGTGCCCTAAGAAAGAAGAGACATGCGACTCAAAGCAGCTAGTTGAAGGAAATGAAGATGACAACTTTTTGAAGTCATTATATCTTGGGATGGGAGTTGGATTCACAATGGGTTTTTGGGGAGTTTGTGGTTCTCTCTTCCTCAACAGGGCATCGAGACACAAATTTTTCCGGTGGTTTGATTATTTGGTAGATCAAATTTATGTTATTGTGGCCCTCTGTTGGAAAAGCTTTGGTTGAATATCAGCAAAAAAATTTTCCTTTGAGGTAATAAACTAATGTCCTTGTTTTAAAATTGTTATTGTTCAAAAGAGGGTTTATTTTTGTTCTTCTTGCCAAACAAATTTTGTTCTTTTACTGATTATGTATGATCTTGTTTATTGTTCAATATGTTCTATGCAATATCCTGAATTTTGGAACTGAAGGCTTTGGAATAAGTCTAAATTAAGTGGACTGTTAAGTCTCGGTTTAGCAGGTGTCTCGAACCTATTCCCTAACGTTTCTTATATCAGTGAGGTATTAAAGGGAATAAAATGGTGAATTAAAGAGTATGAGAAATTTGTATACAAAAATGAAATTAACTCTTGTGTTTTCTAGAAAGCCCAATATTGAGGTCCAAAGTAGAGGAATATAAGAAAATAATATTTGGCCAATACTAATGTTAATTTTGGTCATGGAATATTAGAAATTAAAGGTAAACAATGTTTTTGGTGAAATAGTTTATGAAGCAGTGAGTTTGTCATGTGATTTTGTATGATCAAATGATGAGCAAAAATTATAAGATTTTACAAGATGAAAGTAGACATCATAAGCTTTAATTTGATAGGCCATATGAATTAATTAGAGCTATATACAAAAAGATATGAATTTTTGAAATTAGCCCAGAAAAACTGAAAATTTTCTGGAACAGTATTCAAAGAAATTAATTCTGGGAATTTTGTGCTTCCAATTGATAAAATTTTATATTTTTCCTTGAAACTAGACTCAATAAGGGTTTTATAGATTTTGGAATCACTCTAATTAGATTTTTCTAGAATTAGTTATGATTTTTCAAAATTTGGGCAGAAATCTGCCAAAAGTTTATAAAAATCCGAAATTATTGAAAATTAAATTAATAATTAAATATCATATGATATTATAATATAAACATCATCTTCCTCCTATCTTCAGCCCAAAACTGACGTGAACAAGCTGAAATAAGAGAGAGAAATTGTGAAATTTTAGAGAGAGAAAAAGGGAGGAAAAAGCTTACAAGGGTAAATGATTTCTTCGGTAAATCAGTTCTTAATGCGTATAACTTCATTCTTAAACTTCATTTTCATATGATTCAAGGTTTGGAGGCTCAAATTTGGATGTTGAGCACCTAGGGCTTTCAGCCAAGTCAAGGAAAAGCAAGTGGGAGCTTGGGGTAACTTCCAAACCTTCGTATATTGACTATTCTAGCTGTTGTGGGCAATTTAATCGGTGAAATTTCGCCGGATTGCGTTGGTTTTAAATTTTGGAAAGGTGTATGCCTAGGGGTTATGCTGCCAAAATTGGGTGTAAATGGTAGTTGTAACCTAATGTAATAGTTAATAAAGTGGTTAGGAGTAGAAAGAAACATGTCTGCGGAATTGGATTTCGGAAACCCCAGTTTTCCCTGGAATATTGAGGATTTCGGCTAGCTTTAGAAATGGCCCTTAGAGTTGGATTTTCAATGATTTGATGGTTTCATTGAGTTCAGGAGCGAAAATTAGGTGGGTTTACAGTTAGTCATTTTTTCGGGAAACCTCGAAAAAGCATAATTACTAAAACCCCCTTGCAACACTGAAATAAGGGCTGCCAAGGGTATTCTCATCTTTTGGCAGTGAATTTGATAATTCCGAGTCTAGAAATGGATTCCTTGGGTGAAAATATGTCAGGATAGCCCATGTCAAAATTTCGATAAAAGTACAGTCGGACCAGGTACTGCCGGGCCAGGTCCCGGGGGCATTTTGGTAAATTTTCATAATAGGCTCATATTACCACCAGGAACACTATGGAAGTTTCTAAATGGTATATTTGCAATTGTAGGATCAAGTGGAGAGCCGAGCTACGACATGCTTTACAAGGTACGTGTTTCGAGGCGGAAAAAGGGTTAAGGTAGATGACTTACTTTACTTGCATGTATTTGATATCTTTGCTTATGTAGTGATGTATGTGATTGTTTTACTTGATTGTGTAGAGCATATTTGAATAAATGAAGCTCTATTTCTGTTTTTGTTGTGGCCATAGTTTTGTTACATGAAACATTGAGCATGCAGAAATATCATTATGGGGCATACATCTAGTTGAAGCTAACATGTCATACACATAACATATATCATGCATGCATTATGGTATCTGCTTTCTAGTGAGATTCTCTCGAATCTCATCCTCCCCTACCAACAAATTAGGCAGGTGAAAACAAGTGGGGTAATGAAAGCAGAGAAGAGAAACACACGGGAGAAATGCAGTGGTGGAGTGAAGATGGGAAGAAGTATCCGTTTCACTAGGATGGGTTTAGACACCCCAGTATCCTTGTGCGGCTACCTTTATCGTAAGTATCATGCACGAACCCTTATGAGGATTTTCTGTAATCATGCACATATTATCAGTATATTTATGTTATTCATGTGTTGCCCACCGAACCACACAATAATATTCTGATGCAAGTCCAAAATAAGTAAGGGCATGACATTCTGTCTTCGGGATGCATGTGTAGGAACAAGCATTGGATACAGCTCTTTTTAGCACTGAATAATGCTTTTTTGCTTCAAATATTGAATTATCTGTGTTAATGTCATGTTGTTATTCGTGTATGTGTGTTGATGTCATGTTGTTAAGAAGCCATTGTTTGCATAATTTTCCATGTCATATATATGATTGTACTTCAAAATTTATATCATTTTCTCTTTCAATGGAGTATTCCTTTTTTGTCATAATTATGTCTTCAAAAATGGTTCAAACGTGTTTATTTGTAATAATTAAAAAAATTATATGCAAGTGCACACGCATACATTGATGAGTAGTACAGTATAACTATAACTAGAAGAACAAATAAGAAAACTAAGTCATTTTTTTAATCTTATAACTAGTCATATTTAGACAACTTGGTTTATGAAAAATAGTGGATATAAATATAAGGTTTGTGAAATACTTTCACATAAATGAAATTTGGTTAGTTTTCCTTGATTATTCACACATATTTAGCATTTCCCAATTAATTTAGTTATATAGGAAATATTGATAGGATAGGATTATATTTAGAAATAATTATTCGATGATATCAATTTACTATTGGCAAAAAAAAAAAAAAAAGATGATATCAAAATACCAACCACTGTTATAAGCATACAGTGACAACCTAGCTAAGTAAACAAGGCTACGAACACACGAAGTTCAAATCTTGGAATTACGGTTAGTTAGTTGTAAATTGCATCAATTTAGAACATTAATATGAGCCATATCATAAACAATAGTTTATCCTTCTCTAATATATGTAGCTCAAGTGACTGCTCTGTTTGGTTATCAAGAGCTGGCCCTGTTTTAAGATTTCAGGTGTAAGTGTAACAATTAAAACGAAAGGCATATGAGTGTTGTAATGTGTAAGATTTATATGTATGTTGGCTTATTGGATATTAATTAATTTGGATGTTTAAGATATCAAAATTTATAACTTACAACAGTGAATCATTATAACATTATGTCCGACACTAGATTTGCTCTGCTCTATTTTGGTTTTTAATTAATGTTTGAAATAACAGAGTCATGACTTGGTTGGATTATGTATTCAAATAATCTGTTAGTCGAGAGCTTGCTCCTACATATGAATGTCGTGTAATTTTGAGAGGTTATGAATACTGCAATTGGTAAGAGAATGTTGAGAACAAAATCCAATATTCTTTCAATTGAGAATGCACTTGAAACTTCCACTGTGTTTCTTTGTTTTGACCTAACCTCTTCACTTGCTTCCTTTACTTGTCACTTGACAATAGAATGTGGCATAAAGTTTTCATGATCTATTTTCTTGGGGGAGACCTATCAGATTTCAGATGCCTCCTTCTCATTGATCATCACAATTTCAGCAAACAATTTGGCTTACGTGTTGAGTTGAGGATGCTGCCTTTATTCTACACTTTCAATCATACAGATCATGTTACTGCACGCAAACACAGTTATGCCAGCTTCAATGCACGCTTCAAGGCAAGAGCTTCAGTCATGAATGCTGATATAGATTTAATTTTATCAACAAAACCCCATTTAAAATCACCTAAATCGTCATGGCATATGAATGATATGAACTGTGCAAATTTCATTATATATATTGATATTTGTTCTTTTCTTCTTCTTTTAACATTCTAATGAAATCCTCGAGGTCTCTCACATTCAGGAATCAGGAGATCTGTCCTGTTTTTTCCCCCTCTGGCAATAGTTATCTGGTTTTACCATTCATTTACAGAGAGTAGATATGTTTAAATATGGAAATTTACTATAATTTGAGTTGGAATTGCCCTTGACTTTCTTTTCTTTATGGTTCTTTTCTTAATGTTGGGCCCATAATGCATGAGAAATGATCTAATAGAAAATGCCTACCTTTAATTAGAGGCCCATTCTTGAATCCTGAATATCAATTAAGTAGAAAGATGGCTTTGTTATTGGGATAACTTGTCATTGGCATCTTGTTCTTTATAAGCATTCCTAAGAACCCCTTAGAGTTTTTAATATTTCCAATTTTCTTTGATTTCCTCATGTATTAATTTGGCAAAATTCCAGAAAAATACCTTCAAAATATCAAAATCCTAAATTAGTTTTGTGTTCGTTTGTGATAGCTTATTTTTGACTTATAAGTGTTTATAATTCGTGATTTACAGTATACGAGGTAAGTATGTGAAAGGAGTTTTGTCTTGACTTACGTAATAAATGCTTATTTCTAAAAAATAAGCTACTCCAAACATAGCTTTTGTTTCCTACAATAATTTAAGCATTGATTGCACTTGATTAACAATTGACAACTCATTTTAATAGGAAATCACTAATTTGGGATTTTTAAATTTTGAAGGTATTTTTCTGAAATTCTCCCTAATAACTTTCCCAACTTTTTTTTTTGTAAAAATATCCAAAGATGTTTAATTCCATAGAAAATGATGTTTGTCAGAAATTGGCAAAATCTTTTTCACCAAAGTAAATTGAAAGAGATGATAAGAGTGGAAGCTCCTCGGTGGGTTCCAATAATGTTTGCCGTCGACTTGATTTAGATTAGGTTGAGTCCTGATAAATTTTGAAACTTTGATATTCACCAGAAAATAGTTGATTAATGCAATTCCATGAAAATGATATTTGACAGAATTGGCAAAATCTCTTTCATCAAAGGACTCAAATTGGGTATAGTTTGGGGCAAAGACTTCACAAGCATAATGGATGGGGCAATTTTTAGGTGAGTTCAGTTACGGGCTTATTAAAGTTAAACCATGCCTCTAAATTCAAAGAACGTTTAGAGAGATGTTTACACATTACTTACTAATATTATCTTCATATCAATAGTAAGATTTGAAATCAAGACCTATAAGTGAATCAGCCTTCGTTGGCTTCATTAAGTTTTTGTGTACATATATACATATTTGAAATATTATTCTAGTTCATTTATCAATTTAAATTTTAAAAAATATACTAAATAAATAAGTTTACTTAATTAAAAAAATTTAAAATAATATTTAAAATGTTTAAAATATATGCATTCAATTTATATACATGGTCAATTAATGATTCTCAGCTAATGGAAATAAAAAATAGAAGAGATGTAATATGTAATACTACTGAATTTTTAATTTTTTATCCGCAAACGTTGATATTTTGAAAAGATATATCTTTTTTTTTTTTTTTGAAAAGTTTATGTAAACATAATTTTTCAGGCTGCACTTATGTATTTGCAATTTTTTATCCGCATAATAATTATCTCCAAATAAATTTCAACATAAATCAGACTTATGATGCAAAAATGAATATTTGTTCCAACGTAATATATATAATTGAACTCAAGGCATTAAAAATTGATTTGCTCATTTCATAGCTAAAAAAAGATAATTCTATTTTATTTCAATAAATTAAATATTAGATTTATGTTTGAATTATCTATAAATCTATTGATTATTTAAAAGAAGTGACATCGAGAGACCTCTACCATCCAGCATGCCCTCCTCTAGAGATAACAATATCATAACAACTAAAATAGAGCTAAAAAATAAAATATGCACTAGAGATAACCAGTAGATACTAGATAGTTAGATTGACCAAAAAAAAGATACTAGATAGTTAGAAGTTACAAAATATTTTGAAATATTAAGATGCAAAATAAAATATTTTAAAAATAAATATATTATGAATAAAGAGATTTCAAAATATTTTTGAAACCTTATCATGTTGCATCCCCTAAATTATTACTCCATCCGGTCCTAAATTTAAGACAAATTTTACTTTTTTTGGAGGGATTAAGGAAGTTAAATAAATTACTTAATCATATCATTGGTTGTGTATCTTTATATTATATATCAATTTATTAGTTAAGCTAAATAGTTTGGAGAAAAAAATATAAATATAATTACTCTAAGCTAATTTAATTAGCTTCTTTAATTTCTCCAAAAAATTAAATTTATCTTATATTTAGGATCGGAGGTTCCCATATTCTACTCCTCTAATTTGATTAGCCTCCCCACTATTAATCATCTTTATAAATTAAAAATTATTTTTATATTTTAAAAAATATTCTGGGCGGGTCCTTAAGCAATTGATTCTCCAGTAAAATGTTCCAAAAAGCAAAAGAATGAAATAGATACATCCCTAATTTGACCAAGTCCATTCCTAAAAGGTAAATAGAAATTTTTGAAGCATATCCAAGAAATGGTTATATCACTTATTTGGCCAGGTCCATTCCTGAAAGATAAATAAAACTTCTCAAAGTATATCTCAAGTTCTCAACATGTTGTCTTTCATGCCTTGGGCTCTTAAAGCTGTCAATCTTCTTTATCAAAGAGTTTTTTTTATATCTCATATCTCATGCTCCAAAATACATTTTAGAAATTCATGCATTTATTATGCAATAATTTTAAATTTTATTAATCTATAATTTTTGAACTTATTATCCCGCGTATCACGCAGGGTTAGTTGAAATTAAAAACATCACCCTAAGTCCCGAACTATTGCCTTCAAGATTTACCACGTCATTGGTGTTGATAATATGAACTGAACAGTGAACATCACAGGTCTAAATAATAATTTATGGGGTATTTTTTAGGGGTGGGCATGGGCAGGGTTAGGCAGGGCGAGACCCCTGACCGATGTCTTGCCCGAAGGATGAACGAGCTACATTTTGCAGCCTGATGTCCGGCCTTGCCCGCTAAAAGCCCTAACCATTTTGGGCTGGGTAAGGGTGGGTTGGGCAGGGTGGGCTTCCCTGTCCAAGTGATAACGCCTTATATTGTCCACTTATGAAAAAATAATTCCTTGTGAATTTCATAAACATTCATGTAGTTACTAACACCATATATGTCTTAACTTCGCCCTAAGTAATATAAACTTCAAATACATTCGATGATTTCATATATTGGGATATTTCAAAATAAGTTTACAACTTGAGTCTTAAAATTAAAAAAATACCATATGTCTTAACAAATATCCATACTTTAAAAATTAAACAACATCCATAATCCATTATAAATAAGAAAACAAAATGATTGTAATTAAAGACGTGAAGTCAAAGTACTTTGCATCAATTCAATGTCTCAAAAGTTGATCAAATGATGAAGCATCTGGAAAGAAAATAAAAAGCAACTATAATTTAATACAACACAAAGTAAAGAAGAAAGGAAGAAATCTACTTGTAAATAGTGTTTAGTGGTTAGGGCAAAATAGAGAGGATCAGAAGAATATTATACAATAGACAATATATATTTTGAATAAAAATATATATATGAAATAATATTTAATTGATATGAAATTTCATATTTTAAATAAATGAAAATAATTTTTAGGGCAGGGCCAAATGAGCAGGGCAGCACCCCTTTCTCGATGCCCGGCCCTGCCCGGTTATTAGCCCGCCCAAAGCTGCCCAAAATCTTTTCGGGCCACTTTTTTAGGGCTGGGCTGGGTAATTTTTTGTAGGGTTAGGGTGGGCGCACCGGGTTACTGGGCACCATGCTCACCCCTAGTATTTTTCTTAATTTTAGAGCTAAAATTTAAATTCATAAATGACCACTAGTTGAATGGTCTATTTGCTTGAGCCTATTTGGGTCCATGGTGAAAGGCCAAAAAAGCGTTTTTTTTTTTTAAAAAAAAAGCATAGTGGTGGTGAATGAACCGGTTTGGGTTCATGTTGCAACCCACTGCGCTTAAGTGGCCAACGTAGCTTCTTCCAGAAGTTTAACATCTTGGGATTTTCTTTGCGCGGCGAGCGTTCACAGTGGATGGGGAGAGATCACTGAGGTCAAGGCTAGAGAAGAAGAGAGGGAAAGTTACAGTGTCGGCACCGTTCACAGTGGATGGGGAGAGATCACCTGTAACCGTCAATGATTGAAGAAGAAGACTCCCTCAAAGCTTTCGCTCTCCCTCTAGTTCTCTTTCTGCAATACTTTCAGTGATTGCTACCTCCTCTCTCAAATTGTCGGCCACTCCCTTATCTCTTTGTAGCTTTTTCTTTTCTTTTCTCAAAGGTCAACAATTCCAACTCTTCCCATTAATTTTTTTCCAATTGCTCCTTGTCAAAAAATGTTGGCCACTCTCTTCTTAGTCAAAGAATTCAAAGTCAATAGAAACTCATCTTTCACCCTCACACCACGTGATTAAAATTAAACTAATCCAAGAGACAAAATCAATATAAAATGAAGACAGTATAAGAGAGAGAAAGGTATGTCTTCTTGCTCTAAATTGGTAGAACATGAGTTATGAAGACTAGGAATATTATAATTGAAGAAATGGTTGTCACGTTCTTATATATGCATTCTAATTTAAATATAAATTAATTTATTTTTAATTAAGTACTTTAGTATTTTTTTTTAACAATAATTTATTTTTTTATTTTATCAAATTTTATTTATATTTTTTCACTTCAATTATCACAATATATACAAATAATATATATATATATATATGTAGTATTCAATAAGATTCATGCTATTTTTAGTCATTTTCCATCTAAACGAACTTTTCAAACATTAATCTAAACAGGTTCAAGGTTAGAAAAAAAGCTACTTTTGCCACCTCCAATCCAAACACACGTTATATTTACAATCTAACTTTTATCCTATCTGACTTTTACAAAAATCATATTACAAAAAAAGCTACTTCTTTACCGCTAATCCAAACAGACACTTTGTCTCTTGGGGGAAAAATCAAATGTTGCTTAAGCAACGTTTACATTTTGAAGAGTTTTCAAACGATTTATTTATGGAAATTGAAAAAGAAGATAGGAATGGGAAATAATGTGAAAATGGATCTATTAATGTTTCAATTTTTCTTCAGAAGGACGGGATTTTTTTTTTTTTGGATCTGAAATACAGGTAACTTCAAAGTATTTAGAAGACTTGACTATTAAAAAAAACGCGGTTATAGATTTTTTTAGGCATATTTAAATGTTTGTTTTATTTTCCAGGACCTTAGTTACCTAAGGGTATTTGGTTTAGTAGTAGATTAGGTAAACTACAATAGTTACCAAAGGTACTTGATCTAATGGTAGATTAAGTAAACTTTAAAGAGGGCGAACTAAATTTAAATCTCATATTGTTTATTAAAATGCTCATGAAGAGATCCAAGTGGTCCAAAGGTATAAAAAAAAAAAGAAGAAGAATCCTTAAGAAAGAACTTAGAAATTGTAAAATGATAAATCAAGTTTCTTACCAAGAGTTGATTAGAAAATATTGAAACTTGATAAGCAATTCTCAACTTATTTTTTAGGAAATACCTGATTTATTATTTTATAATTTCTAAGTTCTTTTTTAAAGATTTTTCCTAAAAAAAAATTTCAGTGTTTATAAAGGCCTACTCATGTTCTACTTCTCGAAGGGTATATTTTGATCGTCACACCACTACGAAAAGATAATCACACAACACCAAAAATTCGCATAGCAGAAAATGATATTTTTGACGAAATTGGCAAAATATCTTTAACCAAAGGAAAATTGAAAGAGAAAATAAGAAGGGAAGCTCCTTGGAAGCTCCTTTTGGTTGGTTCCATTAATTTGTGGAAAGACTGAAATAATTGAGTGTAGTTTGGGATGAAGACTTTGCAAGCGTCATGGATGAGACCAAAAATAAAAGTATAGCAGTATAATTGAACTCAGGATACAAAAAAAATACATTGATTAATTTTCTCATTTCATTACAAAAAAAATAAAAGATAAAACAAATTATTTTTTTTTCAATAAATAAATATTTTTTTAATGTTTGAATAATTTGCAAACATTCTCGTTTGAAATTAAAGGTCTAAGTAATAATTTATAGGGTATCTTTCTTACTTTAAAAGCTAACGATTGTATTTGTAAATAACCTCTAGTTGAATGGTCTATTTGCATTTTGTGGTGAACAAATTATCTATTTTCTCGCAAATAACCTTTTGAAACGTTCAAACAATTTGGTTGTGAAAATGAATGTATTAATGTTCCAATTTTTCCTTCAAAAGACAAGAAGACTTGGAGGTATTAGAAGACTTGACCATGAAAAATAAACTTTACTATATCCATTTCAAAGAAATAATTTACTTATAGGTCCCAGGTAAAAAATTTAAACAAAGAGCCAACGCATGCATTAAAAAATGACAAGACTATTTTACAGCGAAATCAAATTTAACGGATAAATTTGAGAAATACAAAAGAGTACTCTTTTAAGTGTTAATTCAACTCCTTTTTCTTTGAGGATTTTTTTTAAAATCATATTAAAAAGGTTGAACGTTCCTTTTCATATTTTTTTTTTAAAGAAACTAGTAACCTTTCACATAAAATAAGGTGCCTTTTAATTCTGTATAAATAATAGTTTTAAATATTCTTTATAACCTTACATAACAACAAAGTGACTGTGGCTCCCATGCAGTTAATATTGTGACGGTAAAGAACAAAGGATCTACCGCTCGTTTTTGGGTTCAACTGATGAAGGGGTCAGACACTCTCACCAATGGAAGAGGGTTCAAGTTTGGGGAAGTTCACTTAGTTGTAGTCCATTCGAGGTGCTAGGGGAGACATTCCAACTTGGAGCCCTGCCCTTGGATCGTAGGTGAATCTAACCCCTTTTCTAAAATTTATTTACCAAAAAAAAAAAAGAACAAAGGATCTGGATTTGTCAATGAAGATTGGTGAGACGCGCAAGAAAGAAGCTCCTCCGTGTGGATTCCATCCAATGATTATGAGTACATATTATGATTGAGTTACTTTCTCCAATCCTAATTATAAGACAAAGTTGACTTTTTGTAGAAATTAAGGAAGATAATTAAATTAATTTAAAGCATTTATATTTATATTTTTTTCTCCAAACTAATTAGTTGACTAATAAACTAATATATAATCTAAAGATACATAACATATGATATGATTAAGTAATTTATTTAGCTTCCTTAACCTCTCTAAAAAAATTCAACTTTATCTTATATTTAGGACTAGAGGTAGTATTTGATTTGGAAGGAAGACTTTTCAAATGCAGTAATTAAGTGTATTTGTCTTTTTTCCCTCAAAATTTTGTGGCATTTGTCTAGTATAGGTGGTGGGTGATTATGGATGCATTTATGTCACAGAAAAAAGATTGGAAGAATTCAAATGGTTAGGAAAATGACATGCATGGAATATTTAGTATTTGAAATTAGATTTCCTTTATCTTCGAATTTCCAACTTTTTTTTATATTTTATATTTTCAGAACTTATTTATATACCATGGATAGAGTACTTTGAGGAGATCATTCTAGTCAAATCAAACACAATGAGGAGCTTCCCTTCACAAATTTCATCCGTTTTACTGCTCTTGCTACTTGCAACAACATTCAACAATAGCACATGTAATACGAGCAAGGAAGTTCGATGCAATGAAAATGATCAAAACATACTTTTGATCTTCAAACAAGGAGTCGTGAATTCTTCAAACCAACTCTCTTCATGGACCAGTCAAGAAGATTGCTGTTTATGGGAGGGAGTTCATTGTGACAACATCGCTGGCAGAGTTACAAAGCTTGATCTAGCCAATCATGAATTACAAGGTGTGATTGATCTCTCTCTTCTTCAACTTGAATTTCTCAACTTTTTGGATTTGAGCCACAATGATTTCACAAGTGTGTGTATTCCACCATGCCAAGTCTCTAAGTTTCCTTTACATAGAGACAAATCAAACAACCAATCAATCGCCACCTCTTATACTCCATCAGCAAATTTTTCTGCTCCTCTTCATTACCTTGACTTTTCATATAATTCCATGGCACTAAATGATCTTCGCTGGCTTTCTCAACTTTCCTCAGTAAAATATCTTAACCTTAGTGGCAATGATATTGGAAGTGAACCCGAATGGCTCCAGCATGTGGCTATGCTGCCTTCACCATCTGAATTGAGCTTGGAAGGTTGTGGGTTGAGAGATTTTCCATCCTACAACTATGTCAATTTTACATCTCTTAAAGCTCTTGATCTTTCATACAACAATATCAGCTTAAAATTACCTGATTCATTCTTTAATGTCACCAAAGACATCTCTTCTATTGACCTTGGTTACAACAATTTCCATGGTGGATTACCAATAGCCTTGTTCAAGCTTCCAAACCTAAAGTATTTGTCATTATCCAATAATAAATTTGAAGGATCAATTCCATCAATTGTTGGAAACCTTTCTTCTTTAATTTCATTGGATTTGTCCAACAATTATTTCAGTGGAAATCTTCCAGAAAGCGTTGGACAACTCCTTAAGTTGAGTGATTTACGCATTGCTGGCAACTCTTGGGCGGGTGTCCTTTCAGAGAGGAATTTTGCCAATCTAACAAGCTTAACATTATTGGATTTGAGTTCAAGTGGTTTCAGATTTGACTTTGATCCCGATTGGGTACCACCATTTCAACTCAGTTCTTTCAGTTCAGAAAATACAAGCTTAGGTCCCAATTTTCCAGTATGGCTATACACACAAAGGTCTCTAAAAGGGCTGGGGATTTCTAGATCAGAGATTTCAAACGTTGATGCAAATATATTTTGGAGCTTCATAGCAAGAATTGATGTTATTGTTGATCTATCAAACAACTTCATCAGTGGAGACATATCCAATGTGACACTAAACTCACAATTTATATTTTTAGAGTATAATAATTTCACTGGAGGCCTCCCACGCATATCAGCACATGTCTATGACTTTCATGCATCTCACAACTCCTTTTCAGGATCTATTTCGCCATTATTGTGTCATCCACAGAGTAATGGGAAAAACATGTTGTCTTACTTGGACTTATCATACAATCATTTAAGTGGGATACTTCCTGACTATTGGGCAAATTGGAAACAAATAAGTTACCTTAACTTGCGGACTAATAAGCTAACCGGTAAGCTTCCTCCCTCCATGGCCTCATTGAATCTTGAGGCATTGGTTTTGCGTGATAACAATTTCTTTGGAAAATTCTCATTAGACCTATCAAACTGGACAAATTTGCAATTCCTTTCTCTAGAGGGAAATCAATTTTCTGGGAGTTTGCCAAACCTCATGGCTCAAAATTTGTTAGCTATTAATTTTAGGACCAACCAATTTATAGGCAATATTCCATCACAATTGTGCAACCTTTCTTCTTTGACAATACTTGATCTTGCTGAAAATAAGCTTTTTGGATCCATACCTCATTGCCTATATAACCTCACGCCTACAAATTTTTTGGCACACTGGGATACTGAAATGATAGAAGTATTTACTAAAGGAAGAGAATTAGACTACAAATTTGATCGTGTTGATTATCTTAAAAGTGGCGTTATTGATCTTTCTACTAATATCTTGTCTGGAGAAATTCCTAAAGAATTGTTTGGTACAAGTCAAATTCAAACCTTGAATTTGTCTCGAAACCAGTTGACTGGAAAGATTCCTACAGAAATTGGAGACGCGACAAATTTGGAATCTCTTGATCTCAGCTACAATAGACTTTCTGGAGAAATTCCTTCCACCATTTCTAATTTATCTTTTCTTGCTTATTTGAACCTCTCATACAACAATTTCTTTGGGCAAATTCCATTGGGAACCCAAATTCAAAGTTTTGATTCTTGGAGTTTTGTTGGCAATCATGAACTTTGTGGAGATCCTCTTCCAAGGAAGTGCAACAAAAAGGAAGAAACTCATGACTACTCAAAACCAGCTGAACCAAATGAAGATGACAACTTTCTAAAGTCATTATATCTTGGTATGGGAGTTGGGTTTGCAATAGGCTTTTGGGGAGTTTGCGGTTCTCTCTTCTTCATTCGAGCTTGGAGACACAAATTTTTCAGAAGGTTTGGTCACTTGGTAGATCAACTTTATGTTTCATGGGCTCTCTGTTTCAAAAGATTTGGTTGAATATCTATCACAAATTTCCCTTGAGGTAATAAATACCTACCTTAATTTTTCAAGTTTTGTTATTATTTGAAACAGGCTCCATTTCCCATTTCCTTTTATCTTTCTTCTACTACCTTCTATTCTCAATATAATATCTACTAAACTAATTTGGGTATATTAAGAAAATTAGTTGAATTTGTTACTGTATTTGCCAAAAATGTGTATTGATTTTCCTAAAATGCCCTCTTAAATTATTTACATTGAAACTACCCATTGATACAAACTCCTTAACATGTACAATTTATAAAAATAGTTTAAAAAATGATAAATATAGAGGTCAAAGTGGATTTAAGACTTATATATTTATAATTAGGACCAAATCAAACCCCTCAACTTACTCTTATCCTAGGTACTTGCTAAAAAATTATATTCTTAGCTAATTATGTTTTATCTTGTTCATTTTTCAATATGGTTCCACTACTGGAGGCAAGTGAAATATCCATCATTACTCTGATCATTGCTCTCAAAGATTGAGTTCTGCCTCAAGGAATAAGGAGTTTTGCTACAGTTACGCGTGGTCAAAGATTCTGATGTTGCCTATTGAATGTCCTTTTGTTATCTTAAATTTAGTGACTTGTGAGTAAGAGAACATTTTGTAATAATAATTATTAGTGTGTATATGTGTTTCATGTTGTCAAGAAACCGTTGATCAATAGTCTTCCATGTGCTATATGATATTGTAATTTAAACTTTAATCCTGAGTTTTGGGTTAGAACCAAATAAAAAGATATGGTGCCTCTGTATCTAAGATTTCAGGTGTTAGTTTAACAGTTATAACGAAAAGGCATATGAGTGTTGTCATCTGAAAGATTTACAAGAACATGTTATTGGACATTAATTTTGATGTTTAAGATATCAAAATTTGGAATTTGCAACAGTTATGAGGATATAATAATATTTTGTCTGACACTTGAGATGCTCTGTCTCATTCTGTTTTGTTCTGTTTGAAAAAACAAAGTCATGCCTTGAGTTAGGTTTTGTAATCAAATGATGTCTCATTTATTAAATATATAATGAACATTGCATAACAAAGTTTCCTCATTTTAAGTAATGAACTTTAATGTTATATTCCCAACACGATGCTTTCGTTGTTGCTTATTGCTGCTCATAATATAATACCTTTCCTTTCAACTAAACCACACTCAGAGTGAATTATATTGAGGCACAATGACTTGCTTGTTTAAATATTGTTGATAATCTTACCTAAAAACAATTTATTGTAACTCCCACGAAGTTAAAATTGTAACAGTTACAATTGTAAGTGGAGATGATGGTGAGATGGACAAGAAATTTGAGCAAAAAACAGATGGACAAGAAAGAAGATAAGAAGATCCTCCGTGTGGGTTCCATCCATTCATATGCACATACTATGGTTGAGACTTGAGTTTAATTTGGGATGAAGACTTTATAACTCGTCAGAATGTTCATATTCCTTTTTTGAAATGTTTAAATAAGTTTGGCTATGGACATTGAAAATGAGGACAATAATGGAATTTGGTTTGTCGTTTCCATTGATGAGCTGACGAAGATTTTGGAAGAAGACTTTTCAAATGTAAGTATTATGTATCTTCTTTGCTCAAAAATTTAATTCCCGGAAATCCAATTTTTCTTATAACTATTATCCTTAAATATTTTAATTTTTTTAATAATTCTTAGACATAAATCATTCCTCATGATCACAAATCAGTCGTTAAAATATTTAAATAATCTCTATATCATATTCTCACATCAATTACCCAATTTTATAAATTAAAGTTTTACCTTTAACATACCTATATTCATAAAATCATCAATATCAACCTTCTAGAACAATTAAATCTCTTTTCTAATTTATATGAGTATAACCTAATTGTTAAACAATATTTGAAACCTCTACATAATTAAAACCATATTAAACTCTAATTTTTAATATCAAATTATAATTTATAATTTCATATAACACAAAAACTACAAAACTAAACCGATTAGAATTTCAATAATACCTTCAATAATCAAAATAAATTATTTAAACCAACTTTAATCTGTAAAAACATCCTATAGAAACTAATTTATGGCTAGTTTATAAAATAAATTGATAATAAAAGCATAAATCAATCAAATAATAAATCTAAACGGATTAAAATTAATTATTAATTATTCTCTACATTTCTACAGTACTCAAAATTTATCTAAAATCTTATCCCCAAATTATTCTCTAACTAACAGAAAATTATTATCATAGGAAAAAGAAATTTATATAGAATATTTTTATAAAAGAAATTTTATGATTAAAAATAAATTTAAATATCTTATTAATCTCTAAACCGCTAAAACTGAGAGTTTACGACTCCTCTCCTACAGAAATATCACTTCATCGGGAGAGAGGAGGCACCAAAAGTGCCTCACGCTCCATTTTTTTTTTTTGATTACAAACTGGAAATCATCTAATACCTAATCAAAGACACAGAAATACCCCCTATACCCAGCCTATGTTCTTTCATCATTTTCCACCTCATGCATCTCAGGTGGAGGATGATCAAAAACACAAAAATTCCCTACAATCCCATGAGCAGATTTAGCTAATGTATCAGCAAAGGCTAGATCCTCCCGTGGGACATTAACAAAACAAACCTGCCAATCTCTTGCCATAAGATTCTTAATCTCATCAACAACATCTCTGAATGGGTAATCATATTCACAGCCCCTAATTGCCAGATTAATAGCCTCAATGCAATCAGAATAAAGACAAACCTTTCGGATTCCCCTCCACCAACATAAATGAAGTCCATGAATCATTCCTATCAGTTCAGCAATAGCCGGTGGAATAGCAATTAGTTTGCATGAGAAACCACAAAGCCACTTCTTATTTAGATCCTTCACCACTCCACCACAGCTACTCCTACCATCTCTCAAAACAGATCCATCCACCTCCAAAGAGAAGAAATCTTTATTAACATCCCGGCGGTTTTGTTGAGAAGATTGCCCCAAGGTAACGAAAGCTCCCATAGATACAAGGTTTTGGTCAGCGCACGCTCGGAAGAAAGAAGAGGCAACATTAATATCCTTCTCTTAACCGGAATCTCCAAAGAGCTTGTGACATCTTGCTACCCAAATATCCCAGCATACATATCCAAAAAGTGTCGACCATCTAACCTTCTTCGTAAAACCCTTGCCCGCCTCTTAAGTCAGGTTCCATTTGATCCAATCTGTACCCTCTAAAGAGACAAAAGTGTTCCATTGATCGTGTGCCACCTTGTTAATTGCATTTGAACAATCTCGAAGAAGATGCATGGAATCTTCCACTAGGTTGCATAAGAACGGACATAACTCTGAATCTTGAATTCCTCTACCTCGTAGCTGAGCCGTATGGGCCCTTCCATGTGCAACTAGCCACATAAAGGTCTTGATCTTCTTAGGAACAGACCATCTCCATAGCATTTTCCATACATTCTCCTCATTGCTATATGTACCTGCAGAAAGAAAAAAATATGCCGATTTCACAGAAAAATGACCATAAGAGGATGTCTTCCAGAAGAACATATCCTCTCCTCTCTCCTCACAGGGTGGGTGAGCACAGGTGATTCGGTCAATAATCTCTGATGAAAACCATCTCTGGAGTTTCCGTCTATCCCATTCTCCTCTACTTAGGACATAATCCACAACCCTTTCATTACGGTTAATACAGACCTCCAAACCCGGGACAAGATCAACCAGGGGTATATTAAGATTTGACCAATTTTCAAACCAGAAAGAGGTATTTCTGCCATTACCGATCCTCTTTCCCAAACCTTTTTTAAATTGATCCCATACCGCACATATTCCCCTCCACGTACTAGAAGTGATTCTCTTATTCCCTACCTCCGGCACCTCTCTATCATCACAAGTGTATTTAGATCTCAGAACTTTGACCCACAAAGCATTAGGATTGTTAATCAACCCCCAACAAAGTTTCATCAAGAAAGCTTTATTCTAATTTCTAATATTTCGGATCCCTAGACCTCCTTGCTTCTTCTCTTTCGAGACCACCTCCCAAGAAACCAAATGCATCTTTCTAACCCCATCCTGATCGCCCTACAGAAAGTTCCTGCTTTGCCGTTCCAAATCATTACACAAACCAATAGGAAGAAGCATAGTCTGCATATAGTAAGAAGGCATCGCCGATAGCACAGCTTTTACCAAGGTAGTTCTTCCAGCCATGTTTAAACACTTGCTCTTCCAGCCCGATAAGCGTTTCTGACATTTCTCAAAAATAGGAGCAAAGGTGACAGAAGATGCTCTCTTATGAAGAAGAGGTATGCTAAGTATTTCCCCAGATCTCCTGTAAGCCCTACTCCTAATCTCTGACTAAGCCATAAGGCTCTATTAAAATGAACATTCTTAGAGAAAGTCACTTTCGTTTTAGCTCTATATATCCTCTGGCCCGATACAATACAAAACTTCTCAATGCAGTTCAGCATCACATCAATCTGAGACTCAGAAGCTTTCCCAAACAATATTAAATCATCAGCAAAAAACAGATGGGATAACTTAGGCCCTCTCGAATTCAGCTGTATAGTCTCCCACTCTCCTTCATCCACCACATCCTGGATTATATGATTCAATCTTTCCATGCATAGAGTGAAAATATACGGCGACATTGGGTCTCCTTGACGGATACCTCTGGATGAAGTAAAGGAACGTGTAGGTTCACCGTTCCATAAGACCTGAAAAGAAGGGGTGGTGATGCAAGCCATAATGATTTTGCAGAGTTTGCCATCCAACCCAATAGCCCTTAGAGTATCAGCGATAAAAGGCCATTCTAAATGGTCATAGGCTTTCTCAAGATCCACCTTGACCGCTAACCATCCATTCTTCCTTTTCGTACTCCTCATAGAGTGAATCACCTCCTGTGCTATAATGACATTATCACTACTTTGCCTTCCTGCAATGAAACTACTTTGATGATGCCCGACCACCTTTCCCATGATTAATTTAAGTTTCTGGGCTATAACCTTCGTGACAATCTTATAACTCACATTACACAGAGAGATAGGTCTGAACTCCTGAATTGAAACCGGTTTCTCATTTTTGGGAATAAGCACCAGGTTAGTGTGATTGATGCTTTTAACACAAGATGGGGTACCAAAAATATCTTTAACCAAGGAAGTCACCGACCTTCGCATAACATCCCAGAACTCATGATAAACAAACGCCTGAATACCATCAGGCCCAGGCGCCTTAAAGGCTCCAAGATCAAAGACAGCAGCTCTGATTTCCTCTTCCGAAACCTCACCAGATAACAATCCCACCTCTTCTGTTGGTAAGGCAGGGAAAGTATTAATCGTAGCAAGAGAGTGATAGCTTCTTAGATCACTACGAAACAGGGCCATATAGTATTCTAGCGCCATTCTTTTAAGGTCATTTTGCTCAAAGATCTATTCCCCTTCTATATTCTTCAACCCCTCAATCTGATTTCTTCTTCTTCTAATGAGAGCCGAATCATGAAAAAACTTTATGTTCCGATCACCCCCTTTAGCCAGTTACACCTTGATTTTTCGAACCAAAGCAGCTCTTCTTGAGCTAGGGCTTTACTGTACTCTTTATGGAGCTCTTGTTCAACTTGCAAAAGATGTTGACTATCCCGTCTAGCTTTCGCTCTTTCTATTCCTTCCAGTCTTTGAACAATTCTACGTTTTTTCTGATAAATATTTCCCACTTTGAGCTTGTTCCAGTTTTGAGCTCTATTTCTGAACTCTGCTAACTTCTCTTGCCAATTCCCTGTACCCCAGCTATCTCTAACCACATCAGAGAAACCTTCTTCTAAGAGCCAAGCAGCTTGACATCTAAACGGAGCTCTTGGATTGTTAACAGCTCTATCAGGTAAACACTTTATAAAGAGAGGCCTATGGTCTGAACCAAACTTGCTTAAATGGTGAATTTTTGTTAAGGGAAACACCCTATTCCAAAGGTCATTTGCAAACCCCCAATCAATACGTTCCTTAAGGAAATTTCTCTCCCAAGTAAATTTTTGCCCTATAAAATCCACTTCAATCAGGGACGACTGATGAATACAATCAGAAAATTGGCGCATAGACAGAACATTTGGATCCGCCCCCCCTTTTTTATCCGAAGCCGATAAGTAGGAATTGAAGTCACCCACAACAAACCAGGGGCCCGACACATTATTACTAATTGAGATAAGATCAGTCCAAAGGGCTTGTCTCTTCACACGAGAGGGTTCAGCATACACGCCAGTGAGACAAATCACATTATTGCTTCCCAGCACATTGACATTCACATGAATATATTGGGTAGATGAAGATAAATACTTCACCCCCACACGGTCATCATTCCAGAGAACCCAGATACCTCCCGCATAACCAGATGCTTCAACTCTAATCCATTTAGAAAAACCTAACCGTCTCGACACTCTGTCTGCTTTCCAACCACTTACTCTCGTCTCCAACAGGAAAACAAGATCAACATCCCTATGCCTAATAATATCTTTTAAACGGCCAGGAAAAGTTCTCGCCGCCGCACCACGGCAATTCCAAGATAAGAAATTAATCATTAATTAACAAAACAGAGGAGAGAAAAGAACCACTTATCTGCTCATTCTGCTGACGCCACTTGCAACATCGCGACATCAACTTCGCCATCATCCATTCTTTCAAGATTATCCACTGGTGCGTGAATAGTTTCATCTTTATTCTCCGGGTTTCAGCCACTATCTCTTGCTCCAAAGTAGGGGACATTGTGTCCGGTGGAGCACTCTGTACAAGCTCTAAAGCTCCTGCGCACACACTGGGGTAGGGCCTCACAAGCATCGCCTCCTTCTCATCACGTAAAACTGCTTGCCGAGATGAGTCTTTGAAAGCTACAAGTCCCGCCCCTTCCATTACTTGTAGCTGGTCTAGTTTCATTGTCTTTGTGTGAGAAGATGACCCAAAGACCACACTATGCGTGCGACTTGAGATACCATTTTTTCTTTTGAATTCATGAGCTTTCAACTTCGGCTGGGACGCTGGGTTCTTTTTTATTATTGTCTTCAAGGCCTTTTTGGGAAGCTCTTGTGGGCTTAAATCTTCAACTTGCGTCTCACACAACCTGGGCCCAAAAGCTTCATTATCCAGCCCATTTATTTTCCCTTTATGCACACTCGTACCCGTTTCCCTATGGTTCGGCTCACAAATCTTCAAACTTGGCCCAGTAGCACCAATCTCCAGCCCATTAACGTTCCCTTCTTTCAACTTCTTCACCCGCTGCACATACTTCTTATCTCTGACAGCCACGTCACCTTTCACCATCTTCCCCTCCTTCTTCAAACCGTCTGCTTCCACTTCCTTCTTTTTGGAACTCGAGCTACCAACTCTCTTCACAGCTGAGTCAACTGATCTATCCGCCTTTCCCTTCCCTTTAGGTCCCATCATAGCTTCCTCTTTAGAACCGACCTCCCCCTCTGATTTACTTCTCCATTCTTTTAAACCCGCCTTGCTTGCAGCATTTTTCTGACCACTCATATGATCAGCACCAACGTTTACACTCTGCAGCGCATCATAACGGGTACTAATTTTTAGATTTTTCTCCTTACTCTTGTCACCCTCAGCTCCTAATTGTACCTGCTTTCCCTCTGGACCAGGTCTATTTGGCCTACGTTTGAAGGTTCTAGTAGCTTTCATCCACGCACCGAACTGTTCATCGGAAGGGACCCCTGGCACACTAACCAGTAAACTCCTCTCCGGTGAGTCCTCCTCCGGTAGGTTTTCCACCTGCTTCCCCATACTCCGATCATTTGTCTCCATTTCCTTCTCTTAGTTAATAATCTTCAATTGCGAACTCGAAACTTTCTGGACAACTTGTGGGCAATCATCTTGGTTGTGGCCATACCTACCACACTTGAAACAGATATCCTCTAAACCTTCATATTCGACTGTGAAAATCTTGGATCTCATAACAAATCTAGATTGGAGTTGTTTATTAAGGTCAACCTCAACACTAATCCTCGCAAACTTCCCCCTTTCCACTGTGGTGCTTGTGTTGTTGCTTTGTGCCAACGTGTGCATCTCAACCTTCAGTGTTCTCCCAATCAAATTCCCTAGTTCCCACATGCAATCAGTTGAGTAACAATGGATAGGAAGTGTCGGGACCCTTACCCAAATCGCTACTCTCCTTATTCGATTACAATACGGGTTGAAATTTGGGCTCCACCGTTGGACTGCCAGATAGTGCCCCTGAATTAACCAAGTACCATCAAAAAGAAGTTTCCTGCTCAGTTCATGATCATCAGACCGAAAAACATAGTAATTGTTAGGAAGGTCTATGAGTTCGAATTTTCTTGTTCTTAGATGCCAGGCAATCCTATCCTTCATCATTTCCAAGCTTGTAATTTTTCCCAACACGGTGACAATAAGAGCATCTTTCCAAGGCCAACATAGCTCTCTTAGTCTGTCATCTGGCATATTTAATTTTGGTAGGGTTTGGAGAAGATTCTTCTCAGCTTCCGATAGCTCTGGTGCTGTGTCATGTTCCTCACATAGCCATTCTTCTATAAGAGCATCAAAACTTTTATTTTCCACAATTTCATCTTTGCCCACAAGTTTCGACTTGTATGAGATCTGCATCTTCTGTACCACCAGCTTACTCTGTTCTAACTTTTGGTGCTCTGAATTCTGGCTAGCTTCATCTACATCCATCTGGGTAGTTTGACTTGCATTCTGTCCCACCGTATGTATATTTGACATCTTTTTAATGCTCTTAGCAAATAAATCAGCTTGTTCTTTCGAGATTTCTCGGTTCCCAGCAGAAAGATTACCACCAGCGATTACCTGATTCTGAATCACACCTGTTTGCTCACCCTTTGACTCTCTCATTGCTCACGCTTTTCAGAACCCCTGGATACTAATTTCTAGATACTACTCCTCACGCTCCATTTTCAATTGTGGGCGCCGACTTTTTTTCTTCGTTTTATTTATTTATTTTAATATTTTTATTATTATTATATTATAATTATTATTTTAAAAAAATAATTAATATATATATATATATATTAATCAAATCCCTCTTTTCTTTTTATCCCAAAAATCACTACTAAATTCATAATTATCCCTTAATTATAATTATTCTCTATAAATAAAAATCAGGATGTTACAGTGTACCCGTGTACTGGCATATAATTTTTAATTTAAATTATTTCAAATAAACACATTTGAACCATTTTGAAGATGTAATTATGTGACAAAAAAGATGCTCAATTGAAAGACAAAATGATAAAAAAAAATTGCAGTTGTATTCAGCTTTTAAGTATTTAATTCATGCTTAATTATTTAAAGTTTTCTTAATGAGAGTGAGTACACAATTAGATTATGATAATAAAATTAATAAATAAAAATTTTTCAACATACAATTATATATAATAAAATTTTTATAAATTAGACTATTATGTGTGTTTTGAAAATAGAGAGAATGCTACGTAATTTTAGCAATATGAAAAGGAGGTAATTGTATTTTACTCTTATATATTTTTCTCTCTCCCTCTTCTCCCTTCCCTCCATTATCTATTTTTATCATGACCCAAACTGCTTCCCCCGGTGTATGACCCGCTATGGTTCAATCCCAATTCATGCCAAGGCAAGTCTTTATTTTGCGTTTGCCTTTGGTTACCCAGACGATTAGTAAATCTTAACATGTATACACTTACTGTGCGTTTATTTGCTGTTACGACAAATTTTGGAAATTCGAAAGCTGAATCGTTTATGGCATCCATGGGAGAGAGAAACAGTACTGCCCTATTTGAGGCTAGGCGATCTCTGTAGGGGTGTTCGGGATCGGGAAATGCCATTCCCGATGGCGATCCCTATAGGGGTTCGGGAATGATTTTCATTCCCAATCCCAAAAATTTCCCGTCCCGACGGGATGAGAATGTTCGGGATCGAGATCTGGAATTTCTCGAGCCCGGATTTTTTTTTTTAAAAAAATTCCTATATTAATTTTTTTGTTTTATTTTCTTTAGTCTGGTATAAATATATAATTTATCTAATATCATATTGTACCAAATTAGTTCAATACAAATATATCATTAGTCCAATATATGCTTAAAGTTGTCGATTTAGCTACAAAAAGCATAAAGACAAGAACAAAAAATTAGAATTATTTAATAAATAGTACATGAAATTAACTAAGAGAATATATATTACCTTGAGGGTGTTAGGGATTTTCACATTTTATTTTGCATTTGGTCTGGCTTTCTTAAATATTTTAAAAAATTATACATAATATATATTTTTTTTCAGGATCGGGAAGTCCCATTCCCGATCCCGAACTTTTCCAGTCCCGAAATTTTTAGGACGGGAAAATCCGGTCCCGATTTGCTCGGGATCGAGACGGGAAAAAGTTGCACACCCCTAGATCTCTGGATTCGCTATGAACAAATGCCTCCCAACACTAAATATTAATTTGGGAAAATTGCCATAAAAGACCTCATTAGCCTAATATTTGCTGAATGGGACCTGACCTAATCTGTCATTAATTTCGCAGCAGTAAAAGACCGCAATGCCCTTAATGAGAAAAGAGAGGGCAATAAAAGAAAAAGGAACAGAACCAGTGATGTTGGCCGAAATAGAACGAGTGAATGTTTTTGATTTGGTTGAAGGCGCGCGAAGTTGAAGAGGGAAGGGCGAACTCGGTGGAGAAAATCCGACAAGAGTGTGGGATGGCGGAGTATGCGTCTTGGAGGCGACGGTGCAGGATTGGTCTCTGCTGTGGCGGCGAGGCGAGGTCTTAGGGTTGTTGCGGTGGTAGGGTGCTGTTAATGCTTTTCTCCTTCCCGTTCATATGGTTTGGCTATCTCTTTATTTATTGTGCATTTCTTTGTTTTCTGTTTTTTTGTTTTAATTGATCCTGTTGTCTCAGTTATATCACATATGTTCTCTTTTATTGATGATTTTTAACCTGATGTTGGCCTAATCTTTCTTAATCAATTTCTCCTTCATTATAGTCGTTATTCAGACCACCCTTCTATACGCCATCAAGGTCCTCCATCTCAAGCTATTCCATCTCATTTCTCATATTTTTTTTTTCTTTTCATATTTTTCATCTTATCAAAGAACCCTTATAATCATGATATAAATTGATACACTCTCTTCCAGAACTACGAAGGCATGAAAAAGTAGAAGCGATCTTTGAGATCTATTTTTTAGAAGCTGAACTAAGATGCTAATGTTCATGTTGTATCTTTATTAAAGAAGGAAGCAAATTACTTTTGGTATTAAACTGAGTTTGAGGCTATGGAGTTAAAAAGCGCATCTTGTGAGGCTTTATAACTCAAAAAGGAGTAGTCTAGATCTTGGGCAAGAAATTGGCAAGGGAAATCCCCAGGAAACAAAAGTAAATGCTATCATAAATGTAGATTGGAAAAAGAAAAGATGCAATTTGGCTAATAAGCTTTGGCTGTAAATATATCTTTGCCTAACAAATATTTCTTTGGTCCATTTACTCTTTGTTAAATTTTTAAAAGCCATAACTTCAGGCAACTGAGTCAAGAGCAGTGGCTTTCTGCTCAAAGAAGTTGAAAAATTAGTATATGAATTGTTTCAAAAATTGGTATATGTTAGGTATGCATGTGAAGTATGCACTGTGTAGACAATCTTTGTTTGTTGTGTGCTACTTCTTTGTGTTCTTATCCACTCAATCGCGGCATCACTATTGTTTCATTTCTTTTTTAAGTTTAGTAAAACTTCAGGCTTACCAACATTTTGTAGCTAAATGTGTATTTGACCAAACTTAATACTAGACAGTAAACAAAGCATCGCTATATGATCATTCTCCATATTGATATAAACAATTTTTTAGCCATGAGCCTTAACGGTTGTTGATTCTATTCATTAAATCCCCCCTTTCAAAATTTTTTTTTTTGTGTGTACAGCAGAGACATTTTGTCCTAACAAATGTAGAGTCATGATACTTACCTATGTAACCAATGTAGAGTGATGATACTTTCATCTTGTGTTAAATCTAATTCAATGAGATCAAGTTAGAAGGTCTAAAGTGATCCGAATTTAAATTAATTGCAGGTGTTGGTGGCTCTTCAAGCAGCACTTGCCATTCTGGGTAATGCTACAATGTGCATAGTTGCATATCGTATATACAAATCCTAGGAGGGCACTGAAAATTTTTGAAACTGTGCAGCGTGGGCATCTAGAATTAATATATTAGACAGAGCGGATATCTTCTTTTTCTGCTGTTTGGTCAACTACTGTTCTTAATGTTTTGGCTAATATGAAAGTGAGGAGTCTGATTTATGAAAACCATTAAAATATCAAAGATGATGGTTACTAGAAATCCTTCTTTTCCGTATTAGTGCCACCAGCCTTGATTTCCTCTGAATATCCTTATTATCTTTTCTTGCAACAGGATAAACCTGCTAGAAAATTTGTGAGATCAAGATCATATTCAGTAACAGTACGCTTCAATTCTAGAGTTTGGATTCAACTTTCAAGGTCGTCTTATATGTGGAGCCTGTGTATGCGGAAGAATCTCCACTGTCCAGCATGAATAATCATCTCCTATATATTTTCGAACTCCTAATTGTTCAGAATAGTCATCATAGTCATAACTGATAAAGAGTGAGGTATGAGGATCTGACATGTATTTTTTTTAAATTTTTTTCCAGTAGTTGGTAATAGCATATTTGTTGACATGAAAAAGAGTGACTGTTTGATTGCATATATTCTGCTTTTATTGATCGAAGCCACTGTCATTTCATAATGAGTTAACTGTAGCTTGGTAATGTCTATAGTTTGAAGGATTTAGAAGGCCATTGTCCAACTTTCTGATCAAATCAATTTAACAGATATGTTTCTTGTGACACTGGATTAAAGCATACTAACTTCTCCTACTGAAGATGAACAACCTTATCCTTCAACTTCTTGTTCTCTAACCTGGGTCTCCAAAAACAACGTCAGATTCTTTAGCACCATTTCTTCCCCTGCTATCCTTTCACTTCTTCTGTACATATATATTATTAAGACTCTTATGCATTAGTATGCGGTGCAAAATAAATGAAGATATAGGATAGACTATTTTTGTTGTTTCTGGCTTATTTTTTTTTATGATTTTATGATTTTCTCTTGTCGTTCACTTCATTTTGCTGCTCCTGCCGTTCCTTCATACTATTACTGTCCTTATTGTACATTGTTCTGATCATTTATAAACATGTGCAGTGATATAGTTTATATAGACTACATTTAGAGAGTGAAACAGTTTGTAAGACAATATGGTCAAAAGAACAGGACGGAAAGGAATTAAAGGAGTAAAAGGTGGGAAGGCAAGGTTGAATGGAGCACAATTGTTCAAGCGTGAATATTGGTCTGATAAAACAAGGAAAGGCAAACACAATACAATACAAGACGCAGACCAAGAAGTGAGGGAGGCGTGGAATAAATTGTCAAAGGAAGAGAAGAGTAAGTATTCCGAAAGGGCTAGGGAGGGTGGAGATCGTATAGGATGTCCCTCTTTAATCAAAGAAGGGGAGGTGTAGACACGATCCTCACTAAAACAATTTGTGGAATTTGCACAATTTGTAAGCAATGATGCAAGGTTGACGGCGAAGGCTAAAAAAATTGGGTTTCATAAAATATTATAAGTCACTTGTACAAAGATACCTCATGCACTCTGTGGGGAATTGGTTAAAGCGATTGACCCTACAAGTTCTTCAATATGTGTAAGAAACTTTAGGAGGGAAATTGTTGAACAGGATGTAAAGGATTTAATGGGTTTGCCTAATGAGAGGAGTGAGATCAAAGAGGAACATGATGCAAACTGTGAGCAATTTCAAAAGTTGAAGGAAAAGCTTGCAAATAAAAGGTTCTCAGACATCAAGAGGATGATAGTTTCAAGGGAAGAAGAAGAGTTGTTTGAGCCATTGCTCATTCTATACACCTTAGGAAATTATTGTGTCCTTCAAAAAATGGAGGTGTTAGCCACCGATTGCTGAAAATTATATGTTGTGAGAACACTAGTTTAGGTGGTTTTAATTGGTGTAAGTTTGTGATTAATGAGGTGATAAAGGAGGTCACAGATTACAAGAATGTGTTAAAAGAAGGAGTGACAAGCAAGTGTATCGGGGGTTGCATTTATTTTGTCATGGTAAGTAATGTAACGTATCAAGATTCTCCGTTTTGAAAATTGAATATATAATCTATGGTTTTAAACTGAGTACTTTAGTTGCAGATCATGTTTCTCCAAACGTTTCCCTTGGATGGTCTAAAGGTCCCCTCGGCTAAATGCGCTTTACATTATTGGAATGATGCAAGGATCAAAGAAGCAGTAAAGCTGGAGTGCGAGAGTGATAAGGGGATTCTATTTTCATGGATTCCCTCATGTGTAAGAACTCTTCCCTATGTGCAATCACTCTTCCCTTTTGTTCAACAATTCTTCCCTGTGTGCAATTATCTAACCCGAAGTGGAAAGCATCTCCCATGGGTTCAAAACATCTTACACTTGGGTTAATAAGTGTTCGTAAGTGTAACATAACCATGTGCAACAGATCTTTCCCTACGTGCAAAAACAAGCCTATGTGAAACATGAATGATCAAAAGATGTTCAGAATTAATAGGTTGACAACATGAAATTTAACATTTATAATTACAATAATATTTAATCACAGTTTTGCTAACATATCGTGCTAATATATAACACTTTTACATTTACAATGACAAGAGGAAATAAATCACTTGTAACACAATTACAACACAAAATACATCTTCAAAAGTCTTCACATAATGCATTAACCACTGCATTTCACCCCTAATTCCAAAAATCATGGGGGGACAAAAGGCTATATACAAAACCAAAAGTTAGTCACTAGCTAACATATTGGACCATGCATTGGATTGGTATACTTGAAGAAGGTAAGGTCAATAAGGATTTGGGTTCTTGCACCTTCATCAAGTATGCCCTTCCTGATGGCATCTTGAACATTTATACACATTCTTGTCTTGGAATTGAGATTCCCGCCTATTTGTGTGTGGCCTCCCAGGTAGACGGCTTGTGGTGGGGGGCCATAAGAAGATCTCATTCTGATAATCATTGAATCATAAGTCATTTAATTTTGGCATGTCATGTGTGTTCATTGGCACCATAGTTCTAATATATATCTTCTCTTGTGTTGGACTTAAGTAACATTTTTCCACATATCTGCATACATTACTATTCACATGTTTAATGCATGCACATGCATATGGGCATGGTATACCACAGCTTTGCCAACCCTTGCAAGCACATTCTTTCAAAGAAATATTTACACCAACACGAACTTCTTCAATTTGAACTTCAAATGTGTGTGAAGAATATTGCAACACCAGCATCCTTTCACTACACAACACATTCTCCTTTAACTTTGCTTCTATATTAGATCCCACTCCATTTTTACACAAGGTAACTGTATTCTTGCAAGCAAACAGTTTTTTTGCTAGCTTCTCTCTATGCTCATTTATCATTGTCAACACATGATGTTTCCTCTCTTTCACAAGCCATGCGTTAAATGACTCAGCCAAATTGGTAGTTATATTCTCCCAACTTCTGAATGGGAATCGTGACAATGCCCAACGATCAATATCACCATGCTCTTCAAGCCAGGTTAACAATTCACGGGCAAAACATCGCATATTGGTTAAAGCTCTTTCAAAGTTACAATCCAATCTAGCATATGCAATCCCATTCAGCATCTTCAAAGCATCATCCTTCTTGATTTGGGTATTTCTTCTCGGGCCTCTATAAACCTTTGAATACTCTGCGCTAAAGTTCTCTTTAACATGCCTATAGCAATAGGCATGCCTCTCACTCCCAAAAACATTTCTGACAGCATGTATTATTGCATTATGTCTGTCTAACACAATCACCACTTCAAGAGAGTTTAAAATGTCTTTCACATTTTGCATAAACCATGTCTAATCATCATTAGTCTCCCCACTCACTATGGCATAGGCAACAGGGTATAGCTGATTATCAGCATCAAGGGCAGATGCAGATAACATTGTCCCACGATACGGCCCACTAAGGTGAGTTCCATTAACATAAAGAATTGGTCTGCATCCTTCTAAGAATCCTGCGACGGAACATCCATATGCAATGAATAATCTATTAAACGTATGGTTAGGACAAGCTTCCCATCTTGCCACTGTCTTCGGGTCTACTTCAGTTAGTCTCCTGCAATACCAAGGAATCAACATGTATGATTGCTCAGGTGATCCCTGTATCTCAGCTAGTGCTTTCTCTTTACCTTTCCATGCTTGATCATAAGACATTGATAAACCATATTCACTATAAACCTCATGTCGTATCTCATAAGGTGGTTTATCTAAAGAACCCCTCAATCCATCTTTATTATGGAAGCAGTCATGCTAGAGGTCAATTTGCAATGTACAATCAAATTATCCTGTGCTGAGTGATTGTGGTTCTCCACAAAGGTATGCACACGTAAGAAGCTTGACTCTTCCCCCCCACTTGATATGCAGTAATTTTCCATGGACAACCATCCACATTACACCTCACTATCATCTTATTTGCACAATTTCTCACAAATTTGTATGCAAATTTATGTGCCAAACTATACTTGTACAGCGATTCTTTAAATTCAACAGCATTCTTAAACCTCTTATCACCTGAAAGCAATTCCTTCCACTTATCAGCACCATACTCAGGGATAGGTGCAGGTGCACTATGAATTACATATGGCCTATCTTGTGATATCCTACTTGATGATGATTCACCAATACATAACCCGTACGATCCTTCCTAGCTCTCCAGCCTGCACCAAAAATTTTTGTCAATTACTCACTCATTCTGCCATACCACTTTAAAACACATAAAAAGTACATGTAACTCACCTTTGTGACATTATCATGGGTTGCCCTTCATCTATCAACTCACTAGCATTTTCAACTATATACAAATGTGCACATTTGTCATTAAATTGTACTATTTGTTTAACTCCTTCATCATCGTCTATGTCTACAACAGTGCTTTCATCTAATGATGACAATGTACACCTTAGCTGAAATGTTTTCCCTTGAATCCCAAGACACGAATATATTGTTCTTCTAAGCTCATTAAGTGACATTCCTTCTCTTACTATTCTTCCATTTGCTCTCCCACCAACATATTGAGTCCTCCCTTGATCAGTGACAATCTTCCCACCAATGTGGAAGAAGCAATAAATTTCTTTTTCAGCCCTATTCATCACACTGAATAAAAACCTGCAGTAAGATACCTTTAGTGTCATATCAACTGAATTTTATAATTTGTTTCATCTACTACAATAACCTAATCAAACATCACAAATTGTCAAGGGAGTTTTGAATTTTTAATTCGTAATCTCACCCTTACAAAAAAAGACATAAGGCATGAGTTTGATATTATTTGATTACAAACATAAATACATAATGAGACATATGATAATAAGAACATATATATATAATAACAGCAAGGTCAATGTAAGGATGACACCAACAAATGGAGAAATAATGATTCAAAAAAAGACACTCATGTATATAAATGCAAAAATTGTGTCTGAAGTGTGAATAACAAGATAAGCATATAACATTGTTTTCTTTTGAGGGTCATATGTTGAGACATGTTAAATGAATTATGGAGGGTGTATCCATATATAGAGAGAGAGAGAATATGAAAGGAGAATTGGCATCTAATTAAGTGCCATCAAATTCAAGATTAGTGGTTGCGTATGTTTAATAATCATTCAAATAAGACATAATACACTACTCTGTAAACAACTCAACATTGAATATAAATCTATCTACTACAAAGTAAATGGAACCTTGATGATTATGGAGAAATCAGAAAACCTAATGAAGCCACAATTTAATTTATTTACTACTTCCTCACTATGTCAAACAGCAATGCAAAAACCTAGCTTTAAAGCAAATGCAAATTATCAGCTCCACCCAAAACCTAGCTCTAGAATAAGGGTCTTCACACAACTCACCTCCCCTTTACTGATATATCGAACCTCCGGCACCATCCACAGTGAACGATGGCTAGAAGGGAAGATGTTTATCTGTGCACAACTAAGGACAAAAAGCTAGGGAGGATGTCAATCACTTACTCTGTTTCTTACGCGAGTAACTCACTGGTTCTGTTCCTTTTTCTTTCATTTCCCTCTCTTTTCTCATTAAGGGCATTGCGGTCTTTTCCTGCTGCGAAATTAATGACATATTAGGTCAGGTCCCATTCAGCAAATATTAGGCTAATGAGGTCTTTTATGGCAATTTTCCTTATTAATTTTGTTTATTTATTTTGGATCTTAGAATATATATTTTTGTTGCAGCGTGGGAGCGAGTTGGTATGGGTGGTGTCTAAAAACTGAAATGCCTTCCACAGCGTCGATGAAGATCGAGAGAGAGTCGGTGATCAGAAGGTGTTGGATGATGACGACGTGGATGTACGAAGTACCATGTGTACATATTAGTCAAACAAGGACATATAACAGTCAAATTTAGCACTCACGACGATGAGGGCAACATTACTTTATTTTTCATATTTTTCAGTAATATTGCTTTTAAAAAAATTTCCGGATAATTATGATTCCTCAGTGAAAATTTTCAAAGCAAAATTATAAATCAACCTGTAAAAAATTGAATTTTACAAAAAAAATATTTTTGTATTAATTAAAGGTATAAGGATTAATTAACTAATTTATAGATATTATAAAAATTAATTAAGTCTGCTTTTCATAAAATATGTATGTAAGTTTTTCTAAAATATTCCATTTAATCGTTTCCATCAAAATATTTCTCTGGATTTAACATGTTTCAGGAAAAGTAGGCTTTATAAGGAACATAATGTGATTATTCAACATTTAAATGTTTCGTTGCTTTTGATTAACAATTTGCAGGCGATTATTTTTTGAACTTAGATTTATACCATAGAAAGATTTCACTGAGTTTAGAAGTTCGTTAATCAACCATGCAAATCCACCCTAAACATTTAGATGTTCGTTAGTATTTCACTATGTGCACATGATGCCGTAAATTTTTATTGGGTGTAAAAGTATATATGAAATTTCCAAAATTTGATTTCCCAGCTGAGGCCAAGGTTGATAAGTACATGTTTTATAATTCAATATTTATAGGTTTTGGAATATATTATATTAAATCTATAAATATTTTATTCACTATTTAATTTATTTTATATATATTTTCACCTAAATCTAATATTGAGGACACAAAGTAATAATTTTATAAGGGTTAAGATGTAAATCTGTCCCGAAAACATTCACGAAGGAGCAAAGTTGCTCTAGAAGATTTTTTTATCTCAATGTCACATTGAAAATCTTAAAATATAACAATATCGCCCCTATTTAACAATTCAAACAGTCAAATATTAATTGACCTAAATATGCTGAAGTAATTTTGCCATGTAGAATGTGATGCCACTTATTAGTCCACCTGCTATCCCACATCAGCATCTTCATTCTTCCATTTAGAAACACCTCCAGAATCTCACCTCCAACAACAACTCCTCCTCTTTCCCTTCATCTGTGCCGGAACCTCGCCGCCAGGAACGCTAGCACTGTCGTCCATCGCTAACCAGGAACGCTAGAAGGAACATTTTATTTTGCCCCAGAAAGATTGAACGGGGAGAAAGAATTTTGTTTTTAAGTGCCACGTTAGATTTCTATGTGGTAGTTTGGGTCAAACAAACAGTCAAACTTAACATCTCTTAACACTGAGGCAATATTGTTACGTTTTGAGATTTTTAGGATAATATTAGGAGCATAAAATATTTCAAGGTAACATTACTCTTTCATGAATGCTTCCGGCGCGGATTTGTACCTTAACCCTTTCGACAAGAGAAGAAGGCAAGTGTGGAAGATACTTCAGAAACGGGGTCCCAAATAAATATTTCCGTCAAACTTCAGAAGCATGAAATGGAAGCTAAATTCTCGCGAGTGTTGCCCAAAACTTAGTTGCAAAGGTCTCAACTGACCTCTAACACAATTCTCACAAGCTAAATTGTGTTCCGACAAGAACAATAATGTCACAAAACTTTTCAAGAGCTCAACATTTACTCCCTGCAATTCTCACAAGCTAAATTATGTTCCCTCCATTACAATATATTTCTTATAAAAAATGAAGAAGTTCAAAGAAAAAACAACTTGTAAGTCACTGGCGAAAAAATTAAATAGAAAGACAATAAATGCATAGAAGAATGACAAGATTCACAGAGCGCCTTTAACAGAAAAAAATCAAATTTAACGAAGAAAATTGAGAAATACAAAAACTACTCTCTTAAGTCTTAATTCAATTCCTTTCTTTTAGGATTTTTAAAAACATGTTAAAAATTAAAAGTTCCATTTATTTTTCAAGAAAAAAAGTAAAATTTTTTAACATAAAATGTGCCTTTTAATTCTTTATAAATATATAATCTTACATATAAACAAATGACCGTGCACTCCCATGCAGTTTATATTGTGACGGTACGAAGAAATAAGGATCTACTGAACGGGAAAATAAAAATAAAAAATTAAAAGAAATAAGGATCTAATTTGTAAATGAAGATTGGTGAGATGAAAAAGAAACAAGATAAGAAACTCATCCATGTGGGTTCCATCCATTAATGAGCATATTGAATGTGATTTGGGAGGAAATTGAAAGTGAAGAAAAGGGTAGAATTTGGCTTTTGGGTTCCATTGATGAGCAGATGAAAATTTGGGTGGAAGACTTTTGAAACGAAATAATTACATGTCTTTTTTCTCAAAATTATAATTTGTGGTACTCGTTTAGTTTAAGTGATAGGTGATCTTAGGCTGGCAAAAGAAAAAAAAAAGATAGCTGATCTTAGATGTATTTATAATCACATATAAATGTCATTGAAAATATGATGTGCAAGGAATTTTCTTTAAGCTTTTAAATTAGATTTTAGTTACTTTTGACTTTTCTATTTTTATATGCATGCATATAGACTTTGTGGAGATCATTCTACTCAAATCAAACACAATGAGGAGCTTCCCTTCACAAATTTCCTTTGTATTGTTGTTTCTGCTTTTTGCAACAACATTCAACAGAAGCATATGCACTACAGTAGGCAAGGAGGTTGGATGCAATGAGAATGATCAAAACATACTTTTGATCTTCAAACAAGGAGTCATGAATTCTTCAAACAGACTCTCCTCATGGACCAGTCAGGAATATTGCTGTTTATGGGAGGGAGTTCATTGCGACAACATCACTGGCAGAGTTATAGAGCTTGATCTAGCTCTTCATGAATTAGAAGGTGTGATTAATCTATCTCTACTTCAACTTGAATTTCTCAACTACTTGGATTTGAGCCTTAACCATTTCACTAGTGTGTGTATTCCACCATGCCAAGCCTTGAGATCTTACAACCAATCACTTGCCACCCCTTTTCATCAATCACCCAAATTCTTTGCTGCTCTACAATAACTTGACTTTTCATGCAATCGACAATTGACCATATATGATCTTGACTGGCTTTCTCAGCTCTCTTCCTTAAAATATCTTGACCTTAGTAGCATTGATATTGGAAATGAAACCAAATGACTCCACTATATGGCTATGCTTCCATCACTGTCTGAGTTACACTTGACATCTTGTGGACTCAGAAATTTTCCATTCCTCATCTATCTCAATTTTACATCACTTGTAACTCTTGACCTTTCTTACAATAGTAAAAACTCAAAATTACCTAATTCATTCTTTAATTTCACTAGTGGTATCTCCCATCTAAACCTTAGAAGCAATCATTTGTATGGGCAACTACCAGGAACCTTGTTTAAGCTTCGAAACTTGAAAGTTTTAAGGGTGAGCAACAATATGCTCAATGGATCAATGCTAGAGTAGTTAGGACAACATGAACATTTGCAGGAATTTGATATCCCTCATAATTTGTTTTTCGACTCAATTCCATCTACTCTTGGAAATATTTCTTCTTTAACTTACTTTGATTTGTCCTACAATCAATTGAGTGGAAATCTTCCAATAAGCCGTGGGCAACTCCATAACCTAAATATACTATCCATTGGAGGCAATTCCTTGGTTGGTTTCTATCAGAAAAGAGTTTTTCCAATCATTCAAGGTTATCACATCTAGAGACTCATTCAAATGGTTTCAAATCTAGCTTTGAACCTAATTGGGTTCCACCATTTCAACTTGAGTATTTGGATTTGGGTAGCACAAGTCTAGGCCCTACTCTTCCAACTTGGATATATACACAAAGGTCTTTAGACACACTCTACATTTCAGAATCAGGGATTTCAACTATTGATGTAGATGTCTTTTGGAGTTTTGTTGCAAGAATAAATAGTGTCGATCTATCAAACAACTTGATCAACGGAGATATGTCCAATGTGACAATAAACTCAAGTTCTATAGATTTAAGCCACAATAACCTCAGCGGAGGTCTCCCACAGTTATCAACAAATGTCGGCATATTCGATGCATCTCAAAACTCTTTCTCAGGATCTATCTCCTCACTGTTGTGCCATCCAAAGGTTAATGGGGAAAACAAGTTATATGCTTTGGACATTTCATATAATCATTTGAGAAGAGCACTTTCTTATTGTTAGGCCAATTGGAAACAATTACAATACCTTGATTTGGGCAGTAATATGCTAACATGCGAAGTTCCTGCCTCATTGGCATCGTTAATGAATCCTTAAAAACTCAACCTGAGTGACAAAGGTTTTTTTGGAAAATTTTCATTAGACATATCAAACTAGACAAATTGGAGTACTTCCTCCTAGAGAAAAATAAATTTTCAGGAAGTTTGCCAAATACATTGCAGCAAAATTTGATGGTTGTCAAATTGAGGGACAACTAATTTATAGGAAATATTCTATCACAGATGTGCAACCTTTCTTCTCTAAGGATATTGGACCTTTCTGATAATAATCTTTCTGGATCCATTCCCTATTGCTTGTATAACATCATGCGTTCATATCCTGAAGTTTATGATCATGGTGGTGAAATTCACTTATTTAAAAAAGGAAGACAATTAGACTAGAAATATGATGAACACATTTCGAAGATTGTTGATTTTTTTCCAAAAATAGTTTGTCTGGAGAAATTCTTAAATAATTGTTTTATTTGACCGAAATGTTGTCTTTGAACTTGTCTCGAAATCACTTGACTGAAGAGATTCCAAGAGAAGTTGGAGGCATTAAAAACTTGGAATCCCTTGATCTCAGCTATAATAAACTTTCTGGAGAAATTGCTTCCACCATATCTAATTTGTCTTTTCTCAATTATCTAAACCTCATGGAACAATTTCAATGGTCAAATTCCATTGGGAGCCTAACTTCAAAGCTTTGATTATTGGAGTTTTGTTGGCAATCCTAAACTTTGTGGAGATCCTCTTTCAACAAAGTGCCCCAAGAAAGAATGAAGAGCATAATTAACATGCGTTGGTAGCATCATATACCACTCTTTCGCCTTCTCCTTCAAAGTAAAATAGAACACTTTTAAGTTTTAACTACACATCTTTTAGGCGAGCACTAACAGGCTTCATATTTGACCAAGCCAAGTGTAATGAATTGAGATGGTTGTAGGAGTCTTCCTTCTCAAGCCCATGGAAATGAGGTAGCGAAGCAAGCAAATGACCCTTAAGCTAGAAATTGACCCCAAAATTAGGGCATGCGATGTTGAAAGGATCATAAGTGACATCCGATCTTGTTACATCCCTTATAGTTCTCACCTGTAGTTGACCATCACCGTTACCTTCCATAGTTGTACCTTGATAAACAAAATCACTTAAGTCAATGAAAAATTCAAGATTAGAGGAATGATCAAATGTCCTCTCAAATTGTTCAGACATACAAAGCAATCAAGCAAGCAATGGAACTAGGAAGTGTCAAAATTATCTTGCACACAAGTTCAAGCAAAAAGGTATGACATGGGAAGAGTGCAAGTGTATGTGGGTATGTATGATGTGTATGGACAAGTATAAATGCTCACTATCCAAATAGGAAAGGTATATCACCAAAATTGTAACTTGAAAATTGGAATCAAGCACCCAAATAGCATCAAAAGCAAGTTATCCACAAGCAATCCAAATGCAATAAAACTACTATGCATCAACCAAGCACAAAGCAATTGAGATCAAGTGAGAGAAATGCAAGAATGCAAATGCAAAAGTAAAGAAAAATCAAGATAATTTAGTTTTTTTCGTCAAAAATTTTGATGCAAAATGTCACGCCCTTATATAATTTTCACCTTTTTCAGAGTATTCGTGGAAGATGATATATGGTTCGATGGGCAACACAGGAATAACATTACTATGCTGATAATATGTGTATGATTACATAAATTCCCCATAGGGGTTTGTACATGATACTACCGATTAAGGTAGCCGCACAAGGCTACTAGGGTGTCTAAACTCATTCTAGTGAAACGGAGACTTCTTTCCATCTTCGTTTCACTACTGTAATCCCCTCGTACGGTACTCTGCATTGTTGTTTGCATATCTTCTGTCGTCTCCTGTCTGAATTGTTGGTAGGGGAGGGTGAGATTCGAGAGAATCTCAGTAGGAAATAGATATCATAATGCATGCATGATTGATGCTCTGTGTATGACATGTTAGCTTTATCTAGATGTATGCCCCATAATGACATTTTTGCATGCTCAATGTCTCATACAGCAAGACTATGGCCACAGCGAAAATAGAAACAGAGCTTCATTTATTCAAATATGCTCTACACAATCAAGTAAAGCAATCACATACATCATTACACAAGCAAAGATATCAAATACATGCAAGTAAGGTAAGTCCCCTACCTTAACCTTTTTTCGTCTCGAAACGCGTGCCTCGATCTACGTGCAAACAGCTTAGGGCTCCATATTCGATCCTACAATATCAAATGTACTATTTAGACACTTCCATAGTGTTTCTGGGGGTTATAGCAGTCTATCTTGAAAAATTACTAAAATACCCCTGGGGACCCGGCCCTATCGTACCCGGTCCGGTTGTACTTTTCTTGAAACTTTAACATGGGCTATCCTGACATATTTTCGCCCAAGGAATCCATTTCCGGACTCAGAATTACCAAATTCACTGCCAAAAGACGAAATTGCCTTTGGCAGCCCTTATTTCAATGTTTTAGGGGTATTTTCGTAATTATGCTTTCTCGGCCTTTTCTGAAAAAGTGCCCAACTGTAACTCCACCTAATTTTCCCTCCTGAATCCAATGAAACCATCAAATCATTGAAAATCCAACTCTAAGGACCATTTCTAGAGATGGCTGAAACATATAGGAATTTAGGGAAAATTGGAGTTTTTCGGTTTCGGCTCCGTAAACACATTCCTTTCTACTCCTAACCACTTTATTGACTATTCCATTAGGTTACAACTACCATTTAGTATCAATTTGGGCAGCATAAACCCTAGGGAAACCCATTTTCCATTTTTACAACCAATGGCAATCCGGCGAAATTTCACCGATTAAATTGCCCACAGCAGCTAGAATAGTCAATATACAAAGGTTTGGAAGTTACCTCAAGCTCCTTCTGGCTTTTCTTGACATGGCTGAAACCCTAGCTACTCCAACAAGAGATTTTGAGCTTCCAATCCTTGAATCACATAGAAGAATAGCTTAGGAGCGGAGTTATACGCATTAGGAACCGATTTACCGAAGAAATCACTTACCTTTGTAAGCTTTTTTCTCCCCTTTTCTCTCTCTAAAATTTCACACTTCCTCTCTCTTGTTGCAGCAAAACTGACGAAAATGGGAGGAGAAATATGATAAAATATGATTTTATAAGATATTATAATTATCCAATAATTATTTTTCCATTTTCGGATTTTTACAAAATTCTTGCAGATTTCTGCATAAACTTTGAAAAATCATAACTAATTCTAGAAAAATAGAATTAGAGTGATTCCAAAGCCTATAGAACCCTTATTGAGTCTAGTTTCAAGGAAAAATATATACTTTTGCTGAATGGAATCACAAAATTCCCAGAATTTCAATCTTTGCATACTGTTCCAGAAATTTCACAATTTTTCTGTGCTGACTTCAGAAATTCATATCTTTTTGTGTATAGCTCTAATTGATTCATATGACATATAAAATTAAAGCTTAGGACGTTTACTTTCATCTTGTAAAATTTCATAATTTTTACTTATCATTTGATCATTCAAAATCATATGACAAGATCACTACCTTATAGGCGATTTCACCGAAAACGTAATTATATTCTCCAAAATTCACCATTTTACTTTCTTAATACCCCAAAGATATTAGAAACATTAGAAAATATATTTGGGACACCTGCTAAATCGGGGCTTATCAGTTTGCTTAATTTAGGCTTATTCTCAAGCCTCCAATCCCAAAATTCGGGGTATTACACAAAACACTCTTCATACCTAGACTAACTATAAAAAGGTGTTGGAAACTATGAAAAATAAGAAAGAAAACCGAATAGGCTCATAAAGGCAAACCCCGGTCAATCTAAACCAATTGGCACTTAGTAAACTAAAGAAGTCAAAATTGACTCCCCGGCAACAGCACCATTGATTTGACACAACCTTAGCTACATCGGGGTCAAATCACAAATTACCACGAATTAAATGCAATATAGTACAAACAACTCGGGACCGTTCTCTTATCAACGAACCTTTTATTTTAACTTTCCTAGGTAAAACTAAGTGCTATAAACATGGTTAGAAAAAGGAATTTTAAAAATTGGTTTTCACTAAATTAAAATTTAGGAAAATAAAGCTAATTCTATTCTTTTTGGTATTTTTGGAAAACAATAAAGAAATGATTTGGATTAAAAAGGGTGATATGATAAAATGAGTCTTGATACCAAATTTGGTGGCTTTCCTAGCTTCTTAAAATATTTTGGGAGTGAATTTTGCATCAAGTCAAATTAAAAAGCCTAAGTAATCACATTAGGTCCAATCTATCTAATTAATGACTAATCCAACAATCGCATTTATAGTTATCTCTTAGATTAATTGTTAAAAACCACTTGATGTGTGTTGAAAATTACTTAATACACTTGCTTCCTCTTAAATGAGAGCACTATCACGACACTCAAATTGAATTAAATCCATCACACATACTAGTCATCACATAGAATGTATAACTTCATTAATTCAAAAGGAATTAAGTTCAATGAAATCCAAGTGCACCAATACAATATTCAGCACAAAAGCAATCTATCATAGATGAATATTCACTCATTTAAGTCGCAAAAATACGCATATACCAATGCAAAATTAATCCAAAACAGAACATATGCATACATTGAGCTTATGGAAATTAATGAACTCCCCTTGTAGCACATTGAAGCTCTAGTCACCTCCTCTACTACCAAGACTCAAACAATTCAGTCACTGATAATTGCAACAGTCCCGACAACTTGTCCAAAGCATTGAAAATCCATAAGACTAATGAAGGACCTAATTTGGAAGGAGGAAAAGAAATTGGGTCTGTCGGGTTTGGTGAGGAATGAGAGTAAGGATCATGTGATGATTAAAAGCAAGATGATATTGTCTATGATTGACTATGGTAAAGAGAAGGAAAAGGTAAGTCTGTCTGTTATGGTGAGTGGTGGTGGTTTCAACATTGGAGGAAATGGCCGGTGGGAGGAATAGAAAGTGGTCGACGCTGTGAGAAGAAGGCATGCCGGAAATTGGATATTGAGTCGCCAGAAACAGGGATTTGCTTCCCAGAATCTGGAATTAGCTACCGGAAAACTCAAAGAAAGAACAATGTACGATGGAAGAGAGAAAACAAGAAACGATGTTGAAATCTGCAAAAAATGGCAATGAAGGTTGATCTGTCAAAGTCCAAATGATGTTGGTGTTGTGTTAAGCTCTGATGGCGGTGCTATGAAATTGTCGCGTTCCAAGCTCTGTTTCACCGGCAATGGAGGACGGTATGGTGGACGATAATGGTGATGAAGGTGGTCTTCTCCTCTCCCTTTAGTTGAAGCTCTCTCCATCGTGATCGCCACTCTCCTTTGTCTCTAGTTCAGTATCGGGCCACCACTGATCTCTGGTGTTGGGAAAAGGGAGGTCGAAGATGGTGGTATGAGAAGAAGGTCAGTTTGACAAAAAAGAAAAGAAGAAGGTGAGTGGAGGGAAGGTCGACGATGGTGATCCCAATCCAAGCTCCTTTCTTCTCCTCCAAATCTCAGCTCCAGATCCTCTCCTCCAGTATGGGGTCTCCGTTTGGCCGCCCTCCTTTGAAAAATAAAAAACTCAACTCCGTTTCCTTAATGTCGGGTCCTCCCAGAAGCAAACCTAATGGTTATGTGCGTTTTGACCAGGGACCATTCTGCGAGGTTAAACAATTATGAGGAGGGACTGAAGTGATATTTTTGAAACATTGATAGGGTAAACTGTAATTTCCAAAAATTTTGGGTAATTCTATGTAATTTCTCGAACCCTTTTCTTCACAAATTTGTGATTTTCAGAAATTATGGGGTTTTTTCTGTAATTTTTCTCAATCTTCAAAATATTAATTCAACCCTCCAAAATCTCCAATTTTCTTTCAAAATCCCTGCAATGCAATATTAAACACATGGTAGCATCAAAAGTTCAAGGGATCATTTGTATGAATAATTAAACAATTATGACCATTTTGCCCCTATTTACAATTAATTCAATACAATGTCCCTAATTAAAAATTAGTGCTTAACAATGCAATAACGCCCCAAAAAAAATATTTAAAATCCTAATTTAATTATGAAAATCATATATAAAAATATGGCTCAATCAGCTATTATGAATATTCAAGTCCTTGTAGAATTTTTGGGAAGTCTGATTTATAGACTTCGCCCAAAATTTCTATAAGAGACTTAATATTTTGATTATATGAGGTATATATATGAATTTAAAATGGTTTAAGCATGCTTAGGATTATTGTACTAGTCATGATTTTGTTAATGGTATTATGAGTATTATTTAATATTCATCGACAAGTTTAAGGCTTAAAGAATGTGAGTTCACTCATATTCCATGTCGATCCCCTCTTTATTTTCAAGGCGTGACAACCCAGCCTCTTTTCAGTCCAGAATGGTCATTTTCGGCTCCTCCCTTTAGGTTAAAAAGTCTCATTTTTTCAAAATGCACAACATTAGTTTCACAACTTCGCTTTTGCTTCCTTATAATGAAGCAACAGCAGTGAAGCAAAAAGCAAATGCAGATAGAAAGGTATATTTTTGGGGTGTTTTGCTTTGCTGTACCGAATCAAAAGCAATTGGGAGTATCTTCAAGCTACTTCTTTGATCTTCCTTTTGGTATTTTGTTCTTCTTTTCCCTGCTTCCAATGAGCCTTGTGAGATTTTACATCTTGTCATCATCCTCCTTCAAATAGAAGGATTTTATGAGCTTTCTAATTCTTCAATTCATTACTACAGATTGAAGATATTACTACCCCTATAGACGTCCCTTTTTCAAAAAAGGAGGTAAAAACATAGAGACGGTGGCATTTTTGTAAATAAAGCAGCGAAATCGAAACATTAGGCGTCCCAAATTTGAATTGGGAAGCCTAAAGTAGAGTTTAAACGTCCCAAATTTCAATTGGGACACTTAAAGATTTTCCTTGGACCCAAAAATAAAAAATTAAAAAAATTTAACTTACTTTGGGCGTCCCAAATGGTTTTGGGACGTCTAAAGTTGGGTTTAGGCGTCCCAAATCTAAACCTAACCTTTAGGAGTTCCAAATTCTATTTGGGATGCCTTTTGTGTATGTCAGACAATTTGACTTGCGCCCTCCCCCCTTGCTTTTCCATCTTTTCTTCATTCCCAATTCCCACTTTCAACAAGTCCTGTCACTTCATTATTTCTCACTTCGTCTTCTTCTCTTCATTCCCATTTCCCACTTTACTCTTCCTCCTCCTTTCCATTGTTGGCATTCCACTGCCTTGCTTTTTTCCTCCACCTCCTTCCATTGTCGTCAGCACACCCCCCCTCCACACTGTCTTCTTGCTTAATTTCATCCTACCTCCTTCACTGTATATACACCTCCTCCAACGTTTTCTCTCCACCTTGGTTGGGCACATAGACACCGTCGGCTGGCCCTCTCCCTTTCATCAGGTTTGTTTTTTTTTAAATAAAAATTTACATGAAGAATTAATTTAAACTTGCAATGTGAAATTATTATAATGCCTTTAATTTATTTATATGATTCTAGTTACTGGAGTGATTGATTTTTTTTTTTTGCCAAAATCATAAACTCGTTGTTAGTAGTTATGCAATACTAATGTTTTTGTTTTATATGTTTAGAGCTTGGAAATCAAGGGAAATACATATGTATATTATAAATAAATGGAGCTTTTGATGAAATGAACAACAATTAAACAGAATAATTTTTTTATTCTGTGCGTGGAGCTCTATTTGGTTTAAATTAATGAGAATTAATTATATCAATGAAAGTAAAAGAAGTCAAAATCTATATGTATCTGTCAAAACTAGCTTATTGTAAAAGCTTAAGCCTTTAATTACACGCTTTAACTTTCACTAATTGGTATGTGTTTGTTGGCTAACTAACATGTAAGTTTATACAAAATACAAAATAAGAACAGCAGTATAATGAAATTTATTTATTATCAATATAAATATAAAAAATTTTATAATTATCTCATTGCATTCATAATCCATATATAATATGCAATATGGTTAGTTTTATTTTTTTTTAGATTATATTAGTATGATTATTTGTGTAGTTTCCTCAATATATAACAAAAGTAGTATGATTATTAGTGTAGTTTTCTCAATACATAACAACATTTTGACACTTTCTGGTTGTTATTATATATATATATAGTATTAAGTTGTATGAATTTTTATTGTACATATATATATATAAACAAAATTAAAATTAAAATTTTGTCATTTTTTATATTTTAATATTTAATTATATATTATTAATATTTATTTATTGATAAAAATAAACTCTACGAGTTTATAATTTAAATTCATGATACAAGTTTATATGATTGCTACAAGTTTATTTAAATTTATGAATTTGACAACGAAATGGTGCTAATACCGACCTCACATTAGCTCATTTGTTTACGCCAATTACATTATTGAGGTGACTTGCTTGTTTCGGCATTGTAGGGCCCACGTTATTTTTTAAATTAAAGTGCAGGAAGTTATAAGGTTTTTGGCTGGCCGGCATAAGTATCAGTAAAAAATATACTCCATCCAATTCTAAATATTAATTACATATATAAAGGGATCTTCATCTAGGGTAGGTCCAACATAAATAATTAAATATGATATTTTAAAAAAACTGGCATACATTTTTTTTTATAAATATTTAACTTAACTAATCTTTTTATTATCCATAAATCAAGTATCTAACTCATACATTAAAGACTACACGGAGTAAAAAATAAAATCAATTTGGTGAAATTAATTTTGAGGTTAACAAGCTGACGTAGCTACTAACTGTTTCAAATGAATATAAAAACAAAACTTGATGTAGCTATTAGAATTTAGATGTGCTTACGAGAGGTCAGACTTGGCCTTCTGGGAAGGAAATATTGAGAATTATTATTCACTTTCAACATTGATCTGGACATTAATATATATTCCCTATCTAACTCCCATTGGAAAAAAAAAAAAAAAAAACCACCACCGTTGAATTGATCAACCTAAATTATTATATAAAAAATAATCTTAAATATTAATTATACAAAGTGGGTCAATTTTGTGTGTTTGTGGCTTGTGGTTATATATTTGTTTTCGTCCTGAACAAAACAATCCCCCTTCCAAGCTTCATTGATTAAACAGGCCTCCATGATGTTCTATCATTAGTTAAAAAGTTTAATCTGTAATAAATAGACAGCTTCGATATTCAGAAACATCTGTACTTGAAAATGAGGATACTATAAATATTGGAAATTTCGATGTTGTTATCTATGATTAAGGGCTAAAAATTAAATAAAAATCGGTCTTTTATTTACGTTGCTTATGATGAGCTTGCAGATTCTTCTCAATAGAAGATTGTGTTTTTTATTTCTGAAATGATATTATTCACTTTCAAGATTTGTGTATATAATTGTGTCCAGTTTTTCTCTAACACCTGGTACCGTTGTCGTTAGTAGAAGCTAACTTGGAAGGATCTAAAAATTAAATTATGTGATATATTCTCATTTTTTAATGTTAAAAGATGTAGTCGTCAATGACGGCCACTAATTGAATTAGTTATTTGCAGTGCGCCATAAAAAGATTTATCAGTTGTTGATTAATCGATTTTACATTAATTTGGAGCATCCAAAAAATTCGGTTTTGAAAATTGAAAACAGTTGAGAATAGAACATGATGTGGAATGGCTGTTGAATAATATATAGCCAGTGACCATTCTAAGAGAGAAATAGAGTATTAATGCACTGCAGAGTACTCTCTGAAGTGTTAATTCAACTCCTTTTTCTTTGAGGATTTTTTTAAAATCATATTAAAAAATTTGAACGTTCCTTTTCATTTTTTTTTAAGAAACTAGTAACTTTTCAACATAAAATTTAGGTGCCTTTTAATTCTGTATAAATAATAATTTTAAATATTCTTTATAATCTTACATAACAACAAAGTGACTGTGGCTCCCATGCAGTTAATATTGTGACGGTAAAGAATAAAGATCTGGATTTGTCAATGAAGATTGGTGAGACGGCCAAGAAAGAAGCTCCAACGTGTGGATTCCATCCAATAATTATGAGTACATATTATGATTGAGTTATTTGATTTGGAAGGAAGACTTTTCAAACGCAGTAATTAAGTATTTGTCTTTTTTCCCGCAAACTTTTGTGGTGTTTGTTAAGAATAGATGGTGGGTGATCATGGATGCGTTTATGTCACAGAAAAAAGATTGGAAGAATTCGAATGGTTAGAAGAGTCGGCGAGGAAAATGACGCGCATGGAATATTTTTAATATTTGAAATTAGATTTCCTTTATATTTGAATTTCCAACTTTTTTTTTTATATTTTCAGAACTTATATATATATACACCATGGATAGAGTACATTCTAGTATTCTACTCAAATCAAACACAATGAGGAGCTTCCCTTCACAAATTTCATCCATTTTACTGCTCTTGCTATTTGCAACAACATTTAACAACATCACATGTACTACGAGGAAGGAAGTTCGATGCAATGAAAATGATCAAAGCATACTTTTGATCTTCAAACAAGGAGTTGTGAATTCTTCAAACCGACTCTCTCTGTAACCCCCTCCATAATTATATCCGAAATACGGGATTAAAATGAAATAGAGACCAATAATAATCAAATAACATTTACTAACCCATCACATGATGGGGTTTTCAAAAATACCTTTCGAAATCATTTATAAACTTGGTCTCATATTCACATTTCGAATACAATTACTACGCGAAGATAAATCACATTTATATATCAGAGTACGCAATATAAATTCCCGGCAATCCCGAATACATATCTTCGCTAACAATCATAGGGTACATTAGCTCATACAACTTCACAAATAGGGAATTACACAACAAATCTCAATACCAAAAACAACTATCCAAATATACATCCCAACTAAGAGAACCAACTACCAACTTCAATCCCAAAGGAGTCTTTATCGCCCTTAGCTACTCGCTATATCCTTGATCTACTACCCTGTCTGGAAGGTTAGTAGGGGAGGGTGAGATTCGAGAGAATCTCAGTAGGGAAATTTATCAATATGCAAGCAAGATAAGTGTTTAATGCATGACATGCTTGCATCACATAACTCATGCACACATACAATGACAAATCTATAAGCTCAATGCTTCGAACGATACACATATGGCCATAGCATATATTGAAACATAGCTTCAAATCATTCATACATGTTCCACATAATCAAGCAAAGCAATAACATGCATCAACACATTAATACAATTATCAGAGCATGCAGGAGAGATAAGTTCCCTACCTCCAGTCTTTTCTCCTCGATTTACATGCCAGCAACTCGGGGCTTCACGTTCGATCCTACAATGTCAAATATACTATTTAGACACTTCCATAGTGTTTCTGGGGGTTATATGATTCTATCTTGAAAATTTACCAAAATACCCCCGGGACCCCGGCCCGGCCCCGCCGTACCCGGTCCGGCTGTACTTTTCCCGAAATTGTGACATGGGCTATTCTGACATATTTTCGCCCAAGGAATCCATTTCCGGACTCGGAATTATCAAATTCAATGTCAAATTACGAAATTGCCCTTGGCAGCCCTACTTTTAGGGTTTTAGGGGCGTTTCCGTAATTATGCTTTCTCGGCCTTTTCCGAAAAAGTGCCCAACTGTAACCCCACCTAATTTTCCCTCCTGAACTCAATGGAATCATCAAATCATTGAAAATCCAACTCTAAGACCCATTTATAGCCCAGACCGAAATATATGGGTTTTCTAGCGAAAATCAGGGTTTTTCGGTTTCGGCTCCGTAAACACGTTCCTTTCTACTCCTAACCACTTTATTGACTATTCCATTAGGTTACAACTACCATTTAGTATCAATTTGGGCAGCATAACCCCTAGGGAAACCCATTTTCCATTTTTACAACCAATGGCAATCCGGCGAAATTTCACCGATTAAATTGCCCACAGCAGCCAGAATAGTCAATATACAAGAGTTTGGAAGTTACCTCAAGCTCCCAATAGCTTTTCCTAAATATGGCTGAACCCTAGCCCCTTTTAAAACCATGAAAATTGAGCTTCCAACACCTTAAAGAACATGAAAGAGAAGCTTAGAAGCAAGGTTATACGAGTTAGGAGCTAGATCGTCGGAGAAATCGGCTTACCTTGCGAGATTTCTCCTCTTTCTCTCTCTAAGAGCTCTCAACTTTCTCTCACAAGTTTCAGCTGGTTCATCACGACAGAAAATGATAGCTGAAGAAGATGAGAATATATTTAATTCCATGCTGATGTCATCTTTTAATGAGATGATGTCATAATTCCCATTTTCGGATTTTCTGGCAGATTTTCTGCCCAAACTTTGAAAAATCATAACTAATTCTAGAAAAATCAAAATGAGGTGATCCCAAAGCCAAATGAAATGTATTTAAGTCCTCTTCATTGAAAAAATATTTACCAATACTAGAAATCACCACACAATTCCAGAATTACATAAATTTCATCACTGCCCCAAAACAGAGTCCATTTTCGACCTCAAACTTTGGACAGTCATATCTCCCAGTTCCCAAAACGAAATGGCACAAATTATATGTCCATTTTGAAGCTTGGGATGTGAAATTTAAGACTGGAAATTTTCATAATTTTCTGACATCATTAGCCTATTAAAAACGTCCACACGAGAAGACTGCCCAGACAGAATTCACACTGGACAACATTTCTAGTTTTGCAACCAATGTGTCCAATCCAATTTAAATCAATTCCAATGATTAAATATCACAACATGACACCATTTCCATCACAATACCCCATTCAATTCTTCCCTCTATTCTAAGTTAATTTGGATGTTAATCCACAAGTGAACTCAAATACAGGGTTTTGGCGTTGCTCATAACACACGCGACTACAATCCACTTTATATTCTCTAAAAGGGTTCATTAATCACTAACCATATCCACTTTTGTAGTCATTAACCCCTAATCACAATTTGGGATCTTGCTAAACCGGGGCTTAGCAATCCACTAATCTCAGGCTTATTCTCTAGCCTCGAGTCTCAAAATTTGGGGTATTACATTTCTCCCCCCGTTCAATAAATTTCGTCCTCGAAATTTGTCATACCACTTAATCCAAAAACTATGGATGCCTCTTCACGACAGCTTCCGTTTCACAATTACTCTATCTCGGCAAAGTCTTTGCTAGACCACCCGCACAATTAGTGCATCACAATTTAGATTCTCGAAAGAATCTTACACAATAAATGCAACCCAGTTGCCATAAAGTGCAATCGGCCCATTTCACGATTGCCGCACAAACACAATCACCATACTTTTGCCAACAAATGCAATCGCCTCCACATACGATTGCCACAAAACCACCATCACATAACCATAAGGTCGGAGGCTCTAAATCATGAGCCATATCATAAAATTTTGGCAGTTAGGCAGCATAGGCCACCACTCTGCTCAACTCAATCCGGTTACCCCTTCCGGGAGTAAACACCACAACCTCAATACATCAAACGACAGCCTTAGCTGTATACATAAACATTTCAGCATTCGCTATATCCACTTTCACAGCTTCACCCTCACCCGTACACCCACCAGTAACTCCACTAGTGGTAACCGGGACTTTTGGTATCAACCACAATCGCATCAAGTCACTCCGGAATCTCAATCTCTTCTATCCGAAGCACCCTACCATAATGGCCCACCTAGAGTCTCAGTCTCTTCTATCCAGGCGCCTTTTATTGTCACACCCACCCCGGTTTTACCCCCTCTAGGGATGCCCCGTGCCGGTGGTGCCCACCCCGGTTTTACCCCCCGCTGGGGATGCCCCGCGACAGTGGCTGGCTACTCAATTATTGTCACACCTACCCCGGTTTTACCCCCTCTAGGGATGCCCCGTGCCGGTGGTGCCCACCCCGGTTTTACCCCCCGCTGGGGATGCCCCGCGACAGTGGCTGGTTACTCACATTTCACCCAAAACTCACAAGAAAATCCACTTCCAAACGTACATTGCAGACTCTAATTTTACGCACCGCCTTTCGGCCTTGAGTCAACACCAGTGCAACCAACATGGTGGCTAGCCAGGCTGGCCATGCCAGGGTAATTGCCCTCACAAACAAGAATCCCCGATCATGTAGTCGAATTCGCCATCAGCTAAACTAACTCTGCTCTGCTACGGCACACCTCAATCCCAGCTTGTTCACAACTATCACAGATTCACAATCACACTCCACCCTCATCCCCTTTTACCGCCGGGAAGACACACAGTCTTTACTCGAACCGTTGCTAGCGACTCAGGGACTATTGGCGTGGCAGTGCATATACATAGCCTCACGGCTCACAGATAGTCAATCCCCCGTAATCTACCGCCCCATCGGAACGGTCCTCCACCATAGGAATCAACCCATGCGGCTGCAGGTGAGAGACATCACAAATATCAGTCACATCCTGAGCCTATGCCTACCAGGCGCAGCCCACTAGACCAAACCGATCCGGCCCAACCAGGGAGATGGACTCACAGTACACAATCGTAACAAGCTGGAACTAGGCATATTAACAACCTCACCTTCAACATTGTGAATTCTTTTCACGTATTGGGATCCTTCAAGACCTCTTCTCACAAATTAATCTGGACTTCGAAGTTTTACCTCCCGAAGCCATGGTTAACACATCATACTCACGGTAACCTCGAGCTAACACAATTCTCAAACATATCACATCTCACGCTTTCGCTGCACACTCTGAGGTCTTTCTCCTCATATGTGCTTTCACAATGTCAAGGTGACTCAATAGGAGTCCCATAGGAATCTCCCACTACACCTGTCCCCATACACAATCTGTGCCAGACCTTGGCCCCATTCAACTCAAATCATTCATAGCCATAACTAGCACTTCGTTGAGATCCCATACTCCCAACGTTCCCAGAGCTCTATTCTACGATTCAACGTCATAGCGAGTGCACACTAAAGTTCGTCGTCACGGCAGCTGCACACTAGGGTTTGTCGTCACGGCGGCTATCACAAAATTTTTTTTATATATTGTCACACCCCTTTAGAGTGCCCACCCCCTGGTCAACTACGTACCAGGGCTTCGCTGGCCGGCCCTTACACTGAGCCTGGCGGGCAGCTGGGTTACTCACATTTCACCCAGGACTCACATATAGCCTAACCGATCAGGTGTCACCGTAGGTAGCCCTCTCCGATCAGAACTCCCCGTAGATTGCCTTCTCCACTTCGAATCCTCGTAGATAACTCTTTCAAATTCAAATTCTCCGCAGAATCACTTTTCCCCGTGCTAGATTAACACTAGCAACCTCAGGATACCTGATACACATTCAATGCCAATCTAGTACCACAGCCTGGTACCACAGACCATCTAGGTCAAGTCAAACTCCTAAGAATCAGCCCAGCTATTGAGTCTGACCCTTGGAGCACAATTCAATTTAGTTCTCAAAGTCTTAACCTCAATTGAATCGGGAAACCACTTCCCTCGTTTCACGGAGCATCATCACCTCCAACTCAAATTCATCATTTCAACGGAGCATCTTTAACTCCTACACAAATTCAGATATCTCTGCCAGCCTAAGGCACACCTGTCCCCTAGGTCTTAAGGCCTTTACACCCACAAGCTCAATATGATTTCACCACATGTAACATCATACCACTTAGGGTTTCTCACCCAACGTCTAGGTTAGTCACGATACCTAGAATCTCAATATCACACATCTAGGAAATCATTTTCCTTAGTTCTCTAATCAGATGATGGGTCTGATTACCTCCACCTCCAGGTCTGTATCTCAAATCTTCAGGTGAATCATATTGACTCACCATATCCATAACACAAATAATGTATACACACATCCCTTAAACTCATATATCCACAAACAACAGGGACCATAATGTGTATACCACAACAAGCAAAGTCATCTCCTATGACTTAAGGTAGCAACTACTGCCATTATCCTAGCAAATTCCCATGTTTGCCAAGAACTGTAGCTCTGATACCAAACTGTAACCCCCTCCATAATTATATCCGAAATACGGGATTAAAATGAAATAGAGACCAATAATAATCAAATAACATTTACTAACCCATCACATGATGGGGTTTTCAAAAATACCTTTCGAAATCATTTATAAACTTGGTCTCATATTCACATTTCGAATACAATTACTACGCAAAGATAAATCACATTTATATATCAGAGTACGCAATATAAATTCCCGGCAATCCCGAATACATATCTTCGCTAACAATCATAGGGTACATTAGCTCATACAACTTCACAAATAGGGAATTACACAACAAATCTCAATACCAAAAACAACTATCCAAATATACATCCCAACTAAGAGAACCAACTACCAACTTCAATCCCAAAGGAGTCTTTATCGCCCTTAGCTACTCGCTATATCCTTGATCTACTACCCTGTCTGGAAGGTTAGTAGGGGAGGGTGAGATTCGAGAGAATCTCAGTAGGGAAATTTATCAATATGCAAGCAAGATAAGTGTTTAATGCATGACATGCTTGCATCACATAACTCATGCACACATACAATGACAAATCTATAAGCTCAATGCTTCGAACGATACACATATGGCCATAGCATATATTGAAACATAGCTTCAAATCATTCATACATGTTCCACATAATCAAGCAAAGCAATAACATGCATCAACACATTAATACAATTATCAGAGCATGCAGGAGAGATAAGTTCCCTACCTCCAGTCTTTTCTCCTCGATTTACATGCCAGCAACTCGGGGCTTCACGTTCGATCCTACAATGTCAAATATACTATTTAGACACTTCCATAGTGTTTCTGGGGGTTATATGATTCTATCTTGAAAATTTACCAAAATACCCCCGGGACCCCGGCCCGGCCCCGCCGTACCCGGTCCGGCTGTACTTTTCCCGAAATTGTGACATGGGCTATTCTGACATATTTTCGCCCAAGGAATCCATTTCCGGACTCGGAATTATCAAATTCAATGTCAAATTACGAAATTGCCCTTGGCAGCCCTACTTTTAGGGTTTTAGGGGCGTTTCCGTAATTATGCTTTCTCGGCCTTTTCCGAAAAAGTGCCCAACTGTAACCCCACCTAATTTTCCCTCCTGAACTCAATGGAATCATCAAATCATTGAAAATCCAACTCTAAGACCCATTTATAGCCCAGACCGAAATATATGGGTTTTCTAGCGAAAATCAGGGTTTTTCGGTTTCGGCTCCGTAAACACGTTCCTTTCTACTCCTAACCACTTTATTGACTATTCCATTAGGTTACAACTACCATTTAGTATCAATTTGGGCAGCATAACCCCTAGGGAAACCCATTTTCCATTTTTACAACCAATGGCAATCCGGCGAAATTTCACCGATTAAATTGCCCACAGCAGCCAGAATAGTCAATATACAAGAGTTTGGAAGTTACCTCAAGCTCCCAATAGCTTTTCCTAAATATGGCTGAACCCTAGCCCCTTTTAAAACCATGAAAATTGAGCTTCCAACACCTTAAAGAACATGAAAGAGAAGCTTAGAAGCAAGGTTATACGAGTTAGGAGCTAGATCGTCGGAGAAATCGGCTTACCTTGCGAGATTTCTCCTCTTTCTCTCTCTAAGAGCTCTCAACTTTCTCTCACAAGTTTCAGCTGGTTCATCACGACAGAAAATGATAGCTGAAGAAGATGAGAATATATTTAATTCCATGCTGATGTCATCTTTTAATGAGATGATGTCATAATTCCCATTTTCGGATTTTCTGGCAGATTTTCTGCCCAAACTTTGAAAAATCATAACTAATTCTAGAAAAATCAAAATGAGGTGATCCCAAAGCCAAATGAAATGTATTTAAGTCCTCTTCATTGAAAAAATATTTACCAATACTAGAAATCACCACACAATTCCAGAATTACATAAATTTCATCACTGCCCCAAAACAGAGTCCATTTTCGACCTCAAACTTTGGACAGTCATATCTCCCAGTTCCCAAAACGAAATGGCACAAATTATATGTCCATTTTGAAGCTTGGGATGTGAAATTTAAGACTGGAAATTTTCATAATTTTCTGACATCATTAGCCTATTAAAAACGTCCACACGAGAAGACTGCCCAGACAGAATTCACACTGGACAACATTTCTAGTTTTGCAACCAATGTGTCCAATCCAATTTAAATCAATTCCAATGATTAAATATCACAACATGACACCATTTCCATCACAATACCCCATTCAATTCTTCCCTCTATTCTAAGTTAATTTGGATGTTAATCCACAAGTGAACTCAAATACAGGGTTTTGGCGTTGCTCATAACACACGCGACTACAATCCACTTTATATTCTCTAAAAGGGTTCATTAATCACTAACCATATCCACTTTTGTAGTCATTAACCCCTAATCACAATTTGGGATCTTGCTAAACCGGGGCTTAGCAATCCACTAATCTCAGGCTTATTCTCTAGCCTCGAGTCTCAAAATTTGGGGTGTTACACTCTTCATGGACAAGTACTCAAGAAGATTGCTGTTTATGGGAGGGAGTTCATTGTGACAACATCACTGGCAGAGTTACAAAGCTTGATCTAGCCAATATAATCATGAATTACAAGGTATGATTAATCTATCTCTTCTTCAACTTCACTATCAAAAAATAGACTTTCAGCGGTGACTCTAAAAGTCGCCGCTGGAAATATAGTTTCAGCAATGACTTTTGATAGTCACCGCTGAAAATGTCACTTTCAGTGGTGACTTTCAGCTGAAAGTCAATTTCAGCTTTTTTTTTTTTTATCACCAACAAATGTTTTTTTTTATATATATTTTGTTTAAATTTAATATTTAACATTTGAAGACACTAAATATATTACTTATTATAAAGAAATATAAGATAATTATACATTTACACATGTATGTGGGATCTCTTTACACAAGTTACTTTCAGCAGTGACAAAAGTCGCCACTGAAAGTATACCTTCAGCAGCGACAACCTAAAACTTTCAGTGACAGTCGCAATAGCAGCGACTTTTTTGTGCCGCTGAAAACCGTCAGTGGTGACTTTTAGCCGGGTCACCGCCGAAAGTCATTTTCAAATGGTCCTAGTTAATTTAGTTATTAAGAAATACAAAAAGGATAGGATAACAATCAGAAATTAATTATTTGACAGCAATCGACCTATTACATTTATAAGAAGTCCTAAAAAACAAAGACCTACCACATTTATATAAGCATATAATCAAATCTTGGAATTAAGGTTATTAGTTAAGGATTACATCAATCTGGAACGTAGCATTATACAAGCCTGATTTCTTATTATACACATCTTCTCTTGTGTTTAACCTTAATTTATCCTTTTACTTAGCTTGATCTCTAGTGTTGGCGAGTGTATATATACTTAAAATTATATATATATATATATTGTCGACACTTAAAATTATATATGGTTCTTCATCAATTTTATGAAACACGAGGGAGGGCCCCACACGTGGGAAAGGGTGGACCAGAGTGTGGATAACGACCCTACTCCTCCATATTGTTTTGTTTTTTTTGAATACAATACTCCTGCATACTGTTACTAACTTATATTTTTCTTTAATTCTTATTTACACACATGATATATATATATATATATATATCATGTAAAGACTTCATAGAGGCAATTCGCTCTACTCAAACTTACCACAATGGCCAGCTTCTCTTCACAAATCTCATTTGCTTTCTTGTTTCTGCTATTTGCAACAGTGTTCAATAGAAGTGTGGTTACCTCAAACAAGGTGATACGTTGCAATGAAAATGATCAAAGACTTCTTTTAATCTTCAAACAAGGAGTGGTTGATCCAAACAACGAACTCTCTTCCTGGACTGTTGAACAAGATTGCTGTTTGTGGGAGGGAGTTTACTGCGACGACATCACAGGTAGAGTTACAGAGCTTTCTCTTTTCGATCATGCATTAGAAGGAGAGATTAATGTATGTGTGCTTCAACTTGAATTTCTCAACCACTTGAACTTGAGCCACAATGACTTTCAAACTGTGAGTATGTCACTTTGCCATCTCTCCAAATCTCCTTTTGATGCAAACAAATTTCATAACCAATCACTTGCTACTCTTTCTAATCAATCAGCAAGTTTTTCTGTTGCTCTACGCTATCTTGACTTTTCCTCTAATCTTTTAGTCATAAACGACCTTCATTGGCTTTCTCAACTTTCTTCCTTAAAATATCTAGACCTTAGTTTCAATGATATTGGAAATGAAACCAGATGGCTCCAACATATAGCTATGCTTCCTTCTCTCTCTGAGTTACACTTGAGGCTTTGTAGACTGAGTGATTTCCCATCCCTTGATTATACCAATTTTACTTCACTGGAAATTCTTGATCTTTCTTTCAACTATTTTATTAAATTATTACCTAGTTCATTCTTGAATACCACCAGTCACATATATCATCTTGCCCTTCGTAGTTGTTATTTCTATGGTCAATTGCCAAAAGCCTTGCTCAATCTTCAAAACCTCAAGCATTTAGATTTGGGCGAAAATAAGCTCGAAGGATCAATTCCAAATTGGTTAGGCCAGTATGAACAGTTGCAATACTTGAATATCCAAGGAAATTTGTTCTCTGGTGTAATTCCACCATCTCTTGGAAATATTTCTTCCTTGTTAAGCTTAGACGTGTCCTACAATCAATTGAGTGGCAATCTTCCAGAAACCCTTGGAGGGCTCCAAAATTTAAATCAATTACACATTGGACACAATTTCTTGGCAGGTGTTCTTTCTGAAAAGAATTTTTCGAAGTTCTCAAATTTAACATCATTGGACTTAAGTTCATCAAGTTTTAAATTTGACATTGATCCTAAATGGGTCCCACCATTTCAACTTGAGACACTGCACATGGGTAACACAAGCATAGGTCCTAATATTCCATCATGGCTATATACACAACGATCTCTAGAATATTTAGATATTTCTAGATCAAGGATTTCAATGATTGATGCAAATGTATTTTGGAGCTTTGTAGTGGGAATTGATTATGTTGATATCTCAAACAACTTGATTCGTGAAGACATATCTAATGTCACACTATCAGCAAATATCTCTCATTTTGATGCATCTCACAACTATTTATCAGGATCTATTTTCTCGTTATTGTGCCAACTTGAGAGTAATGAAGAAAGCAAGTTGGATGATTTGGACTTATCATATAATTATTTGAGTGGAACACTTCCTGATTGTTGGACAAACTGGAAACAATTACAATACCTTAATTTGCGGAGTAATAAGCTAACAAGAAAAGTTCCTCCCTCATTGGCTTCATTGAATCTTGATTTGTTGGATTTGAGTAATAATAATTTCTTTGGCAAATTTTCATTAAACATGCTAAATTGGACATATTTGAAATACCTCTTTTTAGAGCAAAATGAATTTTCTGGAAGTTTGCCAAATCCTATGGGGCCAAAGTTGGCAATTTTTAAATTGAGGACCAATCAATTTATAGGCAATATTCCATCACAATTGTGCAACCTCTCTCATTTGACAATCCTTGATCTTGCTGAAAATAAGCTTTCTGGATCCAACGCAATAATAAAAGTATTTACTAAAGGAAGAGAATTAGACTACAAACCAATTCGTGCCACATATGACACAAGTGGCATTATGGATCTTTCTAGTAATTTCTTGTCTGGAGAAATTCCTAAAGAATTGTTTAGTAACAATCAAATGCAGATCTTGAATTTGTCTCGAAACCATTTGACTAGAAAGATTCCCAAAGAAATTGGAGACATGTCAAAGTTGGAATATCTTGATCTGAGCTACAATAGACTCTTTGGAGAAATTCCTTCAACCATCTCTAATTTGTCTTTTCTTCATGATTTGAACCTCTCATACAACAATTTCATTGGGCAAATTCCATTGGGAACCCAAATTCAAAGTTTTGATTCCTGGAGTTCTGTTGGCAATCATGAACTTTGTGGAGATCCTCTTCCAAAGAAGTGCAATAAAAAAGAAGAAACTCATCAGGACTCAAACCTAGCTGAAGGAAATGAAGACGACAATTTTCTAAAGTCATTGTATCTTGGTATGGTGGTTGGATTTGTAGCAGGCTTCTGGGGAGTTTGTTGGTCTCTCATTCTTGTCAGAGCATGGAGACATAAATTTTTCCGATGGTTTAATGATTTGGGAGATCGACTTTATGTTGCTGCGGCCCTATGTTGCAAAAGCTATGATTGAATATAAGCAACAAACTTCCCTTGAGGTAATAAATTAGTTTTTTTGTTTTTAATTATGATTATTTAAATGAGGGTTTCTTTATCTTTTCCCTTCCTCTTATCGCCAATCAAATTCTGTCATTAGCTAATTATATATTATCGTTATTTATTGTATGTTTTGTCTTCGGGATGCAAGCAGCAACAGCAAGCATTGAGAGCAACAGTTTGGAGTATTTGTTTTATAAATCTATCTATCACTACTTTGATGCTTTGTTTCCGTTTTACCTGTTGAATGCCCTTTTCTTCTTTTCTTGTCTTAAAAGAGAAGATTTTGTAATATTAGATATTAGCGCATATTTGAGTTCTCATCATGTTGTTAAGATGCCTTTTTTGAGTAGTTTTCCATGTAATATATTATTATACTTTGATCTTTTTCTCCTTCAATGGATTGTCCTTTATATAATTATTACGTTACTACTCTTGGTGGTGCGATCTGTATATACATTTTCATATGATCAAAATTAAAATTTATAATCAAAACATAGAAACACACACACATACAGTCATACACATATTGAGTAGTATAACCAAAAGAACAATTAATAAACTACTCAACTAGTCATTTTAGACAACTTGGTTTGTGAAATTCAAGGGATGTAAATATAATATTTATGAAATAATATCACTTACATGATTTGTAATTGATTCAACTTGGTTATTCACTCATATTTAACATTCCCCCATCGATTTATCTTTCAGATAGGATGATAATAATGAGAATTTTATTAGTTGAAATCAATAATCTAACTACCTCATTTGAAATCAATGTTGGCCATGACCCACTAATGCCCAGAAAGTTTTGGGCCGCAGCCATGACAAAGTTGGCCGCAGCCCACTAATTCACAAAAAGATTTAGGCCACGGTCAAGACAACGTTGACCGCAACCCAAATCCGACAGCACAGATTTAACCCTATCATTTTTTTCTCATTCCTCATTTCTCTTCCTCACAGCTTCCGCCCCCTCCTTTCTCTCCTTCTCTCAGTTTTGACTTCACCTTTCCGCAACCTCCCTCCCATTTTTCCCTCAATCCTTGGTCTCCATTCATTTTTCCCTTCATTCCATCTTTCGTCAGCCACGTGTTCCATCTCAAATCTGCGTATCCTCATTTGGTTTATGCAAGTTAGGGGGCCGAAAGTGACTCATTTTTCTCTGATTTCTCATTTATTCCGTTGCTTCTTCAACTTCTAAGGTAATGGAGTCTCATCCTCACTCTTTTACTTTACATTGAGGGTAGTTAGTGAAGTCATAATCTGTGGATTTCAGCGTAGAATGATGATATGGATGAATTGAGGAAATTTTACACTCTTGATTGTGTTGAAATTGGCATTTTTCTCTGCTTCTAAGTCATAAGTATCCTTATTTTGCTCAACATTATGGTGTACTAACTGTTTTTGGCTGTAATTTCTGTTGGTCCACATAGTTTTTCACTCTATTTTGGATTGGAAGGATAACAGTTGGTCGAGAGATTGCCATTGTCTTGCACACATTTTCCCTAACCATGGATTCCCTTGATTTTAACAGTGTATTGTGCATATCATGGTTTGCCAAAAAGAAAGTGTTGTACCATTTTTCAAAATCGCATGTTTGCACACATAATCCCATGATTTCATTGTACATTGTGGAGATATATTTCAGCCACTGTTGTACCCTGTTTTCAACTCTATCGTGGTGGCATCTTCGCTCTATATCATTTGCTTTCCATTATGTCATATTTCCAAAACAGATTTAACTTCACTTGTCTATCATTGTCATGCATTTTCCTTGACCATTAAATCAGTTTTTCAAAGAAATGAGAATAGGATCTAGGCTGGAATGGTACTTGTTGCTTTGGTATTTGCTAGATGTCCTTGGCACATTATTGATGTCTCCATGCAGTAAGGATAAGATTTAGGTTGGAATTTTGATTGATGCTTTGGTATTAGCTAGGTCATAAGTTTGGGGGAATGTACTTTGTTTACTTTTAAGGTTTTTCTCTTTATGATTCTTGTACAAGTTTTGTTTTTCTGTTTTTTGAATCTGGTGGGGTACTGGCTGTCTCAGCCATTTTGGATTTGTCCCGTTTTTTTCTCCAGCTACCATGCCTGCCAAGTGTCCCACTGACTGAGTAGGCCCCAGGGCCATTACTGAGGCAAAAGCCAAGATCATCAAGAGGCCCCTGCTGCAAGAACGTGAATTCCCTTTCACGGCCTCCTATGTGTTTCATGAGCTACCTACCTAGACATATCACTTGAATAAGCTCATGGACCTCAAGATTGACGAAAATCTTCAAATTGTCCATGAGTTTTATGCCAATGCCTGTGTGCGACCTGTTTGGCGGTTCCCCTTTCGGGGTACCAATATCGACTTCACTCTGGCTAATTTTTGGCAATTTTCATCACTCCCAGCAGTCAAGGAATGCAAATACCATCAACATTTAGCCAATGCAGATGACATCCCTAAGGACGCCATTTCTCAATTGCTAGTTTATGACGGAGAGGTGGCTTGGCAAAGTCGAGGTGGGACTCAGAAATATTTACCCCACGCTCGGTTATCGATTGAAGCTTGTGTTTGGTTGCACTTTGGCAAGGATTATTTTTGGCCTTCGTCCAACCGAAACCGCCTCATTAGGAACCAAACCCTCCTTATTTACCTTATGATGAACAAGGAACCAGTCGATCTAGGTGCTGTGATTTACAAGTCTCTAAAAGACCACATTCATGACCATACTGGTAGCCTGATGCTGCCCCACCTTATCTCTACTTTATGTTCCTCTGTGGGTGTCACAACCATAGCCATTGATGTTTTGTTCAAACCAATCAAGAAATTTCAATACCAGAGCATCAAGCCAAAGCCGAATGAACACGTTCCACCATCCCAACGACCAGCTAATGAACCTGCATTTGAACATGGTGGACCCTCCGGAGTTCCTTCCTCCTCTCAGGCCACTGCTGCCCAATACCTCTCACATTTGCAAGACCACGGAGTTCTCCTGACCCGATTAGAGGAATTATTTGCTGCACATGTACCTGGAGCTGCTCATGTTGGTGAGGATGATGACGAAGAGGACGAGGATGATGATGATATGGATACTAGTGATGATGGTGGCGAGGATTAGTATTGTATTTCTTTGTTTTTAGGATTTAAAATTTTTGTTTTTGTTGTTTTGGTTGCTATTCATACTATCATCAATGGATATTATTGACATTTTTCTTGTTAATGGTTGATTCTGGGTTTCGTTTAATGTTGTTTCTCTCACATATACCTATCATTATTCTTTCTATGGTTGCTATTTTCTCTATTCCATTGCAGGCGATATGTGTGCACTTTGTGCCTTGCAACAGTGCGGACACTATTTGTCTCAAATTTGGGGGTAATTGATGCATGTTTTTTATTGTTTGCCTGCATGTTGACAAGAATTTCAAATTTTGGAAATGTGTTTTGTGCCCTGTGTAACCCCCTTCCACCGTAGGCTGAGATTACTTCCTAAAAACATGTGATTAAGTTTGAATTAGAGACCATAAGACAATTTGGGACTTATAAAAATAATCTTGTGCCCAAAACAGGGTTTACAAAAAATTTTACAAAACTTGTTCACAACGGTCTCATATTCACATTTCAAATACACAAATGGCCTATACAATTGGATTCCATTCATCAATATCAGAGTGCAATGTAAATTCCCAACACACTCGGGTTCCATTTAATAAATAAGGGTTCTATAAGGCATAATGCCCATAATTCATTTCCCTTATTCAGGGGATTACACAAACTATACTACAATTCCAATATATACAATGGTTTCCCAATAAAATAATCCAAAATACAATATGATAACCAAATATTTCAAAATGAAACTCCTAATCCGGAGCTCTAACCACTCTTCGTCGTCCGCTTTCCCTTTGATCCTTCTGCCCTGTCTAAAAATTTGGTTTATGGGAGAGTAAGATTTTAAGGAATCCCAGCAATGTCAAATCACTCACAGTATGCACAACAATAAGGCATGAAAGCAAATCATCACACACACATTGCAATTACAACGGCAGTTACAACGGCAAAGGCAGGTATAACTCATGTCACCCTTGCATTTGCTCACGCTGAATTGCTCATGCTGCATTGTACAACACAATCCACACAATATATTTCACCACAGATGGGATTCATATAAAGCATTTTATACACAAGCCACACTGGCAAGATCAACACACAACCTATGGCTGGATTCACAAACGCCGCCCCACGGGTCGGATTCACAAAGATCCATGTTGATTACAACGGCAATTCAACCGCCGAACTAGAGATGACCAGCGTCAATCCCTAAACGGCTCACACTGAAGTGATCAAGCCGTAATGGACCATGGCACATGCAGTTCACACAGCTTAATGATAAGTTATGCATACCAAAACATTATACACAACATGAGAGAAGAGTCAATACCTTGATCCTTCCGTGCATGTCCTAGCGCCAGTCTCTTCCGAGTAGGGCAAATGTCAAATCCTAGAATCATGATTAAGGACAAAGAGTTATACTCTATTCCAAGACTTAATTTACTTCATAACACTTAAATTTGGTTATCATAATTGACCCTTACGAGGCCACAAATGCCTCTAATAAAAGCCCTAAAAGGTTGGAAAACAATAGGTTGAAGATCACTTTTCAAAAAATCAAAGTTATGGAACACAGGGGTTGGTCGCAGCCAGCCCTCCATTGGGCCGTGGCCAAAATATGGTCAGAAGGTCACTGGCCGCAGCCAGCCACCCATGAGCCGCGGCCAAAATCAAGTCAGAAAGGTTTGGGCCGCGGCCAAGAAATTCCCTGATTCTTGGCTGAACTTCCAAGAAACATAACTAATTCTAGAAAAATCGAAATGAGGTGATTCCAAAGCAAAATGAAAGGTATTTAAGTCCTAGTTACTATAAAAATATGGACCATAACCATAAATCACCAAAATATTCCAGAATTACCCAAAACTCAACACTACTCCAAAACCGAGTTCAGTTTTTGTTCCAAACATTGACAAAGCATAACTCTTAGTTAAAAAACTGAAATTACATGAATTATATATCCATTTTGAAGCTTGGGAAGTGAAATTTAATACTGAAAAGTTTCATAATTTTTCAACACCATTTGGTCATTCAAAAATTTCGTGCAAACTAACTGCTCAGAACAGAGTTCACACAAGACATATTTCCAATTTTATACCAAAGTGTCAAATGACTCCAAAATCATTTACCAAACCTATTCCCATACAATTTTCTCACATGGAACACAATGGTAACCTCAAAATGACCAAAATCACAACCCAATTACATGCCCTATTTTTGCCCAATGCACAAAACCGACACAAAGGTGTCAAACCTTACATTTAAGCTTCAATCAAATTCTATATATCCAATATACATCTTAAAGCATCATATCCATGACAACAACAACTTAAACACCACAAGACCTTAATTTTCCAAATTTCAAGCCAAATTTCTAGAATTTCCAAGCTAAAGCATTTGGCACCAAACTTATATAGAAATGTCTCTCAAACTCACCTTAACAACTTTCTCAAAGGAGCTTCTTGATTCTCCAACCTCCATAATTTCTTGAAGTCTCAAACCAACACCAAATGGCAAACTATAACCATAGAAATGTAGCTCTTAACTCAAGGAACAACTTTAACGAAATTAGTTTTTCCATTATAGGCCATTAAGAAGGTCAAAAACTCACATTTTTCACAAAGCACTTCCTCCCTTCATGGATGCCATGGCTGAACGAAAGAGAGAGAAGGAAGAGAGTGATGAGAGTGTGAAATGATGAAGAAGAGCATAGGAATTTCTGCCCCCCATGCCTACCATGCGTACAAAGAGAGAAGGAGAGAGAGAAATGATAAAAATATTGTACTTTGACTTTTCCAATGTCCTCTTTCTTGTCTCCTCTTGCCAAGTGTCACAATATCATTTGCTCTTATAAAGTAAGTAACCAAATTAGTTACTTTAATCCCTCCATTAGCCATTTAGTTACATATATCATTTCTCCTTAGTTAGTAATTAATTTCTCCATTAATCACTAACTTACGGCCATTATTTCAATTTCTCACTGATTATGACATATTAATTAATATTGCCACCAAAACACATAATTATTCCACTTTAATTCGATAATTATCCTCAATAATTATCATTAGCCCTTAATTGAAATTTGGGGTGTTACACCCTGTCCTGTGAGTCAAAAGTTGAGTTAGATTTAATTAATTATATCTGAAGTGGAATGCGTGATCCGATGATAGAAATAGGTACTTGGATTTTATGTTTTCCAGAAAAACAAGAATAAATATTCATGAATGCTTGGTTCACATTTTAAAACTTACTTCCTAATGCTTTTCGGAATAAACATTGCACACAAGGGTTGGAAATAATTTGAATGCATTTGTTAGGAGATTTTATAGCAAATTGATGTGTATGAGCTTTTCTCATTGAAGGTCCCATTAGTACAAAAAAGGTGATTTAGACCGGCACATTTAAACCGGTTGTAGTAAATGAGGTCTAAAAGAAATGCGTGGTGGCATTTACATAATTATAAAGAATTTGGGAGACCGGTTATTATAATAACCGGTCTAAAAAATACAATTTAGACCGGTTGTACACTAACCGGTCTTAAAAGATTAATTTTTAGACCGGTTATTATAATAACCGGTCTAAAAATTAATCTTTTTAAGACTGGTTACTAGAGAACCGGTCTAAAATGAAAGCTTTTTAAGACCGGTTCTCTAACAACCGGTCTTAAAAGTGGATTTTTAAGACCGGTTGTTAGACAACCGGTCTTAAAAACTTCATTTTAGACCGGTTAATCTACTTAACCGGTCTTAAAACTTTCCCCAAATTTCAACCCAGCTCCCGTGTGCGCTATCTGATCCATTTCTGAAATCGGCTCCAGTCTCACTCTCGACACCATTAACCCCACCGTCAACCTGTCTCTCACCTCCCAAATCCGTCTTCCACTCCATCTCCACCGTCATTTCCCTTCCATTCCATCGTAACTCAAGCTCCCATCATCACCGACGCCTTCTTTCTCTATCCCTCCGCCTCCGTCAATCTCTTTCTGGGCCGCCACCATCACAGATCTGGCTCTATTTCCGGCACCGCCAGCAACTGTCATCACAGCTTAGAAGCAGTTGGTAATCTCCCATGTTTTACTGTCTTCATGTCTTTAGCCACCTGTGCTTTCTAGTATGTTTGTGTGTTTCTTTTATAAGCTAAAGATCTTGCCTTTCTCTATTTTAGGATGGGTTTGGCTAGGTTAGAGTTGCAATTATGGTTAGGATTCGCATATGCAGAGTATTTGTGAATGTCAAGGTTAATGGGAAACTTCGATGGAAGGTGGGAACTTGGGTGTCTGGTCGTTCCAGGTTTAATGTTAATTGTGTTTCATTCGTTGGCTTTGGACCTTCTTCTTCTGGTACTTTCAGTTCAAACCAGGGGGCTCAGTGTTCTACTGATGTTTGATTAAATTCATCCTAAGCCAATCACAGCATCATAATTTAATCTGCTACTTTTAGTAGTAAATTAAATTTTTTCATATTGGTTTTTGTAGTTTTTGGTTGGCTTTGAGGTTGAGATGGATGGATCTCTGTACATATAAAATATATGAAAGATGCAAGGCCAAAAAGTTAGAATCTTTCATGGGTGAGAATGAAAAAGATTGATGCTTGCTTATTAGATTGTTGTAAAATCTTATCTCTTTGTTTCACTTTTATTTTTCCTACTTTCTTTCTCTCATTTATCTATCCCATTATCTCTCTCTGGAATATTTTCCTTTTGGGAGTGGATTCATGTATAGATACTGGGTCACCTAACGAGGAAGAAGAGATGATTTTGATTGAGAAAAAGGTGATATATATGTATGTGTGTCTGTGGGAATTGAAATAGAATTATTTTCTTGTCAAAGAATCTGCATATTACATACACAGTAGTATTATACATGTCAATTCATTCCTTGCCTTTCAATAAGAAGGATAAGGCATGGTAGGCTTTAAATACAACTTTTGGTTACCATTTGAATCAAATTATTTTGTTCCTTCTTTTTGGAATCATATAAAATAACCCATTGGTCTATAGTCTCTGACTCTGTAAAAGAATATCCCAGAACCAGAAGATGCTAAAGTAAATAGAAGATGTAAGAACCCAAATAGATGCTTCATCTACCATTCTTGTACGTACTGTCATTAAATTCCATAGTCCAACTATGGCCTTCTGTATGTTCTAACAAGTTCTAGAATATATAAGTCATTTTGTGGCCTTTTGTAACCTTGCTTTCAGCATAATGACTTGGCTTGAAGAGTTGCATATTGTCATATGATTTGGCACAATGGTGAATGAGTGTTTGATCACTTTATTTTGCTTGATTCAAGTGAGTGAGCCATGAAATTCTTTGAATGATGTGGTACTAGCTTTACGGTTGAGCTTTGCAATCTATGTATGCTGTGGAATTATGTTCCTCGTGTGTGCTGAATTTTTGAAGTTTTCAATTTCCTTTGACATCCTGATGTGTAATTGGAAGAGAGATTTTTTTCCCTTCTTTGATGTGCTCAAGAAACGGTGAAACTGGAAAATAGAGTTTGGTTGTTGCAGTACAGTTTTCTGCTGTTGAAATCCAGAAAGATAGGTAGAAAATTAAAGCATAGATATATATATAATTTGAAGGCCATGAGAAGAACTCAGTGCTCGTTTGGCTAACGAGTCTGCCATACTATTGTCGTCTCTGTCAATATATTGGAACTCTACATTCTAGCTCTGTTCCAACATTGCTTTAATCTCTGTAAGCAGCTGCCATTTTTCATGCATATCTGGGATCTCATTTTGAAGTAGGTCGATAACCTCGTAGGAGTCGCACCTAATCAACACTTCTCTGAACCCCCCATCCCAAACTTTTTTCATGCCCATAAGGCAACCCCAAATTTCAGCACTCAGAGCATCACCAGTACTGAGCCTCAACATAAATCCCTCTACTTATAGTTCTTTTTGCTTTGTTTAACTAGTTACCTTCTATTGGTTTCCAACGGTATTGCTTGGATATTATTAGTCGAAGGATCAAAGTCACCCTAAAAAATATATCCAGGGACAAACAATATAATAATGGATCTAGCGTGTGCAGGCGTTAAACATTAAAAGAATATATATCCAAGTCACTTTCTCTGACGAACGCGCATTCTTTCCTTCCTCTTTCCACCTCCATTCCTCATTCCCTCACTCCTTCTCCATTCCACTTTCCCTCATTCCATTTTTTCCTCACACGCTACTCTAAATCACGATATTCTTTGTTTACTTCTAGTTACACTATGTACTTGGGTGTAATGATTGCATGCTCTCATCATTCTCCTACCTTTTCCAGGGAAAAAGTACAAAACAAAAAAAAGGTGTTAGAATATATGGATCGTAGTTGGATACAAGCTAAACGGACGAGTGTTGAATATGATGTTGGGGTCAAGGGTTTTTTAGACTTTGCAAAAAGAAATGCCGATGATGATAGTGGGATGTTTTATTGCCCTTGTGTAAAATGTTTGAATGAGAAGCGATTAAGTGCTGCAGATATATATACACATTTAATTTGTGAAGGGTTTTGTAAGACGTATGTAGTATGGGTATGGCATGGTGAACAATTAGAAATGCCAAGTGCATCTCAACAGGGGGAAGTGACTTGTGATGATAATGACACGGATATGGATGATCGGATAGAGGACATTATTCGTGATGTAGGAGAAGAGGCTTTTGAACAATCACATGCATATGGTAATATGTGCAGTGATGCTGAGAAGCCGTTGTACCCGGGGTGTAAAAAATACCAATTGCTGAATGCTGTATTGAAATTGGTAAGCTTGAAAGCACGGCATGGATGGAGCGACAAGAGTTTTTCAAAAACGCTTGAGGCCTTTAAAGATATGCTTCCTGATGATAATGTGTTGCCTTGTCGATACAATGATGCTAAGAAAATACTGTGTCCACTAGGGATGAAGTATAAAAAGATCCATGCTTGCCCTAATGATTGCATATTGTATAGAAAAGATCATGAAGAGAAGGAGCAATGTCCGATATGTGAAACTCCAAGGTATAAATCAAATAAGGGCCCTGCAAAAGTGTTGTGGTATCTTCCAATCATTCCAAGGTTCAAGCGCCTGTTTGCTAATGAAATTGATGCCAAAAATTTGAGATGGCATGCAGATGAGCGGATTTCTGATGGAAAGCTGCGACATCCAGCTGATTCTTCTCAATGGAAAAAAATCGATCAATTATTTCCTACCTTCGGTGAAGAACCTAGGAATCTCAGGCTTGGGCTTAGCACAGATGGTATGAATCCTTATGGTAGCCTAAGTAGTATACATAGTTCATGGCCTGTTCTGTTGGTAATTTACAACTTATCTCCTTTGTTATGTATGAAACGAAAGTACATTATGTTGTCTATGTTGATTTCGGGACCAAAGCAACCCGAAAATGACATAGATGTTTACCTAGAACCCTTGATCGAAGACTTGAAAGAGTTGTGGGATAAAGGTGTCGATGTTTTTGATGCGAACAAGAAGGAGACTTTTAATATGCGAGCAATGATCTTTTGTACTATAAATGACTTCCCTGCATATGGGAACTTGTCAGGATATAGCATTAAAGGCCATAAAGCTTGTCCGATATGTGAAGAAGGCACATGCTACCATCAACTGCAACATGGAAGAAAGACGGTTTACCTAGGGCATAGGCGATTTCTAAGACGAAGCCACCCTTATCGTAGATTAAAAAAAGCTTTTTTCGGTCGCCAAGAGTTTGAAGATGCTCCAGAGGCATTGACTGGGGAGAAAATTTATGAAAAGGTGAAAAATATCAATACTATGTTTGGTAAGTCATCAAAGAGTAGAAATGAGAAAAATATATGGAAAAAAAGGTCCGTCTTCTTCGATCTTCCATATTGGCGCAATCTTGACGTTAGACACTGTATTGATTTCATGCATGTGGAGAAGAACGTATGTGATAGTATTGTTGGGACACTGCTCAACATACAGGGAAGTTCTAAGGATGGCGTGAAGGCAAGATTAGACTTGCAAGAAATGGGAATACGAGAAGATTTACATCCAAGGCCATACGGTAATAGAACTTTTTGTCCTCCAGCTGCTCATACTTTGTCTAAGGTTGAGAAAAGAAGCTTTTGTGAGTGTTTACATGGCGCTAAAGTTCCCTCAGGGTATTGTTCAAATTTTAAAAAGCTTGTATCGATGAAAGACTTGAAGTTAATAGGGCTAAAGTCTCATGATTGTCATGTCTTAATGCAACAACTACTCCCAGTAGCTATTCGAGGCATTGCCGAATATGATCTTCAACACATATTGACTAGACTTTGTTTCTTCTTCAATGCCATTTATTGTAAAGTCATTGACACGGAAAGATTGGAGGAATTGGAAAATGAAGGATACATGATCTTATGCCAGCTTGAGAAGCTTTTTCTTTCGTCCTTTTTTGATATCATGGTACACTTGGTTGTTCATCTAGTGAGGGAGATAAAGTTGTGTGGCCCTATCTATTTCCGGTGGATGTACCCGATCGAAAGAACTATGAAAATACTAAAAGGGTATGTGAAGAACCCCAATCGGCCTGAAGCATCTATTGTTCAAAAATATGTTTCTGAAGAAGCTATGGAATTTTGTCAACACTATTTGTCAAATGTACGACATATTGGCCTTCCTAAACGTCATGATCAAGAAGGGGGTAGACGCGGGGCAACAGTAAAGAGCATAGATGCTGATGAATTGCAACAAGTCCACCTGTACATCTTGAACAATGTTGATGAAGTTCAATATTACATGAATGCCCATAAAGAAATTGTACGGAAACAAAATAGTCGAATGAGCGAACAAAGGTTAATCAGGGAGCATAACAGAACTTTCACACATTGGTTCAAACACAAGGTTGACGGAGTAGAATGTGTTTCTGATACAATAAATTGGTTAGCACGTGGTCCTGAAGTTGATGTCATAAGTTGGACTTCATTTGTGATCAATGGTTATACCTTTTACACGAAGTCCCTAGATGATAAGAGCACCGTCCAGAACAGTGGTGTTGTATTAGTGGCTGAATCTATGCACTTCTCTAGTTCGAAAGATAAGAACCCTACATTGGCTGCCATAACTTATTATGGGGTGATTGAAGAGATTTGGGTGGTTGACTATGTTAAAATTAGATTTCCCATTTTTAAATGCAAGTGGGTTGATGTCAATAATGGTGTGAAGATTGATAGGTTAGGATTTACATTAGTAGATCTGAATAGTAGAAGTTTTGGAGATGAACCTTTCATTATGGCAGATCAGGCGCAACAGGTGTTCTATATCACTGATCAGGCAAATAATCTGTGGTCTGTAGCTCTCCAAGGAAAAAGGGTCGTTGATATTGACGAGAAAAGTCACTCAAATTATGATCTTCTTGAGACTCCTTTTTTTCCAGGGGTCTACCAGAACTGAACGAAGAAGATGAAGCAGATAATGCGCACGGCACAAGAAATGATCATCACGAGGGAATATGGGAGGATATCTCTTTATGATACTACTTTGACCTTAACTAACTAAAGTACTTATGATTATGATTATTACCTGAAGAATATGTTTAGTTATTTTATCGATATAGTCTTCACATGACATAGCTTAAGATTTATCTTTCTTTATTGTCGTTACAGGAAAATGACGGATCCCCAGCGTCCTAGTGCAGAGGATCAGCCACCTCCTCCACCTCTGAGTCAGCCAGCTAGTGCTCAGGAGAGTCAGCCACCTAGTGCTCAGCAGAGTCAGCCAGCTAGTGTTAACCAGGGTGAGCCTAGCAATGCTTCGAGCCAGGGTCGTAGTGAGCGCAGTAGCCAGTTTGTACGGAGGGGTAGACGTGCCACACGGTTGACAGATGTTTCCCTCAGTCGGAGTGCAGGCCAAAAGATACCGATTGAGTTTGATAGACATTGGAAACCAATCGGGCCTAATGCATAACGATATAGGAGCTTCGTCGGCCTCCTTGCACATAACAAGCCGAGCATCTTGATAGAGGAGTGGAGAAATGTCGATCCAAAGGTGAAGCAGCATATTTGGGACACTATTCAGGTATACAATTCTCTTCTGTATGTAATTAATTATTATCAAATGTCACTTCATTTGTCACTTACTCCTTCAATGTATGCATTTCAGCTCACCTACGACGTTCCTCAGAGTGAGATCTTGTACAACAAGACGATGACGTATTGTTATGAGCACTGGAGCAAGTTTAAGACAAGTCTGACCAACAATTACATTCATATTGAGGTGAAAGATGGTCAGCCTCGTCCTAATCCGTGCAGCACGTATACATTTCTTTATCAAGCGACTTGGCAAGAATTTGTTAGGCTTCGGACTACTCCTGAATCTTTGGTTAGTTGACTTATTTTTCATTTTATTTACTTAGCAATTATCTTAATTGATTATAACACTTTCCTTTTATATCATTTCTTATTCGCAGGCAAAAAGCACAAGAGAGTGGTAGAAAGAATGATTGCCCTCATACAATGTCTCGTGGGGGTTATGCAAAGGCTGAAAGAGACTTGTTAGCGGCCAAACGGAAGAGATTGGAAGAAGCATCTCAATCCGATCCTTCTGTTCTTCTTTCTCCGCCATCTCCGATTCGTCGAGAAGAAAAATGGCAATTTGCCCACCAAAAGAGGAGTGGGACTTATACGAGTGAATAATCTCGTATAGATGGTGAAAGAATTGTAAGTATATATCGTTATTGTAATTAATTACATAAGAAACGTACATTATTACTTATGTTTGTTATTTTGTATTATGTTACAGGATGAACTTAGAAAACAACAAGCTGAGGGCTCTTTTTAGTCGGAGGGCAAGAATGACATCCTCACAGTTGCTACTGGCAAACACGAGCATCCAGGCCGTGTCAGGGGAGTTGGAGGAGGGGTAGGGATACGGGATTACTTTGGATCCCCCGTACACCATTCCTCAAACATCGTGACTAGGGAGGAATTAGAGACTATATTGGCCATTGCAAGAGCAGAAGCAAAGGCCGAGGCTGAAGCATCTTTTGATGCACTATTAGAGACCCGGTTGAGCAAGATGAAAGAGGAAATGATAGTGTTTATGAGCTCAAGACAAGATACCAGTGCTCCCCAGCCACAATCGATTGATCCTAATAAGCAGAGCACTAAAGGTAGTTGTTGCAACATTGGGCAGTCATCAGAGGGTCCTAACCCGCAAATTACTAAGCTTTGTGATCTTTTTGTCGAGGATCCTCTGAGACGGTTAGTTGCACAGGGTAGTGTGCATAACCTGGGATCAACTGTCCACCACTGACAAATGGAAGGTGATCAAGTCCGGGTGTCAGTTGATGAGGTGATTATTGCGGATGCACCTGTCCTTATCCCTTCTGATAAATTCAAGATCGTTAGCGATGTCTTGGGCACATTCATCTTGTGGCCAACGAACCTTGTTTCTGGTCGAGCCGAGGATAGTTCGATCAAAGCCCCACCAAGTCCGATCAAAGCCCCACCAAGTCCAGCTCCCTTCACTCAGCAAGAAGTTTCATAGCCTCCATTGAATATCATGCAGCAAGTAATTCTGATGGCATATGATACATCCTTCAAAACAAGAGAGTGGCCTACGGATTCAGTTGTTGGACAGTCAGGAGTGACATGCTATCTTGAGAGGGATGATTTGATGTCCCTGGTAGCTCCTGGACAAAATCTTACGATTAGGATTGTCCAACTGTTCTTAATGTAAGTAGCTTATGCAATTCAAAGTAAATATTTTAAAAGTTTCACCGTTTACCTTTTATTTATGTGCTTGCGTTATTGTAGGTACATGCATCGTAGGTTGGACTCCTTTGGCAAAAGTGAAAAATTTGGATTCTTATGCCCCCATCACATCCAAGAGAAAGGGACCACTGCTGCTACTAGACATACATACTTGTCACAGAGGCTTAGTGAAACTGGAACCGAGTGTTTCTTGGCTCCATATGTGCATAGGTAAGAAACGAATTGATATTTTATAATTTATATAATGTTTTATGTTTGCTTAATATTCTTCTGTTTTTTTCAGTGATCATTAGCAGTTGCTTCTTCTATGCAAGAGTAGTTACACTGTCATCCTCTTATGTTCCCTCCACTTCAAACCAAGGAATGATTTGAAAAAGACCATGAATTCGTTAGTTTTCTTGCATTCTTACCTTTTGTATGCAAAGTTTATGGAATTTGTGTAAAACCAATAACCTTTGTCATTGTGATGATCATAGGTCTATGCGGACATTCCTACACAGTGCTTGTGGTAAGCATGTTCGTGATTTAAAGGACCCTACATGGATCATGCCAAAGGTTAGTACATATGGATTAACATTTTTTTAAAGAATGTAATAAGACATGCCTTTATATTTGTTTTAATGATATCATGTTTTTTCTCAGAGCCGTCGGCAACCAAAGGGGTCCAACTTATATGGTTTTTATGTTTTGAGACACATTTACAATATTATCACTCTAGGCACGACTGATTTTACTCAAGAGGTAAATTTATATTTCAGAACTTTTGTTTTACTTTATTGTTTTTAAGTTACTAAGTCAATGTTTTGTTTGGTTTTGGTGTTACAGATGTTTGATCTTGCTGATCTCTTTCCTAAAGAAGATATTGATTTCATTCGCACATGTTGTGCTGAATTCATCCATGAGCTATTACAAAAATAGTGAGTTTTTGAATCCAAAGTTCGTTGTACATTATTGTAAAAATGTACCCATATTAGGTTAGATTATTATGTCCTTTGTGAAGCTTGAAGACCTTTATGAGATGTTTTATCTCTGATTATGAATATGAATGTAGATATTTAATGACAGATGTTTCTAGCTGTATTTGGCATTTGTTAGTTTGTCCCTTTTTTTGTTTACAAGATGGAAGTCAATGGATCAAATCGCATATAAGCACTATTTGATTATTATGTATTTCATAAGTATCTCCAAGTAAGCTTTAAATGTTATAAACAGGGAAGCATGTTCTTGAGGCTTAAGTAATTCTAGAGCTAGTGAGGGGGTTGAAGGTATTGTGTATGCCTCCAATTTCTGTGTCTTCCTATAGAAGAGGCAATTAGAGGGACTTTTACATTATTCCTATATTGGGTTTCAGTTTTCTGGGACTTTTACTGCTGTCATTTGGTCATCCTTACTGTCTAATTGCAAATGAATCATCAATATATGACTGTACTGCCTGGTGATTTTGAATTTTGAAATTGAAATGAGTGATTGTTATGTACTGCTGTTTAAAATTGGAGCATTCTGTGCGTGTACATATAATAAAAGGGACGTTTTTTAAAAAAAAATTAAGCTTTAAGACCGGTTGTAGTCACAACCGGTCTTAAAAAGTACTTTAAGACCGGTTGTGGGAACAACCGGTCTTAAATGTATAATCTTTAAGACCGGTTGTTCCCACAACTGGTCTTAAATGTCTAATATTTAAGACCGGTTGTGGCACAACCGGTCTTAAAGGTGAGACATTTAAGACCGGTTGTACTCACAACCGGTCTTAAATGTCTCACCTTTAAGACCGGTTGTGCCACAACCGGTCTCAAATGTGGAGTTTTAAGACCGGTTGTGAGTGCAACCGGTCTTAAAAGTTTGACTTTTAAGACTGGTTATAACAACCGGTCTAAAAAATAACAGACTTTTTAGACCTGCTGTATCAAGACCTAATACAGAACCGGTCTAAAAAGTCATTTTTAATCGGTCTAAAAAGTCATTTTTAACCGGTCTAAAAAGTCATTTTTCTACTAGGATCCTTTGAATTCGTATTTGAATTTCTTGAAATGAATTAACATTTCACATATTTTTAGAACATGATTTAGGCATTCTTTTAGATAGTCTGTGCCTTTGAAGCCTACCAATGACATTAAAATCATTTGTACCCTCTTTGAGCAAAAAAAAAATGGAAAAGAAAAAAGAAAGAAAGTACCTGATGCATTACCAAAGTCCTAGGTCAGGCCTTAAACTTTATAGCTCGAAAAACCATGAATTACCCTTATCTTGAGATAAATGAAGATTTGGTGATGATTACTGATAGTAAGGATTGGTTTGTTGATTAGAAGATATATATTATTGTGTTAAAATGGGCATGACAAATGTGATGCATAATCTTAAACAGCATGTACTTCAAAAAATAAGGTTGTGTAAATCCAATAAAATTTGGAGTACAATGCAACAACTTGAGATAAGTTTTGGGGAGGAGATGAGCTGCATGAAAAATGTTATCATTTATCTCAAGAATTTTGAATTCTCTATTTTCCTATTCTTTTGATGAGCTTAACCTTTGACCACATTACAAGCCCCTAAAGTCCCATTGATTTTAAAATTGTGTGGAATGATCTATAAGTGAATAGAAAGGAGAATGCAGAAGGATTAAGTTTGGATATTGAGGTTGTTTATACATGTTGAAGTGTTGCATTTGATCTTAACAAATGTAGGAAGATTGTTTTTCAACTCTCATCACACATACACATTCTAAAAAATGTCGGGAAGTTCGTCCTTAAACTGTGAACCAGGCATCCCTTTATATTTTGTTGTTTTTCCTATTGAACATTACATTATGAGTAGCCAATGAGGAAAATTATCATGCATGAGCACTACGTCTGGGATTAATTAATCTAGCTGTTGTCACTTAACTGGTTTTACTCGAGGATGAGTAAAAGCTTAAGTTTGGGGGTGTGTTAACCTCATGAATTTCTTGTCAGAATTGCATATTTCCTCTTATTTCTTCCACATTTTGATGTACTAATGGGCATTTGGGAGTGCAGAAGTGAAGAAAATGTGTTTGATACATATTGGGCACAGAAAAAGCATAAATGTGAGGGTAGTATGTGAATATCTGTTATGATTATCAAATTGTGAGCTTTTATGAGTTTTTTGTGTTGATAAGATCACAATTTAGTCACCGTTGGAGTTGGAGAAAGCCAATTCAATGAAAAGAAGGTGAAACGGAGTTGAAGCAATCAATCATGCCATGGAAATGCAATAAGGGGTGAGAACAGATCTTGGCGAGAGAAAAATTACACTTCAAGATTCCTGGCCGAGGCCAAGCCATTAACTTGCCGCGATCAACCAATGCCAGAGAGTTACTAGCCACAGCCAACTATTGGTCAGTAACATACTGGCCACGACAAACCATTTCACTGGCCGCGGCCAAGTACCTTCTGGCAGTGGCCAACTCCCGATACAGCTGTTATGCATTTTGACATTCAAGGCCTATAAATTCTAAATCCAGAGATTGAAGCAAGGGCTCACATATCCAAAAAACCTTAGGGAGGTGGCTATGACATTCCTCTAAGACTGGGTGTGCCAAAAATCAAGGGAAATCAAGTGGAGATTGAAGATTTACAAAGATTCAAGATGATTTTCCTGGGTTTTGCTGACCTCATTCCCTTTCTCCTTTTTATTTCTGATATGGCTGTAAAGACTGTGTATATCTGTGATTCTTTTTTGAACATGAGTAGTTAAGGTTTTCATTCTATGATTGTTTTTGAACCTTTGTATGGATTAAACTTGATTCCTTCTCTCTTTAAGTATCTAATGGCATATATATGTTGATTTTACTTTGTTTTTGCTGCTATTCATGACCGGCCATCACTGTGGATGATTTGTTCAATTAAATTAAGCTTGAGAGAGTTAATTTAATTGTAGAACTTTGGTAAAATTATGCTAGACTTAAAGTTTAGAATTAAATGGATGGTTTGTTAGTAACATAGATATATAGTTACTTGCCTAGCATTGTCACATTAAGGTTGGTGTTTAATGAATATTTTCTCTTAACGATAGCAAGAGATTGTACAGGTTAATTGAAGATATAAAGTTGGTTACGACTTGAGAGAGCTTAATCAAATGCTTTTGAACTTTAGACTAACATATATATATCCCATGGAAATACTCTTAGAGAGGAAAATAATCAAGTTTATGAAATACAAAGATGATGGACAATCTTAGGCTTATTACAACTGTTGAAATCACAAGGATTAGATTTTTGTTCAGTAATTCTTATTTTTTTTACAAAAATATCTTTTGAAACTTCTTTTTCTACACCAACAATATGTTTTGGCTCAACTTAATTGAATTCACTAAGCCTGTTGCTTGACCAATTTATTACTCAAATCCTCGAGGGAACGATCTTACTTATCACTTTATTACTTGGCGCGACCTGTGCACTTGCGGTGGCAAATAGAAATGTTGGTTTAAACAAAATAATTTTCTAGTAATAGTATTTTGTTGCACTATTTATTACTTAACTACTCAATTGATTTTTCAAATTTGGGTGATTGTCAATCAATTTTAATGCTAACTTCACCACACCAATCACACTAGCTGATGCCAACATATGAGGATTAGTAGGATTCCAGCTCACACACTTCACAGCTCCAGAGTAGCCAAGCAATGCCTCTATCAAATCCTGTGAGTCTTTATGTCATATGTAAACCTAAAGAAAGGACATGGAAAGCCATCAATTTACACTCATATTCAAGCACATTAACTATCAACAGTCATACAACCAAGTTGTATTTCTTGGTTAATCCATGTGTGGGAACTTATTTATGTTGTTTTTTGATTCTCAACCTGCTGATTGAGCTGAATGGCTGGTTTAGGCTGAATTTTGGTTTAACATTAACTTCAATAGGCCAACTAGTAGGACTCTATTTAGGGCTCTATATGGTCTCAAGATACCCCCATTATTTATCTCTTTCTGAACTACTCTTCTCCTATGGGTGCTGTCACTGAACACTTGGTGGCTCATATATAATGCCATACTTGATGAGCTGAAGCTTAATTTTGGAAAGTTCCCAACAATATATGAAGCTCTGTACTGATAAGAAGCATTGTGATATACAGTTTCAGATAAGTGATAAAGTGTACTCCGTATCTCAAGTTATAGCCTTACCGTCATCTATCTTTGACGAAATTGTCAAATGAACGATTAAGTTCTCATTAATATGGCACTTTCCCTATTGTTAAGAAGATTAGTCCTACTCCTATTTCAAATAGGTTGCAATTGCCATTATATACTAAATTTCACTCGGCTTCTTAAGGAAATATGTTTTTCCTATGCCTAATTTATGGAAAAAAAGGAGGAAAACATGGAGTAGTATTTTTGGATGGTAGGAATCTATTAAGGAGTGATGTATTCTAGAAAATTGATGATGGGACCAGAGTGAATGTTTGTAACAATAGGTGGGTGCTAGATATGGAGAGATAATTGTCGAGCTATGTTGAAGTGACATTTCATGCTAAGGATTGGACTGTTGTAGAAATTATTGATAATGGAAGATGGGAGGTAGAGAAATTGGGAGGATTAGTGCCAGGTTTAATTTTGGACACACATGTGGTGGGCAAATGTTAAAGTATCGTTAGGGCTAATAATAAACTTGGTGGCCATTTATTTGATGTTTGTGTAAGAACCCCAAATTAACACTGCTCTACTTTTCTATTGCCGATATGAGGTGCGTTGATTGGGGTGAGTTGCGAAGAAAGGGTTTTAAAGGGGTTATGTTTGATAAGGATAATACCTTACTGTTTACCCTTGGCCTCTTCTTTCTTCTTTGACGTAACGTTGTAAATTGGAATTTGGTATGGGGATGTTGCTCACAAGACTTTAGCTATGCTACATGCCTTTGATGAATTAAGACTTCATGTGTATGACAATGGTTCCAAAGCTAAGGCAATGGATGAGCCTATTTGCATTAGAATCATAAGTATTTGAGTAGAGTACATGATAAATCATTACACAAGCAAAGTATAAAGCAAGATTTGCGCTAAAACAATTATATCATTACTTTTCATCATATTGAGTATACAGTGAAGATTTTATTTATAGGAGAATAAAGTTATTGCGGTGCTCCGATACCATGTTTGAGTAAAGCATCGGATAAAGTATCAGACAAGCAAAGTAGAGTATAAAGCAAGAGTCTTATTGCGCTAAAAGAATTCTATCATAGCTTTTCATCATATCTAGTGTACAATGATGATTCTATTTATGGGAGTATAGAGTCATGGTGGTGGTCTAACACCATGTTTGAGCAAAGTATTAGATGAAGTATTAGACAAGCAAAGCAAACTATAAATCAAAAGTCATGGTACGCTAAAAGAATTTTATCATTGTGTTTCGTCATATTGAGTATATAGTGATGATTCTATTTATGGGAGAATAGAGCCTATCTAACATTAACACGTTTATGTCTTAAATAAAGGATCAAGAGGTTAATGAGGATGAAGACCCATATATTATGTAACCATGGCCGCCTCACTGAGGTTACTGATGCCATGGCTACCAAAGAAGAGAGGCAGAGAGAAGGGGAGAGGGAGAAGGTACGTCTATTTATGACCTTTGACATCATTAGCCAAATGGTCGTAGTAAAACTATGTTCTAGAGCCTCTGAGAACTTCATTTCGAGTGAAATTGTGGTGAGTATCAATCTCCCGGATGGCAGGTTGAGCGGTTTAAGTGGATAAGTTTATTGATGGAAGACCATATTCTGTTTTTGTCGATTGTGAGGGTGTGTATCAAGGTGAGTCGATAAAGATAGGGAGTTTGAAATTTGCAAAGACTTTTCATGTCATTGATATAGAACGGGTGGCTATTAAACAACTCATAAACCGCAAGAACCAAATCATGGACATTCATGAGATGATTAAAAACTCTATCAAGAGCAATACAACAATGAATAAACCCACTTGAGTTTCACAATAATCATCCCTCATTTGAAAGTGATTAACCACTAACCTAACTCTAAAGATATTGGAGAGAGATTCAAGTTAACCCTACCAAAGATTCAAGTCTTTGGTGAGGATTCTACATCCCACACTCTAAATCACTTCACAATGCCCTTATTGCATAACTCACTTAGCTATCTCACTTAACTGATAACACTTTTAACATCTCCAACTTGCCCCTCAAGTTGACACTTACACTAATTAAACTGTCAACTTGTAACACTCAATAAGTTGGAACAAAACGAAACTTTGATCAACTAGACCAAAACATTGTGATCATCTTCTTCATCAACTTGCTTCATGAAATGCTTCATGAAATGATTGCTTGAACTCTTCTCTCTCGTCTCTTTTCTTGACCATTGCCATTGTTTAAAGCTATATTATGATTGCCTATACATGCATGCCACTTAACCTTGCTCACTTTCTTCCTCTTCAGTTGGGGCTGAATAGTGAGAAGGTGTGTTTGGATGAATATTAAGAAGAATAAAATTTGGATAAAATATATTTTTAAAAAGTTAATTATAAAATTAATTAATATATAGCAATCATTTATCAAAAACTGTTCTGAATAGGTTACGACTAAACCAAAATTTTAACTCAAATAAGTTTTAGTATTAAAAAGGATGTTTAGATATTTTTTAAGAAAATCAAGATTTTGCAATTAGTTCTCTTTCTTTGATTTTTTTTTGATAACTTGTTTCTTTGATTTTTGTTATGTTAGATTTCAAGAATGGCCCAAGCTCTGCAATTTAACTAACAATGCCTGCGGCTACTGCAGCTGCTTACCTTCCGAGTTGCTGTTCCTTCCCTCCAAAACCACTGAATTTTCATCGCCATGCCCATCACCAGAGAAACCTCACCACTCTTTCACTTTCTACTACTCACAACAAAATCCCCATCAGAGATTTCTCCGCTCTGACTTTGCGACATCCCCACAGTTTCGTCAATTCCAATTCAAATCACTGCCAGAGCCAGAAACATCCTCTATTTCTTCAATTCCTTCTCTCTATTGTCCGTAAAGACACCAATAACCAACACCCAGAACCCTCACACCAAAAGCTTCCGCAAGAAGACGAGCAAAAGGGGTGCGAGAAAGACGAGGAAACGAGGGTACATGTCAAGAACATGGGGTTGCCAGATATGAAAGCAGCGTTAGGGCAGAGAATAAACTTGGAGGCCATTTATTCGACGTTTATGTTTGTGAAAGAGCCCAAATTAGCACTGCCCCATGTCTCTGTTCCGGATTTAACGTACATTGATTGGGGTGAGCTGCGAAGAAGGGGTTTCAAAGGGGTCGTGTTTGATAAGGATAATACCATTACTGCTCCTTACAGTTTGACCCCTTGGCCTCCTCTTGCTTCTTCGCTGGAACTTTGTAAATCGAAGTTCGGTCGTGATGTTGCCATCTTCAGTAATTCTGCTGGTAAGTTTAGTCTGAAGCTAGTTCAGAATTGGAGCTGTTTGGTATTCCATTAGATATGAAAAAGCTATACTTTCAAATACAGAATCATGTTATAAAATAGACATGGCACTTAAATTATTTATACACACTATATTTCATCGTGTGGATCTTGGATTGCTGGTACTTCTAAGCCGTTACGTATCTAAAACACATACATTTTGTTGTCTGAGGTGTGTCTGCCATTATCTGTCTGTATCAGTGTATATATTGGTGCTTTTTAGCCATGAAGGAATTTGTTCTGAATTTTTTGGTACGGGGATGTTACTCACAGGACTTTTATGTTATTTGTTGCTGATGAATTAGGACTACATGAGTATGACCCTGATGGTTCCAAAGCTAAAGCTCTTGAGGAGACAATTGGGATTAGAGTCATAAGGCATCGTAAGTGTTTCTTTTGATTCGCAACCTTTGGTTTCGAGACATGTCTTCTATCTTTAAACGTTAGGCATGTGAAATATTCATTTGGATTGTTAGTAATAATGAAGTGTTGGTGTTGATGTACGTATGTATTTGCGTGCCATAGGAGTGAAGAAACCAGCTGGATCAGCTGATGAAATTGAAAAGCATTTCGGTTGTGAATCGTCTAAACTAATCATGGTAAAGAAGAATTTAGAAGAGCTCATTTTAACGTAGTTTGGTTTCATATTTTGAGGATTCATGTCTCAGCATGAGTATATTGTTGCAGGTGGGTGATCGGCCATTCACTGACATTGTTTTTGGCAATCGAAATGGGTTTCTTACTATTTTGACCAAACCTTTTAGTCCTGACACGGAGCCAATTGTTGTTCAACAGGTTTGCTTCTTATGATATTTAGCTTTCCTTTGGTGTGATGTATTTTTTCCATGTTTCTTATTTTCTTTTAACTTTTGTTTAGAAGAAGAAAATTTTGTTTATAAAAGAGAAATGAGACAACTCTATATGGAGTGTTTTATAGGAATCAAGGAAACAGGAAAAAAAAAGAGAGAACTGAGTTCTGATATCAATAGTATAAAGCACAAGTAGACTAGGAAGGAAACCTTGTTCCAGAGCGTATGTGAAGTGAGTGAGATAATGGTTCTTAAGTAAGCACACATAAGTTGTTGCTCTCTGTGACTGATGCATATCTACAATTATTTACCAAAGGCAAACTCATTAAAGAATATTTATGCGTCTCAATGGGAACCAAGTTCAACATACTCGTATTCTCTCTTTCCTGTGTTTCAACTTCCTTAAGTTTAGAACTTTTTTATATTTCATTGTCGTTACATGTTATTTCGTATGTGATATCTTATTCAAACTTCCTGTATGTCTCTTATTTACAAGTTCATCTTTATTTACCCGTGTTAGATTTGCTTGCTTTTGTAGGATAATCATGCACATGCTTCCATTTCATTATACATGAATACACACACTCAAATACACATATATTACCAATTAGTGATTTACAAATGGGCATCTATGTTTTGTCATTTCTGATGTACAACATCATTGATCAGTACTTCTTCACCTTTCCTAAATCTTCAGTAACTTTTTATTTGTGGAAGTATCGCTGTATAGTTCTTCAGTTCCATCTTTTCGTTTCATTTATCAAGTGCTTGAGGGATCTCATTTGGCCCTGACTGGGGCTATGCCTATGCATAGTGAAATGATAATTGTGAAATCACAAAACAAAATGCAAATTAGACATCCTAATCTATATCCTTGCAATTTTGTCAACTTTGTCAACTTTGTCATTTGATTCATGGGCGAACTTCTTTTACAATTCTCCCAAGTCGGTGCTATTTATTCCTCAAGTGTATGATTGACCTTCATGACAATAATAGGACCAAGGCACCATGCAGACATTTATGATAGAAAGGAATTGAGACGGTTAAAACTTAAAATGGTGTAACGAAAATACGTGTTTGGTAACTCAAAACTGATTTTCTTCTTTCTTCTTTTTTTGATGGGGTTGCTGAGGAGCAAAGAAAGAAAAATGGGGGATGATGAGAAGGTTGGAATAAGTTTGAATGATTTAATGATTTTAGTCGTCTCAGGTTAAATCAAAATAAACCAAATTATGCAGTGAAAGGTACAACTCGTGTCGTATTCTCTTGAGGATTTTAAATTGATTTTTTTTCTTTTTAATAATGGAAAATAACCTAAACTACTTTTTTTTGGGTTTTTTTTTTTTGAGAAATTGTTGAGATAATTAATAAAATTGTGATTTAAACAAATTGATGATGAATGCTTCTTGAAAAAATGGAATATAGGTTATCCTTGCTCAAATTAAATTGGAAGTTAAACTACTCACTAAGTCAAAAAAGTAAACCTTAACAACTTGTTAAGTCTAGTATAGTAATTGGTGATTACCCCTAGAACTCTAGCTAAATAATTACCTCTTAATACACTATTAAATACCACTTAGTGTGTAATTTAGGATTGGATTCATGCAACTTGTTCCTCTATACAATGAACATCCAACTGAGATATCCAAACAAGATCTAAGCAGTCATAATACTCATTCAAATGAAAGAATAGACAACCACATTAAATCAAAAGGAAATATAAAAATTTAAATCTCAAACCACATAAACCAATCTAAATCACAATTGGTCAATCCTACTAAGATAAATAACTCGCAATCTCAATAAATTAACCATATAACATAAAATCCTAACTCAAGAAATTCGTTACATAATTAAATAAAAATATTAAAACAAATAATTCTCCTGAATGTATCTCTGGAGCTCAAACCAATCTTCCATCCCCAAAAAGCAAAAAAGGATTTAGCCCTCTTATCTTGAAATTCATCACAGCTACAGCTGAGGGCACTGAGAATCCATTGAATTGAGATAAGGGAAGGAGAAGAAGATGAAATTGTTGGAGAAGCTTGGGTGAAGGTTGTCTCTTCTCTTCCTCTCTCGCGTCTGCCACTGCGTCGAATGTCCTCTGTTCTCTAATTTCAGATCTGCCACTCTGTGTCGCACGATGATTTTTTTCATATGTAGCTGCGTTCTGGTGCGTCCTCTCTGGCTCTGTGTGCGTCTCCTCTATGGCTGTGTGCTCGTTGTGAGGGTCTCTTCTGCGGCTCCCTCCAAGTGTTCTCACGATTCAGCTCTTTCCTTCCTGTAGCTGCGGCTGTCTCCTTTTTATTATTATTTTTTTGTTAATTGAAATCTAGATCAAATCTCCTCAAGTTGCGGCAAAATCTTTCAAAACTATATTCAGATAAGATTTTCCAAGATTTTGTATGAGAATCTGGAAAAAAATCAGTTTCAAAGCCTAAGGCTGTGTTTGGTTTGAGGTGAGGTGAGGTGAGGTTAGGTGAGAGAGGATGGGGAAATTACCTTTTTGGGTTAAAGGAATTTAAATTTTGAGTGGGAATCCAAAATTTTGAAAAGAATAAGAAAGTAAATTTTGGGCGGGAACCCAAAATTTAAAAAAATTAGAGGGTAAATTTTGGATTTCTTTTGTCCAAAAAGGTAATTTCCCCACCCTCTCTCACCTAACCTCACCTCAAACCAAACTCAGCCTAAGGCGCTGATGTTCGAATATTGAGACCAAAATAGAAATTTTTGAATTCGGGGTTCTGTTCTGTAATTTCTGTTGAGAGCAAATGAATCAGTTCTAGAGGTGATCTTCGCATTTTGGGACCCAAGTGGCGTTTTGTAAATTCGGGGTCATTTTCTGTCATTATTTCTGATATTTCCCACCTGAAAGTGAGAGCTAACATTACAGAAAAGTACCCTTTTCCTGTCAAAATTGCCTTGTAGCCACATTCAGAATTTTATTTTCTGTTGCAGTCCTTCAAAATCTTTACTTTTTGGTCCCTCAGCTCCTCCTTTTCCAATGTGACCTATAATTCAGATCAATATCTTGTAATATCTTTATTCAAAATTCAAATTTTAAAAAGTAATTACAAGATTATAACAAATATATACTTTTAAGATTTATTTTCACACAATCACCTTTAATTTAATTTAATCATAATAAATGTTATTTAACCCAAAATTTAATGATAAAATCCCTAAATATGATATTCAATATTATGATAAAATCAGAATATATCACTGAACCTTCCTGGTTTTTTATTTTTTTATTTTTTTATTTTTTGTGAACTTTGTCACAAAGCCCTACTCTTTCTTTAACACTTTTATATAAGAAATTTGATAAATATGTCTTGTTGCCTTCTTATAAAATTCCATTGGAAAAATGACTGGAATGTGACAAGATTTCTTCATGAAATGTACATTTGTGACTGTTATTTGACTTTCTAGAGACATGTTGATTAACCTTCTTTGGATTTGATTCATTTACACTCTGATTACAAAATGAGTCTTGCCTCCTCTCAGACACAGCAACAGGTTAAAAAGAATCAAAAGACGACTAACATAGTCCCCAAAATACCCTTTTGACTAAAGACAGGTCTGAAACATCTTAAACAATCTGCACTTTCTCCAAAATAGTATGGTCAACATTCTGGTTATTAGAAAGTAACTTTCCCTTTTCTTTTGTATCTTCCTAAGTTCCCTTTTAAAGGTCTCAGCAACATAAGCAATTCTATCAGATTCTTAAATTTCTTAGTATTCTTGTGCAGACTAATGTCTATTCACCCAACATAAATGTCTTTTTCCTTATTCACCTCTTAGCTATGGACATTTTAAAAAAAAAAAGGATGCCAATGGCCTTACAGCCTAATGGCATGAATGTTTCTTTGTAAGTGGGAGGTCGCAGGTTTGATCCCACTTGTAGCATCTGTTCCTTTAACTCAAAAAGAAAAGAAGAAGAAACAAAAGAAAAGCAGCTTCCTATGCTGTAACTTGGTTTAAAAACTCAACAGCAGAAACCGAAGTATTACATTGAGCTTTTCCTCTTTTTTTTTTTTTTAAATACTGATATGTGATAATGTGAATGTGATGACAGGTGAGGAAACTGGAAGCTTCATTTCTAAATCATTGGCGGAGAAGAGGGTTGGAACCACCATCTCATGAACTATTGTTTCACCCACAGCTCTTTGTAAAAGAGCCTCCTCCTCCAGCGTAAAACTGGAATCAACTTTTCATAATTTTGCAGAATGCTTCTCTACAATATAGGAATTCCATGGTTGTCAATATCTTTTGATTGATTGTTGTTGATATTAGATTCTCACCAAATGGATAATCTTCTTTTTGACAATAGAAAGCCAAAATGGGTAGATAAATAGTTTGAGCAAACAAAAAGTTTGACTTCATCTCCTCTTCTTTTGTTACTTTGGGGACATCCAATAAAATTGGAATCGTTTCCTCCTTTGTTTTTTTGGAGTTATTTTTGGATTTGGGCCTTTGCTGCACACAGCAAGCAAGTATTCAGTCTAGACTTAATTATAGGGTGAAGTTAACTAATTTCACAATTGTTAAGAAGTGATATTTGATGTCCTAAAGAAATTTTAGATTTTGTAATTTTGCCCTTCATTAAAATTAATAATCGCTTGTCCAAAAAAAAGTAATCATCACAATAAAGTAGTATTGTCTAGGAATATAAAAGCATGCCAACAACTTGTTGCAATTAAGGAAGGGTAAGAGTGGAAAAAGAATTAGATACCCGGTTTGGAACCCTTCGTCTTTCATTCCCATTTTCTTCCCTACATTCTTTTTCTAATCATAAAATCAACATTTGAATAGTATAGATTTAGTTTTATACAAAATATTTTTTTTGTGTGGTAGTTTTGAATTATTCAGGTCCAAAATTAGCAATTTTTATATAATTAGTTATTTTTCTTGTTATAATTTAACATTTTAATAATAATTTAAAAAAAATCAAAAACTGTTGGTCTAATAGTTAAAAAAGAGAAAAGGATGGACAAGGAGCGTTCCAAGCTTATAAATAATTAAATACCATCTCTTTGCCTTATATTTTGGATCAAACAAAGCTTTCAAAACGTTGCCCTATAACTAAAACTGGAGAGAGTTTTTTTTTTTTTTTTTTAACAAAAAAAGTATGAATAGAACATCCAGTTATTGAAATTTTATTAAAGGAACATTGGTAGTTTGGTTCACAACCTACAGAATTAATTTGAACTTTTCTTTTTCTTACAAAACTATTAAAATCTATTGGGGAAAAAAACTAAACTATTAAAATCCCCTAAAATTAGTCATGAACATTAAGCATACCACTTATGAAACCAAGTAACCCACCCGAGAATGAGTTGAGCCACCATTAAAGGACAACCACTTTCCCAAGTTGGTTTTCTCAAGAAATTTACCTGAAATTCATAATTGATTCTATGTGTTATCAATAAGGGAAAATAATCTCATTCACAGTTTATGGACATTAATTTGAACTTTTCTTTTTTTATTTCATAACTAGATTACACAAATCAAATAGAATGAATTGTGAATTTTAAATAATCCACTTCAAAATTCTTATTGATTCTTTAATGAAATTTCAATTATTAGATGGTTATTATTGGAATTAATAGCTTAACAGGATCTATACTGCTAATTATTTTCCCTAATAAATAACAAAATCAAAATTTCTTTTTTTTTTTTGGTTGAAAAAAACAAAAGTTGAACCATCGACAAGGATACAAACAATTCGTATGGTGCTTTGAAATGTCATAATACTCTTGTGGCTAAAGCATGCATTTGGTCATTCATGTTTGCAATATATTTCATTTTGATCTTTTAAATTTATAAAGTGTATTTTTAATTCTTCAATCTAAACACCAATGGTTTTATTTAATAAAAAATGCTGACTCATCAAACTTAAATAATGATTATGCAATTGAGTCATTTTTTGCCCTTAGGGCACTAAGGATTAGGCAACTAGGTTTCCCCTCTTTTTTATTTTAGAAGATGATTGTTTTCCTTTTTCTACCACCTAGGTTTAAAATTTTCTTAAATGTTGCCTTTTGATTGGTTAGAGTTGATGAGGTGACACTTTTAGAGTATATAAGAGATCCTCTAAAATACAAAAATGCTTTGTCAACGTTTAATTGTATGGTCATCACTTAAAATTTAATGAGTCAGCATTTTCTATTAGTCAAAAATAATAGTGTTAGAATTGAGAGACTGTGGAAAAGATGTTCGCTTCGAACTAACGCTCTGCGTCTGATTTTCCTCTATTTTTTTCTGACCGTTGCTTCTCAACGGTCTCTGGTTTTCCGACATGGTTTCTCACCGTGATCAACGTCAAGGTGCTGCAACGTCTTCCTTTCCGACGCTGCTCTCCCATTTCCGACGCCTATCTAATTCCGACGCTGCTCTGATTCCGTCTTCCATTCTCACCGTGATCTAATGCCTAAGTCTCCAGTTTCGGCGCTGATCTGTGGTGAGTTTTGATCCAGAATTTCAGTCGATCTGAGCTTGCTTTTCCGGTGATCTGAACATCTGCCCAACGTCGATGTGTTCTGCTGCAGTCTGGTTTAATTGGCGTTTCCAGGTACGTTGAGTTGCTTAGATTTGTCTGTCCGAATTTGCTGGTTTTTTTTTATCTGTTCTGAGGAGGGGGGAAAAAAAGAGAAAAAAAAAGAGAGTGGAGAGAAAAGATAAGAAAAGAAAAATTATTTGTTGTATGCTCAAGAGATGAACGAGCGGGAGAGAGAAAGTAGTCCCGTGAGAATGGTTTTGACACCAATGCTGGAGGAGAGGGAGGCGTTGGAGCATAGTAGGAAGAAAATTCATGATGATGATGAAGAGTTCACAAATAAGCAATCCTTAGCTCCACGGATTGAGTACTAGATGAGTGACGATAATATTATACAGGAAACCACCTTACCTGAAGTACCTAAACAGTCATACAAGGATGCATGTGTGGAGGATCAGACGCAGAATGATTGTTCAGATGAAGAAGAAGAATGGTGGAGAGGGGACGGATGGAAATCTAGAATTGAGGTAAAGATGATGAAGAATGGACCAAACATCATTGTGTCTCCGGAGTTTAGAAAGAAGCTAGCACAAAAATGGTCGACATCGTTGTTCGTTAGACTCCTTGGCAGGATGGTGCGTGAGGATCAACTGGGTCGCAAACTGCAACAGCTGTGGGGACGTAGAGGCCAGGTTGAAACTATTGAGATAGGATCTGGGTATTTTCTGGTTCGTATGAGCAATAAGGAGGACTATGATTTTGCTTTAACAGGAGGTCCTTGGTTATATATGGATCATTACCTAGCAGTGCAACCATAGAAGTCTGAGTTTGATCCAGAATCTGGTGAGGTTTCCTAAATTGTAGCATGGGTGAGAATTCCTAAATTCCCAGTTGATTTCTATGATAAGGGTATTTTATATGTCGTGGGTAGCCAAATTAGAAGGGTTCTAAAAGTGGATACAAACATCCTTCAAAAAACCAAAGGTCGTTTTGCTTGTATATGTGTTGAAGTCGATCTGAGTGCGCCTTTACTTCCGTCATTGATGATTAACGGGAAGGAGAAGAAGATTGTTTATGAGGGTTTGCATTTGATTTGCTTCTCATGTGGACGGTATGGCCACGACACAGCGCATTACCCTAATAATCAAGCAATAAGCACGTTAAAGTCGCCATGCATGCCGAACCCGTCGGCTTCCATAGATACAACACAAGAGTCTACATGCTCTGAGACCGCAGCCAGGGTGTATGGGGAGTGGATGGTCGCACCGAGTCGTAGAAGGGGACAATGGATCTCAAACACAGGGAATGGTAATTATGGACGTGAGTTTAAGAGTGATTTACGTTCTCGAAATACGGGAGGAGGATCACGTTTTAAGGCTCTTCATGTTGAAGATATGGGAATTAATGATGGAGGTTATAATGATAGTGCAAATCAAGGCAAGATTCATGTCAGTTCAAAGCTAGGAGAAAGATCACGTGAATCAAAAGGGAACTTTGGTCAGCTGATTGAAATAAGTAAAGGGAGTAAGGGGAATAAGGGATCGGATAATCTGAATGTTGGAAAAAAGGAGAGAATTTGTGAGAATGCGGATAGTGTTGGCCATTTGAAGACGTTGAATAAAACACGTGCAACACAGACAGCTAAGAAGAAAGGGATTGAGGAGGGAGCTTCCCACGGAACCTTGAGTATGGGATCAAAAATGCAGCAAACAAGAACTCAAGTGGACTCTCATTTGTTGAAATCTCACAAGTTAACTCATAAAGCCGAATCGTCATATATTTCAAGTGGGGAGGATGGGTTACGAATTAAAAAAAAATTATTTAAATAGACCCTAATTCCACTACTATCCGTCTAGAAGCCACCGATCCTCTTGACCCAGGTGCAGAACGAGGGGAGAATTTTGTAATTCCAACTAATCTACTTGGGACTGTTGCTGATGTGGTAATGAATGGTGTTGACGAGGTGCAGGAAGGACATAAGTCTCAATAATGACTGGTTTGGTTGTGCTTTTATTCATATTTATCAATTTTTTTATGATTATTATGTCTTGGAATACCTGAGGTGCCGGTGGTGCCTCTTTTAATAGATTACTGAGTGATGTTGTTGTCAGACATGGTGTTAATTTCTTTGCTTTGTTAGAGCCTAGACAACAAGGGATAAAAGCTAAGCTCATTGCAAGGAAATTGGGATGGACGAATATGCACATTGTAGAAGCTCGAGGATTTAGTGGAGGTATATGGTTATTCTGGGATTCTACGTATCATTTTTCTGTGACTTGTTGTGGTGATCAATTTGTTCATGGAATGGTTAACAAAGGCACTAGTGTAGAGTGGTCTCTTACTGTGGTCTATGGGAATCCAAATATGGTTATTAGACGCCAGCTTTGGCCCATTCTTGAGGGTATTCAACAATCGATTGTTGGAGGCTGGGTGGTGATTGGAGATTTCAATGCTGTTTCATGTCCTGAGGAACGCTGGAGTAAGAAACACAGGGAGAATACAGGTATTGATAGGTCCTTCCGAAATTGGTTATTGGGTAGCGAGTTACTTGATATTGGTTTTAGTGGTCCTCGATTTACATGGGGTAATTCAATTACCCAAAGCAGAATTGATAGGGCCTTGGTGAATAATTGTTGGTTTACAGAGAATTCGAATGCAACTGTGACACACTTGCCTAAATATAAGTCCGATCATTGTCCAGTACTTCTTGATACTGAATCTCATGTTCTTACTGCAAGGAATCGAAGGCCTTTTAGATTCTTTGCACCCTGGGTTATGCATAAAGATTCCAAGAATTTTGTGCAGCGTCATTGGGGGGTGGGGGACGACTGGCGCAGTTCCGTTGATCAGTTTACGCAGGATTTGAGGTTATGGAATAAGGAAGTTTTCGGTAACATCTTCTATATAAAAGAAAGTTTATATCAACGATTAGATGGGATTAATGCAAAGATAGCTTCGGTTGGTATCTCCGAATCTCTAGAAAAGTTACGAGGGGAGCTATGGGGCGAGCTGGAGAAACTCTTGATACAGGAAGAAGTCATGTGGCTGCAATACTCTCGAGTTAACTGGTATGTGGATGGGGATCGTAATACAAAATATTTCCATTCAGTGGCTAACAGCAGACGAAGAAGGAATAAAATAGAGGCTTTAAAGCTTGACTCTGGGGAGTGGACATATGATGAGGCTGAAATTATGAAAATGGGAAGCCAGTTCTTTGAAAATTTATATACGGAGACCCAAATATATAGTGGATCTTTGGTTTTTGGATGCACTTATCCTGTTATTGATGACGTAAATATGCGTACTCTGGGGAGATCGATTGAAGATCACGAGATTAGACGAGCTTTGTTTGATATGGGGCCTCTGAAAGCACCAGGACCAGACGGTTTCAACCCGTTATTTTATCAGAGCCAATGGGAAACGGTGGGACCGTCAGTGATTGACTTAGTTAAAAAAGTCTTTAATGATCCAATGTGGATTCGACAAATCAATGCCACTCAAATTGTACTCATACTGAAAGTGGAACATCCTGAGACAATTAAAGATTTCCGTCCCATAAGTCTTTGCAATGTTGTGTACAAAATAGTTACGAAGGCTATATCAAATAGACTTAAGGCAATCATGCCTTTAGTGATAGCCCCGAATCAGTGCAGTTTTGTGAAAGGGCGCCAGAGCTCGGACAATATTATCCTAGTTCAGGAGATCATTCACTCTATGAAGTCCTTAAAGAAGAAAAAGGGTTTTATGGCCATTAAGATCGATTTGGAGAAAGCTTATGACCGGGTTAGATGGAGTTTTATTTCCGACTACTTAAGAGAGCTCAAGATCCCTGATTATCTTCATAGAGTTATTCAAGCTTGTATCTCAACGTCTCAAATGCAAATCATTTAGAACGGAAAAGTTACTAATATGTTTTGCCCTTCCCGTGGAGTTCGACAGGGTGACCCAATATCGCCATATCTTTTTGTTATCATGATGGAAAGGTTGGGGCATCTCATCCAAATAGCGGTAGATGGGGGTGACTGGAAACCTTTTAGGCTCTCCAAAAGAGGTACTCCTATCTCTCATATTTTTTTCGCTGATGATCTCATTTTGTTTGCAGAAGCAGATCTTGATCACACAGGGGTTGTGAAGGCCATCCTAGATGACTTCTGCGACATTTCGGGTCAGAAAGTGAATCTTGGAAAGTCACGTATTTACTTCTCTAGAAACGTGAATCATATCAGGTGCAAAGATATCAGTGAGTTTTTGAATTTTACTCCGACATCGAATTTGGGAAAATACCTGGGAATGCCTATATTACATGAACGGAGCTCAAAGGCAATGTATAATTTTCTCCTAAATAAGATGGATGCTCGTCTGGTGAATTGGAAGTCCAACATGCTATCGATGGCGGCTAGGCATACTCTAGTGTCCTCTGTAATGTCAGCTATGCCATCTTATGCTATGCAAACAGTGCCTCTACCTTTGGGAACTTGTGATGAAATTGATAAAAGATGTCATAATTTTCTATGGGGTAGTAGCTCAGTTTGTAGAAAACCGCATCTAGTCTCCTGGGATTTGGTGTGTGCACGTAAAGAAAATGGAGGCCTTGGTCTCAGGAAAGCTCGTCACCATAACCAGGCATTCATGATGAAGCTTGGATGGAATATGATTATTAGACAAGACTCGCTCTGGTTCAGGTTTTTACTTGAAAAGTATAAAGCCGGCAATGATATTATTCCTAAAATTGAAAAGCGTCGGTCGGAGTCAAGCACGTGGAGGGGTATTCATAACAATTGGGAGAAGGTAAATGATAGTATAACATGGAGAGTAGCAAATGGAGAGAATATTTCTTTCTGGAACGATGTATGGGTGCCACATTTGGATAAGCTTCAGAATTTAGTAACTCGAGAATTACCTAGTGATGTTTCTTTATGGAGAGTAGCTGACTGCATCACTCCCTCCGGACAATGGGATATGAGTAAGTTTGATCACCTACTCCCAGGACATGTATGTACTGCTATCAGTCGGGTTAATATACGTCAGCTAAATGGGCAAGACTTCCCAGCATGGAGATGGTCATCTGATGGAAATTTCTCCGTTAGCTCTGCTTACAAATACATGGTGGGTACCCCACGAGCTCATACTAAATACCGATGGAAATGTGTTTGGAAAATGAAGGTCCCTCAAAGGTACCGTACTTTCTTGTGGCTGTGCTTTCATGGTCGTTTAATGACGAACATGAAACGGTTCCATCGTGGTAGTCATCCGACGGGTACTTGTGAAACGGTACTTGTCTGCTACGGGATTGTCTGACCATTTCTGAATTCTGGAATAGTTTCTTAAAGCCGGGTTGGCGGGATCTATTCTTTGGCATATTGGATAGAAATGACTGGCTTGCATGGTGTATGGAGAGAAAGGATGTTGTACAGGGTTTCGAATTTCGTCTTTGGTTTACCATCTTATGCAAATATATCTGGTTGGCTCGTAATGACCGATGTTTTAATAACAATACTTGGAGTACAAATGCCATTTTAGCCCGTGCTCGTGCATGCTTAACATGGGGTAATACAAGCCTGTGTAAAAACCATATTGAGAAAGAGAGTTGTACACATTGGAAAACACCTCCGCCTGGGTGGGTGAAGATTAATACTGATGGATCCAGGAGTGACAACTTAGGGATGTGCACTTGTGGTGGTGTACTTCGAGATCAAAATGGTGAGTTTTTGCTGGGATTCATGTATCGAATTGGCCAAGGGACGGTGGTCTCTGCAGAAGCTTGGGGTGTATTATGGGGTCTTAAAATTTCCTGGGATAGAGGATACAGACAAATCTTGATTGAAAGTGATTGTAGTGAAGTTATGGACTTATTCAATCAATGGTGTCTCAAGAACATCCAGATTTTCATCTTATCATGGAGATTCGAGCGTTGATGGATCGTGACTGGGAAGTCAGAATGTTACATTGTAATCGAGATGTCAACACGGTTGATTGGAAGCTTGGAAGATGCCGATAGATCTCCATATCACTGAATCGCCTCCGCTTGTAATTACGAGCTTATTACTTACTGATTATTATAGGTCAAGATCACAGGTTGACTCAGGAGGATAGCTTCTGAGGTGTTTTGTAGTTTTCATGTACTATCAAAAAAAAAAAAAGAATTGAGAGACTAAAAATATACTTTATAAACTTAAAAAACAAAAATGAAACATGATGTAAATATAAAAGATTAAATGTATACTTTAGACTATTCTCGTCATTATGTTTTTAAAAACACACATGATATTTTTAGTCGTAGCATTTGCCTCAACTCTAGAAGTAAATCTACAAGGTGAATGCCTGTTGATCAATAATGCTTGGTTCAATCTTAACTTGTCTGGGTGAACTATTATTTTGCAACAGACCAAATATCGCAAGATTTTGTTTGGTCATTTCTGGGTATGTTTCCAAAGTCAGCGTATTCAACAATTTAAGTGAAAAATGCTACGTCGAGGAGACCTTTCTTTCGCTTTCAAATGTATAAGAGCTAGATTGCATTAGATTGTTCACTCACCATTGTTTGTCTATAATAAAACAATTCTCCATCTGTGGGCATCAAAAAAAATATCAACATTTGCAAGCATACTCATGCAAGATCGAGCAACATGGTCACACAAGATTTATTGCACTTGCTTAATTTCTTTGTTAGTGTTAACATAGGTTTTATTAAAGTGCTTAATCCTAAACTTGTAGCTTCTTTGTACTTGTCGTTCAATAGACTCTGTATGGTAATTTTGTATGGGAAAATCCTATATAAAGTTGCTTGAATTAGAAAAATTCAAAATCAAGTTGTTAAACTTAACAAATCCCTAATTAAGCTATTGACCCAATTCAGAATTTCAAAATATAGGTAAAATAATTTTATTGTCCTCTCCTAGTATCCTCTTAAAAGAGTTTTATTGCTCTGTAGCTTAGTTTTTCAATATATATATATATATATATCAACACCAATACATAATTAAAAAAATATAATTCGCTTAAACTAAAGAAATTTTTTGTGTTTTAGAAGAATCATTAAGAATAATGAAAGCCAAAAAGTAAAAAGAAAAACATAACCCCAAATGTTAATTAAATAATTTTTAGTTAAATATTGTGAATAGTAAATTTTATTTTTGGAAGAACTTGAATTTATTTTTTTTCCTAAGAAAAAGAAAATCAAACTACATTAATCACACAATTTTGATTTGTGTGATGTATATGTTGCTCTTTTTTAATGATGATAAAACACTAAAATTGTGTGATGTATATGTTGCTCTTTTTTAATGATGATAAAACACTTTCTTTACGTTGCTAATGAAACTCTTTTTTATTTTATGTAGTTAATGACCTCTTTAATATATAGTTTGATAAATCACACACGTCAAATTTTTGTCTTGGGATTAACATAGTTTGATTTTCTTCTCATAAAAATTCAATTCAAAAATAAATTTTTTATTAATAATATTAATCTAAAAATCGTTTAAATGATATTGGAGTTACTTAAACCTGTCTTTTTTTTTTAACTTGAGTTATTCTTGATAATCCTTCTGGAACACAGAAAAAAAAAAAATCTTTGATTCAAGTGAGTCATATTTTATTTTATTTTATTATGTGTTTATGTTTATAGGGAAAATCCCTCATAATGAACTTTGAATATGCTAAAAGACTAAAAGGTGTTACAAGATTTGGAAATCCCTCAGAGGTGCTAGCACTTATCAGGGATTTACAATTTCAGGGGCAAATTACCATTTTACCCTTACCTCTATATTTTTATTAAAATAATAAAAATACCTCCGCTGGGCGGTTGCCCACGGCTGGCCGGCCTCAACGGCAGGCGGGCGCCGCCGGCAGGGGCCCGGCTAGGGAATATTCCGTCCCGACGGAATATTCCCCAAGATTTGGGAAAATATTCCCAAATTTTGATGGGGGTGGGGGTTCGGACCCCCCACCAAGGTGCATGACCATTGGGCTAAAGAAGCCCATCAATAATTATGGTGCATAACAAATATATATAGTAAACTTTTATTTTTAACTAAACCAACTACCAAATTCTGATAAGGAATTGACAGATTGATAAAAGAAATTAATAACTTCATATAAGAATTTCACAATTTTCGTTTTTAACAACTTTATAAAAGAATTTCACTAGTTTAGATAAGAAATTCCCAAGTTCATATGATTCCTAATTTGTTAATTCGTCATATGAACTTGGGAATTCCTTATCTAAACTAGTGAAATTCTTTTATAAAGTTGTTAAAAACGAAAATTGTGAAATTCTTATATGAAGTTATTAATTTCTTTTATCAATCTGTCAATTCCTTATCAGACTTTAGTAGTTTGTTTAGTTAAAAATAAAAGTTTACTATATATATTTGTTTTGCACCATAATCATTGATGGGCTTCTTTAGCCCAATGGTCATGCACCAAGATGCTTGACCACAGGTGGGGGTTTCGAACCCCACCCCCACCAAACTTTGGGAATTTTTTCCCAAAGCTTGGGGGAGCCACGGGCCACCACTGCCGGCAGCCGGCCTGCGGAGGTATTTTTATTATTTTAATAAAAATATAGAGGTAAGGGTAAAATGGTAATTTGCCCCTAAAATTGTAAATCCCTGATAAGTGCTAGCACCTCTGAGGGATTTCCAAATCTTGTAACACCTTTTAGTCTTTTAGCATATTCAAAATTCTTTATGAGGGATTTTCCCATGTTTATATGTGTGTGTGTGTGTGTATACACTTGTTGAAAAAAATAATTTACAAAGTAATCAAACTCTTTAAATAGGAGAGAAGAAACTGGAGAGGGTAATAAAGTTATTTGACCCATATTTTGAAATCCTAAATTTGGTCGATAACTTAATTAGAGATTTATTAAATTTAACAACTCGATTTATAGTTTTTCTATTTCAGATAGCTTTAATTTGTAACTACTTTATCCTCGTTTTAATATTATTTTGATCTTTTATTTAAAAAAAGAGAGAGATAAAATTATATATTTTTTTCAAAAAAAAAAAGGTTAGAGTTTATTTTGTCTTTTCTTGTTTTTTAATTTATATAAACACACATTTAAAAATAGAAATTGAGTCAAAGTTATGCAGAACGACTAATTTAACCAACAAACCCCCCCCCCCTCAAAAAAACAAAAACAAAAACAAAAACCTCACCTCTTTAAGACTAAAAGTCGATAGGTTATTTCAATTTTAAGGCAACACCCGCCACATTTAATGAATACTTACAAATAATGAAGAGGTAACAAGAATTTGAGCTCAAAATCTTTTGAGTTTTGATGGATACAATACAAAATAAGCAATTCATTATTAGTTATTGATTTGTTTTTATCCCCATTTATATCACTCTCCAAAAACTTTTGGCAGTATCACAGCTTTGTTCTTTAAATAAAACAAAATTATGTGAGTCGCATTTCAAAAAGTTCATTATGATCACAATACCCCTCCTAATTTTTTTGACCATTACACCTCCTAATTCAACTAAAGACAAAAATACTTATAAATTTCTCTTTCAGTTCCTATATATAAAATTCTTTTAACTGAATTATGAGGTTTTAGAAAACAGCTAAAAGTAATAAGTATATAGAAAATATAATTTTTTTCCTAAAAATGCCCTTATTTATGAATGAGTAAGAGAGTGAGTAATAATAAAAAAATAATGAAAGAGAATGAATGGGAAAAATAGGATGTGAGACAATAAAGGAAATGAGCAAAAATAAAAGGAACAAGTCAACATTTTAATTAACATAATGTATGAAAGTAATTGAGAGTAAAATAGGTAAAAGTGCATTTATTATTGAAATCAACTCAAATGGAACTTTATAAAAAAGCACTACAAAAAAACAGCAAATTACCCACAGAAATTACCCACGGAATTCCGTCTCTGAAATCAAATTACCCACGGATTAGGGACGGAAACGGAATTACCAACGGAATTTTTTCCGTCTCTAAAAAATCTGTGACAAATTGATTTACCGACGGAATTTTTATTCCGTCGGAAATTACCGACGGAAATTACCCACGGAAAAAATTCCGTCGGTAATTACCGACGGAAATTACCCACGGAAAAAATTCCGTCGGTAATTACCCACGGAATTTACCCACGGAAAAAATTCCGTCGGTAATTACCCACGGAATTTACCCACGGAAAAAATTCCGTCGGTGATTACCCACGGAATTTACCCACGGAAAAATTCCGTGGGTAATTACCGACGGAATTTTTTCCGCGGGTAATCCGTCGGTAATTTAATATTATTTTTTTAAAAAAAAAATTCCACGTGGCAATCTTAAAAAAGGCCACGTGGACATCTCCGAAAGCCCCCCACCGCCCGCCCCCACATCTGGCCCCGTCAGCCCCTGAGCAAGGGCCACGTGTCTCTGTGAGATAATTGTTGCATTTTGTGACGAAGGTGGGATTTGAACCTTGGACCTTTTGGTATATGTTCTGATGCCTTTGCCAGTTGAGCTGCTTTAACCTTGTGTTATTTATTCACGTAATAATATATATAATGTAATAATTTAAAAACAAATATAATATTAAGATAAATATATATAATTAAATATATATATTTATATATAATTATATTTTTCATTTTTTATAATATAAAATTTTTTAATTTCTAATTTCGTTTAAATATTTAATATTAATATAAATATATACAAAATTACATATATACTTATAAATAATTATATATTTCGTTTTTTATAATATAAATTTAAATTTTATTAATTTCTTATTTCATTTAAATATTTAATATTAATATAAATATATATAATATTAAATATATATTTATATATAATTATATATTTTGTTTTTATGATATAAAGTTTAAAATATTTAATTTTTTTATTTCATTTAAAATTTTTATTATTAATATTATATATATTTAAATTTTTTATTTCATTTAAAATTTTTATATTTAATATATTAAATATTAATTTTATAATATTTAAATTTTTATTTGTTATATATTATTTTTATTTTTATTATTTTATATAAATTATTAAAATATGATAAAAAAATTATTAGTTTTACCGACGGATTACCCACGGAATTCCGTCGGTAATTTCTCATTCAAATTACCCACGGAATTCCGTGGGTAAGGCGTGAGTAAGTACCGACGGAAAAAATTCCGTGGGTAAAAGTCAAATTTACCGACGGAATTTTGATTCCGTCGGAAATTACCGACGGATTACCCACGGAAAAAATTCCGTGGGTAATTACCGACGGAAATTACCCACGGAAAATTTTCCGTCGGTAATTACCCACGGAAAATTTTTCCGTGGGTAATTACCCACGCTTTACTCACGGAATTCCGTGGGTAATTTCTCATTCAAATTACCCACGGAATTCCGTGGGTAATTACCCACGGAAAAAATTCCGTGGGTAATCCGTCGATAATTACCCACGGAATTTTTTTCCGTCGGTAATTTTTCCGACGGAAAATCCGTCGGTAAATCGTAGGAATTACCGACGGAAATAATTCCGTGGGTAATTCCGTCGGTAATAACATGTTTTTTTGTAGTGAAGGAAAATCCATATAAAAAATGAGACCTTATATATAGAGATTGAGGAAGTATCTTGTAACAAAGTTCTTAATTTGGAAGTAAAATTCAAATACCATTAAGTGCCTAAATATAAGTAATTTGTATCACATTCTCGTATATCAAAAAATGCATTAAATTGATAAAATTTGTTATATTTGCCTTTATTAAATTCTTTGTCTCTCTCTACAAATGATTTTCACATCTCTCTCGTCTTTCTCTCTTTGCAATAGAAATTAAATATGGGTAAAATTAAGAAAATGTTAATAATTACCTGCAAATGACTTATATTTTAAATAAAACTTTTTCACTAACACTACAAAAAAACACCAAATTACCCACGGAAATTACCCACGGAATTCCGTCTCTGAAATCAAATTACCCACGGATTAGGGACGGAAACGGAATTACCGACGGATCACCGACGGAATTTTTTCCGTCTCTAAAAAATCCGTGACAAATTGATTTACCGACGGAATTTTGATTCCGTCGGAAATTACCGACGGAAATTACCCACGGAAAAAATTCCGTCGGTAATTACCGACGGAAATTACCCACGGAAAATTTTCCGTCTGTAATTACCCACGGAATTTACCCACGGAAAAAATTCCGTCGGCGATTACCCACGGAATTTACCCACGGAAAAAATTCCGTCGGTGATTACCCACGGAATTTACCCACGGAAAAATTCCGTGGGTAATTACGGACGGAATTTTTTCCGTGGGTAATCCGTCGGTAATTTAATATTATTTTTTTAAAAAAAAAATTCCACGTGGCGATCTTAAAAAAGGCCACGTGGACATCACAGAAAGCCCCCCACCGCCCGCCCCCACATCTGGCCCCGTCAGCCCCTGAGCAAGGGCCACGTGTCCCTCTAACATTGCGCCACGTGTCTCTGTGAGATAATTGTTGCATTTTGTGACGAAGGTGGGATTTGAACCTTGGACCTTTTGGTATGTGTTCTGATGCCTTTGCCAGTTGAGCTGCTTTAACCTTGCGTTATTTATTCACGTAATAATATATATAATGTAATAATTTAAAAACAAATATAATATTAAGATAAATATATATAATTAAATATATATTTTTATATATAATTATAATTTTCATTTTTTATAATATAAAATTTTTTAATTTCTAATTTCGTTTAAATATTTAAAATTAATATAAATATATACAATATTACATATATACTTATAAATAATTATATATTTCGTTTTTTATAATATAAATTTAAATTTTATTAATTTCTTATTTCATTTAAATATTTAATATTAATATAAATATATATAATATTAAATATATATTTATATATAATTATATATTTTGTTTTTATGATATAAATTTTAAAATATTTAATTTTTTTATTTCATTTAAAATTTTTATTATTAATATTTTATATATTTAATATATTATATTAAATATTAATTTTATAATATTTAAATTTTTATTTGTTATAGATTATTTTTATTTTTATTATTTTATATAAATTATTAAAATATGATAAAAAAATTATTAGTTTTACCGACGGATTACCCACGGAATTCCGTGGGTAATTTGAATGAGAAATTACCCACGGAATTCCGTGGGTAAGGCGTGAGTAATTACCGACGGAAAAAATTCCGTGGGTAAAAGTCAAATTTACCGACGGAATTTTGATTCCGTCGGAAATTACCGACGGATTGCCCACGGAAAATATTCCGTGGGTAATTACCGACGGAAATTACCCACGGAAAATTTTCCGTCGGTAATTTCCCACGGAAATTTTTTCCACCGACGCTTTACCCACGGAATTCCGTGGGTAATTTCTCATTCAAATTACCCACGGAATTCCGTGGGTAAAGCGTGGGTAATTACCGACGGAAAAAATTCCGTGGGTAATCCGTCGGTAATTACCCACAGAATTTTTTTCCGTCGGTAATTCCGTCGGTAATTTTTCCGACGGAAAATCCATCGGTAAATCGTAGGAAATTACCGACGGAAATAATTCCGTGGGTAATTCCGTCGGTAATAACATGTTTTTTTGTAGTGTAATAGTTACTTGCATTTGAGAACACAGGTACATCCTATGAATCAGTGTAATGTTTTTTATTTAAAGGGTGGATGCTAACAACTTGAGATTATAAATGAGATTAAATTTGTGATATCCTGCTTATAAGAGATTTCATACCTCTAAGTTATAAGATTATTAGCTAAATATATGTAACTTTTTCAAAGTGATTTATTTGGTTTTTGCATATTTTTCAGATAGTGTTTGATGAGTATTGTTTTGGGAAAATCTTAAAAAAAAAAAACTTTCAAAATTTCAAAATCCAAAATTAAGTTTGTTTTCCTACGCCTACTAATGAATTAACTACAATCGATAAGTAATTCACATCCAATTTTTGTGGGAAATCATTAATTTGGGATAGTAAAATTTTGGAAGTCCTCTTTTAAATTGTCGCAATTATTTTCACGTGGGATCTCTTAATTTAATTGAATAAGAAAGAGAAGCATGTGTAGGAATTTTGGCCAACAGCTAAGAAAGTCCTGAACTACTGAATCCACTTGCCCAGTAATAAGTTTATATATAGTACATGGAATACTGACATATTTTGATGGCCAATGTATGCACATTAATTCAGCTTAACATTCACCGGTGAAAAAATGACTTTTTAGATCGGTTAAAAATGACTTTTTAGACCAATTTTGGATCCGGTCTTGATACAGCCGATCTAAAAGGTCTGTTACTTTTTAGACCGGTTAAGTAACCGATCTTAAAAAACACCTTTTCAGACCGGTTGTTCGAAGACCAGGTCTAAAAAGTCTAGACTTTTTAGACCGGTTGTTTAAAAACCGATCTAAAAATTTTTTTTTCAAGACTTTTAAGACCGGTTCTTAGAATAACCGGTCTTAAAAGTACTTTTTAGACCGGTTATTCTAATAACCGGTCTAAAAAGTGATATTTTTTTAAAAAAAAAATATGACTTTTTTTTTTGTAGCGCTCTATCTGTATCACCCTTTTCACTCTAGACTCTGAACAAAGGGTAATGAGAAACAGAACAAATCAAGGAAAACAAAAGAAAGAATAATCTTTTTATCATATTCACTCAACTTTTCTACATAAATGCTGAATGACTTACTGTCTTCTTCTTCTTCTTCTTCTTCTTCTTTAAACCAGCAAATGGAGTCTCAGCCCCATCCGAAACTGCAAAAATGAGAATGAACCATGCATATGCACAATTAGAGATACCTCAAATGATAACATCGGCAACAATAATAAAAATATCTTTTGGTTTAAATTAGATAACAGATAAGTTTTCTGTCTTCTCAACCAAGTTGTCAACTAAATCATCAACAGATGAATGGGGTTGCCAGAGAGTAGAAACATGAAATATAACAACTTATAGACCATAACAAAAAAAAATCCTTGCATAGCTAATCAAACGAAACACAAAGCAGAACAACGTTGTAAAATCATAAATAAATAAAGAGGGAAAGAAGAATACTAACTTTAGGAACCTCCTCCTTCTTATCATCACTTACAGTATACTAAAACTAAAAAGATGAAAAGATGCTTCCTTTGCAACAACGCAAGGTTGATGTTCTCTTCTTCAACCTTTTCTAAAATGTTGAGTCTGCAAATCACATTCATGGTACAAGTCTATGTGACCAAGCAAAGCAAGACCCATACTAGAGATAGAAAAGCAACTACAGTGAAAAGTCGCAACGAAGGAGATCAGAGCAAGCGAGGTTGTGGTGGCGACAAACATATTTAGTGCGAGGGTGAGAGCACCGCAACAACAAACATGAGAATGTGATCGAGCGAAGATGACCGAGCTCACAGAGTAATCGCACCAAGAAGAAAGGTTCAGATTAAGAGAGCGAAAATTAGGCGCGACAAAGAGGAGATTCAAAAATTTAGGGTTGATATTTTAGACCGGTTATAAATAAAACCGGTCTTAAAAAGGTGAAATTTTTTTAAAAATTTTCATATTAAATAATTTTTTTTTGAAAAAATATCACTTTTTAAACCGGTTATTATAAGAACCGGTCTAAAAAGTATGACTTTTAAGACCGGTTATTTTAAAAACCGGTCTTAAAATGTTTGATATTTAAGACCGGTTGTTATAAACAACCGGTCTTAAAATTTTAAAATTTTTTATTTTTTTAAATATTTTGATATTTTAAGACCGATTTTATTTATAACTGGTCTAAATAATATTTTTAAGGCCGATTTTTTTGAGAACCGGTCTTAGAAGTTCTATATAATTACAAAACTGCCACCAGTCAAATTTTTTAGACCTTATCCGCTATAACCGGTCTAAATATGGCGGTCTAAAAAGGGAATTTTGTACTAGTGATTACTCTCCAACAAAAAAAATTAATTCTGTTTATTAAATACTACTAAACTAATTAATATAACCAAAAACAACTATTGAAACTCGTTAAAAAAAGTGACTCCCACTAAAACATTGAGAAAATTACATTAACAGATTTATTTTTTTTGGAAAAAAAAATTGGTAAAGGATGTTAAAAGTTATAATTATTTTTGGAGACTAAAAAATTCAAAATATTAATATATTTCTATTAAATTTAATATTAATTTTTTTTTCAAAAAATTAATAGAACATCAGTTATAAATACTTTAGAATTAACTTCTTGAAAACACATGGAACTGTGTGCTAAATTCAATTCTTGAAAGTAATTATAATATTTAACATCTCTTAACCTTAACTTTATAACTATAAGTTGATTCGTTGATATGAAGTTCTTCTAAAAAATTTAAAATACATCTGTCTTTTTTTAATACACAAAATTTAGATTAATTGATGTCTGTTAGCCGTTTAGCTTTACCACAAGCGTACGGGTCGCAAGTAATATAAAAAGATCGTTCCCACGAGGACTATGACAAAAATGAATTAATTATCTCAATTAAGTTATCAATCAGGTTGAGTGAGAATTTTTTGAAAGAAATTTTATACTTAAAAATTAATTAATTAAATCGAGAACTTCAAGACAGGAGGAGGAACCTAGGATTATCTATCCCCTATTTATTTCATGAACTAATTAATTTACCCTCAATAAGTAATCAAATGAAGATATGTATTTGTCTAAGATTCAAAAGTATTTGATAACGCTCTCTCGAGTCAAAACCAAATATTTATCCTAATAAACTAATCAATCTCTGGTATTAATTTATAAGGACTAACTTTAAACACCAATCTTAATATGACAATGCTAGGTTAATAACTATATCTCTATGATACTAACAAACCATCCGTTTAATATACCTAAACTTCAAGTCTAACATGATTTTACCCAAGTTCTACACTTAAATTATCTTTCTCAAGATTAATTTTAAATGAACAAGACAACTAAATGGTGATCAGGCATTTAGAGGCATTAAGAGCAAGATAAAATCAATACAAAAACTCGTTCGTTGCAAAAAGAGAGTAAATAAATAATTCAATCCATAAATAAGTTCAAGAAAATCCTAGAACGAGAAAATTAGCTACTCATGTTCATCAACAAATCAAAACAATAAATAATAATTCGGTTCAGATCAGAAACTAAGAAAAAGAGAGAAGAAAAATTAATGGAAACCAAATTTTAAAACTCCAAATCTCTTTAAATCTTTAAGCCCCAGCTCCCCAAAACTCTGCTTCTCGCTCTGCTCTCGTGTCCGGATCTAGATATGTGCGTCTCAGCGTTCTCCTTTTTATAGATACATTTTCCGTCGCTCAGCGGGCTCCTCAGCATTTGAAGATATGATATAATTTGAAGATATGATATAATGTTTAGTCCGCATCTTCATTCTCGTTTTCTCACGTGGGCCCACGTTTTTGGCATGAGATCTTATCAATGATTTGATTTCCATCTCTCTTCTCACATAATAATATATATATATATATATATATATATATATATATATATGCATGTTGAATTCTTCTCAGTAATTGAATTGTGACATGGATCCTCAAGATATTGTTTTCATTCTTTAGTCCTTGTTGGGTCCATACCATTATATATATATATATATATATTCTTTTCTTATTTTTCTTCTATCCTCAAGCTCATAATATCTCCTACAAAATAAAATAGGATATGAGTAGATTTTCTGTTAAAATTCTTTATTATCCTATCATTAACAAAAAGATAGAAAAGTATATAAAAGATAATTAAATAGGCATAAAATATTAATAAGTCCAGTGAATATATCTAAAATATATACCTATTTAATTATAAAATATATACTTATCAAACTCCCCCACACTAAATCTTTTGCACTCCTGGGCAAAGAAAAATCAATCTTGAAAATAGGTTGAAGAAAGAAGAGAAACAAATTGAATTAACTAAGAAACTGCAAGAACTCAACTAAACATAACCTCAGAACTAAGTGTGCAACATGGATTGTCGATCACATATAAAGAAATTCATATTAAGATATGAAATTTAACAATATTAAATTCAGGTAAAATAGTCACACAAAGGTACAAAGTGTATCACTCAACTCACTAGCATATGGGTTCCTTTTCGCTCAGTTCACTTATTCAATCACCCTACCATAGGCTTGTAATAGTTCTAATTTTCTACCACCATTTACATATCCATTCAAAAATCAAGAGGACTTTATGGCTTGTATGTTGGATTATAGGCTACGTGGAGTGGATGGTGGATACTAAGCAATATGCATATACATCATGTTATACAAATAATTTAATGTAATAGTGATATGTGTGCTATTCTTCAAGATTCAAGAAGGGTATTCTTTCTCTCTATATTTTTTTCTCTTTTTTTTTTCATCTTGAGCTTGTTGTAGGTTCCCTTTTGACGTGACCCTGCACATGGGTGATGCAGCACCGGTTACTCAGTTACCCTAACAAGTGCCTCAAGAGGCTTTTAGCCCAACTCATAGCCCTCTTTGGCTTCACCGTTTGACGCAAGTGCCAACATTAGTGATGAAGTGCCCCCGGTTACTAAGTGAGGTCGAGAGAAGCCATCGGAGTTGTGTTTTTTTTTTCTTTTTCTTTCTCTGTTTTTTTTTTGAAATACCCTCCAACATAAAGCACTAATAGCAACAATACCACATCTTGTGATTTGATAACATGATCAAAATACTGCAATAATGATTGTACATGCATATTAACTTAATATGGATATGATAGATGTAAAGAAAAAAGAAATGATGGGCTCAAAGGGGTAGCAATGGATGAAGTGTTTGAAGCTTGTGTTTAGGATTCAAGGGTATAAAAGAATTGCACATGTATTAGGTAGCAGTGAAAAGAAATAAGACAAGTTCTGAAGAGTAAGTTGAGACAAGTGAAATATCACACTAGAATCAAATGTTTTAGGCTCAAATTTCCTTCCAACAGGGCTATACTATCTCACCCAATTTAATAAAGTTAAACAATATATCATCATATAAATTGCAATATCTGTAATCAACTTCCCTTCATGCAACTAGTAACTAAGCTATATTTATTCAAATCCAACAATCTCAAAATCAAGATAAAATATCTCTTTTCCCTTCATTATATTTTTTTGAAAAAAATGTCAATTAAATTGTGAATCCTAATTCTCTCCCCCACACTTAAATCAAACATTGTCCTCAATGTTGCAAAAATTAATAAAGGAGAAAGAAACTAGTACTCCCCTGGTTTAGGTCTTAGATTCTGATGTGGAGTTATTCCTCTGATGTTTCAAAATTGAAGGAGAAAAGGGCGCACGAGCCGGAACTTGGAGCTGGGAGAGGAGCGATCACCCTAAAGCCTGAATAACAATAAGAAAAAGAAAAGAGAAAAAAATAGTAAATGAAAATCAAATCATTGGGTTGCCTCCCAACAAGCGCTAAATTTATAGTCTTCAGCCAGACTATGGCTACATCTCAAGAATCAACTGTTAGAGGTAATGTAGTGGTTTGACGGTCCACTTCACCACCCCAATAGTGCTTCAATCTTTGCCCATTGACTTTGAATTTCTCTCCACTTTTGCCTTCCAACTTCACTGTGCCAGGATCAAACACTTGAACCACAATGAATGGTCCAGACCAACAAGATTTTAGCTTTCCCAGAAACAACCTCAGCCTAGAATTATACAAGAGCATTTGTTGTCCTGGATCAAAGGTCTTGAATATGATCCTCTTATCATACCACTTCTTAGATGATTCAAATTGCATTCGTCCTTGAGGACAAGGAATTAATGCATCCATGATAGCTTTACATTCCTGTATTATAAATTTTTCTGAATCAATCTCAGGTATCACAGCTTCAAGTGGTTCATTAGTCAATTCATTTTGTACCACAAGATCAAGCATGTCAATGAAAAAACAGTCCTTTGGAATATTATGAGATTTAATCAACAGAGTCATATTAAAGGTGACCTGCTCATCAGCTACTCTCATAGTTAACTCACCTTTCTCTACGTCAATCAATGTTCTTGCTGTTGCCAAAAATGGTCTCCCTAACAGCAAAGGTAATTCTTTATTTGCCTCAAAGTCCAGTACAATAAAGTTTGCTGGAAAGATAAACTTGTCAACCTTCACTAATACATCTTCAATGATTCCACACGGTTGAGATAGATTCTATCAGCAAATTGAAGGGTAACCGTCGTTGGTCGAGCTTCACCTAACCCCAACTGGTTGAAGACAGATAAAGGCATGAGGTTAATACTAGCTCCAAGGTCACACATTCCTTTTCCCAAAAATTTATCTCCAATATGGCAAGGAATAGAAAAGCTCCCAGGATCTTTTAATTTTGGAGGCATCTACTTAATGATATTAGTGAAACTTTTGGTCACAGCAACTGTCTCAAACTCACTGAATCGTCGCTTCTTAGATAGAATATCCTTCATAAACTTGGCATATTTAGGCATGTGTTCTAAAGCTTCAGCGAATGGAATGTTGATGTGGAGTTGCTTGAATATCTGAATGAACTTCTTGAACTGCGAATCTTCTTGATATTTCTTAAGTCGCTGAGGGAATGGTGGTTGAGGCACATATTTAAAGGGGAAGTGCAAGTCTTCTCCTTATTTTCATCCATTTTCTCCTTAATCACCTCATCAATATTTACATGTATTTCATCTTCTTGCCTATTAGTAACCTCATTACTTGCACTCTTTTTCTTTCCACTTTGGCTAGGAATGTTAGCTAGTTGCTTTCCACTTCTCAAGGTTATTGCTTTGCAATCTTCCCTACCATCTCTTATAGGATTAGGAACGGTGTCACTGGGTAGACTATTTCTGCTGAATGTGTTCATTTGAGATGCTATTTGGTCCACTTGTATCTCAAGATCTCTGATAGAGGTATCATGAAGATTAACCTTGCTTATTATACCTTCTTGGCTCTTAAGAATCTGCCTCAAGAGTTGGTTTGTCTCTGAATCACTTTCTCTAGATTTTTGTTGTTGCTCAAAACCTGGTGGTGCCATTGGCTTGCTAGCATAGTGATTAGGTGGATTCTCACTTGGTCCATTCTTCCAATAGAAATTTGGATGATCCCTCATACCTTGGTTGTAGGTGTTAGAATAGGGATTGCCACGAGGATATCTTTGATTATTGTTCAAGTAATGGACTGTTTCCATAGTATGTGGGCAATCTTCATAAGAATGTGCTTCTCCACAAGTTTCACAAGAGAGGCGTGAGGCCTGGATAACGTGAATACCCTTAGAAGATGTCTTCTCTATCTTCATTTCAAGTTGATCAAACCTCTTGGCCATAGCTGCAAGTTGAGTGGCAATATCTTTAGATACATTAGAAGCATTGGAAGTATTTGGCTCTTTATAAGTCCTATACCCAGAGCGTGCTTTATCGGATTGTTGTAGAGTGCTAAAACCAATTTCATCATATAACTTTAATAATTCAGACACTTTCTTCTTGCCAATCCCACCGTTGCAAGCATTCTCAACCACAGAAACGGTAGGACCATCCAATCCAGCCCAAAAAGCTTCCAATAACACATAAGTCTTCTGCTCATGATTAGGACAGTTGCGCCACATTTCTTTGAATCTCTCCCATGCCTCATGAAAGAGTTCACCTGGTTCTTGTGTAAAGCCCAATAACTCAGCTCTTTGCACTGCTCGTTTACCCTTTGGGATCAATCTTGCTTTGAATAGAGAAGCTAGGGTGTCCCATGTAGAAATAGAATTGGGGGGTAGAGCTGTGAGCCAAGCTGTTGCCTTTTTATCTAAAGACATAGGGAAGAGTCTCAATCTCAGTGCATCAGAAGACACTCCCTGCTATTTGAAATTTTCACACATTTGAACAAATTTTGTCAAATGCTCAATTAGGTCTTCATTCTGATTTCCTGTGAATGTACCAATCATCTGGAGCATCTACAGCATAATTGGCCTCACCTCAAAATTTCTAGCAGTAATAGCTGGGAATTGAATGCTAGATTGATAGGTGGTGCTCTCCTGTTCCATATATTTATCCAAAGTACGATCCATATCCTCATCATTAGGGTGTGCCATGATCTTTGGATCAGGTGACGTCGGTTCTTCTGATGATTCTGATTCAGACTTAAGTTCCTTTTCTTCAGAATGATGCTCGTCATCTAGGTTGTTAGGGTGGATTACCAATGCGGCACTCATATGTCGAGAGGTACCTGTAAATCCAAACAACAACCGAGGAATATCAAACTTATAAAAAAAATCAAGAAAAGAAGGAAAATACTCAAACGTGATCAATCACACAATTTAGATGACTAGTTCAATGAGCCTTTTGCCAAAGTCCCCGGCAACGGCGACAAAAACTAGTTAGCCATTTAGCTTTACCGTAAGCGTACGGGTCGCAAGTAATATAAAAAGATCGTTCCCACAAGGACTATGACAAAAATGAATTAATTATCTCAATTAAGTTATCAATCAGGTTGAGTGAGAATTTTTTGAAAGAAATTTTATACTTAAAAATTAATTAATTAAATTGAGAACTTCAAGACAGGAGGAGGAACCTAGGATTATCTATCCCCTATTTATTTCATAAACTAATTAATTTACCCTCAATAAGCAATCAAATGAAGATATGTATTTGTCTAAGATTCAAAAGTATTTGATAACGCTCTCTCGAGTCAAAAACAAATATTTATCCTAATAAACTAATCAATCTCTGGTATTAATTTATAAGGACTAACTTTAAACACCAATCTTAATATGACAATGCTAGGTTAGTAACTATATCTATATGATACTAACAAACCATCCGTTTAATATACCTAAACTTCAAGTCTAACATGATTTTACCCAAGTTCTATAGTTAAATTATCTTTCTCAAGATTAATTTTAAATGAACAAGACAACTAAATGGTGATCAGGCATTTAGAGGCATTAAGAGCAAGATAAAATCAATACAAAAACTCATTCGTTGCAAAAAGAGAGTAAATAAATAATTCAATTCATGAATAGGCTCAAGAAAATCCTAGAACGAGAAAATTAGCTACTCATGTTCATCAACAAATCAAAACCATAAATAATAATTCGGTTCAGATCAGAAACTAAGAAAAAGAGAGAAGAAAAATTAATGGAAACCAAATTTTAAAACTCCAAATCCCTTTGAATCTTTAAGCCCCAGCTCCCCAAAACTCTGCTTCTCGCTCTGCTCTCGTGTCCGGATCTGGATATATGCGTCTCAGTGTTCTCCTTTTTATAGATACATTTTCCGTCGCTCAGCGGGCTCCTCAGCATTTGAAGATATGATATAATTTGAAGATATGATATAATGTTCAGTCCGCATCTTCATTATCGTTTTCTCACGTGGGCCCATGTTTTTGGCATGAGAGCTTATCAATGATTTGATTTCCATCTCTCTTCTCACATAATAATATAATACATATATATATATATATATGTATATATATGCATGTTGAATTCTTCTCAGTAATTGAATTGTGACGTAGATCCTCAAGATATTGTTTTCATTCTTTAGTCCTTGTTGGGTCCGTACCATTATATATATATATATATATATTCTTTTCTTATTTTTCTTCTATCCTCAAGCTCATAATATCTCCTACAAAATAAAATAGGATATGAGTAGATTTTCTGTTAAAATTCTTTATTATCCTATTATTAACAAAAAGATAGAAAAGTATATAAAAGATAATTAAATAGGCATAAAATATTAATAAGTCCAGTGAATATATCTAAAATGTATACCTATTTAATTATAAAATATATGCTTATCAATGTCTCACCTGGGCAGGCCTTCAAGTAAAGAAAACATTTATATGGGAAGTGCATATATTGAAAAAGGTTAAAACACTTTGAGCTCCAAATCTCAAAAAGGAAAACCTTAACCAATTAAAAAACCTCCTTACAAATCAACAACTAATAAAATTCTCATATTGACAATAGGACTTGAATTTACAACCTTGCCAACTAGATTAGAATATCTTTCTTTCATATGTATGTGGTCAAGTTTCTTGGTTGAGTTGTAAAATTGGAAAAGCTATAAGGGGTTATACTGCCCAAATTCATTTAAATCATGATTACGAAGTGTTTAAGTGAGTTAACCAAGGATTTGAAGTGGAAAAGTACAAGTTTTGGAAGCTAAAACACAAAACTATATTTTTTCCATTATTCTTCATATTTTTGGCAAGAATCAGAACTGGTATTAGGAGTTAGATTTTCATGAAATAAATGGTTCCAGTAGATTCAGTGGACAAAAATAGGTGGGGTTACAGTTAGACACTTTTTCGGTAGAGGCCAAAAAGGCATAATTATGAAAATGCCATTGAAATTCCTAAATAGGGGGTTGTCAAGGGTATTTTTGTAATTTGACACTGAATTTAGTGATTTTGAGCCTAGAAATGGATTCCTTGGGCGAAAATAAGTAAGAGTAGCTTTGATCAAAATTTTGGAAAAACGTGTCATCGGGCCGGAGTCCCGGAGGCATTTTGGTAAATTTTCCACCATAGACTAATATAACCACAATAAACACTATGGAAGAGTCTAAAATGATACTTGGATAGGTTATGACCTATTTCTGGTACATTTAATATTTTAGGACAGATTCGAAAGCCGAAATGACATGCGTTACGAGACATCGTTAAACAGAGGAATATAAAGCGTTGAGGTAGGGACACTATCATACATTATGCCACAGTATATGTGATTGTGTGGTTGTCATTGTTTGTAAATGCACTCTATTAATCAACATGGTTTGCCTAGAGAGGGGCAGTTAGTACCAGATGTGCACTTACACTGGGAGTTAGCAGGAGTCTAACCGGTGTAGATTGTGGGGCTGGGGCCCTACTTATGTATACATGACTATGATGTGTTTATATTGTTCATTAATTTGTACATACCTTGGCGCATGTCATATCTACTTTTCACATTCTCTATGAACGATATCATGTCTTTACGGGGATTTTTCAGAATCTCAACCTATTTTTAAACAAATACCTCAACAGGTACCAGCGGGTCAAAGAGCAAAGATGTGGACACCGGAAAGTGAACAGCATGTGTCTCGAGGTGAGGTCAATAACTTGGTTATAATTTAGCCAATGTTTTGACATTTTGAAGAAATTGTAAATATTAAGTTTCCGTTGTATTTTCTGTTTCCGTCGACGAACAATATCAGAATTGTAAACGAATATTTTTATCAGTATAATTGTACTTTTCTGTATACCCATGGAATTCTGTCTTTATTACTCTTCGATTATCAAAATGGAAACATGTGTTGATAATGAAAGGTGGAAAAATTGGGAGGATTAGTGCCAGGTTTAATTCTAGACAAACATGTGGTGGGCAAATACGAAAGTAGCATTAGGGCAAATAATAAACTTGGTGGTCATTTATTTGATGTTTGTGTAAGAACCCCAAATTATCACTACCCCATGTTTCTGTTGCCGATATGAGTGTTAACCCAAAGAAATTAATAACATTTTAGTACATTTTTTCTCTTTTTATCTATTTTTGGATTCTAAATGTACATAGAGAGAAGTTTATGAAAGAAAATGTGCATATCAAAGAATCAAGTAAAAATCAAAGAAATTCTTGTTATATCCTATATAGTTTGTGATTCAATTGAAAATTTATAAATCCTTCCTCTCTCTTATAGGAGGATGGAGACAAGCTCTGAAGTTCTCTAAGAACCAAGAAGCAAAGAAAAAATAAAGGAAGTGAAGCATTATAAAATTAGAAAAAGGAACCTATACAACTTGCCTCAGCAAGTTGTAAACATGCTGAAGCAACTAGGAGAAAAACAAGAAGTTTGCTTTCTGTGTCACTAGCCTCACCAAGTGGCAAATTCACCAAGGCAAGTATACAATCTGAAGAAAAATTTGATCTCTATATCACTGGCCTTGGCAAGTGGCAAAACTTGTTGAGGCAAGGAGAGCTTTGAAGAAGAATTCTACTTTCTATGTCTGTGGAAAGTCCTAAAAAAGTACAATTGTGCGTTTTGATTTCATAAGCTACAAAAGACTATTTTACCTAAGGAAAACCATCAGAAACAGACATTCTTGACTTTGGAAAGTTGGAGCAGGAAAAGGAAGAATTTGGGAGAGAGTTCTTGAAGAGTTTGGAGGTTTGGGTGATCATCCTAAGAGAGATTTTGGGAGTTTTAAATGTTTTGCAACCCGGACCGGCCGGTTCGGCCCGGGAACCGATGAACCAGACCATAAACTGGTCCGGTCCTGTGACCAAACCGGTTCACCATTTTTTTATTTTCTATTTATTTTTAAATTGATTTTTTAATATTTTTTCTTATAATTTCATATTAATAAGCCTAAAATATTCAATTTCTCATCGGTTTAGTCCCGGTTTAGCTCCAGTTTGACTCCGATCTGACCCACTGACCCTTGACTCAGTATCTCGACCGGTCCAGTGACCGGTCCGGTTTCAGAACCTTGGTTTTACCTTATTTTTGTCACTTTTCTCCTCTTTTCTACTTGTCTTATCATCTATTCAATTGTTTTGTATGGATTTTCTTTACATTTGTTTACTTGGGTTTGACTTGAGAGAGTTAATATTAGTATAGAGCTTAATTAAAATCATACTTGACTTCAATATTTAACCACTATATTTTAGCGTTATATATTTTTATGCGACCTCTGCCCGATATACATGGCGTTTATTTATTATAATCATTATTTATTAAACGTTATATATGCCTGAAAATCTGCAGTAGTGTGATATAATGAATTGAATTACCAAAACAAAATCGGCTTTAGAACCATACATGATTTGAGCAAACTGTGTTATTTAAATGTTCAATATATTTAGAAAGTTCAGGTCAAAAATATCTTTACTAAGTGAGAGATCATTTGAATACGTAACGTGGTAACCTAACCATGTCTCTGTTATTTCAAACAGCATAAACCAAAATGAAACAGAGCATTTCAAGTATTGAGCATAATGTTACTAGATCCTCTTGTAAGGTGTTTTATAGCGATAGACTGTTGCAAATTTCAAATTTTGATATCTAAAAACATCAAAATTAATATCCAGTATGCCACATCTGCTTGTAAACCTTACATATAACAACACTTAATTATGTGCCTTTTCGTTTTAAGTGTTACACTTACACCTGAAATCTTAGAAGCAGAGGCATAATATCATTTTATTTTCTTCTAAGTCATAACTCAGGATTAAATTTTAAAGTACAATATGATTTACACATGGAAGACTATTCCACAAAGGTTTCTCAACAACATGCTACACACATGCACACTCATAACTCATGATTAAATTTTAAAGTAAAAGGAAAATGAAATCTGATTTAAATAATAACAATACTTGAAAAATGAAGGCAGCTAATTCATTACCTCAGGGGAAATCTGTTATTGATATTTAACCGAGGCTTTTGAATTAGAGGACCAAGGAAACATAAAGTTGATCTGCCAAGTGATCAAACCCTCAGAAAAATTTGTGTCTCCATACTCTAATGAGGAAGAGAGAACCACAAACTCCCCAAAAGCCAGCTGCAAATCCAACTCCCATCCCAAGATACAATGACCTTAGAAAGTCATCATCTTCATTTCCTTCAATCATCTTTGGCTGATCAAAAGCTTCTTTCTTGTGGCACTTTTTTGGAAGAGGATCTCCACAAAGATCAACATTGCCAACAAAGCTCCATGAATCAAAAATTTGAATTTGAGTTCCCAGTGGGATTTGTCCAATTAAATTGTTGTATGATAGGTTCAAATAATCGAGGAAAGACAAATTAGAGATGATTGTAGGAATATCTCCAGAAAGTCTATTGTAGCTGAGATTAAGAGATTCTAATTGTTTCATGCCACCGATTTCCTCGGGAATCTTCCCAATCAAATGGTTTTGTGATAAGTTTAAGGACCACATCTAAGTCAAGTTGAACAATTCCTTACGAATTTCTCCAGACAATTTTTTAGAGGAAAGATCGATGCTATACACTAGCGGATATTGATTATAATCCAATTCTCTCCCTTTAGCAAAGACTTCTATTTCATCCAAAGGAAGAAAATCCATAATCGGCTGCATGATGTTAGATAGACAATGTGGTATAGGTCCTGAAAGTTTATTATCAGCGAGATCCAATATTTCCAACCAAGTGAGGTTGCACAATTGTGATGGAATTGCCAATAAATTGGTTTCCCCTCAATACGATAACATAAAAAATTTTGTTGCACGGCATTTGGCAAAGTTCTGGAAAATTTATTTCACTCGAAAATGGGGTATTCCAAATTTGTCCATAGGTAATAAGGAACTATTATGTTGTATGTATAATGTGATTATGATTATGTAAATAAATATATGAAAAAAATAGTGAGAATAAATATTATGCAAAAGAAAAAAGTATTGAAATAAATAATTTAAAAATTTATTATCATATTTGATCACCTTGTTAAGCTCCTTGGCTTATAGAAAAAAAAGTGAAAATGAGAGAAGATGAAAGAGAGGTAAGGTGGAAAGAAATGGGGGAGTATTTAAAATAAGATGTGGTTGAGGTATTTATAGGGATCTGTATGGAACTTGTAGCGGTTAATGTCATGGTTTTGTAGCGGTTGTAGTGTTTTAGTGGTTATTGTTGTTATTTATAGCGGTTCTATAATTGCTACAAATATTCTTTTAATTTTTTTTTTTTAAAAAAAACATAATTTGTTTTAAAATAAAAATATAATTTGTTTGATCAGTCATCCATGCCATCCCTACAGAAATTGTATAGAAAAAATGTTAGCAATGTGTTTTTTTGTTAAAAAAATTTAATTAAACTGATATGAATTTAAAAAACGCACCGAACTATAGGTAAATTGTGATTGCCTTCAGGGAAGTAGTTTTCGAAATTGGCAGGCTGAAACGGCTCACTCTCGTAGGCGATGTTATCACCATCACCCATGTCGTAAAGGTCTCGAGGCTTTAAATGAACAACCATGTGTCAATCCCTATGTCTCTTGTCCTCAACATAATAAACTTGATGTGCCTTTGAGGCAAGAATATACGTTTCATCATCTTGAGAATGACCAGTGTGAATTAGGAGTGAGAAATTTATCGATGTGATGCCTAAGTCGTCAATTGTGAGTCCTCGAGAAGTAGTGGTTGAACAGGTGACCCCCATTATCCATAGGCTGGTCCATGCCCTCATTCCACAGAACTACAACTCGTAGTGTCCGGTCCATATTGTTCAGACCGGCCACATCCAGCCTCTTCGTTGACATGTTCCCCTACTCATCTGCACAATTTACCGTATGTTAGATAAACTGTAATTCAAATTTAACATTTTGAATTTAAATATATAATTTATTAAATAAAAAAATATATTTACCTTGGACCTGCACCTCAAACCCAATAGACCACGAAGACGACTCTCGTAGGTTGTTCTACACTCCCACGCCTCCTCCTCATTGAGGAACCGCTCCATCTCTCTGATCCCAATCGGGATCTCGAAGTCCTCATTCGAGTCATAGTAATCGACACTGATATCTCCCTCTCCCAGATCAGGCACCTCTAGTGCGGTCGTCTCCTGTGGGACCGTCTGCAGTGGCTATGGTAAGGCCGACTCCTGTGGCTACTGTGGGGAGACTGGCTTAAATGGAGCAGTCACCCTCCCTCTGCGCTGCCCCTACCTGCTGCCCCGCCCTCTACTACTGCTGCCCCGTAGAATCGGTCTGGGGACCTCGGGCTCCTTCCCCTTGTCCATCCCTGAAGCCATATCAACTACAAAAAATAAAAATAAAAACTGATTTAGTCACATTTATATGTAAAATTATAATAAAAAAATAAGTATTGTTCGTAATTCAAGTGATAATGAGGAATGCTAGAGAGAAAACTCTCTGATAGACGTCAGAACGCTCAGATCTAAAGGAAAACTCTCAAAGAAACTTCAGAAAACAAAATAGCCAAATGGGAAAAAGGAGGGGCGGCGGCATTTTTATAGTTGTGAATTTTTTAGCGGTTATTAAAAAAATCGCTACAAAAATGCTAGGGCAGCAAAACTTTGTAGCAGTTATTTTGTGATGATCTTTGAAGTTCTGTAGCGGTTATGAAAGCATAATCACTACAAATGTGATGACCGTTGAAGTTCTACAGCAGTTCTAGAAACATAACCGCTACAAATAGGCGACCTTTGGCATTTTGTAGCGGTTTAATTCTTAATAACTCGACAAATTTTGGCGGGAAACTCGCACCATTTTTGTAGCGGTTTTTTCCTATTAACGGCAACAAATAGCGTTGCTAATCAGTCATGCCACTTGGTGTGTAGGTTGTCACTACAATATTGTAGCAGTTTATATTAAAACCGTCACAAATGTCAACATTTGTAGCGTTAATTTTAACCGCTATAAATAATTAACGCTACAAATGCACCACTATGAAATACCATTTTTTTGTAGTGTTAATATATGATTGGAAAGAGAAAGCTTTGAAACTCTGCCGGTGATGTTGTTACACTGAACTCCCACCCATAAACAGCAATCTTTTTCAACAGTCCAAGAAGAGAGCTTGTTGTTTGGATCCACCACTCCTTGATTGAAGATCCACCTCCCCATTTGCACCACTCATAATATGCTTCTGTTGAATGTTGTTGCATATAGCAGAATCAGAAAAACAAGCGAAATTTGTGAAGTGAGGGTCGCCATAGTGGGTAACAAGACTCTTCCACTACTCATTTCTTCTCAATAATAGTTTGGCCAAGGAGCCTTCATATATTCTTATCATTTCTTTCAATTTCCTTTGGTGAAAGAGACTTTGCCAATTTTGTCAAAAATCATTTCCTATGGAGTTAATTGCTTTAACCAATCCAATAGCCAGAGCCAAAGTTGCAAAATACTACTCTACAATCTTTCAATTCTTTTTCATCAAACTTCACAACTTTCAACTACAAAATTTATTGTCCCATCCATCACACTTGTAAGTCTTCGTCCCAAACTATACTCAATTTAAGTCTTTTTGCTGATCAATGGAACCCACCGAAGAGCTTCCATTCTTATAATCTCTTTCAATTTGCCAAATTCATCAAATAGCTCTCCAGTCCTTTTATAATGAATGTGTATGAGATATACATTGTTTTGGGAAAGGAATAACAATATCCTTTATCTTTCCAAAAAGTGCTACTGAATCTATAAATAATTTTTGGGTGTAAAAATACTTATGATGATTTTAAGAGAGCCTTAAAATGCTATTGTCATTAAATTTGTCGGACGGCCATGTATTTTGAATTGTGTATTTAGGGGCCCATTTTTTATCCAGTTGCACTCCCACCAGATTATTTTGCCTATGTGACATAAACCTCTCCCATCATTTAATATAAAAAAGCATATAAAGTATTATTTACATCATTTATGCTCAATTTAAATTAGAAAGATCAACGACATGGTGAGGGACAGCAGACAATCATATAAATCTTGAATGTCAATTGCTTGGGGATGTAATTAATTTCAAACGAGTATGTAATATTCCAACTTAAATCAAATATTTATTTATTGAAATGAAAATTAATAGTTTCAATTTTTTTTTATATTTAGCTAAGAAATGAGAAAATTAATGTATTTTTTATATCTTGAGTTCAACTATAAGCCCATATATATAGGGTTAAAATGAAAAAAATAACCATGAGCTTTTGCCAAAAGTCCGCCCAACACCTTATGCTTCTTGGAGGTGCCAAAATACACATGAACATTTAAAATAAGAGCAAAAATGTCATGATCGTTAAATCTAACCTATCATTGTTACTTTTTGTAGTGGGACCCACATTATTTTTATGAAAGTACTAAAATGCCCTCAACTCAAAAAAACAAAAAAAAACCCTCCCCTTACCAACCTCTTCATCGAACCATAGAGAGAAAAGGTGAGGTCTGCGATGGGAGGGGACCGAGAGATAGCAGCTGCCGCAAAACCTGAGGTAACTTACCGTTATCATCATTGTTATTCCATTCAAACTCATATTTCCATTGATAACTCAAACACTTAAGATTTCATACTTCCATTTCTCTTATTTCGTTTACATCGGAAAAAATTTTATTAAATGAAATTGATAGTTTCAGGCTCAGCTTCTCTATTCTGTTATTATTCTTATATTCAATGTGAATTTCGATTGAATTAGTATATGATAGTTCCAACTTCTCTTTTAAGGCCCTTGTGTTGAATTTTAATTAGGTAGTCAGCTTTTGATTAGCAACTATAACCCTTCAACTATTTCTTTCAATATAACGCCACATCTAACAAATAGAAGTAAAGCTACTACTAAACTATAACTTTACTTGTGAGAAAAGCATTCTAGCTTATTGCCAGAATCTCGGCTCGAATGCCAAAGTTGTTACACCTTACTCTAGGAATACCTAAGAGAATAGAAGAGTTTCACTGTTCTTGAACCACTAATGACCCATTCAGTATTTTAATAAGATGAATTTTTTAAAACTTCTCAATAATTCATAGAATTTCTCTAAATCAAGAATATGATTTTATAATAACTTAAAATCAAACTATGTGGTTCAAGCTTCTTATAAAACATTTTCTGGAAACTTAAAATAATTTAACAAGACCCAGATTAAACTATGCTTCCCTTAAAGTAGAATCACCCACCCTATATCAAACTACCTATTAATTCAAAACTTGAGTATGTAACACTGGCATGTAAACACCTCCGGGCATCAAACATACACTTACCCGGGCTCTAAACAAGATTATATTTACCAACTAATAACTACCTCTACTAACAGCTTTATAAGCATACTCTCTTACCTTATATATATTGCACATAACTAGTCAAATAACTACACTATATATACATTGCAGATTTATAAAAGCGAAGGAATGACTGGTGGTCAGCATAAAACTAGGCAAATAACTACACTATATATATTGCACATGTCCATGGCGAATAACTTTTGCAAGGATAAAATAACACATGTTCATGATTGCACACAAGCATGCAATAATACAATGTTCATTGACATGATAGGAAAAGAGTTGCTACCTTTTGCTCTTTCTTCTGTATTACCTTCTCCTTGTTTCTTTCTTTGATAATTTCTTGATGGGCTTGGGCAAATATCAAACTTATCATTTAGTCATAGGTAAAAGGGTAGGTTAATACCAATTCCATCTATAAGTTATAACTTGAGTGTTTATTCTTAAAATCCTAGATTTAAGCAAACTCTACCCTTAATTAAAAGTGGCCGACCTTCTTGAAAAACAACTCGTAATCATATTTTGTTAATCACTTAAACATCCCAAGCGAAAGTTTATTTAACTAAGATACTTGCTTACTATAAATGACATCAAATAGTGGAGTATCATAGTCCCCTCTATAAATTTTAGTTCCCAAAAAAAAAAAGAACAATAATAGTCCCAATACATTATATGCACATGTGTGTGTGTTTTTTTGTTGGAAAGCTCTACTAGAGTTTGCTTATGCTTATTACACTTGAATGTAATCCCCTGTATATAAATTAACATATCACAGTAAATGATAATAAAATCTCAGCTACAATCAAAACAACTTAAATCTTGCCATATAGTTTAAAATAAAAGCACCTCTCTATGTAGAACTTTCGGACCCCAAGATTTCCCATTAATTATTTTGGCATTTAGGTAATCCTATAAGCTTTTCATGACAAGAAATCAAACAATCTCATATGTCCAGCAAAGTTTATAATTGAAACTCATCATATATGCACCCTTAACCATGCTTCAATTTCTTGACTTACTGGTCTATCATTGATAAACCTTTAAACATCATACTATCATCAACTTTTACTCTTCAAACCTTCCAAACAACAACATTATATATTCTGGAAAATATTTTACATCAACACTAAAAATATTCAGAACATTTCTTTGTAATTCAACATAAACAGAAACCTTGTTGCATTTTAAGTTCAACTTCATTCATCTCCATCTTTCACTCCAATCCTATATACTATATTTCTCTTTGCTCCTAGGTGCAAATTTGCTTAAGAAAATTCTGACAGCATTACACTTCATATCCAGAAAATTTCCAGCTACCAAAATAATGTTTAAACCTTCATTATAAAACTTTTGAACATGGTTTAAGCATCTAAGATAAGTATTTAACATGTAGAAACATCAAACAGCAAGCTTTTGATCAGTTTCCAGCGTTAAAAGTACAAGTATCAGCCACCAACTTCACACGGATCTATATATATGTATCTCACACTTATAATCCCATTATAACATGTGAATATGATATCTCCTTTATAACCCTCATGAAATTTCGTTGTCCTTATCCTTAGTTTCAGAGAACCCAACGCCATACACTTAGAGACAGTAAGCATTTGATTCAAAAATCACAAACAAAATTCAATCAGGCACATGCAACACCAATATAATCTTGATTCTTGAACATACTCTTAGACACTATTGCAACTTTTAATAGCGGGTTGATCTCTTCCCCAAGCTTCAATTTATTAATCACTCCTGTTTCTCCCCCAAACTAAAGAAATCAGAAAATTGAAGGTAGGAAGATGACAAATCCCTATTTTTATTATATATTTTTACACTTTAATTGAAAATTTTATCATAATTATTGAGCTTAAAATGTCTTTCTTGAGATAAATTGAGATTAAGAGTAAATACATTAAATTAGGATTACAAAGGGCAAAATTGTCATAAAAATATAATTACTCTTAATCATTGATTTTTCTGAGAATATTTGATATTGGTTTAATTGTTTTTAATTGTAGGTTCTTGAAACATTGGATTAAAACTGAAAATGGTAGTTTGGGACTCGAATTTAAGAATTGACACTTTAGTACTATACAATTTCAGAATGACAGTTTAGTCCACTACCAAAAACTGCTGCACTTTGAAAGCTGGACATTGAGGTGTTAGTTTTGGGGAGGGGTGCTTACCATTCTTTGAAAATATCTAATTGCCCCTATATCAAAGAAATCTCCTCTCTCAACCTTCATTCTTCCTTTCCTCCTCTTGCCAAATTCGTCATTCCAATTTCTGATCAAAACAAAGCTTCAACAAAAGACCTTCTTCTTGAGCACCCGAGAGTGAAGCGATATGGGATTAGTGTCAACATTCCAAAACTTGATCTCAGTTCCTCTTGCAAAATCAAGTTTGGATTTTTCATCATCTTTTAGGAAACGGATGAAAAATTTTAAGAGCAAATCAGAATCAGCAAACACCCACGTTCTTGAAGAAACTGACAGCAAAAATTAGAAATAAAACACCCACATTCCTGAAAACTCACAGCAAAAATCAGAAAAAAAAATCAAAAGAACAAAAAAACCTGAGCCGTGAGAGAGCCGAGGAAGACGACGAAGGAAGACAGCCGAGCTAGACGGCGCCGCACAGTCGAGAGAGACGACTGAGGAGGATGATCCCACTGGAGCTGAGCTGAGATGTGAGAAAGCTGAGACGCGAGACTCAGAATTTGTTGAGGTAGTAGACGTGAGAAAGCTGAGGTAAATAATCAGAAAAGAACGAAGTGATATATTGGACTCAGGATATAATTGGAATTATGAAAAGGTCATGGGAATAAAATGGTCTCAAATTTTTGGCTCCCTCCAAAACCCTCCAATTTGGAGGAAACCAATTTGAGGGAGTGGGAGGGATTTGGGACCTTTTTTTTTGGGCCCCTCCCCTCCTACTTTTTATACCAAACAAGGGGAGGGGGTTATTTTTCATCCCCTGCCCTCCAACCAAACAAGGCTTGAGGGTTGGAGAATCAGATTAAAGGACTTCCAGCGAGAAATGAAGGGAAAGGATGCTCGAGCATCCACCACCATCGTCTTCATCACCTTCTATTACCTTCACCGTTTCTTTCTCTCGGCCGCACCACCCCACTCACCAATGTCGGCCACTTCATCCGCCATCGCCGCCATCTCACGGCATCCATTCATCTCACCTTCACTTCACCATTCGACCTCACTTCAATCGCTCTCTCCTCATCATCCCATTCATCGTCTTATGTATTTTCATCATCCATCCATCAAACCCCCTTCTTCCATCGCATTTTCCATGTCTAGCTATTCGAGTCAGGAGGTGGCTTCAATTTTAATGGTTAGGCATGGCTGATTCTCAAATCCTCTAGAGCAGTGGTGATGGCTTGAGCTTGGAGCTTCAAAGGGGAGCATTTTACCATTTATTTTCTATCTTTAATCTTTTGTATTAGTTGAACTCTATATGTTTAGAGTTTAATTAATTACTGGATTGAGATTTTGTATTGGAGTTCCATGTAATCTATGAGATTAAATGTGTATTTGGATTTAATTGTGTACATTTAACACTTTGGATTTCATTAATATCAATTTCATGTACTTTACTTGGCATACCTTTTGCTTGAAGTTGTTATGAATATTTAATTGTGATTGTAATGCAAGGGTTCTTGATTACTTATGTCATTGCATTTCATTGATTCAAATTGCTAGTATTTAAATTGAATTTCAATTAGAGGGATTAATTTTTACCCGGTGTAGAGAAATTAATTCACCTAATTCAAGCTAGCTCAAAGGGTCTTTTGAGCAAATTTGTCAAACTAGCTCACTCCCAAATTAATTGAAGCAAGGATAGCTTGAACCATTGTGCTAGAGGATTACCATCTTATTGTTATCACTTGTTAATTTTCATTTCATTAACTCCATCATCTCTGTTTCATATTTTCAAGAAAAATGCCAAAAAGAAGTAACTTAGGATCATTTTAATTCTATTTGCAAAAGTAGCTTTTCACAGATAAAAGACCAAACCATTTTCTCCATTTTTTTTAGTCAATTTTGATACTTAGTTTACTTAGGAATCATTTCGTTTTTTGCTCCATAAAGTGAACACGAACTGGATCGTGCTACTATATTGTAGTTTTATTCGATATTTGAAACCCAAAGCGACTAAAGGGAGTTTCAAATTGGCGCCGTTGCCAGGGAGTCAAGAAATGGGTTCCCTGGTAAGCTAAGTGTCAAGTTACATTGATTGGGGTGTGCTTGCTAGTAATTAATGTCTAGGTAGTTTATTTAGAGTTGAGTCTTAGTATATACTAGCTTGCATACCATTTTGATTTCTTTCTTAAAGAAAATACCCTTTAAAAAATCTAAGCAAATAATTTGTCTCCCTCTGTCTAGGATGTTAGTTTGATTTGGTGTCAAATTTTCTTTTCTTCTTTAGATTGTTTTGCTGTTTTTTGGTGCCTTAGCTTGGTTGATAGCTACTAGATTTTACTGTTTGATCGCCTATTCAAAGGTACTTTACGGCTGATCACTAACTCATTTAGGAGAAAAAAAAAACCCGCATCGTACTATTCAATAGTGCAATGATGTTTGCTTGGTAGCTAGCATCTAAGCCGTAGTTGCTGGCTGGAAGTTAAACTTGGCTTGTGTGAAATCTTTACTATCATATTGGACCTTGGCTTCTGTGATTTTGTCCTGTCATCGACTCTTGAAGTTACATGTTAGTTGCTGGCTGTTGGAAATCTGTTGTGGCAGAGTTGGGAGATGAAAAATGAATTCTTGGTTAGTTTGTGTAAAAATATGTTGCTAAAATTGTGCAGTGATTGCTGTCCTTCTGTGAGAATAAAAAAAAATTGAGAAATTGAATTACTTCTATGATAGTTACTGAAGAGAATAGGAAGACTGAATTATATTTCTCATATATTTCATAGGTAGATTACATCTATATATACAGAATCAGGCGTACATTTGGTCATAACAAGTTACTGTACACTCGAAGAAAACTAAGACTAATTTTTCCTAAATTATCGCCTACAATGTTTGATCTTTGAAATTGCTCCCTCATTTTCTGACTTTTTCTCCTTCAGTTTCTCCTTCAATTTCGGTATTCTGCACTCCCCCTCAAGTTGGACTATAGATATTAATCAAGTTCAACTTGCCAATCAAATACTCAAATCTGTCCTTGAGCAGTCCTTTAGTGAGAATGTTTGCGGTCTGTTCTTTGGATAGTATAAATCTTAGATCAACAATACCTTCATCAACTTTTTCCCTTATAAAATGTCTATCTATCTTGACATGTTTAGTTCTATCATGCTGAATTGGATTATGAGCAATATGAATTGCAGCCATGTTGTCACAATAGACTTTGATTGGTAGATTTATACATTTCCTCAAGTCTTCAAGAACACGTTTTATCCATATACCTTCACAGATTCCCAATGACACAGCCCTGTATTCAGGTTCAACACTGCTTCTCGCAACAACACTTTGCTTTTTGCTTCTCCATGTGACCAAGTTACCCCACACATATGTACAATAACCAGATGTGGATTTCCTGTCATCTCGATCACCTGCCCAATCTGCATTTGTGAATAATTCTACAATCCGTTTGTCAGTTCTCTTAAACAGCAAGCCACGTCCTGGAGATCCCTTCAAGTAACGAAGGATCCTGTATACTTCATTCAAATGTTTATGTTTAGGATCATGAGAATGCTGGCTGACCACACTTACTGCAAAGGCAATGTCTGGTCTGGTATGAGACAGATATATTAGTTTGCCTACCATCCGTTGATAATTCCCCAAGTCTGCTGCCTTACTAAGATCTGCATCTTCATCTATTTTATCAATCCGTATAGGTGTGTCACTAGGTCTGCAACCTGTCATCCCAATTTCCTTCAGAAGGTCGAGTACATATTTCCTTTGGGAGATATAAATTCCTTTATTGGATCGGGCAACTTCCATTCCAAGAAAGTACTTCATTTCTCCAAGATCTTTGATCTGAAATTCTCGTGCTAGGGCCGTCTTGATTTGATTGATTTCTACCTCATCATCTCCTGTAAGAACTATATCATCAACATATACAGCTAGAACAGCCATCTTACCCTTATGATGTTTGACAAATAAAGTATAGTCGCTCTTCCCTTGAGTATAACCATGTCTCTTCAGAACCCGGGTGAATCTATCAAACCAAGCACGTAGAGATTGCTTTAACCCATATAAAGATCTCTTTAACTTGCAGACTTGGCCAGCCTTTTTTCCTGGGAACCCTGGAGGTAACTTCATATACACCTCTTCCTTGAGTTCTCCATTGAGGAAAGCATTTTTAACATCGAGCTGGTGTAGATTCCAATCTAAATTTACTGCAATAGATAAGAGAATTCTGATGGTATTTAACTTGGCTACTGGAGCAAATGTTTCAGTGTAATCTTCCCCATATACTTGCGTGAAGCCTTTTGCAACCAATCTAGCTTTGTATTTCTCAAGAGTTCCATCTGCTCTATACTTAGGAGTGAACACCCATTTGCACCCAACAGGCTTCTTCCCTCGTGGTAGATCTACTACATCCCATGTCTTATTATGCTTAAGAGCTTCTATTTCCTCCAAGACAGCTTGTCTCCACTCAGGTATAGCCATAGCCTCATCAATAGTGTCTGGTATCCTGATTTTATCAAGATGAGATACAAATGCATTGTATTTAGATGAAAGGGCTTTATAAGAGACACATTTCTCAATGGGATATCTAGTAGATGATTTGGGCTGTCTAGGTTGTTTCCGCACTGCAATGGGAAGATCAAGATCAGAACCTTCTCTTTCTCCTGGACCTGCCTCTGGTACCGACTCTTGGTGAGTGCTAATAGCTTATGGCTCATTACCTCTTTTGTGTCGTCGTATATAGGTATTACCCCACATATTTTTTTCTTCCCCTGGATTTGGCACATTATCAGAATTATCAAGGTTTTCAGGATTATCAAGGACATCTGGAGTAGTTTGGGTATCAGGAGTAGGATCTATGTAGGTAGGTATATAAATTGTGACTGTTTGGTCATCCGTTGGTGTCTCTTTTGTCTGAAATTCACTATCTTTCTCCCCCTGAATTGCAGTCAAGGCATAATAGGGAGAATTTTCATGGAATGTGACATCACATGTAACAAACAAATGTTTGGAGACCGGATCATAACACTTGTATCCTTTTTGGGAATGAGAGTAGCCAAGAAAGATACAACGAAGGGCTCTAGGATCCAGTTTGTTAGTGTTATAGATGTGAACATATGATGTGCATCTAAACACCCGGAGTGGCAGGGTATTTTCAAGATATGGGATGTTGTAGTATTTGTGGAGGAGTTGAAGTGGTGTTTTGTAAGATAGTGGTCGGTTTGGCATTCGGTTAATGAGGAATGTAGCAGTAAGGATAGCATCATCCCAATGATATTTCGGAACGTTACTACTAAACATGATAGCTCTAGCAGTTTCAAGAATATTACGATTATTTCGTTCCACAATACCATTTTATTGGGGCGTATTGGGACAAGTGCTTTTGTGAATAATGCCATTTTCGGTTAGAAAGGTGGATAGGGCTTGATTGAGGTATTCAGTCCCATTGTCAGTGTGTAGGATCTGGATTTGGGTTTGGAATTGAGTTTGGATCATTTTGTGGAAGTTAAGGAAAGTTTGATATACTTCTGTTTTATCCTTTAATAGGTAAACCCAGCTCATACGTGTATGGTCATCAATGAATGTGATAAACCATTTTGATTTTGACCGGCTTGGTGTGCGTGATGGTCCCCATAAATCACTATGAATTGTGGAAAAAGGTTGTGATGCTTGGTATGGGATTTTTGGAAATGAGGTACGATGATGTTTAGCCTTTTCACATGAATTACAATGGAAATCAGAGGCAATTTTATTTGAAACAAGAGATGGAAACATTTGAGACATATAATAGAAATTTGGATGACCTAAACGTTTGTGCCACAACTCCAAATTACTAGTTTTAGGAAGAGACACTTTATTGCAAGATGTAATTGAACGACTATTACTTTCATCAAGTTAATAGAGACCATCAAGCTCTTTCGCACTCCCAATCTTCGTTCCCGTCAACAGCTCCTGAAAAACACAGTAGGAAGCAAAGAAGTTAGCTTGACATCGTTCATCATTGGCTAACTTACTCACAGATAGTAAATTACACTTCAACTTTGGAACATGTAATACAGAATGAAGTGTGAGTGTAGTAGAGATTTTAATAGAACCGATTCCAGTGACAACAGACTCAGAGTCATCAGCGATTCTCACAGATATTCCCTTGGTGATAAGAGTATATGATGAGAAGAGAGCCTTATTGTCAGTCATATGATCTGAAGCACCTGAGTCAACAATCCAACAAGGTCCTGTACATTGTTTTTTTATCATGGACAAGGCTTGAAAGAAATTACCTTTCCTGACTATTGAAGCATTAGGCTTTGTTGTAGTCTGTAGTGTTGCTAGCATTTCCATGATTTTGTTTAGTTGGCCATTTTAGGATGATTCCTTGGATGCTTCAGCCACATAACCTCTTCCTTTTCATTTCTTAGGCTTCCAGTCAGCAGGTTTACCGTGGAGGTTACAACAAGTGTCTTTTGTGTGCCCTTGTTTCTTACAATGATCACAGAACGGTCGGCCTTTAGAAACTTTTGGTTCCGTGGATTGAACAATAAGGGCTGAGGCTTCAAGAGTAGCAGCGGAATTAGTCGGATTGTGAAGCATTGTTTTATGCCTATCCTTTTCACTACACAATAAAGTGTAAACTTCACGCACAGACAGTAAGGGTTCTTGGCTAAGAATTTGAGCCCGAACATCATCATAAACCACATCAAGACCAGCTAGCAACTCATATACCCTCTCTTCTTCTTTTTCTTTGAGATCTTCTTTTGCATCAGCCCCGCAATGATGAGTTTTATTTTGTAAAGCATCAAACTCTTGCCAGAGTGCTGATTTTTCAAGATAATACTCATCAAGAGGCATGTGATTCTGTTTTAGTTGCCATAATTTTTTCTTGGTGTCAAATATGCGGGATCTATTTCCCACAGGACTGTATGTCTCACGCAGAGCTTCCCAAATTTCTCTGGCTGAAGGAAGGTACATAAAACTCTTCTTAATTGAGGATGGCATTGCATTGATTAACCAAGAGGATACCAATGCATTTTCGGATTTCCATTTGTGAAATTCTTTGGTTTCCGAGGTTGGAGGCCTTTGTGTTTCACCAGTTATGTATTCAAGTTTGTCCCTTCCATCGAGAGTGAGAATCATAGATTGAGACCATTCTCGATAATTTTCACTGGTAAGTTTCTCAGAAACAATAAGGATAGTGGAAATGTCATTGGAGCCAGATCGAGGAACAGAGGAAGAGGCATCTGAAATTGTAGACATAATGACAGTTTAGGTCTTCAAATTTCAAAAAGACAGTTTGGTCCTTTAAATTTTTGAAATGACAGTTTGGTCCTCCAAATTTGCAAAATGACAAGTTGGTCTACTAAATTTCAAAAATGACAGATTGGGTATCCCTCAACTCAATAAAATACTCGACCGATAGCTCAGTTTGTTGACACTGAGGAGTGAGGATCAAATCTGAGGTGAGATGAGAACGCAGGACAGGTCGAGATGGTGAGACGAGCAACGATCGTCGACGGATGAGGAAGCACGGCAAATGAGGAAGCCGAGTTCGAGCTTCGATTCCAAGTGCTATCGTGACAGTATCGATTCAACGATGAGGATACTGAGAGCGCCGGAGATGGGTCGATTCCAAGTGCACGGCAGATGACGGCGAACAGTGACTATGGATGCTGAGAGCGCCGGAGACCGGTGATGAATAGACTGGCTACGGAAAGATTGATCTGATGGGCGACGAAGGTACCGATTCGGCCGAGTGGGCGATGAGTGGGCAACGGAGGACTGAGTGTCGCCGGTGGATGGTGGTTGTCGATAGAAGATGGAGCTCACCCAGGTGGAGATTGTCAACGGCGAAGTGGGAAATGTCTACGATAAACGAAAAATCGTCGAGTAGCGAGGGCCTTCAACGCCGGTGAGTATTTTGGATTCAGTCTAGATTATTCTCTTCTCCGTTGCTCTGATACCATGAAGAGAATAGGAAGACTGAATTATATTTCTCATATATTTCATAGGTAGATTACATCTATATATACAGAATCAGGCGTACATTTGGTCGTAACAAGTTACTGTACACTCGAAGAAAACTAAGACTAATTTTTCCTAAATTATCGCCTACAATGTTTGATCTTTGAAATTGCTCCCTCATTTTCTGACTTTTTCTCCTTCAGTTTCTCCTTCAATTTCGGTATTCTACAGTTACTATCATGTGTTATGCTAAATTGTACAAGTTTTTGTCCTTGTCATAAGTTGTGATAAAAGCATTGAGTTTATGCTTTTTGGGGGTTGGAATCCATTGTTGTCATAACCATTACTGTTAAAGAAGTTTGGGAATTGAAATTCGAAAGTTGTTAGTGAATTTTGTGGTAAAAAATTTCAAAATTGTGATATTCAAGTTGTCAAGAATTGGGCAATTTCGTCTGCTGCAAATTGGACTGAATTCTTGTTGTAGCAACTTGCTAGCTTTGAGCTTTGAAAGACATAAACATGTAACAACAAATTTACCTTGTTGGGTGATCAATTTTTCATTGATATGTGCTGTTTCACAATGATTTCTTGCCTAAGCTTTGTTTAAATCTGTTTCTATTATCTGCTAGTTTAAACATGTGAATTTTAGCTACTTGTTTATGATTATCTCCTGGAATTGAAATTTTGACATAATTTTGTTCCACATTCCTGGGAACTTGCTGATGTAAAGAGTGGACTTCAAAGTTTGATGTGGATTGTTGTTCGACATTTGGATTATGTTTATAATGGGAAATTTGAATTGAAAATCTTTGTTTGTTGGCATCTTGTAGTAGCCATTTGTTGCTGAATTGAAAGCTAATATACCCTTGATTCTAGTTTTGTTGGATTAGAATTTTGGCTTCTACACCTTTCTGAAATTGTTAAGTCCGCTGATGTTATGTGAACTGATATCACTTAACTTTGTACCAGCTTCCTGTTCAAATTCATTCTAAGATCTAAATCAGAATTGCTCTGACATTCATTTACTTGAGTTTTCTGTGCGTTATTGTACATCCTGCACCATTGCAAGTTGTTACACTTAGATTAGGATTATTGGCAAGGTTTTCTTTTTGTGTTGCTGCTAATTGCTGGTTATATGCTTCTATGTTTGCTGTCACAAGTGTGAATTTATTGAGACTTGAGTTAACTAATGATGTGAGTCAAGTGTTGATGCTGTTACTTATGTCATAAGCTATACTTTATTATCATATATTTGGATTAGTTGGATTGAGAGCTGTCGTTAGGAATCAATTATTGTTTGAAGCTGTCTCGTCTAACTTGGGTGTATATCTCTAGCTCTTTGCTGTTGATGTTGATTTTTACTGGAATCTGAACTTAGTGAATCCTTTGAAATAGGATTAGACTGGTATGTATTGCTGCTGTACAGAAAAATTAGCTTGCCGGAACTTAAACATTTTTGCCTAGAAAATTATGTTCTTCAGTTTTCAAAAGGTTTGGGCCACTTTAAGCAAGTTCAATAGCTTAGTTATTGGGTGTAGTAAATTTTAGCCAAATTCCATCATTTTGGGCACGTTTCAATATTTTCTTTATTTTCTAAAATTTTTCCAGATTTTTCATTAGTTTAGTTTTTTAGTTTTCTTCTTTGATTTCTTTCAATTTTTAGGATTCATTTGCATCTTTAGGACTTTTTAAGACTTAGGATTCATTGGGATTACTTTATTGCAATTTGAATGGCTTGATTTAATGAAGATCATAAGATCAGGTTCTACACTAATCCTCCTATGCATTCCTTTATAGGGAATGATGGAACCTCAAACTCTCAATTCTTGGGAGAATTTGATGGCACTTGGAGACATGAAGCACTTTCTAATCTCACATATTCTCAAAAGCTTGATGTGCTTCAATATGAATTGGATTCCCTCCGAGCAGACATAAATTATCAAGGAAGAGCTTCTGATTCTCAACCGCCTCAGTATCTCCATCAACATTGTGAACCATTTTGTCCACAAACCCCCTATTTTGACCATAAACCCATATTCCAACCACCTCAATCCCACTTTAACCATATTTCTTCACCCTACCTATTCCATCAAGAATCACGCACTCCACTCTATTAAGAACTATTAACTCCATTTCATCTTCCCCCATTTCCCTTACTTCCATGCCATGTAGAACTCCCTATGAACCACCTTTTTTATCATTCTATGAACCTACCCCAATCCCCTACACCTCAACCTAGTGGACTTGATGCTTTTTTTCACCTTGCCAAATATGGATGACAGAACTCGTGCATTGAACAGTTAAACATGTTGAATGAGGCAAATGTGATCCCAGGAGCATAAATAGCGAATGGAGGAAATCAAAGGCTTTATCAAGGTGTTTGTTGACCATGTGCTATGGATAAGGACCGGAGGAGAAGACGGAGCTCTATGGACCTATGACTCTAATAATGAGGTAACCAGAGAGGAAAAGCTTAATGCCTCTTCACAAGTGGAAGATTCTATACCTCAAGTGCCTACTTCCACAAAAGATGTAAAGAAGAAGAAAGTACATTTTCAATTTCCAGAGGAATCGCTTCCACATAATGGTAATATCCCACCTCTTTTTGAAGAGGTTGACCCTCCTCTTACTACTATTCTTGATGTTGTGAGTGATGATGAGGTGGATGAAGAAATTGTAGTTGAATCCCCATAAATGCTTGATGTTGATTATGCTCACTGTGATATCTCTAATAGTAGTTATGTAATTGATGATGTTACTTACACAATCAATGATTCTATGCGTGATGAACATATTCTTTTCCCTAGTTCTAGGAGTGATGACCTTATTAAGCATGCAATTGTTGAGAATGATGAATTATGCTCGGATACTCAAATTGTGGGAAAGTGTGAACCTGATGATAGCGCAAATAATTGTCTAAATGATGATTACTTACCTGATTCTTCCTCTCTTTCAAGTGTTAGCATGGATGATGTAGATTTTTATAATACTATTGAACTTGATGGAGATTTCATTTTTCCCTCTTCTTTAGACTCTTCTTTTGTTTGTTCATGTGGAAGGGAAATGACATGTGTTAATTGTCTGAAAATTGATAATTGGTTTTTTTACTTCGTATGACCTTGATTCTTCATCTAGTTCAATTGATAACATCCAAATTCATGCTATACTTGATAAAAGCTTTGATAATTGCTCAACTTTTGATCCCTCTAAATTGCATGTTTAGATAGTTCAATAAAGAAAGATTCAATGATCTTGAATGACAAAATTGTAAATGCAAATGAATATTTCCATTTAGTTCTTTCTTGCGATTTGCCACCTGATATAGCAAATAAAAACACATGTTTTGAATTTTTAGGTGGTAATAGCTTGATAAATTCTCTTTCTGCTTCTACTCTTTTACCTCCCAACTCTTGCGATTGCAAAAGTGATGTAATGCACTCCAACATTAAGTTGGATTCCGCATTTTCCCCATTGCAAGCTCACGAGAATTTTGAAAATGTAACCGCTTGTTCAGTTCTTACTGAAGGGGACCAAACTGACTTTCTTGGTTGTGAAGTTTACTTAGAGAATCTTGTTTATACAATGCCTATGTTTTATTTTAGATCTCTTCATTTATTTATTTATAGACTAGATACCGTTGGTGGTCTAGTATTTCTTTTACAGAAACTTCCACTACTCAGAGGGTACATTCTAGGAGAAGTAGTTTTAAAGAAGAAATGCATGTTTCTCATCCGGGATGAGAACTTCTCCTACAAGAGTCTATGGAGACTCTCTTTGATCCAACTTTCATAAATTGCATGAAAATTTCATCAATGACATATTTCCAATATAGAGTATATTTACAAATTGTCATTGGTCTTTGAAAGACATCATTCTTGGTATCATTTATTTTTAGTAACTATAATTAATTAGATATCATTATAATTCTAGTCCTTGGTGATTTATTGCACTCTTTGCTCAATAATCAGATGATTTAACTGTATAAAAGCAAAAGGGTCATTATATCTAATATTGTAAGGACCCAAGAAAAGTTGGATACCAAAGAGCATATGTTTATACTTTTGTAGTTGACTAAAATGCTCTGCATTGGGATACAAAGATCAAAGGCTAATAAAGGAGATATGAATGATAGAGTTGCAGTGCGAGCAGAAGCAGAATATGTGATATCACTCAAGTGATACCATATCATTAGCAATTAACTAGCCAGTGGTACAATCAGAGAAAGAGAAAGAGGAGGAAGACTTCTTAGTAAGCCCAGTAGAGTTTATTTCAAAGAAGCTTAGGATCAAGAACAAGTCTAGCCATTATGAGCCTTGTTCGTCATCTATCCACCTCCTCTACTGCCTAAAGAAAGTTAGACATTATTGTGACATGGAACTAGCTAAGACATACTATAAGGAAAGTGTTATGAATGAAGATACCTTGAAGACTACAAGCAGAAATTAGATGATCATCTTAGCTAAGAGGATCAATGAATGGATAGGGATTAAGAAGAACCCCCACTAGACCTTTTAGGGAGTACAACGAGTTTGAGATGCACAGAATCATCAGCTTGGTGAGCCTATGGGAAGTTTCAACTATCATACTAGCTCTATGTGCAATCTTTATTGGATTATTTGCCATACCTATTCTAGAGTTATAGTGAACAAGGCCAATAATTTCACTCACTTCATCGAGGAGAATTATCACACACTGCCCTATATTATTAGCAAGAAGGAGAGGAATACCAGAAAGATCATGTCTGTCAAAGAACAAGAGAGCCAAATAAGCCCTTTGTGAGGACTTCTATGGTTGAAAAGCTACACATCCAAAAGGTAAATATATACTTGTCACTAGTAAGCGGTACTAGCTAGAAACAGAGAGCAGAACCAAAGGCAATCAGAGATAATGAAGAACAATCCTCACTAGAGATAAATCAACTGGAGTCTCCTTCATTAGATCGACCATTCAAACAAATTGAGCTTCACTTGATGTTACCAATTAGAAGCTTATTAAGATTGTGGATGAAAGAGTTAAAAAGTTATGTACTATGGTGAATCAAAACTTCTAAATGTTGTTTACTAAACATTGGACCTTCAAGTAATTTGTGATCACTCCAAGTAATCTACAATCACTCCAAGTAATTCGAAAGCACTTTGTTTAAATTACTGAACCTCACTCCAAGTTAACACAAGAGACGCAAAGGATGGGAGCTGAGACTTCAAGAATAAATAAGATACAACACTTTGCTAGAGCTGGGTCTAAGGCTATCTGAGAGAGGAACTTAAACAATCACACAGAACTTGCCAAAAACAAGCTGAGTTCATCACTTCTGTGAATGGTAAGATTAGGCAACTATGTAACTTGATCAACCAAAACTTCAAGGCCTTATTTCAAGCTCATCCTGATATACTTAAATGCTCACAGAGACAACACTTCAAAGACCCTCAATACCGATCACAACATCTAACATTGACTAGGCAACGATGCATCAATGGACTACAGAGGACTATGACTCGAGTAATTACGACATTACTCAAGTGAGGTATTTTATTCTTTAATTCAAATTCTCTGAGTTGCATCACTCAAAGTGAACACTTGAGTAATAACTCAAGTAATACAAGGTTACAGCCTTAAAACCTTGAATAACATTGTTATTTGCAAAACTTGATTTCTCTCCAAATCTTCAGATTTTCATTCTTATTCTCTCTACGAAATTTCCAATGATTTTACAAATCTAAGAGAATTATTAACTGTATTACTCATAATGATTTTCTTTTAAGTCATACATTCATTAAGGGGGAGCTTCACATTCACATGTGTTTTATATCTTAAAAGCTTATCTCCTTTATTTGAAGGAAATAATTATAACATACTCATCTGCATTCATTCTCAATTGATTAGTTTTGATGATGAGTTACTCATATATCTGCTTTCCATGGTCTTAATTTGTATATATTTTATAGAAAGGAAACTTTTAATTGCACTAATCATTCTCCTTGTTTTTAACTTATGGCAGGAGAATTTGCTCTATGCAAAATCATTCTTCAATACACTAAAAGGATAATATATCAACTTTGAGGATATATGCTTCAATAATCAATCAAGGGAAATATATTGGCAGCAACATTTTAAGAGGCACATATTAGGATGATTTTGTTGAGACATCACTTGAGAAGCCAATACTCTAGTTCCCTTCCACATCTTAGAGGCTATTCCTAAAGCCTTCTATTGAGCACACTTTAGCGCCTATCACTGAGCCAACCACAGTTAACTCCTATGGACAAGATCCATCGGAGTTACGTAGCAAAAGTGTGGTAAACAAACATTATGGATCTAACACAACCAAAAACAAGGCAATGAACTTCATGGATCAATCATCAGGTTGCTAAATCCAAATGAGCATTTCTAAACCCTCTCTTTATATTTCAAGAATATTTTTCATATCTGTGATTTCAATTTTCCTTGATTATGAAAATTTTATTGAAAATCTCTCCAAATTGTTTCAAATTTGTTTTCATTAAAACCATTTTTCATTTGCATCAAAGTACCTTCAAATCGGGGGAGAGAAAATTGTTTTCTTGACACATTAATTTTGATTAATGAGGAAAATGACATTTCTAATTTATTTTCATATTTACTTCCCTACAAGCATTTCTTCCTTATACTTTAAACTTTTTGTTGATGTCAAATAGGGGGAGAGAAAGGCAAGGAAAATATATTGCTCTTAAAATGCTTTTATAACTCGTACATATTTTTCTTAAAGGATTTGTCATCATAAAAAAGGGAGAGATGCTAGATATGATGAGTTTTGATGATGTCAAATATAGATGTCAAATAAGAGCAAAAAGTTTGGATAATATACTTATCTTTTACATTAACTAACTACTATATTTAATGTTGCATATCTTGTAGATTAGTCAAACAAAGAAAGAAGATTGAAGATATTGAAGAAGACATATAATTGGGTTATGGAGTCAAGAAGAACGATATTGAAGAAAGAAGAACTTGTAATAACTCATGGGAATATCAAGAAGAAAAGATTAGTCAAGCAAAGAAAGAAGAAGATTGAAAAGATTCAAGAAGATATCTAGTTGAGTTATGAAAAATGATCATCAAGTGGAAAAAAGAAGAAGAAAGAAGAACAACTTTTAAGATCGAATGGAAATATCAAGATCCAAGCTCTTAGAAGTGATACTGGAGGTTGGAATAGGTCAATATGATGCTACAATGACTTATAAAAAAGTTATGCTACCTCTAGAGGTGATTACTCTAGTAATCCCTCGAGTAATATGCTACTACATCATTTTGGAGGTGATTACTCGAGGGCTCTCTCAAGTAATGACCCAGAATTACTCGAGGGCTCCCTCGAGTAATGAAAATTCTGATGTGCTCTATTTTTATGTAACAAGATAGAGGTTTGATATTTTGATGATATCTCTCTGATCACACTTCGGATTGAGCTGAAACTAGTTTCACATAAAAATAGACTCCTAACACGAACTATGGACACCAAGATCACATTAAAAGGAGTTTAGATAAGAGAGATATGATATGTTGAAGTTGACACATGAATCAACATCTATTATCAAAAAAAGGTTTGGTATTTTGGACCTAACTCTTAAAAGACACATCATATTGAAATAAAACTAGTGCCATATGAAAATAGAGTTAAAGAGATTTCCATGGATATATAATTTGTCATATTTAAAGTTATATACTAAGATTTATGCCTTTTGGAATGTGATGCTCATGATTTTAGACATTGTATAAGAATAATATATACTCTTTAGATCATGACTTTTTGTATACAATGAGTTTGAAGGTGATTCTTGTTGCATTGGAACGTAGGTGATAAGAGCTTTCCGATGATATGTAATTTCCCATGTTTCAAATCAAAATCGAGAGATCACTTGAGTGATATTCAAGGATTACTCTAGTGACCCCTCGAATAATGAAGTTGGAAATACTTTCGGCCATATTTTGAAAGGGATTACTTGAGGGATTACTCGAGTAATGACCCAGGATTACTCAAGTGACCACTCAAATAAAGCAACGGGCAACATATCCGAAACTTCTGGAAATCAATGGAATGATTGTGTAATTCATCCACCTTGCTTCCAATCACTCTAACACTTCATTGTATTAGTATTTAATATATTTTTCCAGGTATACAATGAAGAGATGATGTAAAGAGACAAAAGTTGACTTTATGGAAGCAAGGCATCCACTAAACGTAACGGCTAGTTTTTTAAATATGAAGAATGGTCAAATGAAACAACGGGACTCTAACAGACGAATGCTTACAACGGTCATTTACTATAATTCAACAATAAATATTGATGCATTCAAAGAAGAGCCAATGAGAACACAACAACACAAACATGCTTATATCATGAATCATCCACTCTGACCCAACTACTTTCTGTTCTTATCTATTTTCTATATCATGTATATTTGAGAGAGAGAATATTTGTATTGTACTTTAGTCTTCATTTTATCCCCTATGTGAGAGAGTTTGTAAAAACTTGTATTTCTAAATTGATCTCAAGGTAGAGGGACCTTGAGAGGGTTAATTTTCTTACGGGAGACGTTGTAGAGAGAATTGCAGGTAAGACTTTCTGCTCGTAAGACTTACAAGGTACAAGTAGTAGAGAACGTTGCTGCTCATAAGACTTACAGGAGTGTAAGCAAGAGAGAACGTTACTTCTTGTAAGACTTGCACAGGTAAGCAGGAGAGAAACGTCTTCAAAATTGCTCTACTCGTAAGACTTGCCGTAAGGGGGAGTATCTTGGAGAGATAATTGTAAAAGGTTTTACAAGTGCCCGGTGAAACTTGTGGGAATGTAAAGGCTTTACTTGTGCCCGGATTAAATAAGAAGATAGTGGATTTGAAAATCTCAGAAGGAGCCTAGGGACTGGACGTAGGTCATCACGGATTGGACCGAATCAGGATCAATCACAGTTTGCATATTCTCTTCCCCAAGCTCTTCTAATTCCAGCATATATTATTTAATCTAACTGTTGATTTATGATTCATTACTTTCATACTTATTACTTTCACTAAGATGTAAAAATATTTTCAAAGTTCTTTAAGTTTTTATTTTACAACCAATTTACCCCCTCTTGGATGTCAGCGGGTTCTAACAAATATAATATTTATGAAATACTATCCCTTACATGAGTTTTTATTAATTTTACCTGATTATTCACATATATTCAACATTTCCCAATTAATTTAGTTATATGCAATACTAATTATAGTTTAGGATAAGAGTCAGAAACTAATTATTTAATTTGATGATATCAATGGACCTATACCACCACACTAATGAGCATACAGTGTTACATGCTCAAGGTTACGAACACATGAAGTTCAAATATTGGGATTAATGCTAATTTGTTGCAAATTACGTCAGTTTTCATAATTTAATACGAGCCACATCATTGCGGAAAAAAATAAAATAGGAGTCATATCATAATCAGTAGTTTACCCTTCTCTAATATGGCTCAAGTGCATGCCCCGCTTGGTAAGCAATAGCTGGCCCTATTTTAAGAGTTCATGTTTGAGTGTTGTCGTTTGTAAGATTTATATGTATGTTTGCTCAAATAAGATACAGGGCATTATAAGCATCGTTGTCAAACTCATAGGTTGACTCTCTAAGTTTACAGATTTTACCACTACTACAAAAAAGGGTTTTAGTAGCATAACTCTTGTGACACTTATTTAAAAAAGCGCCAAAATACTTATTTATTTTTTTAAATCAATGTTATTTGAAAGCTTTGGCACCTACAATTATAAGCGTCATATTAGTTAACCTTGCATGAAACTTTCCTGAACAAGTGCCAAACAAGGTCTTAAATTTTTTTTTTTTTTTTTTTGTAAAAAGGAAGAAAAACAATAAGAAGCTTTGGAGCTTTATGAGGAAGTGTCAAAGCTTTCTATTTTTTTTTTTAAAAAAAAGAAAAATATAATAGGAAGCCTTGAGGAAGTGTTAAAGCATCCTATATTTTTTTAAAAATATATATATAATAGGAAGTTTAATATATTACTTCTTCTTTTTCTGCACATATGCTTTGCAAAAGATGTTTAATTTCTTTTTGACTGGTTACAAGTCCTTGTAATATGCCTATTGTATTTGCATTAGGCTTTTTTTAAAATTTTTTTGGTTACTTTTTTTTAATTTGGGTCATTATGCTGATATACATTTATTATTGGTAAAGGTTTAATAGTTGCAATCAATGTAATGCTATATAATATGTTTGCCATACTTATTTGCTCTTTCTTTCTATACATCCAATATTATCTGCTTGAACGAATGGTTGGATATATATTATTATCACTAGGATTAACTTATACTTATAATGAAGCGTAAAACTGAGTGAGCTCCCTGAAGTTCATAATTTTTTTTTAAAAAATGCCACATATGTCCAAAAAAAAGGTTAAAAAAATAGGAAGCTTTGGTGCTTCCTAATGAAGTGCCAAAGCTTCCATGTAATATTAAAAAAAATTATAATAGGAAGCTAAGGAAGCGCCAAAGCTTTCTATATGCATTTAAAAAATAATAATAAAAGAAACTGATTTAGGAAGTTTTGGCGCTTCCATAGCTTCCTATATGTATTTAAAAAAAATAAAAGAAATGAATTTAGGAGCTTCAGTTTCTTCTTTGGCCAGTCTAAAGTGATGAATTTCCATATCCCTTGTCCTGATTATGATAGACCTAATCTCTGTTATATAAAGATATAGTTCTAAAATGTAAAATTGATGTTATCTTATATATTAAAAGTATACATATAGTAATATATAATAATTACATTTTGTGTGTGTGTGTGTGTCTCTATAAAGTAAAGAATGGACAAAGTCAAGGGTCATTACATGCATGGTTCAGCGACGTCATTTAGCAAAAAGTCAATGTTTCTTGTGATTCTTTCATATATATATATATATATATATATTTAAATAGGAAGCTATATAATGCACTATAAAAAAAAGGCATTTTGTAGCGGTGACATTGTAGCGGTTACAATTAACCGCTACAAATATTAACATTTCTAGTGGTTAAAACCTAAATCGCTACAAATTTGTAGAAGCAAGATACACGCCATGTGGCGCGGCAGATTGGCAACGATTTTTGTAGCAGTTAAGTATAAAAAACCGCTACAAAAAAGGCGCACATTTCCCGCTAAAACTTGTAACGGTTACATTGTAACGATTACTAAATAATAACCACTACAAATTTGCTGCCACTTGGAGCGACGAAAACGCACCAATAGTGTAGCTATTATTTGTAGCGGTTTAACCAATTAAACCACTACAAAATGCGAAAGGTCACTTATTTGTAGTGGTTCTAAAGTTATAACGGCTACAGAATTTTAGGGGTTTCCAAATTTGTAACGGTTTTGTACCATTACACTACGGAACTTCAAAAGTTTTTGTTATTTGTAGCGGTTATTATAAAACCGCTACAAAATTTAGCCGCCCTAGCTTATTTGTAGCAGCTGGTGTAACGGTTATTACAAGAACCGTTACAAATGCCGCTACTATATAAACCCGTTGCCCCCTTTCACTTTTCCATTTGGCCATTTTGTTTCCTGAAGTTTCTCTGAGTGTTTTCTTTTAGATTTGATCGTTCAGATGTCTGTGGAAGAGTTTTTGCTACAGTATTTCTCATTATTTGTACTTGAGGTACGGAAACAATATGTATTTTATTTGTATTTATATTTTTATTATATTTTTGTATAATAATGTGACTAAAATGTTTTTTTTTGAATTTTTGTAGTTGATATGGCATCAAGACAAGATAGGGGGAAGGAGCCCGAGATGATCACCAGACCGATTTTGCAGGGTGGCAGCAGTAGAGGAGGGGCAGAGGGAGGGGACAACACGGATGGAGGTCGACCGCAACATTTCAGCCCAACCCCCCATAGAAGTCGGCTCTACCACAGGTACCGCAGACGATCCCACAGAAGATGACTGACCGCAGCAGAGGTGCCTGATTTGGGGGAGGGAGATATCAGCGTCAAGGACTATGACGTGAACGAGGACTTTGAGATCCCGATTGGGATTAGAAAGATTGAGCAGTTCCTCAATGAGGAGGAGGTGTGGGAGCAAAACAACCCATAAGGGTCGTCTTCGCGATCTACTGAGTTTGAGGTATAGGTCCAAGGTAAATAAATTTTTTTATTTAATAAATTATTTATTTAAATTTGAAATGTTAAATTTGAATTACAATTTATCTAACATGTGGTAAATTGTTCAGATGAGCAGGGGAACGTGTCCATGAGGAGGCTGGACATAGCCGGTCTGAACAGCATGGACCGGACACTACGAATTGTAGTGCCGTGGAATGAGGGCACGGACCAGCCCATCAAAAATGGGGAGTCACCTATTCAACCGCTTCCTAAACGAGCTAGGCTCGTATTAGATGTAGTTCCCCCTTCACTTCTGGTCCCGCCGATCGACTGGGTGAGTTTCGTCTAGTTCAGGAGGAGCGCTGAGGGGTAGGTAATATATTTATTAGATTATTTATATATAATTTTGTAATTGTTAATTATTACATTATAATTTAAATTTAATTAATTTTAATTTGAACTTTATTAATTTTAAATTTTTTATATTTTTTTAATACATTTAATATTGTTTTTTTTCAAGCGCTTTCTCAGAGGAACACTAGGTGCCTTAGGCAGCAGACAATCCACCACACGGCAGGATCGAAGACCTTTACTGTTACTTATAGCGAGCTAGTAACTTTTCATAATATCACTGACTTTTAGCTGGTTATTTCATAATACTAATTGAATTTTGTAATTATTTTAGGAGAGGAAGGAACAGCAGGAGAACCGTCAGATGGACTATGGGGAGTTGTACGCTATCACACACAGACACCGTGACGGGACTCCGACCTCTCAGCAGGCAGAGACGGCCATTGTAAGTAATTTCATTATTATAATTTTTATAAAACCAATTTAATAATTAAAAATTCTAATAAGTAATTGTTTCATAAAATGGCAGGAGCGGATGCAGCAGTCGCATGCTAAGTTGCGAGAGACCCAGGCTGAGGCTTGGATGGGGATAGGCGCTAGACCTAGCATGGTCTACGGCAAGAGCGCCGCCTCTGAGGCTGGCAACTCTAGAGGGGTCAGACGTCCATGGGACGAGTCTGTTAAGCAGCTGTGGTCAGATTTGGAGTGGACACAGGCTGCAGTGGCTCAGCAGTAGCAGCAGCAAGCTGATTTGATCTACACTTAGCAGACGCAATACGTGATATCACAAACAACATGCTTGAGCGATCGTGGAGTCGCCTATTCCCGAACGAGCAGTATCCACAGGTTCCCCCTGTCCCTCAGTTCGTCATCCAGACTACTCTTCCACCTCCTCCTCCTCCTCCTACTGATGATGATGGTGCGGTTAACTCTGCCCAGTGCCCTGATCCAGCAGCACCTAAGGGAGCCCTACCTGAAGGAGCACCAGATGATCAGCCCCCAGCTACTTAGTTTAGAATATATTTATTTTTTCTTGTTGAAACATTTGTAAATAAATATATATATAATTTTTTATTTTAGAACTTAGATTCTTATTGCGTTTACCACAGTTATATTTAAATTCTTAGACTGCGTTGTAGAATTTGTGAATTAATTGCAACAGTATTATTTATATTTCAAAAAATTTTAAAAAAATAAATTATATATATTTGTAGCGGTTATATTATAAAACCGTTACAAATATAAATATTAGTAGCGGTTAATACAAGAATCGCTACAAATGAAATTTTATTATATTTATATTAGTAGTGGTTAATACAAGAATCGCTACAAATGAAATTTTATTATATTTATACCAGTTTTATAATATAACCGCTACAAATGTAAAGACATGAGCGCGGCAAAATTCAAAATTGAATTGTTGACTATTTGTAGCGGTTATATAAATAACCGCTACAAATACTCAACTTTTTAATTTTTAATTTTCCCCCACTTTGTGCAAATTTGTAGCAGTTACATATGTATAACCGCTACAAATGTATATTAGTAGCGGTTTTTCTTATAACCGCTACAAGTTTAAAACTAATTCTTCAATTTGATTTTCAACGGCTTGAAAATTAGTAGCGGTTTTATACATATAACCGCTACAAATGTTTAGTATTATAGCAGTTACTGTAGCGGTTATGAACCGCTATAAAATATTAAATGTTGGAAATTTAGAATATAAGGTTTCAAGCACTCGTCATTCTCTATTCACTCATCTTTTTCACTATACTTTCTTCTCTCTCACTAGTAGCTATGGATAAGTGATGGATCAGATTGCCACGCAATTCTCTAGAATATTTGTACGGATTAAAAAATTTCTTGGATTTCACATTCACTCACTCTAGCTGTAATGGCAAGATCATCTGTCCGTGTCGGAGATGCAAGTTCAAGAAGTAGCATGCATGAATGTTGTTAAGGAACATTTGGTTTTGAAGCCTTTCCCGGAGGACTATACGTTCTGAGCAGTTCATGATGAGAAGGTCGGCATTAGTTATGATGATGCTCTTCCTCGAAGTTCTCAAGTGGGCATTCAACTAGATGAAGATGATCCTGTAAATGATGTTGTGCATGATGCATTTGGATTTCAAGGCGACAAATTCAACAAAGAAGTGCACGGTTATGAGCCGGTGTTCATGAGGAATGAAGCAGCTCAAGATTTTTTCAACTTGATGGATGAAGCAGATCATCCTTAATATCAAGGTTGTTGAAAATATTCTAAATTATCTTTCTTGATCAAATTATATCATATCAAGTGCTTATGTGGAATCACAGATAAGGGAATATCGATGTTGCTCGAATTATTACAAGATGCATCCCCCGATGCAGAGATTCCCACAACATTCTACGAGGTCAAGAAGATTAACAACAAGTTGGGGTTGACCTATCAAAAGATTGATGCATACCCCAACAATTGTATGTTGTATTGGGGAGACAATTCCAGCAGGGGACTTGTAAGAGATGACATGTATCGAGGTACAAGACAATTTGAAAGGGGAAAAAGTAGAAGAAGAAACCTGTAAAGATTCTCAGGTACTTTCCTTTGAAACCTTGCCTACAAAGATTATTTATATCGTCTAAAACTGTGGAGCACATGAGGTGGCATGCCATTGATAAGAATGAAGACGGTAAATTAAGACATCCTCGGGATGCAGATGCTTGGAAAACGTTTGAATCTTAGCACAAGTTACAGTATTTCCCAGTAGTCTTAGTTCCCTATAACTTACCCCCTTGGATGTGTATGAAACAAAGCTCCTTCATTATATCTATGATCATTCCAGGTAAAAAGGAAGCGGGCAATGACATCGATGTGTATCTTCAACCACTTATTGCAGAATTGCTTGAGTTGTGGAATGTCGGCATGGAGACGTTAAGGAGCTCGATCAGCTACAGTCCAAAATTATTCTTATGCTTTGTCACTTGGAGATGATCTTTCCTCCATCCTCTTTTATTGTATTGGTTCACCTTACAGTCCACCTCGTTCATGAAACAAAGCTAGCTGGCCCAGTACAATATACATGGATGTATCTAATTAAGAGAGACTCATGTTAAATATGTGCTTCACTGTTAATTCTTATGTTTGCTAGTCATCCTTTTCAGCATTTAGTATCAATTTTCTCTTCTTTACTTTGTAGGTTCCTTGGGAAATTAAAATCTTACGTAATGAATAAGGTGTGGCCAGAATGTTCTATAGATGAAGGCTATATAGGGGATGAGGTACTGTATTTTTATTTAAGGTAGTTTGATGACCTTGAGACGGCTTTCAACCGCCCACCTCGTGTTGACGATTGTCCTGAACCTATGCCAACATAAGGAGAATTTATCCCCCGTGTTAGTCAACCAGTTGGAGGAACTGAGAACTTCAAACTAACGGCAACTGAGAAGTTGCAAGCACATAGACATGTCTTGATTAATTGCACTCAAGTTAAACCTTTCATACAGTAAGAATTGTACATTCACATGTTATTCTATATCTTTCGTAACATTTTTCACTTTCATTTTACTATCGCCTTTCCATTATTAATTGCAGGGAATTCAGAAGTCATGTTAAGCATCAACTTAGGATCCGTACACAAACATCCTCAGAAGTCGACAAAAAGGTCCACAAAGAATTCCCGAGCTGGTTTGCGTACAGAATACTAAATGACCACAACCCACACTCACTAGATTTCAAAGCTCTCGCAATCGGCCCTCTTGATCATGCAAAATGGTTTGTAGCATACAATGTCGATGGTTTTAAGTTTTGCACGGTTTAACAGGATCAAGGATTGCAAAATCAAAATTCGGGTATTTATGGAACATTTGGGACAAGGAGTTATGCGAGCAGCAGTGACACCAACATGCAGTTTGGAGGCGTCCCTTACTATGGAAAGCTTCTTGATGTGGTCGAACTTAATTATCAAGGCTGTTTCACCGTGACACTATTCAAGTGTTTGTGGGCAAATACCACTACTTCTTTGGGACTGACAACTAACGACTTAGGGATCACATCAGTCAATTTATCACTGCCAATTCATACTGATACTTCTCAAGATGATGAGTCGTATATTCTTGCTTCAGAGGCATATCAGGTTTATTATGTCGAGAACGAGAGGCATAGGGATTGGCACATGGTCGTTCATCTAAAACCATGAGACCTTTACGACATGGGTGAAGGTGATAACATCGCCTACGAGAGTGAGCCATTTCAACCAGCCGATTTTGAAAACTACTTCCTTAAAGCCATGGTGCGTTTTTTTAAGTCCACATCATTTAAATTAAATTTTTTAAATTTAATAATACATCACTAACAATATTTTTCTACATAATTTTTGTAGGGATGGCGAGGATGAGTGATCAAATTCAAATTATGTTTTTGTTTTTAAAAAAACTGGAAAAAAATATTTAAAAATAAAATAAAATAATATTTGTAGCGGTTTTTGAACCGCTACAAAAATTTAAAAAAAAAACCGCTACTAATTAAAACCCGCTACAACATGGATACATTAACTGCTACAAATTCCACGCGGATCCCTATAAATACCCCTACCACATCTCATTTTAAACACTCCCCCATTTCTTTTCACCTTACCCTTCTTTCATTTTCTCTCATTTACAAATTTTTTTGTATGAGTTGAGGAGCTTAGCAATATGATCAAATATGGTAACAAGTTTTTTAATTTTTTATTTCAATACTTCTTCCCTTCACATAAAATTTATTCTAACCATTTTTTTTCCAGATATTTCAGAGCTTTATCTCATTTTCATCTATTGTTCATACACAATTACATTGTAGTAGACAACAACATAATAGTTCCTTATTACCTATGTATCCTTAATAATATTATCAACACAATTTTTATACTTATCCAACTAAATTAAATTATTCATTTTAATTTATAAATGAGTTAAACTATTGAATAATAAGCTAATTAAATTAGCTAAACTACAAAAAAATAAACTATTTAATTTAATATCAAAAAAACTGAAACAAATGATTGTATTTTTTTAAAAAAAAATTCTTAATTTTTGTAGTGGTTATTAAACCGCTACTAATTAATGTGCCTTTTTTAAATTAAAATTAATTTTTTGGCGTAAATTTTGAATTTTGATGAAATTAGTAGCGGTTCTATAACCACTATTAATTAAAGGGAATTCATATTAGTAGCGGTTTATAAACCGTTACAAAGGAGCAAAAAAAATTTCATTTTCCTTTTCCTTCCTTGAAAATTTTCTTTTTGATATTTGTAGCAGTTATCCCAGAAAAAGATTTCAGTTTGTGGTGATGTTGTAGCGGTGGGATTAAACCGCTACAAATAAAGTAGCGGTTATTTTGCTTGAATAGTGGTTTCATATAACCGCTACAAATACGCTTGCAACATACGATTTAGTAGCGGTTTTATAAACCGCTACTAATGTTTCTTGTAGCGGTTAAAACCGCTACTAATAAATATTTTTAACCGTTACTAAATCACGTTTTTTTTGTAGTGATGCCAGATGAATTCTTTTTTTTTTTCAATAGTGGAAGCTTTAGCACTTCCACTATTAAGCGCCAAAACTTCTAGACAACCAGCATGGCAACGTGCCAGCCAAGGCAAGTGGTTGCCTTGGCACTCCAAGGCCACAAAAAAAAATTATTTGCATATGATTTGGTTACTTTGGTTTTTTTTAAAGAAAGTTTTGGCACTTTCTAAGGAAGCGCCAAAGCTTCAATTTTTCTGTATGGACATACATACACCTTCTTTGGAACTTCTTATATAAGTGCCATAGAAGGTTATATAAAACTTTTGAAATTTTTGCCGCCCACCATTGTCATCCCCCCATTATCACCTTTCTACTTTACTTTTCCATTGTCCCCACCCTTCCTCTCTTTGATTGGCGGCAAGTAGAAGCTTCTTTGGTCCCCATTTTCTATTTTTTCTTGTCTTCTCTCCTCATGCACATATTTTTAACATTTGTACTTTCGTTGCAGTACAAAGCTTCCTCCCTCACGTGTTATTTTTCTTCTTGGCTGGTTGCAATACATAGCTTCCTCTCCCCACATGTTTTTCTTCTTCTTGTCTCAGCCTCCTATAGAAGATCCTGTTAATGTTTTTTTTTAACATTTGATCCACTTTTTTTTCTTTTTAGTTAAAATATGTATGACTCTTGTACATTTGCTTATACTTTTCCATAGAAGTACATGTTGTCAGATCAACAGTGAAAAAGTTGTTTGAATGGCATTGTTGAAATGGTCAAATTGGGTGGAAGTGTTATAAATGTCGCTGATAGTTTAATAAATAATTATTTTGGAACCAATTAGTTTAATAAACAAAGGCTTGTATTTTTGCTGGCTTGTTATGGATCCAATGTTGTTACTGCAAGAGTAAGTTCCTTTACTTGTAATTAATATTGTATTTTAAATTTAATTAACAAAGCGTCAAAAAGATAATTGACTTTTAGTGATTTTCATTCTCTGTGTACATGATTATTTATGTAGTATTATGAAGATTAACGCTATGCTGAGTTGACTGACCATCAAGTGGATGAAATTATTGAAGAATGGTGTGAATATATGATCAGGCAATTAATTAATTTAGGCATGTAGCTTCTTTCTTGCCTATTCTTGTTTTGTTTAATCATTTTTAAAATTAGTTGTACACTAGAATCATTGTAATACAATACATTTTGTAGTTGCTAAACATTATAATTATTCATTGTAATTATTTGTTTAGCATTACACCATCGTATTGAAATTTGCCTACTAGAAATATATGGTCAGACAATTAATTTATTTATTTTGCATTACACCATCATACATGAAAATAAATAATTAAAAAAATTATTTTAATAAAAAAACCCAGGGACCTCCTTTGGCGCTTGGTTAATAAGTGCCAAAGAAGCGAGTCCCCCTTTGGCGCTTGTTCACCAAGCACCAAAGGAGGGTGCTTCACATCCTTTGGCTTTAATATTAGGGAAAATTCCAAAAAACTACATTGGAAATCTAAAAAAGACAAATCAGTACATTGAAAATGAGAAAAGCTAAATCAGGCGGGTGTCAGAAAAAGTGAGGAATCTGTCCTTTTGAAATATCGGCCAAATTACGAAAATGCCCTTCAGCACTCCATTCCCACTTCAGAATAATAACATGATCATCGTAATTAACAACTTCGGATTCGATATTAACAACTTCAATTCTTCTTTGACAATTAACAAATTTCAGGGGCAATAACAACACCTATCTCTTAATTAACAACTCCGGATTTGATATTAACAATTCCAATTTCTTCTTTCACATTTTATGAGTTTTAGGGCCAATAACAACACCTATCTCGCCATTAACAACTCCGGATTCGATATTAATAACTTCAATTTCTTCTTTCACATTTAACAAGTTTCAGGGCCAATAACAACACTCATATTTTAATTAACAACTCGGGATTCGAAATTAACAACTCCAATTTCTTCTTTCATAATTAACAAATTTCATGTCAATAACAACACCTACCTCGCCATTAACAACTCTGGATTTGCCATTAACAACTCCGGATTCGCCATTAACAACTCCTATGTTGTTATTGCGACTGAGGGCTGAAGGGCATTTTCGTAATTTGGCCGAAATTTCAAAAGGACAGATTCCTCACTTTTTCTGACACCTGTCTGATTCATCTTTTCTCATTTTCAATATACTGATTTGTCCTTTTTATATTTCTAATATAGTTTTTTGGAATTTTCCCTTAATATTAAGCGCCAAAGGAGGGTCTTATCTCCTTTGGCGCTTAATGTTCAAGTGTTATAGGTATTTAATTTATATATTTAATTTCAAAAACTATCGTTTGGCGCTTCTATAAATTCAAAAGGGCCATAGGTATTTTTAATGGCATTAAAAGCTTTGGCGTTTCATAAATGCTAAAGTATTCTTTAAATTAAGTGTCGCTATACCCCTTTTTTGTAGTAGTGTACGTTTCTAATTTAGAAAATCATTTCGAGTCATTATCAAACTCGTGTTATTTGTAAACTCGGTCATACTCACGAGTTTACATACCGAGTTTACCTTTTTTTTTTACATACACTTGTAACTTACAAAATCATATTAACTCACTTTTAAACTCATGCTAACTTTTTTAATTTAATCATTCTTAGTGACTTTATATATGAATTTTAAATAATTTTTTTTCTTGAGTAAGATAAATTATAAATGTTAATGGATTTAATTTCAATTATTTGGATTTAAAATACATTTAAATTAAACTTTGATCATTTTTTATACTTTAATTATTTAATTATATATTATTATAATTTATTTATTAATAAAAATAAATTCTTACAAAATTATAATTCAAATTCACGATATAAATTTATATCACTATTATAAGTTTATTAAAACTCGTGAGTTTGACAACGGGTGTGTTTCTAATGCCGACTTCACATTAGCTCATTTGCTTACTCCAATTACATTAGAGGTGAGTTTCAGCATTGTAGGGCAAGAAGTTATCAGGCTATTGGCTGGCCGGCCGGCATAAGTATTAGTATAACATATGATAAGGCTATTGGCTGGCCGGAATATAATTTTCCTAAATATTAATTCTACATATTAAGGGATCTTTATCAAGGGTAGATCCAACATAAATGATTAAATATGACATTTTAGGAAAATTGGCAGACATTTTTTAACAAATATTTAACTTAACTAATTTTTTTATCATCCATAAATCAAGTATCTAACTCATATAATAAAGACTATTATAAGGAATAAAAAATAAAATCAATTTGGCGAATTAATTTTGAGGTTAACAAGATGACGTAGCTACTAATTGTTTCAAATGAAAATAAAAACAAAACTTGATGTAGCTATTGGAATTTAGATGTGCTTACGAGGTCAGACTTGGCCTTCTAGGAAGGAAATATCGAGGATTATTATTCACTTTCAATATTGATCTGGACATTAATATATATTCCCTGTGTAACTCTCCTTGGAAAAAAAAATAGCAACCACCGTTGAATTGATCAAGCTAAATTATTATATAAAAATAATCTTAAATATTAATTATACAAAGTGGGTTAATTTTGTGTGTTTGTGGCTTTTGCTTATATATTTGTTTTCTTCCTGAACAAAACAATCCCCCTTCCAAGCTTCATCGAATAAACAAGCCCCCATGATGTTCTATCATTACTTAAAAAATTTAATGTGTAATAATAAATAGACAGCTTCAATATTCAGAGACATCTGTACTTGAAAATGAGGATATTATAAATATTGGAAATTTCGATGTTGTTATCTATGATTAAAGGGATAAAAATTAAATAAAACTTGGTCTTTTATTTACGTTGCTTATGATGAGCTTGCAAATTCTTCTCAATAGAAGATCGTGTTTTTTATTTCTGAAATGATATTATTGATATATCATAAATCGTAATACCAATTCTTCATGCTCCGATCCATACAATATATGCATGCAATTCACTTTCACGATTTGCGTATATAATTGTGTCCAGTTTTTCTCTAACACCTTGTACCGTTGTCGTTAGTAGAAGCTAACTTGGAAGGATCTAAAAATTAAATTATGTGATATATTCTCATTTTTTAATGTTAAAATATGTAGTCGTCAATGACGTCCACTAATTGAATTAGCTATTTGCAGGGTGCCATAAAACGATTTATTAGTTGTTGATTAATCGATTTTACATTATTTTGAAGCATCCAAAAAATTCGGTTTTGAAAATTGAAAACAGTTGAGATTAGATCATGATGTGGAATGGATGTTGAATAATATATAGCCAGTTACCTTATTCTAAGAGAGAATTAGAGTATTAATGCACTGCAGAGTACTCTCTTAAGTTTTAATTCAACTCCTTTTTCTTTGAGGGATTTTTTAAAATCATATTAAAAAATTTGAACGTTCCTTTTCATTTTTGTAAGAAACTATTAACTTTTCAACATAAAATTAGGTGCCTTTTAATTCTGTATAAATAATAATTTTAAATATTCTTTATAATCTTACATAACAACAAAGTGACTGTGGCTCCCATGCAGTTAATATTGTGACGATAAAGAATAAAGGATCTGGATTTGTCAATAAAGATTGGTGAGACGGGCAAGAAAGAAGCTCCACCATGTGGTTCCCATGCAGTTAATATTATGATTGAGTTATTTGATTTGGAAGGAAGACTTTCCAAACGCAGTAATTAAGTATGTGTCTTTTTTCCCTCAAAATTTTGTGTGTTTGTTTAGAATAGGTGGTGGGTGATCATGATGCATTTATGTCACAGAAAAAAGATAGGTAGAATTCGAATGGTTAGAAGAGAGCCGGCAAGGAAAATGACGTGCAGGGAATATTTTAATATTTGAAATTAGATTTCCTTTATATTTGAATTTCCAACTTTTTTGTTTTATATTTTCAGAACTTATATATATAAGCATGGATAGAGTACATTCTAGTATTCTACTCAAATCAAACACAATGAGGAGCTTCCCTTCACAAATTTCATCCGTTTTACTGCTCTTGCTATTTGCAACAACATTTAACAATGGCACATGTAATACGAGCAAGGAAGTTCGATGTAATGAAAATGATCAAAGCATACTTTTGATCTTCAAACAAGGAGTCATGAATTCTTCAAACCGACTCTCTTCATGGACAAGTCAAGAAGATTGCTGTTTATGGGAGGGAGTTCATTGTGACAACATCACTGGCAGAGTTACAAAGCTTTATCTAGCCAATCATGAATTACAAGGTGTGATTAATCTCTCTCTTCTTCAACTTGAATCTCTCAACTACTTGGATTTGAGGTTTAATGATTTCACAAGTGTGTGTATTCCACCATGCCAAGTCTCTAAGTTTCCTTTACATAGAGACATATCAAACAACCAATCAATCGTCACTTCTTATACTCCATCAGCAAATTATTCTGCTCCTCTTCATTACCTTGACTTTTCAGATAATTCTATCGCACTAAATGATCTTCGTTGGCTTTCTCAACTTTCCTCAGTAAAATATCTTAACCTTAGTGGCAATGATATTGGAAGTGAAGCCAATTGGCTCCAGCATGTGGCTATGCTGCCTTCACTATCTGAATTGGACTTGGCAGATTGTGGGTTGAGAGATTTTCCATCCTACAACTATGTCAATTTTACATCTCTTAAAACTCTTGTTCTTTCACGCAACAATATCAGCTCAAAGTTACCTGATTCATTCTTTAATGTCACCAAAGACATCTCTTCTATTGACCTTCGTTACAACAATTTCCATGGTGGATTACCAATAGCCTTGTTCAAACTTCCAAACCTAAAGTATTTGTCATTATCCTTTAATAAATTTGAAGGATCAATTCCATCACTTGTTGGAAACCTTTCTTCTTTAATTTCATTGGATTTGTCCTACAATTATTTCGGTGGAACTCTTCCAGAAAGCCTTGGACAACTCCATAAGTTGAGTTATTTACACATTGAATACAACTCTTGGGTGGGTGTCCTTTCGGAGAGGAATTTTTCCAATCTATCAAACTTAAAAGTATTGGATTTGAGTTCAACTGGTTTCAAATTTGACTTTAATCCTAATTGGGTCCCACCGTTTCAACTCGAATATTTTGCTTCAGACGACACAAGCTTAGGTCCCAATTTTCCAGCATGGCTATACACACAGAGTTCCCTAGAAGAGCTGTGGCTTTCTGGATCAATGATTTCAGACATTGATGCAGATATATTTTGGAGCTTCATAGCAAGAATTGATGTTATTGTTGTTGATATATCAAAAAACTTCATCGGTGGAGACATATCCAATTTGACACTAAACTCACAGAATATAATTTTAGAGTATAATAATTTCAGTGGAGGCCTTCCGCACATATCAGCAAATGTCTATCGCTTTGATGCATCTCACAACTCCTTTTCAGGATCTATTTCCCCATTATTGTGTCATCCACAGAGTAATGGGGAAAACATGTTGACTTACTTGGACTTATCATACAATCATTTAAGTGGGATACTTCCTGACTGTTGGGCAAATTCGAAACTACTAAGTTACCTTAACTTGCGGAGTAATAAGCTAACCGGTAAGCTTCCTCCCTCCATGGCCTCATTGAATCTTGATACATTGGTTTTGCGTGATAACAATTTCTTTGGAAAATTCTCATTAGACCTTTCAAACTGGACAAATTTGGAATTCCTTACTCTAGAGGGAAATCAATTTTCTGGAAGTTTGCCAAATCTCATGGCTCAAAATTTGTTAGCTATTAATTTGAGGACCAACCAATTTATAGGCAATATTCCATCACAATTTTGCAACCTTTCTTCTTTGTCAATACTTGATCTTGCTGAAAATAAGCTTTCTGGATCCATACCTCATTGCCTATATAACCTCACGCCTCCAAGTGCTTTTTCATATTGGTATAATGAAATGATAGAAGTATTTACTAGAGGAAGAGAATTAGACTATGAATTTCGTCGTGTTGCATATCCTAAAAGTAGCGTTATTGATCTTTCTGCTAATATCTTGTCTGGAGAAATTCCTAAAGAATTGTTTGGTACATGTCAAATGCAGACCTTGAATTTGTCTCGAAACCAATTGACTGGAAAGATTCCTAAAGAAATTGGAGACATGAGAAATTTGGAATCTCTTGATCTTAGCTACAATAAACTTTCTGGAGAAATTCCTTCAACCATTTCTAATTTGTCTTTTCTTGCTTATTTGAACCTCTCCTACAACAATTTCACTGGGAAAATTCCATTGGGAACCCAAATTCAAAGTTTTGATTCTTGGAGTTTTGTTGGCAATCATGAACTTTGTGGAGATCCTCTTCCAAGGAAGTGCAACAAAAAGGAAGAAACTCATGATGACTCAAAACCAACTGAACAACATGAAGACGACAACTTTCTAAAGTCACTGTATCTTGGTATGGGAGTTGGGTTTGCAATAGGCTTTTGAGGAGTTTGCGGTTCTCTCTTCTTCATTCGAGTTTGGAGACACAAATTTTTTAGAAGGTTTGGTCACTTGGTGGATCAACTTTATGTTGCATGGGCTCTCTGTTTCAAAAGATTTGGTTGAATATCTATAATAAATTTCCCTTGAGGTAATAAATACCTACTTTAATTTTTCAAGTATTATTATTATTTGAAACAGGCTTCATTTTCCATTTCCTTTTATCTTTCGTCTACTACCTTTTGTTCTCAATATAAGATCTACTAAACTAATTTGGATATATTAAGAAAATTAGTTGAATTTGTTACTTTATTTGCCAGAAATGTGTGTTGGTTTCCCTAAAATACACTCTTAAATTATTTAAATTGAAACTACCATTGATACAAACTCCCTTAACATGTGCAATCAATAAATATGGTTTAAAAAAATGATAAATATAGAGGACAAAGTGGATTTAAGACTTATATTTATAACTAGGACCAAATCAAACCCCCCAACTTACTCTTATCCTAGGTAGTACTTGCTAAAAAAAATTATGTTCTTAGCTGATTTGTTTTATCTTGTTCATTTTTCAATATGGTTTGACTACTGGAGGCAAGTGAAATATCCATCACTACTCTGATCATTGCTCTCATTCAAAGATTGAGTTCTTCCTCAAGGAATAAGGAGTTTTGCTGCAGTTACGCATGGTCAAGGACTCTGATGTTGCCTATTGAATGTCCTTTTGTTATCTTAAATTTAGTGACTTGTGAGTAAGAGAACATTTTGTAATAATAATTATTAGTGTGTATGTGTGTTTCATGTTGTCAAGAAACCGTCGATGAATAGTTTTCCATGCGATATATGATATTGTAATTTAAACTTTAATCCTGAGTTTTGGGTTAGAACCAAATAAAAAGATATGGTGCCTCTGTATCTAAAATTTCAGGTGAAAGTTTAACAGTTATAACGAAAAGGCATATGAGTGTTGTCATCTGAAAGATTTACAAGAACATGTTGGCATGTTGGATATTAATTTTGATGTCTAAGACATCAAAATTTGGAATTTGCAACAGTTAAGAGGATATAATAATATTTTGTCCGACACTTGAGATGCTCTATCTCATTCTGTTTTGTTCTATTTGAAAAAACAGAGTCATGCCTTGGGTTAGGTTTTGTATTCAAATGATATCTCATTTATTAAATATATAATGAACATGGCATAACAAAGTTCATATTGATTTTTTGAAATGTTTAAATAAGTTTGGCTGTGGAAATTGAAAATGAGAACAATGATGGAATCTAGTTTGTCGTTTCCACTGACGAGCTGACGAAGATTTTGGAAGAAGACTTTTCAAACGGAAGTATTATGTATCTTCTTTGCTCCAAAATTTTTGGTCTTCGTTAGTAAAGGTAATGTCTGAAAAGATTGGAGGACTTGGGAGTATTAGAAGACTTGACTATAAGAAACATGATGTGTTCGGTTTATGCAACATTACCTCCGGTCTTATAAGATGGAGTTGAAGAGAGATTAAAAAAATTAAATAAGTTACTTAATCATATCATATATTGTGTATCCTAAAATTATTTTTCAGTTCATAAGTTAGGCAAAATAATTTAAAGAAAAAATGATAAATATAAATATTTTAAAAAATCAACTCTTTCTTATATTTATAACCGGAGGGAGTAAGATTTAAGAATTAAAAAATTTAAAGGAAAAATTGAAAAAATAATTGGGGGCGCAAGTTAGAGAGTGATGCTGATGGTTTGCCTAATGTGAAGGCATAAGAACTTCGGGCAAAAAAAAAAAAGAAAAAAAGAAAAACGGGTGAAGGCAGAAGAATATCCAGTTTTTTTTAATAAAACTTGTCCCAACTCAATAGCCACATCTGCATAAGTGAGGCAAAAGTGAAAGATTTAACAGTCAAAATTAACTTTTTAATATTGAGAGCAACATTGCTATATTTTTTTATACTTACAGCGTAACATTACTCTTAGAAAAGCTTTTAGATACCTAGAGCTCCTGATTGAAACTTCTGGAATAAAATTGCATTTTAACACATTTTTTAATATAATTGTAAAATTCAATTTAATATATTAGCATTTGAGAATTTTTTGTGTGTATTTTTTCTTAATAAAATTATCATCATTATAGAATTGTGAAATTCAATTAAATCATAGCAATTTCATCTCGGTTGTCATTCAAGTCAAGTTAACCCATTAGTTGGCTAAATATATTTATCTGATAAGTCTATGTATAATTCATTTTTTTCCAAGTTAGATTTATAAATAAGGAATTTTTTTAAAAAAAAAATGCACCACATCTAAATGATTGGAGAAAATCAAAGAGGTGAAAGCATTAACTGTGTGATGAAGAGAAAATCGAAGAGGTGCCTATTCATCTCAATGTTGTTGGGGTATGGTGACGAAGGATTACCACCAATGGCTTTGTTCTCTATGATCTTACTTAGTGCATCTTGAATATGGTAATTAAATAATTCTTTTTCATTACTCTTTAGCAAATGTGAGCTCCTCCCCTATTTGCGGATTCTTCTTCAATGTCTTACACACTGTCGGCTTAACATATTTAGCTAACTAATAGTCAAACTTAACATTTATAATGGTCAAAGCCACATTTCTACAATTTGCAAACTTTTAGGGTAACATTAAACCCAAAATATTTCAAGGGCAACATTACTCCCAGGTGAAAACTTCTAGATCAAATTTGCACCTTAACAAATATGATATGAATGACATATGGACTTGCTAGCTCAATATATCTGATTAACTAACAGTCAAACTTAATATGGATAATGGCAGGGGCAAAATTGATACAATTTTAAAACTTCTGGGAAAACATTGCTCTAAAAAAAACCTCCGGGACAAAATTGAGATTTTTTAACAACTTTCGATACAAAAATAGATTTTAACCCATGACTAAATTAACTAGGAAATGTTAGTTGTGTGAATAATCAAGTCAACATCATCAAGTATATTTATGTCCACTATTATTTTTCACAAACCAAGTTGTCTTAAATGACTAACTTGAGTTTTGTTATTTGTTCTTCACTAGTAATAGTTATAGCACTACAAAAAAAAAAACATGAATTTTTTGACATAATTCAATTTCATCGGAAAATTTTCCGACAGAATTTTTTCAGTGTCGAATTAGCCACAGAAAATATTTTGTCGGAAATTCTGACTTTTGCCACAAAATTCCCGATGGAATTGAATTCCATTGGAATTTGCGAGGAAATTTCCGACAGAATTAGATTCCGTCGCAATGAATTCCATGACAAAATTTAAACATTATTATTTTTTAATTATTTAATATTTTAAAATTTAATTTAATTTTAAAAAAATATTTTTATAAAATTTATTATTTTTAATTTAATTTTAATTACTGTTTTCTAATTTCTAAAATATTTTTAATTTTCAATAATAGGTTTTGGTCCTTGTAGGGGCAAAATAGTCATATAAAAAATAAAATTTATTATTTATTAATTAATATTAGTTAATAATTATTTATTAGTTATTAATTAATGTTAATAAAAATTAAATTTTAGAAATTTAAAAAAATATAGTCATATGATTAGAAATATATAATTGTGTGTAATAATAGAACACCAAAGCAGTCGAGCTCATCCGGTAAGGCATCATACTCGTACGGACGAGGTCGTGGGTTCAAACCAAAGGAGGGGCAAGTCATGAGTTGTATTTCCAGGAAAAAGAAGGTTGCGATCTGGGGGCCGGCGACAAGGTGGACTCTGCCAGAGCTGCCACGCGCCACCGCTGGTGATGAAGGTTTTTAAAGTTTAAAAAATAAAAAATATGTTTATGACAGTGGATAAATCAGAAATACAGAAACAAAAACAACAATTGGACCAGAAAAGGCGATTGCATTATAAGGACCCAATTGAACAGATCGAGCAAGTTCAAATTGACGTAACATGAAACCTATTAGTCCGAAAGCACCGTGCAGAGCAACAAAAGTCTACAGACCACCTAATTGACACCAACGGGTAAAATCTCCTTGTGCTTCAGGACCCCATAGTAACAACAAAGAGTGTGCTAAACTATTAGCAGGAGTAGAGACTGCAGCAGTAAAGAAGTTGCAACCTTCCAAATAAGAGCTTGCCAATCCATGAGTATACCATGACAGAATTTCCAACAAAATTAATTCTGTCAGAAGTTGGGAGGGAATTTCCGACGGAATATTCCTTCAGAAATTGCGAGGAAAATAAATTCCATTGGAAATTTATTTGTCACGCTATTATTACCGACGGAATCCATTCTGTCAGAAATCAATTTCCGTTGGAAATCCATCGGGAATTCCGTCGGAAACTCTAAATTCTGTCGGAAATTCAATGCTTTTTTATAGTGTAATATTCAATGTGTGCCCGTGTGCTTGCATATAATTTTTAATTTAAATTATTTCAAATAAACACACTTGAACCATATTGAAGACGTAATTATGTGACAAAAAAGATGCTCAATTGAAAGAGAAAATTATAAAAAGTTTGCAGTTGTATTCAGCTTTTAAGTATTTAATTCATGCTTAATTATTTAAAGTTTTCTTAATGAGAGTTAGTACACAATTAGATTATGATAATAAAATTAATAAATATAAATTTTTCAACATATAATTATGTATAATGACTTTTTTATATCTTTTACCGATTACACTTGACGGTGTACCTTACAAATTAGACTTTTATGTGCGTTTTGAAAATAGAGAGATTGTCTACGTAATTTTAGCAATATGAAAAGGAGGTAATTGTATTTTATTCTTATATATATATATATATATATATATCTCCCCCCTCCCTTCCCTCCGTTATCTATTTTCATCATGACCCAAACTGCTTCCCCCGGTGTATCACCCGCTATGGTTCAATCCCAATTCATGCCAAGGCAAGTTTTTATTTTGCGTTTGCCTTTGATCACCCAGATGATAAGTAAATCTTAACGTGTATACACTTATTTGCTGTTACTGCAAATTTTGGAAATTCGAAAGCTGAATCGTTTATGGCATCCATGGGAGAGAGAAACAGTGGTGCACTAGTTCAGGCTAGGCGATCTCTGGATTCGCTATGAACAAATGGCCTCCAAACACTGAATATTAATTTTGGATCTTAGAATATTTTTGTCGTAGCGTGAGAGTGTGTTGGTATGGAGTGGTGTCTAAACACTGAAATGACTTTCAGAGCGTCGATGAAGATTGAGAGAGAGTCGGTGATCAGAAGGTGTTGGATGATGACGACGTGGATGTACAAAGTGCCATGTGTACATGTTAATCAAACAAAGGCATATAACAGTCAAATTTAACACTATGAGGATAAAATTGCTTTGTTTTTTATATTTTAAGCTAATATTGCTCTTAAAAAAAACGTCAGGATACCTATTATTTCTGAGTGAAAACTTTCAGAATAAAATTGCATATGAACTCATAAAAAAATTGAATTTTACAAAATAAACATTTTTGTATTGAGTAAAGGTATAAGGGTTAAACAACTGATTTATATATATTTTAAAAATTAATTAATTCTGTTATTCATAAAAATGTATGTAAGTTTTTCTAAAATATTGCATTTAATCATTTTCATCAAAATATTTCTATATGGATTTAACATGTTTCAGAAAAATTAGGCTTTATAAGGAACATGATGTGATTATTCAACATTTAAATGTTTCGTTTCTTTTGATTAACAATTTGCTGGCGATGATTTTTTTTTTTCCAACTCAGATTTGTACCATGGAAAAACTTCATTGAGTTCATTCTACTGATAAAATTAAATTAAGCTATTGCAAATCTACCCTAAACATTTAGATGTTCGTTAGTATTACACTATGTGCAAACGATACCATGAATTTGTTTAGGTATAAAAGTACACATAAAAATTTCTAAACTTTGATTTCGGCTGAGGATTAAGTGCATATTTTATAATTAAATAGTTATAGATTTTGAAATGTATTATATTAAATTTATAAATATTTTATTAAATATTTAATTTATTTTACATATATTTTCACCTAAATCTAATCAATCTTGAGGACATAAAGTAATATTTTTACAAGGGTTAGGTATAAATCCTTTTCGGAAGTACTCGCGAAGGAGTAAGGTTGTCTTATTTTCGTCACTGATCTATAGCTGTCTGAAGAAGCTGAACCTGGCTTCCCGTTGCACTACGGTCATCGATGATCTAATGGGAAGCAATATGCGTGAACGAGATAGAAGTTGTGAGAGAGTACCTCCGATGCCGACTTCGGAAGAACAAGATGCTATGGTACGAAGTCGAAAGAAAGTTAGAGATGGGGAGGATGAGTTCTCTAAACACCAATCCCTTATACCAAGGGTAGAGGATTGGATGACTGATGAAGAGGTGGTGGAGGAGGTTTCTACACAACCAAAGAAATCTTACAAGGAAGCTTGCGTCGATATACCGATGGCGGGAGACATGTCTGACGAGGAGGAAGAATGGTGGCGTGGGGATGGATGAAAATCAAGAATTGAGGTTGAGATCACTCAGAAAGGTCCAAATATTATTGTCTCACAGGAATTCCGTCAAAAACTAGCAAAGAAATGGAGTACTTCTCTAATTGTGAGGCTTCTGGGACGTATGGTTCGTGAAGAACAACTTGGTAGAAAGTTGCAGCAACTATGGGGTAGAAGGGGTGAGGTTACTATGATAGAAATTAATTCTGGATATTTCTTGGTTCGTCTAACAAGTGAGGAGGATTATGAGTTTGCTTTGACTGGTGGCTCATGGTTATACATGGAACATTACCTAGCTGTACAGCCATGGAAACCTGAGTTCGATCCTGATGCTGGGGAGGTACCAAAGATCGCTACATGGGTATGTATTCCAAAATTTCCAATTGATTTTTATGATAAGGGTATCTTATACGTAGTGGGTAGTCAGATTGGAAGGGTGCTTAAGGTGGATAATAATACATTGAAACAAACAAAAGGCCGTTTTGCTCGATTATGTGTTGAAATAGATCTAAATTCCCCGTTACTCCCATCAATTATGATTAATGGCAGGGAAAAAAAAAAGTTTACGAGGGCCTACACCTGATATGTTTTTCATGTGGGAGGTATGGGCATGGATCCGAACATTGCTCACAAAAGAAAGAATATGGACCTTCGGGAGTTCAAAGTTCAGAGACTGAGTGTGAAGGACGAACATCAGATTCGACATCGACTAACCATAACCCAGAAGCCATAACCTATGGTGAATGGATGGTGGCACCAAGACGTCGCAGGATGCAATGTGGCACTGGAGGGGAATTGAATGTTAGACGGGGAGGAGTACGTGATTTGCGTAGAAACAATAATGTTGGAGGATCAAGATTCGCAGCATTGACAGATGAGAATATGGAAGAGAAAGGAAATGAAATCATGTTAATGGCACCCAATAATTCGGCACATGATGCTACAAACCAAGAATTGTCAACAGTCAGAATTATTAAATCAAGTGGGTCATTGCCTAGTAAGAAGCAGCTTGTGGTGATTAATTCTGGGACAAAAGAAAATGTGGTGGCACGTAAGATGGATTTGGTTAACCCAATGGATCATTATCAACAAGTGAAGAATAAAATGGTAGACCAAGGTAATTCTAGTTTGAACTCAGACAGTGGTAAAGTTCATGGTGCTAGGGGCTTGGCAAAAGGAATTAGTGAAGGAAGGAAGGGTGTCGCGGGATCCTCTAAATTGCAACCAATTAAGGCCTATTCAGGTACGCCTTTAAAATCTGAAGGTGTGAAAATTCAACCAACAAAATCTACCAGAAATAGTGCTTCTGACCCTGTTGATCCAGGTGCAGGAAGAAAGAGTAACTATTTAACTAGTATAAATCTCCCAAGTGAGGTGGGTGATGTTGTTATGAAGGAGTCAGGTGAAGGAGCATACGGGCCTACGTCCCAGTAGCGTTTTCCAGATTGTTGGAAACCTTTTTCTTTATTATCTGTTTTAATGATAGTTATGACATGGAATACTCGGGGTGCCGGTGGTGCCTCATCTCGTCGTTTAATCAGTGACATCATTGGTAAACAAGGAGTTAATCTCTTTGCACTTTGGAACCAAGACAGGTGGCAATAAAGGCAAAGTTATTGGCTAGGCAAATTGGATGGTCTAATATGCATGTGGTTGATGCACGAGGATTTAGTGGGGGCATTTGGTTATTTTGGGATTCAAGTTGCAACTTTTCGATTGTTTCTGTGGGTGAGCAATTTGTCCATGGAATGGTTAATGCAGGTAATGATAATGAATAGTCCCTTACAATTGTTTATGGGCATCCTAATATATACCCGAGGCGCTTGCTATGGTCTTCATTAAGAGACATTAGCCAGATTGTTCGTGGGGGTTGGTTGGTCATTGGGGATTTCAATGCTGTATCGTGTCCTGAGGATAAATGGAGCATGAAAATACGGGAAACCAGTGGAGTTGATAGATTTTTCTGGGAGTGGATTACTGATACTGGATTAATTGATATTGGCTTTAGTGGTCCTCGATTTACATGGGGGACGTCATCTAGCCAAAGCAGGATCGATAGAGCATTGGTGGATGGCAGATGGCATGCACAGTTTCCTAATGCTTCAGTGCTTCATCTACCAAAGTATAAATCTGATCATTGCCCCATTTTGGTTAATACTGACAAGTTTGCGCATTGTGAGAATAAACAAAGGCCTTTCCGTTTCTTTGCCCCTTGGGTTATGCATGATGAATTCTCAGATTTTGTTAAAGACCAATGGAATGTTAAGGAGGATTGGTGTGGATCTTTAGAGAATTTTACTGAGCAACTGAAAATTTGGAACAAAGAGGTATTTGGGAATTTAAATTATATGAAGAACAAGCTTTTATAGACGTCTTGATGGGATTAATACCACAATTGCTAGAGTGGGGCCATCCGTGAGATTAGAGAATTTGCAATGTGAATTATGGAAGGAACTTGAGAAAATCTTGGCCCAGGAGGAAATTATGTGGATCCAATACTCTCGTGCTACTTGGTATATTCAGGGTGACCGAAATACAAGATATTTTCATTCAAAAGCAAATGGTCGTAGAAGAAGAAATCGAATCTTAGCTCTTAAACTTGATTCTAGAGAATGGTCTTATGATGAGCAAGAAATACGTGAATTTGGCTGTAAATTTTTTGAAGATCTATATACAGACATGAGTACGTACCAGGGGTCCTTGGTGTTTGGGTGCACTTATCCTGAGATTAACACAACTAATAGATGTGCATTGGGAAGATAGGTAGATGAAATGGAAATTAAACGAGCTTTGTTTGATATGGGTTCTCTAAAAGCTCCAGGTCCATATGGGTTAAATCCTCTTTTTTATCAGAGCCAATGGGATACGGTTGGTCTTTCAGTGACATCTTTGGTTAAAAGGGTATTTTCTAATCCAGATTGGGTTCATAATATTAATGATACTCAAATTGTGCTTATTCCTAAAATTGATCATCCACAATCTTTCCGTGATTTTCGGCCAATAAGCCTATGTAATGTAGTGCATAAGATTGTTAGAAAAGTTATTTCAAATAGATTTAAATCTATTATGCCATTGGTTGTGGCCCCGAACCAATGTAGTTTTGTGAAGGGGCGCCAAAGTACTGACAATATTATTCTAGTGCAGGAAATTATTCATTCTATGCGAAGCATGAAGAAGAAGCAGGGATTTATGGCAATAAAGATTGACTTGGAGAAAGCATATGACCAAGTTAGATGGAGTTTTCTTTTTGAATGCTTGAATGAACTGAGGATTTCTAAGTACCTCTGTGACGTCATTAAAGCTTGTGTATCTACTCCGCAAATGCAGTTACTTTGGAATGGGTGTGCTACAAAAGCTTTTTACCCTTCCAGAGAAGTTCGTCAAGGAGATGCTATCTCACCGTATCTCTTTGTTATTATGATGGAGAGGTTGGGGCATTTAATCCAGACTGCAGTAGAAGATGGAGATTGGAAACCTTTTAGGTTGTCCAGGCAAGGTACGGCTATTTCTCATGTCTTTTTCGCTGATGACCTTATTCTGTTTGTAGAAGCAAATATGGATCAAGCCGGGGTGGTGAAAGCCATACTAGATGATTTTTGTGATATTTCTGGTCAGAAAGTAAATAATGCAAAATCGCACATTTACTTCTCCAAGAACGTGGGTAATACGAGAAGAAAGGACATTAGTGAGTTCTTGAATTTTTCCATGTCTTCAAACCTGGGAAAATATTTAGGAATGCCAATCTTGCATCAGCAAAGTACCAAGTCCTCTTACAAATTTATTCTTGATAAGATGAATGTTCGCCTTGCAAGCTGGAAACCAAACATGTTATCGATGGCAGCAAGACATACTCTAGTATCATCAGTCATGTCGTCTATGCCATCCTATGCAATGCAAACTATACCCTTTCCTCTGGGTACCTGTGATGAGATAGACAAAAAGTACAGGCAATTTCTTTGGGGGAGTACATCCATGAGTCGTAAGCCACATTTGGTGGCTTGGGGTCGTGTGTGTTCCCAGAAGAATGATGGTGGACTAGGCTTAAGACAAGCAAGGCTTCAGAATCAGGCTTACATGACGAAATTGGGGTGGAACTTGATACACAAATGAGATGCATTGTGGGTTCGTTTCCTACGGGAGAAGTACAAGACGGGCAGTGATTTGGTGCCAACAGTGGAAAAAAGACGGTCAGAATCAAGCACATGGAAGGGTATTAGACAAAATTGGGAAAGTGTAACTGAGAGTATTGCCTGGAAGATTACTGATAGAACTTCGGTGTCTTTTTGGCATGATCTATGGGTTCCCCATTTTGACAGATTGGAGAGTTTGACACTTCAACCATTAACAGATGAAATAAGGGAATGGAAAGCGGCCGACTGTATTACTCCGTCGGGTCAATGGGATCTGGATAAGTTTGGGCATTTATTACCAAAACATGTGTTGTTTGCAATCCAAAGAGTGAATATTAACCACAATACTAGTGGTGATTTTCCTATTTGGAGATGGACATCTGATGGTAAATTTGCACTAAAATCGGCGTACAAGAGGTTAGCTGGGCATGGTGAAAGCAATTCTCTGTTTGGATGGAGGCTCATATGGAAGCTGAAGGTTCCTCAACGTTACAGAATGTTTTTGTGGTTTTGTGCTCATGGTCGTTTACTAACAAATTTGGCACGAGCTCAACAGGGAATCCACACGAATGAGATGTGCCCTTTTTGTCATGACAAGACTGAATCAATTATGTATGTACTTCGAGATTGTGCGATGGTTAAAGAGATATGGAGTGAGACATTACCTAGTTCATGGCATTGGCATTTCTTTGGCTCAACTGATAGAAACACTTGGTTAACATGGTGTTTACACTGTCGTGATCATGTGAATGGCTACGAGTTTCGACTTTGGTTTACGATTCTATGTAGACACATTTGGTTGGCAAGGAATGACCATATCTTCAACAATAAACAATAGAGTAAACAGGAGTTACTGGCACGTACTGGTTCGGTGTTGTCTTGGGGTATGTCTACCCACTTGCAACCGAAGTCTCACATCGCAACAAGTATGGGTTGGTGCCCTCCCCCTGCTGGGATGGTTAAAATTAATACAGATGGATCCAGGAATGAAGCGACGGGATTCTGTACTTGTGGTGGGGTGATAAGGGATGAAAAAAGCGGATTTATTCAAGGGTTTATGTTTAGGATTGGAAGCGGGTCAGTTCTCATAGCAGAGGCATGGGGAATTTTGTAGGGTATGAAATTAGCTTGGGAAGGAGGATTTAGGCGTATTATTATTGAGAGTGACTGTAGCGAAGTACTAGACCTTATTCAAGGAATGGTACCTAATGAACATCATGATGCTACTTTAATCTTGGAAATTAAATCGATGCTGGAACGTGACTGGGATGTGAAGATACTACATTGTTGTAGGGAGGTGAATAGGGTGGCAGATTACTTGGCAAAAAGAGCATGGACTATGATGGTAGATTTTCTTGTGGTAGACAGAGAACCTGATGAAGTTAAACGACTGATCATGGAAGATGTTATGTACCAACACATTTGTACTGAGTTAGTAGAATAGAGCCTGTAGGGCTATGCCTTCTCTTTTTCTATAAAAAAAAAAAGAAGTTTTTTTAGTCTTAATGTCGCATCGGAAGTTACAAAACGTAGTAATATCTCCCCTAGTTTAACAGCTCTAATGATCAACTGTTAGTTAACCTAAATATGCTGAGTAATTTTGCCAATGTGATGCCACTTATTAGTCCACCTGCTACCCCATATTAGCATCTTCATTCTTCCATTTAGAAACACCTCTAGAATCTCACCTCCAAAAGCACCTCCTCCTTTTTCCCTTCATTCATGCCGGAATCTCACACCAGGAACGCCGTCGCCATCGTCCGTCGCTAACCCCTCCTCCACACAAAAATCTTGAACTTCAAAGCCCATCACTACCTTGTTCTCTCATCCCCCCATCTTTGTCTCTTACCCTCTCTCTCCTTATTTACTCCTTGCTCTATGAACCCCATTCTTCCTCTTTTAAAAAAAACAGGGTAATAGAACTCGGGGCAGTCCAGACAGAAAACAGGCCAACCAGCAAGTAGACTAGTCCGGAATTTTAAAAAAAATCAATTTTTTTTATTTTTTCTTTAGAATTTCATATTAATAAGCCTAAAATATTCAATTTCTCACCGATTTGATTCCGAGTTAGCTTCGATTTGACTTCGATCTAACCCACTGACTCTTAACCCAATACCCTGACCGGTTCAATGAACCATCCGAATTTAATTACCTTAAAAAAAACCCATACCCAGAAGTCGCTGAACAAGGTCAAAATCTAGAACCAAAGCAGTGTACAGAATTGTACAATGAATAATAATTGTGGGATCCAAGTGACTTGACTTCTAAATCCCATTTTGCAAGTGATATATCTGAACAACCAAATATCAAAAGCGTACATAGTCAATCACAATCTTCAGCTTAAAGCAATCAAAATAGGGAAAGTAAGCCCCATGTGGCATATATCCAATAAAAGGATTACCAAAAATATGGTTCAAATCAAACCCATAGAAAAATCAAATTATGACCCAATATTTTCCCAGATTTGATTTTTGGCGTGGGTTCTGGAGGGCGAAGGGAGAGAGGATGGACCAGCTTCCTTATTTCCTTGGCTCGTGGGATCCGATTTTTGGCGTGGGTTTAAGTTGAGGCCGGAACTGGCTTTAACCGGCGACGGCAGTGAGGGTTAACCTCAATAGCTGTGAGTGGGGGCGAATGAAAGGAACTTATTTTCTTCAGAAAGATTGAACGAGGAGAGAGAATTTTGTTTTTGAGTGCCACGTCAGAGTGCCATGTGATAGTTTAGGTCAGACAAACAGTCAAATTTAACATCGTTAACATTGGGCAACAACGCTTCATTTTGGATTTTCAGGATAATATTGAGAGCAAAAAATCTCTCAGACAGCGATGTTACTCATTCGTGAACATTTTTTTGATGAATTTACACCTTAATTTTTTCTACAAAATCTATTCATATATATTTTATTTTGTAGATAATATACTCCCTCCATTCATATATAAGAACCTTTCAATCGATTTGTGAGATTTTAAAAAATAGTTAAAGGTAATTAAATATAATAATTATGTAGAAAATTTAATTTTTTTTTCCAAAAATGCCCCTTTTATGAATGGGTGAGAGTAATAATGAGAAAAATATGAAAGATAATTAAATATAATAAATATGTAGAAAATTTAATTTTTTTTTCCAAAAATGCCCCTTTTATGAATGGGTGAGAGTAATAATGAGAAAAATATGAAAGAGAATGTATGTAGTATAATAATTAATTAATAGTAAAATAAAAAATATATATTTATTATTGAAACAAACTTAAAAGAATATTATATTAAAAAAGGTTATAAGTAGGGGTGGGAATAGGCCAGGCCAAGCCTGGTTTGCATTAGAATGGCCTGATCCTGGCCTATAGCCTGTAAGAGGTCATTTTTTGCGCCTAAGCCTAGCCTGTGGAAAGGCCTAGCCTGGCCTGTTCAGAGGCCTATAATTTTAAAACATTTTACACATTACAGGCCATAGGCCTCACAATAGCTCTCTTGAGAAACAATCCGAAAACAAGACAAAAACAGGTCCAATTACACCAATAATCCAATATACATTATAAAATATGAAATCAAATAAAAAATCTCTGGACCTTCTCATTTTCACATCAAATCTTCAATGTAATTTGTTCTTCTCCTTTAAAGATCTTAAAAAAAATAATCAAATGTATAGTATTAGAATATGAGCTAGATGACATTGTTTCACTCTCAAACGGAGATGAAATAAATAAATCAACAAGAGTTTAAACTATACATCTTGAAAAAAATTTAAATGATAATATCCACAAAGAGAAATAAATAAATCTAATTTGAATGGCTATGTATATCCAATAGTGATCGAGTTTAAAGCAAGCCAAAGAATAAACTGTGTGAACTGAGTTTAAAAGATAAATGTTTCAAACCAATAGATCAATTACACATGAATTCAAAGCATCAACTGAGAAGGGATGAGGCTTCAGCGTCGGATTCAGCGTCGGAGAAGGGATTAGCACTGAGAAGGGATGAGGCTATGACTGTTAGAAGAAACTAAGAAGGCGTCGGACAGATTTCATAGACTATGAACTGAGAAGGAGAACTGAGAAGCTGTGACTATGAACTGTGAGCTGTGACTGTTAGCAGAAACGTGAGTCAAATGATGATGACGGGGAGTAGCAGGCTGTCTCCCATCGGTGTGAACTGTGAGACAGATGATGATGATATGTAGCTCAGCTGTGTGTGAGCCTGTGAAGACTGAAGACGTGGGTGAGAAATGAGAAGGGGAGTAGCACTGTAAGCTTCCGTCGGGTGTCGGTGTCTAAAACTCTGAGTTCCAAAAAGCTGTGTGAGCCTGTGGCTGTGAAGATTGAAGACGTAGGTGAGAAGCTGAGAACTAAGAAAGGGAGTACTGTGAAGACAGAAGACGTAGCTCTGTTTCTTTCAATATGTTTTTCTTGAACAAAATGTATCAAAAAAAAAGGTTGGACAAAAGCTGAGTGTTTTTTTTAGTGCATGTCCCTGTGAGCTTTTGTGCTTTTCGGTGGGTGACAACTTGTGATGTGAGCTTTAGACTTAATGCTTGTGAGCTGGGAGAGGCATGATTGACTGAATAGAGTGAAGATTGAAAGAAATAGATCTGTCGGTGTGGGAAAAAAAAGAACGTTGGTGTATTTTGTTCAATTACAATTTTATCCTTAATTTTTTTTAATTTTAACAGGTCGGCCTGATAGACCTAAAAGGCCTACTTACAGGCCTTGACCTGGCCTGATAAATAAATCAGGTTTTAGAATAGGCCTTGGCCTGGCCTGTTAGCCTGACAGGCCAGGCTTGGACAGGCCGGGAACAGGCTAGGCGACAGGCCCCTGACAGGCCGCCTGGCCTATTCCCACCCCTAGTTATAACTTATAAGCATAGAGGGAGTAATATCTTAAACGCAAGGGTTGTTAACTGTATTTGCCGAGAAAAAGGGGGGTCATTAACTGTGATTTCTCCAAAAGACCAAGAGAAGAAGAAGGCAAATGTGGAAGATACTTCAGAAACGGGGTCTTAAATTGAAATTTTAGCCAAACTTCAGAAGTATGAGATGGAAGCTAAATTCTCACAAGGGTCGCCCAAAACTTAGTCGCAAAGGTCTCAACTGCGCTCTAACATAATTCTCAAACTAGTAGTGATGGAAATAGGTCATGCCCCTAACAGAGGCCTACGGCCTAACCTACATAAAGATTTACCTAACCTATTTAGTAAATAGGTCAGGCTCAGACTCAGACATATTGTTAGGCCTATTTAGATAAAGTCTAGCCTACGAGCCTACAGGCTTGGCCTATTTAACTTTTTTTTTTTAAATTTATACTATTATATAAAGTATATATAATATCATCTAAATAATTTTATAAATTATTTATAAATTTACTAACTTAATCTTAATTTTAAGTTTCATATTTCATCGTCATTACACTCAACCCTGCTTTCTCATAAATAATTCACCCTTATCTCTCTTCTCTTCGATCGCTCGAAATAGCAACACTAACTCACTTTCTCTCCCCTAATTTGCGCCCTCTACTAATGTACAATGATTGTTATGAGTTTATTTTAGTGTCAAATGAAATATTATAATCTTAATAAGAGGAGTTTGTCTCAATTTACATGGGAAGAATAAAACAGGTAAAAATTTAGTTTTACATGTTATTTGTTATTTTTAGTCAATTTTAAAAAATATATCTCATTAGTCAACAGACGATTAGTTTTTTTTATTTTTATTTGCTTAGATACATGTTGTCACTAGACATTATTTTCTTTTCCTTTCTAAATCTTGATATTACTACAAGAATAGATGTTAGGCTTTTAAAACATAATATGGAATTGCATATAAGCATGAATGGTTATATATGAATTTGGAGGCGTAAGTTTTAAAGGCTATTTAAAGCCCTATATGAGTTATGAGTTAGAACCAAATAAAAACATTATGCGTCTGTTTTTAAGTTGCAAGTGTAACAATAAAAACAAAAAAGGGCTTATTGAATATTAATTTCCATGTTGAAGATATCAAAATTTGTAACTTGTAGCGGTGAATGGTAAGGTTGTTAAACTTATGAGACTAAACAAACTTATAATATGCACATGAATTCAGATGATGAACTTGAATCATAAATTCATAATAGTTTACTTTTATTAATAAATAATTATTAAAAATATATGATTAAGTAATTAGTATGTAAAAATGACATAATTTAATTTAAATATATTTCAAATCCATATAATTGAAATTAAATTTATCAAAAATCATAGTCATATTCAACAAAAAAATTCTATGAAGTTCTCATATAAAGTAAATGAATATAATCAAATCCAAAAGATTTATATGAATTTAAGAATGAGCTTATATGATTTTGTAAATAAGAAACGCAAAAACAGAAAACTCAATTAATAAACTCACAAGTTTAATCAACCTTACCACTATCATGAGTTTAAAAGCATGTTAATATGATTTCATCATGTTAAAATGTAAAAATTATAAGCTTGGTGAGTCAATTCATAAATTTAACAACAATGATAAATAGCAATAAATTAAACCACTTCGCAAGATGATCAAATAATATTTTGTTTGACACTTTAGATCCTCTGTTCCAGTTTGGTTCTCACTGTTTGAAATAACAGGATCACACCTTGATTTTGTATTTGAATAACGTATCATTTATTAAATATATAGCGAACATATGTATAAAATATATATATATATAGAGCGAACATTAAATAACAAAGTTGGTTGGATCCAGAGCGAGCAGTATGTTTCTAACATTAAATAATATGAGTGTTGTAATATGTCAGGTGTTCGTTTAACGAAGTTGGCTTGATTTCGTATTAGAATAATCTGTCGAGTGTAAGTTTAACAATTAAAACGAAAAGGCATATGAGCGTTATAACCTGCAAGATTTACAAGCTAATGTTGGCATATTAGATTTTAATTTCAATGTTTAAGATATCAAAATTTGGAACTGGCAACGGTTAAGAGGATCTAATAACATTTTGTCGACACTTGAGATGCTCACCTAGGTTATATATGTATTTAATCGAGTCATGCCTTGAGTTAGGTTATATATGTATTTAATCGATGCCTCAGTTATTAAATATATAATGAACATTACATTACAAAGATTGCTTAAATATGCAGAGCGATTCAAATATGCTTTGGTGGTTGCTGTTGCTGCCCATAATGCCTTTCCCTTCAACTAAACTACACTCGTAATGAATTATTAAGGCAAAATGACCAAACAAATGAAAAGGAAAAAAATAATAATTAATGAAGAAGAAGAAAAAGGAAAGGAAGAAAGAGCCACGCGTTCTCGGTCAACTGAGATATGATGACAATGGCTGATGGATCACTTTTAGGAAGGAGAGAAAAGAGGATTGTATTGGGGGAAATCTCACTCAGGTCCCGAAGATCAGAAACAATATCAAAAAAGTTTCATTATAAATTCTCCTATCAAAAATATCCCTAAGCATTTCAGTGATATAGATTTTAAATGTGAACTTACTTTATTAACAAGTGTATGTGACTATATTGATAAATAAAAGAGCGGTCATTGACAAGCTTATATATATATATATTAACTAAAGCAGCCCTCGTTGACAAGTATACATGACTATATTGACAAGTTATAGAGTGATCATTGACAAGTCCATCTATATTAACTCACTATATTAACAAGTTATAGAGTGGCCAGTGACAAATTCATCTATGTTAACTAAAATATTTTTCATTAACAAATATATGTGACTATATTGATAAGCTCATTTATGTCAATAAGATAACTAGAGACTTTTTTTTATAGAAAAATCTACAATAGGATTATATATATATATATATATTCTGATCCTTATTAGAACCTAGGTGAGATTTTCCCTTGTACTGGGGCTCTATCTATCATTTAATCTAAATTACACACACACAAACACACGGATTTGACCAAACTCAAATCACACCCGCCAATCAGATGGATGTATTTGGGCTTATTTGGTCTAATGAAATTGGGGGTGGTGGAAATGGAATTAGATCTCAATTCCATCAAGAGGTTTGTTTGGTATGATGGAATTGGATCTTAATTCCAATTCCATGTGGAAGCAAATGGACCAATTCCACTAAAATGGCTGCCATGTCTAAACCTCATATTTGTAATTCCATGTCCTTCACACCCATTTTTACCCTTGCCTCTGCCCCTCGATCTTCATCCCACCATGTACCTCCTTCTTCACTTCACTGCGGACAACTGCGCATGCCACTGCTAGCGACCTTCCCTTCCACCAGTGATGACAACAAAGGTGGTCTCCTCCAACAACTTCCTACTTCTGCGACGGCAACGGCGAGGAAGTCACAGGCTTCAATTGGCCACGACGGAGGAGGCGACCTCTAACAAATCCAGTTTCAGATCTGGCCTTGCTCTTTCACGATTAGCAAGACGTCGGCGATCTTCGACTTTTCCAACTTCGTTGACGTCAAAGCTCGCAAGTTCGACAGCCTGAAATTCATCTTCTTCCCCATTTTTAGATCTGAAAGAATATCAAACAACAGATTTCTATATTCATGTCTAGAAAAAAAAATCACAAATCAACAAATAGAAAAGAAAAGATGAAGAACCACGGTGGTTTATGATTTGTTTCAGGTCACCACCGATGGATATTTTTAATCATGGACATTTGAGAAGAACCATGGTGGTTCTCGCTGATAATGCACAAGGCTAAAACGGAGATGATATTTTCTTTTTTAAATTTTGAAGGGCACTTTAGTACCTACATATTTTAAAGGGTTAATATAACTTTTGGTCCCTGAAGTTTGATCCAATTTTGGTTTTGGTCCCTCAAGTTTGAAATCTGTGGTTTTAGTCCCTGAAGTTTCACCCAATTTTGGTTTTGGTCCCTGAAGTTTGAAATCGGTGGTTTTGGTCCCTGAAGTTTCACCCAATTTTGGTTTTGGTCCCTCAAGTTTGAAAAGGACTTGGTTTTTTTTCTGGGTCGGGTCGGGTTTTTTAATTGGGTCGCCAAGTCCTTTTCAAACTTGAGGGACCAAAACCAAAATCGGGTGAAACTTTAGGGACCAAAACCACCGATTTCAAACTTCAGGGACCAAAACCAAAATAGGGTGAAACTTCAGGGACCAAAACCACATATTTCAAACTTGAGGGACCAAAACCAAAATTAGATCAAATTTCAGGGACCAAAAGTTATATTAACCCTATTTTAAATATACATTGTTAGTCAACAGAAGTGTCTGTCGACATACATATTCACACACACATATTCACACATGAATTGATGAATTTGTACAGTATGTTAGATAGGTTTCATATTAGGTTGAGTGTATATAAATATGTAATCTTGCATTTCATAAATATCAATTCGAGTTTCAGATCCTTACATGGTACCAGAGCCATTGTAACTTCAGATATCACTTCTGTTCTTTTTTCTCCTGCGACGAACTCCATTTTTTCCGGCCAAAAGAGTATCTGTTCCAGATTCAGATTTGTCTTCGCCAGAACCTCCACTGCACACATGCGCCAGATCACTGCGTTCCCTGTCTCCAGATCGGCCGGCCACCAAAATTTGAGCCCATTCCGACGGTGCGTGTGTCCTCACGCGCCGCCTAAAGTTCCGCTGCTAGATACACGCGCCGGCGTGTGACGCTTCCTCCGGTGGCCGTTTGCGACGCCGTTTGCGGCGTTCTGGTCGTCTCTTCCACCTCTACCTCCCTCTGAAGTTTCGTGGTCATCCGAAACGTTTGAAATTTTGAGCTATTGTTCTTCACCTTCGTTTCCACATCCGTAAGTTCCATTTGTTACTACGTTCAACATTTTTGAGTGAGGGTCTTAAGTTTCTGCGGGACCCTTATCTTGTTTGGAGTGGTTTGTCTCTTTACATGGGCATTTGTTGAATATCTGTGGGTCCCGTTGATTACAACTTGATTAAAAGTTGATATTGTGGATCTGTCTTCTTGTTTGTTTGTGACTCTTGCTATTTTTTTTTGAGAAGGTTGTTCGGTGATTGTTAAAAATAGCTGATTCTAAAAACTCTGATATGTTACCTATATCTGCTAAAATTACTGCTTCACAGTTGAATTGGACAAATTACAGTGATTGGAACAAAACTGTTAGAGTTTATATTCTGGGAATTGAGATGGAAACCCATTTAATTAAGGATCCTCCCTCTAGTGATGAAACTAAACTTTCATCTTGGAAAAGAGCAGATGCTCGTCTTTTGTTTCAAATTCGAAATTCTATTGAACCAAGGATCTTGTCTTCAGTTAGTCACTGCAATTCTGTTAAAGAAATTATGCAGTACCTTGAATTTATGTTTTCTGGCAAAGGAAATATCACTCGGATTCATGAGATCTGTAAAGGCTTTTATCGCTCTCAACAACAGGGACGTCCCTTAAAGGACTTCTTTCTCGACTTCAAGCGATTGTATGAAGAAATGAAAGTACTTATGTCTCCACAGGCAGATCTTTCAACTCGTGTTAAGAATCTTGAACTTTAGGCGATTATCAGCTTTCTTGAAGCTCTTGACCCTTCATATGAAACGATTCGTTCCCAGATTTTGTCTAGTCAAGAGCTTCCTTCTCTTGAAGATGTTTTCTCCCGAGTTCTTCGTGCTGATAGCTTGATTCACTCGTCTGTAGATCCAACTGCAGGTGCTCTAGTTGGACGTGGTCCCTTTGAGAACAAGAATTATGGGTACAGACAAAATAACAATTCTGGCAGTATTATCTACAATTATTGCAAGGAACCTGGACACATTAAGAAATATTGTCGGAAATTACAAAATAAACAGCAGCGTGATCAACAGCGCGGACTTGCTCATATTGCCCAGACTTCTGGACCTCTTGATGGAGGATCTGGATCTACCTCTGCAGGAGCTCTAGCAACAGGTACTTTGTCCTCTGGTCTTACTACTGCTTCCACAAAATGGATCATTGATTCTGGTGCCACCGATCACATGACAGGTAATCATCACTTATTCTCTTCATATGCCCCCTATACCAACCCCTCATCCATATTTATTGCCAATGGTTCTCCCGTACGTGTTACTGGTTTAGGAACTGTTCAACCGACTGCCTCCATCTCATTATCCTCTGTTCTTAACGTTCTAGATCTCACCTTCAACCTTTTATCTCCCAGTAAACTCACTCGTAAGTTAAACTGTTTTATCTCATTCTTCCCTGATCATTGTTTAATTCAGGATCTGTCGATGAAGCAGATTATTGGTAGAGGCTATGAATCTGGTGGACATTACATCCTTGATGATCAGGTTCCACGTTCTGTTGCTTGTTCTGGTGGGTCGTCTCTGTTTGAAGTTCATTGTCGTTTAGGTCATATGTCGCTTTCGTCTCTCCGAAAAATGTATCCTCAATACTCTTCTGTGTCTACCTTAGAATGTGAGTCCTGTCAGTTTGCAAAACATCATCGTATTCATTTAGCACCTCGCGTCAATAAACGGGCAGCGTCCCCCTTTGAGTTAGTACATTCCGATGTTTGGGGTCCTTGTTCAGTTATGTCTCAGACTGGTTATCATTATTTTGTCACTTTTGTTGATGATTTTTCCCGCACCACCTGGCTTTACTTAATGAAACAGCGTTCTGAATTGTTTACTCATTTTCGTAACTTTTGTGCTGAAATTCAAACCCAGTTTAATACACCTGTGAAAATCTTACGAAGTGATAATGCAAAAGAATATTTTTCCGCCCAATTCACGGATTACATGCAAACTCATGGTATTCTTCACCAATCCTCTTGTGCTTATAACCCTGCTCAAAATGGTGTTGCTGAAAGAAAGAACCGACATCTCTTAGAGACTGCTCGAGCTCTCATGTTTCATTCCTCAATCCCTAAATGTTTTTGGGCTGATGCTGTCTCTACTGCTTGTTTTCTCATCAATCGTATGCCTTCAACTGTTCTTGGTGGGGATATTCCATATTCTGTTCTGTTTCCCGCATCTAAGTTGTTTCCTATTGATCCTAAAATCTTTGGCTGTGTTTGTTTTGTTCGGGATGTCCATCCTAGTGTTAGCAAACTTGATCCCAAGTCCCTAAGATGTGTTTTTCTTGGTTATTCTAGAATTCAGAAAGGTTATCGGTGTTACTCTCCGGATCTCCGTTGTTACCTTATATCTACCGATGTTATGTTTCATAAGTCATCTTCTTTCTTCAAGACTGTGTCCGTCTCTGAGTCTCCCTCTGTCATGGATAATTAGATGATATCCTAGTTTATCCTGTTCTTCTCTCACCAGTATCGGCTACTGTTCCGGAACCTGACATCGTCAACGATGCTGATGGTACTAATGATTCACCTACGCCACCTCCTGCTTCGCCACTTGATCCTGTTGATGTCTCCCTCGTTCCTGCCTCTGTTTCTGCCAATCCTCCTCTTGATGTTACTGAACCACTTGTTCCTGCTTCTATTGATACTACTTATGATGACCAACCAATTGCACTTCGTAAAGGTACACGTTCACATTGTCTTCCCAAACGATATGCTGACTGTGTCTATCCTATATCATCTTTTGTCTCTTATCAGTTTTTATCACCTGTTTCATCTTCTCTTGTGGCTACTCTTGATTCCTTTTCCACACCTACTAACCTTCAACAAGCTCTAGCTCACCCTGGTTGGCGTGCCGCAATGGAAGAAGAACTCTTGGCATTAGAAACAGCTGGTACATGGACTCTTGTCGATCTCCCTCCTGGAAAGAAAGCCATTGGATGTAAATGGGTCTTTGTTGTTAAGACTAAGGTAGATGGTTCCTTGGAACAACTCAAAGCTCGCCTTGTTGCCAAAGGATATGCGCAAACTTACGGTCTTGATTACTCCGAGACTTTCTCTCCTGTAGCCAAACTAACTTCAGTTCGTCTTCTTGTTTCTTTGGCGGCTACATATCATTGGGAACTGCATCAATTGGATGTTAAAAATGCTTTTTTAAATGGTGATCTTGTGGAAGAAGTTTATATTGAGCAACCACCTGGGTTCGTTGCTCAGGGGGAGAATAGGAAAGTGTGCTACCTCCGGAAGTCACTGTATGGTCTAAAGCAAAGTCCTCGAGCCTGGTTTGATAAATTCTGTACTGTGGTCAAGAAATTTGGGTTACATCAAAGCAAGTGTGATCACTCTGTGTTCTACCAACAGTCTGATACAGGCATGATTCTTTTTGTAGTATATGTTGATGATATTGTGATTACAGGAAATAATTGTTCTGGAATCTCAGAACTTAAAATCTTTCTGAACTCTCACTTCCAGACAAAAGATTTGGGATCATTAAAGTACTTCCTTGGTATTGAGGTTTTGAGCAGTAAGAAAGGTATTCTTTTGACTCAAAGAAAGTATGTTCTCGATCTCTTAAAGGAGACTGGAAAACTTGGAGCAGCACCAAGCAGCATCCCCATGATTCCAAATCCTTTTCTAGATCTTGATGCTAGTATGTTTGATAAGCTTCCTGATGATTTGAAGAAGAAGATTGATCCAGAGAAATTAAAGCCGTTTCCATTTCCTGAGAAATATAGAAGACTTATTGGGAAACTGAATTATCTAACAGTAACTCGTCCTGATATAACCTTTTCAGTTAGTAGGCTCAGCCAATTCATGGCATCACCAACAGTGGCACAATGGGAAGCTTTAGAACATATCTTGCATTATTTGAAAGGCTCTCCAGGTCTTGGTATTCCCTATACAGATTATGGGCACACTAAAGTTGAGTGTTTTTGTGATGCGGATCATGCAGGATCAAAGGCCACAAGACGATCTACTACAGGTTATTGTGTGTTTGTTGGTGGAAATTTGATATCTTGGAGAAGTAAGAAGCAAGGAGTTGTGTTGAAGTCAAGTGCCGAAGCGGAATACAGAGCCATGTCACAATCAGTACAAGAAATTGTGTGGGTACTTCAGCTTTTGAAAGAAATTAGCATCGTCACAACATTACCTGCAAAAGTATGGTGCGACAATAAAGCAGCACTTCATATAGCATCAAACTCTGTGTTTCATGAAAGAACAAAACATATTGAGATTGATTGTCATTTTATTCGTGATAAGATTAAAGAAAATATTGTGTCTACAGGGCACATACGTTCTGACGATCAACTGGCACATCTTCTAACAAAAGCATTAAATGGAACACGGGTTAAATATCTTTGTAACAAGTTGGGCATGATTAATATATATGCTCCAACTTGAGGGGGAGTGTTAGTCAACAGAAGTGTCTGTCGACATACATATTTACACACACATATTCACACATGAATTGATGAATTTGTACAGTATGTTAGATAGGTTTCATATTAGGTTGAGTGTATATAAATATGTAATCTTGCATTTCATAAATATCAATTAGAGTTTCAGATCCTTACATACATTATAATTAAAAACTAAATTAGATTTCCATACCCCTACCAAAAATCTTTTTAAAACTCATATCCATCTTCATATCCATATCCATTTTCATATCTATCAAAATTAATTACAGTATATCATACGGGCCCTTAAAGTACAGGTTCAAACAAAATAAAAGCATTAATCAAGCATGCACCAACCAACTGATGATAAGATGGAACACTATTATAGTACCAGGTGGCCTTTTTCATGCTCTCCTTGTGAAGCAATCTGCCACCCTATTCGCTTCCCGACAACAATGTAGCATCTACACTTCCCACTCACGTTCTAGCATCGATTGAATTTCCAAAATTATCATAGCATCAGGATGTACATCAGAGACCGCTCCTTGTATAAAATTATTCGAGAAAAGTACAAGACAGGTAGTGATGTGGTGCCGAAAGTGGAAAAAAGACGGAATGAATCGAGCACATGGAAGGGAATTAGTTGATTAAGACCGCTCCACATCAAGAACATGATATGTGGTCATTAAAATTATTTTTCAGCCATTTAAATATTTGCTAGCTTTTGATTAACAATTCGCTGGCAATGGTTTTCTCAACTTGTATTTATACCATAAAAAAGCTTCATTGAATTCATTTTATTGATCAAATCAGGATTAATTAAGGTACAAATCTACCCATAAAGCATTTTGTTGTGTGACCTGATACTATAAATTTAGTTGATTAATTTGGTTTGATTATCTACACAATTAACATTTTCCAATTAATTTAATTATCAGCAATATACTAGAAGGATAGGATAATAATAAAAAATTAATTATTTGATAGCAATCGACCTACCACATTTATAAGCATACAATAGTGTCATAAACTAACTAAGCAAAAAGGGCTACGAACACTCGAATTAGTTCAAATCTTGAAATTTAATTAAAGTTAGTTGAAAATTACATCAATCTGGAACTTAACGTTATACAAGCCTGAACTCTTATCTACGCATCATGCCTAGTGTTTAACTTTAAATTAATATTTGTACTTGGCTTGATCTCTAGTGTTGACAAGTATATATCGCTATCGTACGTAAAATATACGTAATTGGTTCTTCATTAATTTTAAACAACCGCCCACTTAAACCAAAATATACTCTCTTCACGTACGAGGGTGCAATTAAATGATTGTTTGCTTTTGATTTTTCAATATGAAACACGCCGGAGGGCCCCACACGTGGGAATGGGAGGACCAGAGAGAAAGCCTAGGGTCTGCTTGGTTTGAGGGGAGGGGGAGGAGAGGGAGGTCGCTCCCCTCCCCTTGTTTGGTACTGCAGATTTTTTAGGAGGGGAGAGAAAATTTCCCCTCCTTCCCCTCATAATCCTACCCCTTTAAATTGGGGGTCTAGAGGGGAGAGGTAATATTTTCACTTAATGTAATTTTTTTGTCTCTGAAATTTTTTGGTATTCCCACACTGTCCTTTTTCACATCACTTAGTCACGATACTGCTTCTCCTTCGCTCCAGATCACCGACAATGTGTGTTGCTGGAAGCTTCTCCAGATCTGCCCCTCTCCAACTCCATAAACACTCATCTCTGATCATGGTAGTGGCACAACACCATCTAATTTGCAAAAGGAAAAGAACCAAAGGATGGGCTACAATGAAGACTAAACCCACCGATTAGAGTTTCCCTCACCTCCATAACACTCATCGTAAACAATGGCAGTAGTACAATTATAATTTTATATGTTAAATATAATTTATAATTATATTTTATTAAATTTTCTACAAGTTTTACAAAAACAGCTTAAATAAAATAAGGGTAAATTTGTCCATATAAAAATATTTTCCCTTACCTCCCTTTATAAACTAAACAAAGTAATTAACATTAATTAATCCAAACAAGGTAATATTAAAATCCACCCCTCCCCTCCCTTCCATTCTAATTAATCCAAACAAGGTAATATTAAAATCCACCCCTCCCCTCCCCTCCTTAGAACCAAACATAGCCTTAGTCTCCTATTCACATGAGAATATAACCCAAAATGTCCCTTTTCACTTCAACCACGCCACTAACTGCTTCACGCACTTCATATTGGAAAATTCATTCATAATGTACCACCTACTCCTACATTGTTACTAAATTATATTTTTCTTTAATTCTTATCTACACACATTATATATATATATATATATCATGTAAAGACTTCATTGAGGCAATTCTACTAAAACTACCACAATGGCAAGCTTCACTTCACAGATTTCGTTTGTTTTGTTGTTTCTGCTATTTGCAACAACATTCAACAGAAGCGTGTTGTTTGCTTCAAACAAGGTGATTCGTTACAATGAAAATGATTAAAGACTGCTTTTAGACTTCAAACAAGGAGTGGTTGACCCAAACAACCAACTATCTTCATGGACTGTTGAATAAGATTGCTGCTTATGGGAGGGAGTTCACTGCAACAACTTCCCAGGAAGAGTTATAGAGCTTTCTCTTTCCAATCATACATTAGAAGGTGAGGTTAATGTATGTGTGCTTCAACTTGAATTTTCCAATCTTGAATTTGTCTCCAAACCATTTCACTGAAAAAGATTCCCAAAGAAATTAGAGACAAGTCAAAGTTGGAATCTCTTGATGTCAGGAGAAATTCCTTCAAGCATCTCTAATTTATCTTTTCTTAATCATTTGAACCTCTCATACAACATTTTCTTTGGGAAAATTCCATTGGGAACACAAATTCAAAGTTTTGATTGGTGGAGTTTTATCGACAATCATGAACTTTGTGGAGATCCACAAAAGAAACTCAAGACGACTAAAAGCTAGTTGAAGGAAATGAAAAAGACAACTTTATAAAGTCATTATATCTTGGTATGGGAGTTGGATTTGCAACAGGTTTTTGGGGAGTTTGTGGTTCCCTCTTCCTCATTAGAACATGGAGACACAAATTTTTTTGATAGTTTGATCACTTGGCAGATCAACTTTATGTTCCCTTGGTCCTCTGTTTCAAAAGCCTCAGTTAAATATCAATAACAAATTTCCCTTGAGGTAATAAATCAGCTGGCTTAATTTGTCAAGTGTTCTTATTATTTAAATAGGGTTTTATTTTCCTTTTCTTTTTATCTTCTTCTATTTGCTATAAAAAAATATGTTCTTAGCTGATTATGTTTTATCTTGTTTATTTTTCAATATGGTTTGTCTACTGGGGATGCAAGTGAAATGGCTATCACTATATTGATCGTTCCCCGGCCTCATTCGAATATTGAGTACTGCTTCAAGGAATAAGGAGTTTGCTGCTGTTCCTCACAGTCAAGGACTTTAATGTTACCTATTGAATGTCCTTTTGTTATCTTAAATCTAGTGAGTTATGAGTAATAGAACATTTTGTAATAAGAGTAATTAGTGTGTAAGTGTGCCTCTTGTCGTCAAGAAACCTTTGATGAATAGTCTTCCGTGTGATATATAATTATATTGTACTTTTAAACTTTAATTCTGAGTTTTGAGTTAGAAACAAATAAAAACATTTGCTTGTTGTAATCTGTATGATTTACAATCACATGTTGCAATAGTGGATATTAATTTTGATGTTTAATGAAGATATCAAAATTTGGAACTTGCAACAGTTAAGATGATCTAATAACATTTTGTTGACACTTGCGACGCTCTGTTTCATCCTGTTTTGTACTGTTTGAAAAAACAGAGTTATGCATTGGCTTCGGTAATGTATTCAGATGATGTCTCAGTTATTAAATGTATAATGGGCATTACATAACAAAGTGGAGAGCAATGCAAATATGCTTTGGTGGCTGCTGTTGCTGCCTATAATGCCTTCCCTTCGACTAAACTACACTCAGAATGAATTATTGAGTCACAGGGACTTGCTTGTTTAAATATTCTTTATAATCTTACAAAAAACAAGTTACTGTGACTCCCATGCATTTAAAATTTTAACAGATATAATTGAAAATGAAGATTGGTGAGATGGGCAAGAAAGAAGATAAGAAGCTCCTCCGTGTGGTTTCATCCATTAATGAGCACATATATATTATGATTGTTTGTGATTTGGGATGAAGACTTTATAACGCGCCAGAAAGTTCATACTCGTATTACCTTTTTGAAATGTTTAAATAAGTTTGGCTCTGGAAATTGGAAATGAGGACAATGATGGAATCTAGTTTGTCGTTTCCATTGATGATCTGACAAAAATTTAGGAAGATGACTTTTCAAACGCAAGCATTATGTATCTTTTTTGCTCAAAAATTTTGGTCTTGTTAGTAAAGATAATGTTTGAAAAGATTGGAGGACTTGGCCATAAGGAACATGATGTGTTTGGTTTATGTAACTCCGTAGAAAATGATATTTAACAAAATTGGCAAAAATCACTTTAACCAAAAGGGAATGGCAAGTTTGGTGGGTTCCATTATTAAGTAGAAAGACTGAAGTTGGGTATAGTTTGGGACGAAGACTTCCCATGAGTAGAGCTGGGAATGGACCAGCCCGTTTAGGCTCAAGTCCGTCATAGGCAGGGCTTATAATTTAAAGTCTTGAGAAGGAGGCGGACCTAAAAAAGTTGGCCTTTTGTAGCCCTATAGGACCGACCCTTTTAGACCCATTTAACTTTTTGTTTTTAAATGGGCATAGGGCAATGGGCAATAAGTACTGGTCAAGGGGTAGAGTTAATCTAACCTAACTCTCAGATCAGAGACGCTCTCACACTAACTTAAATCTCATTTGAAGCTTCTCTTCTTTGATTTTCTTTTTCTTTTTTTGTATGTGTACGCCAAAATCTGAATCAGGTGTTCTATTATTACTAGCATTTGAAGCTTGTAGACTTGTTTAATTGGTTGTGAACATTAATTATGATTTAGTCTTAAGTCTTAGTGTTTGTGTTTTATTAAACTTAGATAATATTTATGTTTTAAATTAGTTTTGATGATATTTATATTTTAAATTAGGTATTTTAGTCTTTAAGAGAATAAGAAAAAAAAAATCATGATAAAAAAGAAAAAAGAAAAAAAGTTAAACGGGGCCCGCGGACTTTATGTAAATGAACCGGGCCATAAGATTTATGTATTTTTTTGAACTTTGGTCTAAACAAGTTGTCTCATTTAGGCTCGAGCCCGTCACCGGCTAGCCCTACCATTTCCCCAGTCTTGCCTATAAGATGGGATAATATGTCTTCAATATGTCACATGCCTTCTTTTCTTCTTTTTTTCTTTTTTCCTTTAATTTTTTTATCACTTTCTCCCAATATATAAGAGTAAAATACAATAACCTCCATTTCATATTGCTAAAATTACACAGACATTCTCTCTATTTTCAAAACACACATAATAGTCTAATTTGCAAGGTACACTGTCAAGTGTATTCGGTAAAAGATTTAAAAATTTTGTTATTTATAATTATATGTTGAAAAATTTACATTTATTAATTTTATTATTATAATCTAATTGGGTACGCTCTCTCATTAAAAGACTTTAAATAATTAAGCATGAATTCAATACTTAAAAGTTGAATGCAAGTGCGAAATTTTTGTCATTTTCTCTTTCAACTGAGTATTCTTTTTTTATCACATAATTACGTCTTCAAAATGGTTCAAATGTGTTTATTTGAAATAATTAAAATTAAAAATTATATGTAAGTACACGGGCACACATTGAGTATTATAACTATTACCAGTGAAGAACAAATAACAAAATTGAGTTAGTCATTTAAGACAATTTGGTTTGTGAAAGATAATACTACCTCAGGTCATAACTATAAGACAAAGTTTACTTTTTTGGAAAAATTAAGGAAGCTAATTAAATTAGCTTAGAATATTTATATTTATATTTTTTCTCCAAACTAATTAGCTTGACTAATAAACTGATATATAATCTAAAAATACATAACAAATGATATGATTAAGTAACTTATTTAGCTTCCTTAATCTCCCCAAAGAAAATCAACTTTATCTTATATTTAGGATCAGAGGGACTAGTGAACATAAATATACTTGATTATTCACACAACTAACATTTCCTAGTTAATTTCGTTATGGGTTAAGGTTCATTTTTATCTTGAAAGTTGTCCAAAAATCTTAATTTTATCTTGAAAGGTTTTTTGGAACAAATGTCCCCTTGAGAGTTTTCAAATTATATCAATTTTGCGTTGGTTGTTATCACTACTACAGATTTGGGTATTTATAATGCCTAATTATTAACCTCATAAAATTCATGTTATTTTGGCACATTTGCCTCGAATTTCTCACATTTTTTTTTGGTGAATTCATACATATTTAGGGATACATACGCATGAGAAATGTGCCTAGTTGATATTTGGTATGAAGAGACAGAATTCTTAGTTTAACTGTGAATGTTTTGTCATATTTCATCAATATTGGCTTTTATAGGCTTTCTTATGTTGATAGGTTATCATTTAAGCCACATGTGGAGCCATTTAAAGCACAAATCAATGACTAAGAAGAAGAAGAGCTTTTGACCTCAACCAAAGCATTTTTTGGCCTTAGCCAAAGACAAGACATAAAGTTTTTGGCCTCAGCCAAGGCATTCTCTTGCCGTAGCCAAAAACAGGACAGAAAGTTTTTGACCGCAGCCAAGGCCTCTCTTGGCTACAGCCAACGACAGTAAATGAAGCTGTGCGTTTGAGGTTAGAACTAATTCTAGCGCTTTAAATACTAAAATTCACAAACAGTAAGGATTGGAAGGAAAATTTGTGCATTTGGGTGATGTGTGTGGCAATGTGGTGCCCAAAGCAAAACTTGTTGTTAGGATGAGAATTTGGTTGTTTCAGTGTGTCTAATAGATTCCTTGTGAAAATTTATGTGAGAACAGATTGTTTTTTGGTTTTTAGGATCATTGGACAATTTGGTATAAAGTTTAGAAAATTCTGTCAGCTGTTGCGTTTTGGCTTCTAATAAGCCTCACTCAACTGCTCTAGGGTGTCACTCTAGTGCAGTATCTACTTTTCTCTTTTCCTTCAAGTTTCAGCTGCACTTTCATGCCAGAAAGTGAAGGTGAACTTTCTCACTTGCGAGTGATATGGGTCATCACTTGAGTGACCCTTGTCTCACTCGAGTGAAGGAGTATTGTGCATTGTGAGGCCGTGTCTCGGGTCGTTATTCACAGGCCATTTTGTAAGAGTGTGTCTCAGCACCCGCAAGTGCTATGCCATCACTCGAGTACTAGAGCTAGTGCTTAAGTGCACTTCCCTCTTTAGGGTTTCTGTTGCTCTCAGGTAGTCACTTTTTGTGCCTCACTTTCTAGTACTCAGGTGAGTATGAGGCTATTACTCGAGTATTAGGTTCAGGACTCGAGTGGTGTGATTACTTTCTATCTCAGTTGTTGCTCTCGATTAAGTACTCGAACGAGTGAGCTGTTCTCACTCGAGCATAAATTCTCTCTTCACTCGAGTGAGGCCTTCTTTACTCGAGTGCATGAGTCAAAAATCGGTTTTATACTGGGATTCTTCTAAATCTCATTCTTTCTATTGACTAACCTTCAGACAAGGCAATCGCTCCAAGGGGAAGGAGACGACTAAGGGTGGATAGGACTCCTTAGAGAGATTTTTATCTTGGTTTTTGGTTATCTATTTTGGATTGGGGATTACTATATATTCTGTGTATATTATTTTTGATACGGTTGTGTACTCATCTAAATGAGAAATTATAAACCCTTAGTACATATATATGGAACCCGGGGGTTGTCGGGATTTTTGTTGTACACTCTAATATGTATGAATATATATGTGATTTAACTGTATAGGGTAATTATATTCGAAACTTGAATTTGAGACCAAGATAAGAGAAAGTGTTGAAAGAATTTGTGAAAACCCTACCATAAGGAAGGGGTTGGAAATTAATTTTAAATTATTCGTGGTCTCTAATCCATTTTAATTACATTTTTTTAATCATAATTATGGTTACAAAGGTAGGGATTACAACCAAGGTCATCTTTTTTGGTCGTCAACCGTCATATTTAGTTGAACTACACCATCCATAAAGCCTTCTATGTGCTTCTCAGTAACAACTGCTCGAGTTGATGAGCAAGCCTTAACATTCGTTTTCGTTCTTCTGCCCTAGCTAGGTCTCATTTCTTTGCATGGTCTATTCTAATCATATGGAGGTTTGAATTCCCTTCTGCATTCTCCATTATTATTCACTTAGTGTTTTATAGCTAGGTTTTGACCTAAGTCGTGCTTATGTTTTTTTCCTTTTGAAAAATCTCCGATCGAAGGCTCCTCTCCAGTTACAAGAAATTGTTAAAGAGTTACAAAGATTTCACTATGTTGAGTGTGTGGCAGATAGCCCCATTAGGTATACGGTTGCTACAGGCTACATGTATAACTTACAGGGGGAGAACAAGATTCACAACTGTCTCTACAGGCTACATGTATAACCTACAAAGGTATAACACGATTTACAACTCGCTTCTTCCTTAAAATCATGTTAGCCTAAAGAGCTAAAGGCCGCCATCAATCCAAGTTAGCTCTTCCAATGTCTGCCACAGAATGCTCGTAGGAGGAACTATGTGTTGTGTGCTTGAACTTATTGTTTGGCCTGACCACCTTATTGTCATACCATCTATGACAAAAAAGTATAATACACACACACACACACATTAGATAGAGTTTCTGCTTTAGCTTTGCTTGTTGGATTTAACTGTATAATAGAACAAAAGCTCACATATCTAGTATAGTCATGCAATTTGGGATGGATCAAGACATTTCTGGCTATGGCTAGGCTCAATCGAACTACCTATCGTAAAGGGCTTAAAGGGCATGTAGCCTCGAGTAAGACTTGATAGAGAAGGAGAGATTATATCTATAGGATGCCATATGCTTTCTAATGAGAAGGAGAAGATGGCATACTATATATCTAACCCCTTATTCTCCATCAAATATTGTTTGAGGCAGTATACCCCTTGAGTCTTTATAGTAGGGAGTTCCATTGAGCCTAGCCACAAAGCCGGAAATATCTTGATCCATAAAAAATTACATGGCTATACTTGATGTGAGAGCTTCTATAATATAGAAATTTTTGTACAATTTCATTCTGCAAGCAAGGGCGAAAGGAAAATCCCCATTAAAAAAAAGTGCCTCAAAAGTTAATGATTATTACATAAGAACTGTTATATATTTATACTGTAATATCTTGAATTTTGAGATTTGAGACTAGAGAATAAGCCTAAATTAAGTGGACTACTAAGCCCCAGTTTATCAGGTATCCCAAATCTATTCTCTAATGTCTCTAATATCTTTGGGGTATTAAGAAAGTAAAATGGTGAACTTTGGAGAATATAATTATGTTTTCGGTGAAATCGCCTATGAGGTAGTGAGCTTGTCATGTGATTTTGAATGATCAAATGATTACCAACAATTATGAAATCTTACAGTATGAAAGCAGACATCCTAAGATTTAATTTGATAGTATATGACTCAATTAGAGCTATATACAAAAAGATATGAATTTTTGAAGTCAGCACAGAAAAACTGTGAAGTTTCTGGAACATCATGCAAAGATTGAAATTCTGGGAGTTTTGTGATTCTAGATAGCAAAATTCTATATTTTTCCTTGACACTAGACTCAATAATGGTTCTATAGGATTTGGAATCACTCCAATTCGATTTTTCTAGAATTAGTTATGATTTTTCAAATTTTGGGCAGAAATATGCCAAAATTTTGTAAAAATCTGAAATTAGGAAAATTAATTAATTAAATTGGGATATCTTATTAAAATCATCATCCTCTTCCTTCAGCCTCAAAACTGGCGTGCTTTAGCCCCAAATAGAGAGAGAAAGCTTGAGAGAGTTTAGTGAGCGAAGGAGAAGAGAACTCACAAGGTAAGCCAATTTCTCCAACGATCTAGCTCCTAACGCGTATAACTCTACTCCTAAGCTTCTCTTTTACATTATGTAAGGTACTTGAAGCACAAATCTTGGTGTTTTGAAGTTAGGGTTTTCAGCCACAAGAAGGGAAAGCCAGAAGGAAGAAGAGGTAACTTCCAAACTCTTGTATATTGACTATTCTGGCTTTTGTGGGCAATTGAATCGGTGAAATTTCTCCGGATTGCCTTTGGTTTCAAAGTTTGAAAATGACATGGCCTAGGGGTTATGCTACCCAAATTGGGTCTTAATGTTAGTTGAAAATTTTGGCCAAGGCTAGTTTGGAGGGGTTAGAGATGGATTTTCAATGATTTGATGGTTCCATTGAGTTCATGAGAGAAAATTAGGTGGGGTTACAGTTGGTTACTTTTTTTGAAAAGGCCGAAAAAGCATAATTACGAAAACGCCCCTTAAACCCTTAAAGTGGGGCTGTCAAGGGTAATTTTGTAATTTGAAATGGAATTTGATAATTTCAAGTCCAGAAATGGATTCCTTGGGTGAAAATATGTCAAGATAGCCAAGGGTAGAAGTTCGGGAAAATTACAGCCGGATTGGGTACGGCGGGGCCGGGCCGGGCCGGGCCGAGTCCCCAAGGTATTTTAGTAATTTTTTATAATAGGCTCATATAACCCCCAGAAGCACTATGGAAGCGTCTGAACAGTACCTTTGGCATTGTAGGATCGAATATGGAGCCCGAGTTGTTGGCACACTTTACGAGGCACAAGTCTCGAGGCAAAAAAGGGTTAAGGTTGGGACTTACTCTCCTACATGTATTTGATATTTATGTTAGTGTGTTGATGATGTTATTGCTTTTCTTGATTATGTGAAACATGTATGAACGATTTGAAGCTATGTTTCAATTTATGCTATGGCCATAAGTATATCGTTCGAAGCATTGAGCTTACAAATTTGTCATTGTGTGAGCATGAGTTATGTGATGTAAGCATGTCATGCATTAAACATTTATCGTACATGCATGTTGGTATTATTTTCCTACTGAGATTCTCTAGAATCCCACCGTCCCCTACCAACAATTTAGACAGGAGAAGACAGAAGATATGCTGAGAACAACGCAGAGAACCATATGAGGGGATTGCTGTGGTGGAACAAAGACGAGAAGATGTCTCCATTTCACTGGGATGGGTTTAGATACCCTAGATCCCTATGCGGCTGCAAGGTTTGTAATTATTATGTGCGAACCTCTATGGGGAATTTATGTAATCATGCATTTATTATCAGTATATTCATGTTATTCCTATGTTGCCCATCAAACCGCATATCGTTTTTTGCGAATACTCTAAAAAAAGGTTAAAACAAGGTAAGGGCGTGACATATACACTATATATGACGGTTGTTTCATTAAACCTATTAAAATTTATAGCAAATAAATAACGGCTGCAACTTTTATATAACAACTATTTTACAAGCATTGTTGTGTATGTTACAAAGTTTTATAATGGTTGTTTACTTGAGACCGTTGTTTATTATGACAGTATGATGCATAGCATAGCCTTTCCATATCTCAATACATAACGAGTGTTATAATAGAACTATTATAATATGTATAAAATAAATCATGGTTTGGAACTGTAATGTGTCTGCACCGAGCTTTTATAGAACCTGCATATATGACGATTCAGAACCATTATGTATACGCAGTTAATAACCATCATATATAGTAATTTCTATAGTAGTGTATCCATGTTAAATTCGACTGTTAGTTGACCAAATATGCTGAGTACATGTGTCATTCACATCATATTTGTTTAAGGTGCGAATTTGGCCAGAAAGTTTTCACTCAAGAGCAATGTTACCCTAAAAATATTTTGGGTTTGATACTACCCTGGAAGTTTCCAAATGTGGTCTTGACCATTATGAAGGTTAAGTTTGAATGTTAGTTAGCCAAATATGCTAAGCCGACAGTATGAAAGACATTGAAGAAGAAGCCACGAATGGGGGAGGAGCTCGAGTTCGCTAGAGAGTAATTGAAAAAAATATTCAATTACCAGATTCAAGATACACTAAGCAAGATTACAAAGAACAAAGCCACTAGCGGTAACCCTTCGTCACCATACCCCAACAACATTGAGATAAATAGGCACCTGAAGGAGCGTTCAGCTTAGACCTTGGTAACTTCTTTAAACATAACCAAGGATTGTAATATAGGGTTCAATCTCGGATCGTCTCTTGATAAGCCTTTTATTAACTACCTAGCAACTAAATGTGATGATTAATGGATTTCATCTATCCTTTGCTTCATCAAATATGGGAACATGCTAGTTTGACAAATTTGCCCAAAAGAGCCTTTAACCTAACTTGAGTTAGATTGATTAAACACTTCCATTCTGGGCAAGCTCTAGCTAATGGAATTAACAACATGCAAGATACAAGCAACCAAGAACTGTTGAATTACAAACATAATATATTCATAGCAACTTCATGCATAAGCTTAACCAAGTTAATGTACAAGAAATTGCTACTAATGAAGTTCAAAGTGTGAAAAGCACAAAGTTAAAGCCAAATATGGACTAATCCCATCAAGTGTATGGAACTCCAAGACACAATTCTAATCCACTCTCTAAATCAAATTCTAAACCTAGAATTTAATAATACGAAGGAAATAAACAAGAAATTAAGTGCCAAACACTCCCCTTATAAAGCTCCAAGCATCAAGACTCAAACCATTGCTTTAGGATTAGAGAGCTTGTTACACCCTTATCTTATTTTCACATTTTTTAGAGTCTTTGCGGAAAACGATATGCAGTTCGGTGGGCAACACAAAAATAACATGAAAATACTGATAAAAAGTGCTTGACTACATGAATTCCCCATAAGGGTTCGTGCATGATAATTACAATCAGGGTTGCCATATAGGGCTACTAGAGTGTCTAAACCTGTGCCAATGAAACAGAGACCTCTTCCTATCTTCGTTCCACTACTGCAATCCCCTTATGTAGTTTTCTTCTCTGATCTCTGCATACCTTTCGTATTTACCTGTCTAATTTATTAGTAGGGGAGGGTGAGATTCGAGAGAATCTCAGTAGGAAATAGATACCATAATGCATAGATGATAAATGCTATGTGATGACATGTTAGCTTTAACTAGACGCATGCATCATAATGACATTTCTACATGCTCAATGTTTCATGCAACAAGACTATGACCACAGTGAAAATAGAAACAGAGCTTCCTTTATTCAAATATGTGTTAGATATGATTAGTTTTGATGATGTCAAATATAGATGTGAAATGATAAGAGCAAAAAGTTTATATAATGTATTTCTTTGACTAACTACTATATTTAATGTTACATATTTTGTAGATTAGTCAAGCAAAGAATGAAGAAGATTGAATTAATGAAAATGATCAAGAGGAAGAAGAAGAAAGAAATTGAAGATAGTCAAGGAGATGTTTACTCGGATTATGAAGAATTATTATCAAGAGGAAAACCAAGAAGAAAGATATTGAAGAATGAAGAACTTGGAAGATCTATCATGAATATCAAGATTAAAGTTGTTAGAAGTGATGCTGGAGGTTCCTATGATGATTCCGGAGGTTTCTATGATCAAATGATGATTGGAATAGGTTAATACGAAGCTAAGATGACTTATATATGAGTTATGGCACTTCTAGGAGAGTTATGCTCGAGCACAGGATGAACTCACTCGAGCACAGATGAATTCACTTGAGCACGGGATGAATACTCTGTTCTACTCTGTTTTACATTTAGTCTGACAGAGGTCTGGTATTTTGATCATATCTCTCAAACCACACGTCGGATTGACCCGAAACCGGTGGTATATGAAAGAGGACTCACAACACGTAAAATTAGCACCAGTATCACATTGAAAGAAGATCAAATGAAGGAGATATGATTCGTGGAAAATGAAACTGAAATCACCGTCACTTTTCAAGACAGGTTTGGTATTTTGCACGTAACTTACAAACCACAGATCGGATTGAGACGAGACCAGTTCCAAATGAAACTACACTCAAAGAGCTTTCCATAGATAGGTAATTTGCCTAATTTGAACGTATATTCTAGGAGCTACGCCTTCTGGAAGTTGATGCTTGTGCAGTCTAGCGAAATATACACTCTTTCGATCATAACTTGCAGAATACAAGGAGTTTGGAGCTGATTCTTATTGCATTGGAATGCATATGGCAAGAGCATTCTTATGATACATCATTTGAATCAAATAAACAAATTTTTTCTAAAGTGGCCCCACATCACCCGCGAGTGTAAAAACTATCTCTCTAAAAAAGTTGTGCGAGTGATGTCCAGAAGCAACTGAAACGTGAAGAAATCTGTAACACTCGAGCACTAGGATTCATGCTCGAGCATTGGAGTATTTCTCACTCGAGCACATGCAAGTTTTGACATGAGAGTGATAACCCGAGAAGAAGCATGCACGTGAAAGCAAGAAACGCACTCGAGCATGACTGGTTGTGCTCAAGTGATGTCGAGAATTCACTCGAGCAGATGCGAGTGAAGTGCAGCGAGTGCTTGCCCAAGAGGAAGTCAGAATGTGAAAATATGAACTGCACTCGAGTGAGCTATATTGCACTCGAGTGAGGTCCTGACAGAAGTAACGTAGAAGTTCATACTCTCACGGCCATCAATCCAAACGTGGTTAAATGTTATACAATCATTATGTTTTCACTTGTTATTGTTCCTAAACATTAACTAACATATATTTCAAGTGTGAAACAAGAGATTAAATATTCGGATTGCATTTTCAAGAATGGAGGTCACGTATGAAAAATCTTCACTCAACGTGATGAGTCCCAGAAGCCAGAAATTCAGCTTTTGACCAATGATCCAACATACCCATGACTAATACTTCATCATATTAATGATTAAGTATTTTGCAGTGTGAAACAGGATATTAAACGTTTGGGTTGCAGATTCAAATAAAAGTCAATTACGGTGAACTCAATCATTACACACCGAATGGCGGCTACCAACCACGACAAGTAACTGACCCACCATGAGAGATTGTCTGAAACACAAAACGCTCCACAACGTGATGTACAGCTCAAAATGAATCTTCCTGCTGTTCAACGAGATGCTTCACTCTGCAACGGACATTTCAAGTAGCTTGTTTTTCAAATATGCTCAACGGTCAAAATGACTCCAACGGACGAATGCTCACAACGGCCATCATATTCATCAACTATAAATGAGAGAGCATTCAACATCGATGGGTAACGGAGAAAACAGAGACAGCAAGCAATTACGAGAAAAATGATAGAAATGTGAATCCTCTGCTTCTACCCAAACACTCTCTGTTTTCCAGCTTCTATATTACTTATTAATGAGAGAGTGATTATTTGTATTGTACTTCAGTGAGTATTATACCCACTCTGTGAGAGAGTCTGTAAACACCTTCAACTATATTTCTGAGTTGATCTCAAGGTAGAAGGACCTTGAGAGGGTTGATTTTCTTACGGAGAAACTGTAGAGAGAATTGCCAGTAAGACATTCTGCTCGTAAGACTTACAAGGTGCAAGCAGTAGAGAACGTTGCTGCTCATACGACTTACAAGGGTGTAAGCAGGAGAGAACGTTGCTCTGCTCGTAAGACTTGCCGTAAGGGGGAGTATTTTGGTAAGAGATTTGTAAAAGGTTTCACAAGTACCCGGCTAAACTTGTGGGATTGTAAAGGCTTTTCTTGTGCCTAGATTAAATGAGAAGATAATGGATTTGAAAATCTCAGGAGGAGCCTAGGGACTGGACATAGGTCATCACAGATTGGACCGAACCAGGATAAATCACAGTTTTCATACTCTCTTCCCTAAACTCTTATATTTCCAGCATATATTATTTAATCTAACTGTTGATTTATAAACCTTCATATTTACCACTTTCGTTAAGAAACGAAAAGATTTCTAAAGTTCTTAAGTTTTTATTATACATCCAATTCACCCCCTCTTGGGTGATAGCCGGTTCTAACAATATGCTCTACAAATCAAGTAAAGCAATCACATACATTGCTACACAAGCAGAGATATCAAATACATGCAAATAAGGTAAGTTCCCTACCTTAATCGCCCTTCCCTGATCCTTAAAGAGGCTCCTCAAACTTCGTGCCTCAGCCTGGGCTCTCAACTTGGTCCTAAAATATCAAATGTACAAGAATTAGGTTAAAACTCATTCATGTATCATTTTAGGCATTTCCATAGTGTTTATAGTGGTTATATTAGCCTATGGTGAACATTTACCAAAATGCCCCCGGGACCCAGCAAGGCCCTGCTATACCCGGTCCGACCGTACTTTTCTCGAAATTTTGACCTCATCTATTCTGACACATTTTCACCCAAGAAATCCATTTCTAGACTCAGACTTATCAAATTCACTGCCAAAAGACTAGAACATCCTTGGCAGCCCCGATTTAAGGGTTTCAGGGGCATTTTCATAATTATGATTTTTCAGTCTTTTCCGAAAAAGTGACCAACTGTAACCCTACCTTATTTTTCCTTCTGAACTCAATGGAATCATCTAATCATTGAAAATCCAATTCCTAGCCCCATTTCCATCTCTGGCTGAATTGCACAAAACTCCAGGGAAAAATGGGGTTTTTCGGTTCTGACTCCGCAGACATGTTTCTTTCTACTCCTCATCACTTTATTAACTATTTAATTATGTTACAACTACCATTTAGACCAAATTTTGGAATCATAACCCTTATGCAATCCCAATTCCAAAATTTAAAACAAAAAACAATCCGGCGAAATTTCACCAATTTAATTTTCCATGGTAGTTAGAATAGTCAAAGATTGAAGTTTCGCAAGTTACCTCAAGCTCCTTCTGGCTTTTCCTAGTATGGCCGAAACCCTAGCTCTTCCAACACAAGAATTTGAGCTTCCAACAACTTGATTGAGAACAACTTAAGAGAAGGATTACGCGAGATAGGAGCTAATTCACCAAAGAAATCAAGCTTACCGCCTGGCAAATTTTCTCCTCATTCTCTTTAGAAATCTCAAAGTCACTCTCTCCCTCTATGTTGAGCTTGGACGTCAAAAATGGTAGGAAAATAGGAAGGAGAAAGCTTTTTATAATCATGCTTATGTCACTTTGTATCTAGCTTATGTCATAATTTGCTAATTTCCAAATAACATGTACATAATATTTCCTCTTCTCTTAGCCTATGCAAAAGACGTCCTAGGGTCCTTTAGATCGGCCAAAATGACTTTTTCATTCATCTCATAATTTTAAAAATTGCCATCACATTTTTATTAAATTTTCAGATATAATGGCAATTCTGGTAGATTTTCTGCTCGAACTTTGAAAAATCATAACTAAATTCGTAGACATCGAATTAAGTGATTTTAAAAGCTATAGAACCATTATTAAGTCTAGTTTCAAGGAAAAATATAGAATTTTTCTAATTCGAAGTACATCATTCCTAGATTTTTAGTTTTTGGAATCTATTCTAGAAAATAGGCAGTTTTCCTGGGTTAACTTCAAAAACTCATAAATTTTTATATATAACTTCAAATGATTCATATGACCTATCAAATTAAAGCTTAGGATGTCTACTTTCATTGTGTAAAATTTCATAATTTTTACTCATCCATTGGTTATATAAAATCACATGACAAGCTCACTGCCTCATAGAAAATTTACCTCGAAGTATAATCACATTCTCCAAACTTCACTATTTTATTTTCTTTAATAGCCTAAAGATATAAAAAACATTAGGGAATAAATTTGGAGCACCAGCTAAATGAGGGCTTAGTAGTTCACTTAATTCAGAATTATTCCCAAGCCTCTGATCTCAAAATTCGGGCTATTATAGAGCTCAACCACAAACTACCATAAAAATAGATCCACCAAACAGAATTAAATTTTTAGCCATAGTAAATTAGAAGACAAATGAGATTGACAAAAAATATGGAAGAATGGCGATGATGTCTTTTTTTCTCCAAAATCATTGAGGTTCAGACTTGGGCGGAAGAAGGTCGCTCGGGAAGATGATGGAGGTGGTTAGAGTTGTTGGAGAAAAAGGAGGAACCAACGACAGTGGTAGCATATTCCGGTGATAATGACGGCGAACTTGAGTGGAATAGGGAAGATGATGGTGGTGCGAGGTGAGTGTGGTGAGAACGAAGGTCAATGGTCAAGCCTGAAACTTGTCGTGATGCCAGTATCTCTCGTCTCTCAGTGAAGAGGCTGGCTGTAGAGAAGGATGAGCATGGTGGGAGCTCGCCATTCTTCCCTTGTTCTAATCTTTGCTCTGTGTCTCTCTCATGGTTGTGCCTTGCACTATTATAAAATTATGATATAACCACCCCAATAGACGTCCCAATTTTAAAATTGAGTGGTTAAAAAGGAAGGCGTTGGTATTTTTGTAATTATTTGTATGTAGGACAACCTTTAGACGTCCCAAATTTGAATTTGGGATGCCTAAAGTGCTTCATGACACGAATTTAAAATTTTTTAAGCGCTAGAAACTGGGTTTAGATGTCCTAAATCCATTTGGGACGTCTAAACCTAGGACTTTAAGCATCCCAAATGGCCATTTGGGACGCCTAAAGGCATCCCTAGACGCATGCGTCCTCTCACACACATACACCCCACCTTTACTTTTTGACCATCACCCTCCTTCTTCATTCATTCATTTCCTCTGTCGGTATTCTGGGCATTCCTCCTCCTCCCTTCTTCTTCTTGTCTTCTTCAACTCTTCCTTCTCTCTTCTTTGTCTTCTTCACAACTCGTCCTCTCTTCTCTTCTTCTTCAACTTTACTCTTCCTCCTCCTCCCTTCTTTGTCGCATGTCCTTTGTCCTGTGCCTCTCTAATTCACTTCCTCACTTGGAACCCCTTCTTCTTACTGCTTATTCAATAGCTACGGATTATGAAGAAATCAAAACAAGATTAAACAAGAAGAAGAAGAAGATTCAAGCAAGGCACACACCATTGTGATGCCCTCCACCTCCTTCCTTCCATTGTGACGCACGCAGGCTCCCCCCCCCCCTGGTTAGTTTTTTTTAAAAAAAATATGAATTTACTTGAATTAAATTTAAACTTGCAATGTGAAATTATTTTATATGATTTAGTTATTAGAGTGATTTTACCTTGTGACTGAATTTTTTTGTGCTTTTTGGCCAAAACCATAGAATCGTTGTTAGCTAGTAGTTATGCAACAATATATTATTTTATATGTTTGGAGCTTGAAAATGTTTGTTTTATATGTTTGGAGCTTGGAAATTGAGAGGCAAAAAACTTATATATATTATTATAAATAAATGGAGCTATTGATTGATTTCGATGAAATGAACAATAATTAAACATAGTAATTTTTGTTTGTTTAAATATGGTTGGTTTTTTTTTTTTTTAGATTAGATTAGTATGATTATTATTAATGTAGCGGTGAAAATCTTATTTTAGGATAAAGGGATTAATAAGATAAAGACATTGATCATTAATAAATATATAATTGATTATTAAGAAACACAATATACTTAATAAATAGATTGAAATATATTCTATTAATCCTTCTCTTCAAATTATTATAAGTTCTTTATGTCCTAGAATAAAAAAAAATTGAATATTTATTTGAAATTCTATATTATTTTCTATATTCATAGGAGAATTATATTATCAATAGCTAAGAATACAGAGTTAATAACTAAGATAGGGTTGCTTGAAATTTTGGGATGTCTTACTTTTAAGGGGAAATGCTGTCCAAATTTTTGTTGAAAAAAGTGAAAAAAGGCAATCACATCCTATATCGTTGACAATAGTACTAAACGTGTGAGTGTTATTGGGAATGGCTTAGGTGGTAATAAAATGGATCACAGTTGGATGAATACTTTGAGAACTAGTGAAGAATATGAGAAAGGGGTGGAAGAATTTATTGAATTCGCTAAAAAGAATGCTCCAGCAAAAAATGGGAAGTATTTTTGTCCTTGTATGAATTGTTTAAATGAGAGCTTACGGGATGTTGATGTCATAAAGGATCACCTACTTTGTGATGGAATAAATCTGCGATACAGAAGGTGGATATGGCATGGTGAGGAAGTAACAGATTGTTCGTCACACAAGAAGGAAGATGTGGATGTCATAGATGAAGATAGAATGGAGAAAATGATTCACTATGTTGAGGTTGAATCCTTTGTGTAGTCGCAGGACTATGACAGCCTGCGGAGTGATGCAGAGACACCATTGTATCCTGGGAGTAAGTACATGCGGCTGACAGGAACATTGCATTTGGTTAACTTAAAGGTAACTTATGGGTAGACCGATAGTAGTTTCATATTGTTGCTTGAACTATTGTGTGATATGTTTCCAGAGGATAATGTATTTCCAAATCGTATGTATGAGGTCAAGAAAATCCTGTCTACGATGGATATGGAGTATAAAAAGATGCATGCTTGCCTTAATGATTGCGTACTGTGCAGAAATGAGTATGGAGGTCTTAGTTAGTGTCCTAAGTGTAAAACAACACAATAAAAAGTGAAAAAAGATGGTGGTTGTGGCGATGTGACAACTAAAAGGCAACCTTTAAAGGTTATGTGGTATCTTCTGATAATACCACATTTTAAACGTTTGTTTGCAACTGCAACAAAAGCGAAGAAGTTTAGATGGCACTCTGATAAGAGAATATCTTATAGGAAATATCTTCGACACCCAACTGACTCTCCATAATGGCAAAAAATAGATGAAATGTTTCCTTAATTTGGCAGCGAGCCGAGAAACCTTCAGCTTGGGCTTTATACAAATGTTATTAATCTGTATGGAACTCTTACTAGTATATATAGTGCGTGGCCGGTTCTCCTTGTAATATACACTTGCCTCCCTGGCTATGTATGAAACGCAAGTTATGATGCTTTCTATAATGATTTCTGGACCAAAACAGCTAGGGAACGATATTGATGTCTACTTGGCGCCTTTGATTGAGGACTTGAAGAAGTTGTGGGAGGAAGGCGTAGATATGTTTGATGCTTATAAGGAGTCCTTCAAGCTACTTGCAATGATTTTCAACACGATAAATGACTTCCCTGCGTACGAAAACTTGTCAGGGTACAGCATAAAGGGTCATAAAGCATGCCCAATATGTGAAGCAAACACACACTTCCATCAACTAAAGCATGGAAGAAAAACTATCTACCTTGGCCACAGGAGGTTTCTTCATCGATTCCACCCGTATTGTAGGCTAAGAAAGCATTTTAACGGCTTACCGGAGCATGGAATGGCTCCAAAGGCATTAACCGGAGAGGAAGTTTACAGTCGAGTGGAACGTATCAATGTCACTTTTGGTAAGAATCAGAGGACTGCAGGTGAGAAGAATATATGGAAGAAGAGATCCATTTTCTTTGATCTTCCATATTGGTGTTCACTTGACGTGAGACACAGTATTGATGTGATGCATGTGGAGAAAAACGTTTGTGATAGCCTTATCAATACGCTTTTACACATACCAGAGAAGACTAAGGATGTGATTAGTGCGAGATTAGACCTTGTTGATATGGGAATAAGAGAACGGTTACATCCACAACTAAGAGATGATGGTAGGAGGGCATACATGAAGCCAGCAGCTCATACACTATCAAAAGCAAAGAAAAGAAGTTTGTGTGGGTGTTTGCATGAAATTAAGGTGCCGCAAGGGTATTCCTCGAATGTAAGAAGATGTGTCTCAATAGACGATTTGAAGTTAGTGGGAATGAAGTCCCATGATTATCATGTGTTGATGCAACAACTATTACCGGTAGCTATTAGAGGCATAATGAAAGATGAAGTACGAACCACTGTAACAAGATTGTGCATTTTCTTTAATGCTATCTGTAACAAAGTCATTGACACAGAAAATTGGATGAACTGGAAAATGAGGGTTACATTTTTTGTCACAACTAGAGATGCATTTTCCTCCTTCATTTTTCTATATAATGGTACATTTGATAGTTCATTTGGTAAGGGAGGTAAGGCTCTGCAGTCCAGTTTACCTAAGGTGGATGTACCCTTTCGAGCGATACATGAAAATCTTAAAAGGGTATTCTAAAAATCCTTATCGACTAGAAGCCTCAATAGTAGAAAGATATGTAGTTGAGGAGGCTATGGAGTTTTGCAAAGATTATATGTCAAGGAAGAAGGCACAATCTCGGCATGAAGAGGGGAGAAGCAAGGGAACACGAAGACTGAAAGTGAAGAATGTTCCTCGTGAAGAGGTGTTGCAAGCCCACTTATATATCCTGAATAATATGACAGAAGTTCAACCTTACATAGATGAACACAAAAAGACTTTGAAAAACAAGAATCCAAGGAAGAATGACATGTAGATTGCTATTGAGCAAAACAAGACATTCATAGAGTGGTTCAAGGAAAAGGTTTCGAACGAAACCGGTGTGTCTGAGACAATTGAGTAGCTAGCTTGGGGGCCTTCATTTCAGGTCATTACTTGGACCGGTTATGATATAAACGGCTATTCTTTCTATACAGAAGAGCAAGATGACAGAAGTACCATACAAAATAGTAGGGTCATGGTAGAAGTTGAAGCTATGCACTTTTCCAGTTCAAGAGATAAAAACCCCATATTAGCGTCTATTGCCTATTATAGAGTTATAGATATGGGAGATTACATACAACAAGTTCAAAGTTGCTTTATTCAAATGTAAGTGGGTTAGCAATAATGTTGTGGTAATAGATAAACAATTTGGATTTGTCTCAGTCGATCTTCGAAGAGTTCACTACTACAAAAAGGGTAAAAGGTGGCGCACATTTTGTGGCACTTCTTTAAACAAGTGCCACAGCTTCTCTCTCTTTTTTTTTTTTACGTCTATAAATTTTTTTTTTAATTTTGGGTACCAGCTGTGGCGCCTAATAGATTAAGTGCTACAATTGAGGAGGCCTAGTGTGGCGCCTGCCTACGCAGGCGCCACACTTGGGGTCACGAAAGCACTTGTGGCGCCTAACTCACCAAGCGCCACAGCTGCAACACAGATTTTTTTTTTTTTTAAAGTAGTGGGCATGTGTGGCTCCTAAATAAATAGGCGCCACACATATTAATATGCTTCTCAACTGTGGCGCCTAATGCATTAGGCGCCAAAGCTGAGAAGAGCAATTGTGGCGCCTAATGCATTAGGCGCCACAATTGCTCACTTTTTAAAAAACAAAAAAAATTCAAATGAGGAGCAATTGTGGCGCCTAATGCATTAGGAGCCACAATTGCTCACTTTTTTTAAAAAAAAAAAAATTCAAATTGATAGTGTAGCTCTTAATTATTTCATTTCCCGCATAGTGGTCCTGTGTCCGCCCCCCATTCCTTCTCTTTTTGACTACTACTCCACTTTAATTATTTAACTACTCTCTCCTCCATTAAACTACTTTCCCTTTCTCATCTTCTTAGTGGATCCGTCGGCCCCCTCCCTCCATTTTCTATCATCTTCACACTAAAAAACACACCCACACGCTCACTCGCCACTCAAGCTAGCATCACCAACATGGTCTCCCACTCTCTGCGCTTGTCAATTAATAGATTTGTAAGAAGAAGACTATTTCATTCTAGCTTGCTTTGTTTAAATTTTTTTTTAGTCAAGATAAACCGTAATATAACGTTTGCCTTTTTGTTCCTAATTTAATAGAAAAGAATGAAAACCTACCTTGTTTCTTTTGCCTTTTTGCTTTGCTTAAATTTTTTTGCCGACAAGCTTGCGTTTTTTAGTAATCTTTTAATTTACTTAATTAGTTGTTGATGTACTGTGTTCACATATCAAGTTCTTGTATTGTGATATTTTTTATGTTAGTTTTGGAGAGTATTAATGTAAGAACATTATTGTTGGGGAACTTGAATTTTAAATGTGAAAATTATATATATATATATATATAATAGGTTGAAATATAAAATAGAAAGATTGATAATTTGTGGAGATGATAAACACGAAAGCCACTCATTTTATATAAAACTTCACAATCAGAAAGCATAAAAAAGGGCCACAGGAAAAAAAAGAAGAAGAAGAAGAAGAAGGAAAAAAAAAAAAAAAGGGACCCTTTTGTGGCGCTTGCTCAAGCAAGCGCCACAGGAGGGGGGCCTCCTGTGGCGCTTGCGTCAGCAAGCACCACAATAGGACCCCCCTACTGTGGCGCTTGCTCAAGCAAGCGCCACAGGAGGCCCCACTCCTGTGGCACTTCCTCAAACAAGCGCCACAGGAGGGTATTTTTTTAAAAAAAAAAATTTAAAATGTTGTGGCGCTTCCAAGCGCCACAGCTTTTTTTAGTGGCATATAGATATGTGGCACTTCTCTAGCGCCACAGTTAATGCAATTATAAGCGCCACAGCTTTACTTTTTTGTAGTAGTGGTTGGCTATAGAGATGAGCCCTTCATTCTAGCAAGCCCGGTGAAACAAGTGTTTTATGTCACAGATCTTGCATGCAAAAACATATCCATTATCCTTAAAAGTAAAAAAACAGAAGTATGGTGATCCGACCTTCAACCTTGACAACACACCACCTTTCACAACAACTCTACCTCGAACAAATGAAGTAGAATTGGTAGATGATGATGAATATGCTGTAAGAAATGATCATGGTGAAAGAATATGGGAAACAATATAGAGTAAGACCTTAATTTATAGAAGAGAACTGTGTGTTTTTTTTTTACTCCTGCTTAGTTTATTTTATTTTTATTGCAATTTATTTACGTATCTGATAATGCTTTTTGTGTTAATAGGAATATGGACAACTCTAGTGACTCAAATCAAAGTGTTGGGGATGACAAAAGGCGTAGAGATAATGAAAGCCCTAGCAATGACGAAAGGCCTAGAGATGAACCCGTTGCAAGAAGGAGGGTTAGAGGCTATAAAAAGATGGGAGCATTGGTTGCACATCATGAACATCAACAAGAGAGGCTACATATAGACTTCGATGCCAATCTGAATCCAGTTGGTCCTGATGAAGACCATTTCATTAGCTACATAAGGTTTTTGGGTCGAAGCAAAGTGCACATTACCTACGATAATTGGAGATTGGTTCCCCCAAAAACGAAAGACATGATTTAGCAACAACTTTTGGTATATAAGTTTTGATACATCTATGATAATTGTAGCTTTATTCCTATTGTTTCAAATATAATTATCTTATGTTTTATCTTGTAGCAAACATATGATGTCCCAGACACCAAGGAGATGTACAGGCACTGGATGGATGAGGTTCGTCTACGATAGAAAGGTTTCAAGAACAAGCTAGCAACAAGATACATTTGAGGGGCCCAGAGGAGTGAGGATCCATGTACACATTATTCGTATTTGTCTCCAGAGGATTGGAGGTTGTTTGCAGCATCACGGGTAGATCCTCAGTTTTTGGTAAGATTTCTATCATTATGATATAGAGCTTTTAATTTTCATGTACTTGATATCGTTGATTTATTTTTTTTATTGTTTTTCATTCATAGAAATTAAGTGCAGCAAATGCACAGAGGCAATCAGAAAATAAATTTCAACATTACATGTCTCGTAGTGGATATCGGAAGCTTAAGCGGTAAATGATGTAAGAAGAGTTAGAGAAAAAGAAGAGTTAGAGAAAATCAAATAACCTAGCGTTGTTATCCAGGCCCCGGCACCTCCTCTACGTCACAAAAAATGGAAAGCAAGGAGGATTAAGTGTGGGAAGTACATAAATCTAGTTGTTGTTGAGGTTGCTGCGAGGATTGTAAGTAGTTATACCATAAGTACCTAATTTTTTGCATATCAAGAGTGGTTTCGATAAATTTACGATAAACTGTATGCTACAGGATGAACTGGAAGATCATAGTAGCCAAGGTTCATTCAATCCAAGTAGACGGATGGACATCTTGTCAATGACTATTAGGAAGGCAGATGACCTTAGTCATGTTCTAGGAGAGACATGGGGAGTTAGTGCCGTGAGGTATTTTGGACAAGACTCACATTATTTGTCACAAGCTGGACTTAGTAGGGACCTTGTAGCCAAGATTCAAGAGAACCTCAAACGAGAGCTCAAGGCCATCCTTCGAGACAAGCTCCGACAAGTGCTATTGCCAGAGCTTCAACTTGAAATGGCAAAGATGTTCGAATCGTAAAGGGCAAAGGATGAGCATAGAACTTAGGAATCCCCAACCTTCAATAGCACCAAAGGAAGTTACAACCCTTTGGAGGAACCACTTGGCGACCCTTCTCCCACTCCAGTGTCAGGAGACCCTTTCACCCTCTATTTGGATGATCCACTATTGCATGTTGTTGTTGATGCTCTCGTTCACACACGTGCTACCACCCACCATCATCAGCAAATTCTGCAGGATTTTCGTAGGGTGAATGTGATGAGTGTTAGAAAGGGGGAAGAAGGTACAACTATCCCTGTTCCTGATCTGGAGGTTGGCACGTTAGGTCAGGTGATAGGATCTTTCATCCTTTGGCCTCACAATCTTATTGGTTCAGATGCAATGTAACCCCCTCTGTAATTATATCTGAAATAAGCGATTAAAATGAAATAGAGACCAATAATAATCAAATAACATTTACTAACCCATCACATGACGGGGTTCTCACAAATACCTTTCAAAATCATTTATAAACTTGGTCTCATATTCATATTTCGAATACAATTACTACGTGAAGATAAATCACATTCATATAAATATCAGAGTACACAACATAATCATTCCGGCAATCCTGGGTACATGCCTTCACTAAAGATACACAGGGCATAATTGCCTATTACAATTCTTCAAATGGGGATTACACAATCTCATCTCAAATTCATAACCCTATATTCAACCGAATCATATACAGTCTTCACAACTCATTGATAACCAACTACCAACTCTCATCTCGAAGGAGTCCTGGCTACTCCCTCCACGAGCCACTTGCCCTATCTAAATTGTTGGTAGGGGAGGGTGAGATTCGAGAGAATCTAGTAGGAAACATTATCAATATGCAATCAAGATAAGTGTTTAATGCATGACATGCTTGTATCACATAACTCATGCATACATACAATGACAAATCTATAAGCTCAATGCTTTGAATGATACACATATGGCCATAACATATATTGAAACATAGCTTCAAATCATTTATACATGTTTCACATAATCAAGCAAAGCTATAACATGCATCAACACATTAATACAGTTATCAGAGCATGCAGGAGAGATAAATTCCCTACCTTAACCCTTTTATGCCTCGAAACATGTGCCTCAATCTACGTGCAAACAGCTCAGGGCTTCATATTCGATCCTTAAGCTCCCACTAGCTTTTCTCAAGAGTGGCTGAAACCCTAGCCCTTCTTAACCATGAAAATTGAGCTTCCAACACCTTGTGAGATTTCTCCTCTTTCTCTCTCTAAGAGCTATCAACTTTCTCTCACTAGTTTCAGCTGGTTCAGCACGTCAGAAATGAGAGCTGAAGATGATGAGAAAATATTTAATTCCATGCTGATGTCATCTTTTATTTCGATGATGTCATAATTCCCATTTTTGGATTTTCTGGCAGATTTTCTGCACAAACTTTGAAAAATCATAACTAATTCTAGAAAAATCGAAATGAGGTGATTTCAAATCCAAATGAAAGGTATTTAAGTTATATTTATAGGAAAAATATGGGCCATTACCCAAAATTAGCACAAAATTCCAGAATTACATAAACCTCATCGCTGTCCCAAAACAGAGTTCAGTTTCTATCCCAAACTTTGGACAGTCATATCTCCTAGCTCACAAAACGAAATGGCACAAATTATATTTCCATTTTGAATCTTGGGATGTGAAATTTAAAACTGGAAAATTTCAGAATTTTTAGATACCATTTGGTGATTCAAAATGTTCACACAAACTGACTGCCCAGAATAGAGTTTCACTGGACAGAATTTCAGATTTTACATCTTTGCTTCCAATAGTCCCATTTTCATACCAAACATCATTCCCACATAAATTTTCAAAAGCAATCCATTGGAAACACCAAATAAATCAAATTCACATCACATTGACATGTTTTCACAACAATCTCAACATGTCAACACAATTCATATTTCAAAACCTAACATTGCTACTTTTCCATTCCAAAGTTCCAAACCTATTTTAATGACATCAAAACACACTATGACACCATTTCCAACACAATACCCCATTCAATTCTTCCCTTTATTCTAAGTCAATTTGGATGTTAACCCACAATTGAACTCAAATATAGAGTTCACAACACACACAAATCACATTCGAGTACCAAATCACATCATATTCTCCAAAAGGGTTATTTATCACTAACCACATCCACTTTTGGAGTCATTAACCCTTAATCACAATTTGGGATCTTGCTAAACCGGGGCTTAGCAATCCACTAATCTCAGGCTTATTCTCTAAGCTCAAGTCTCAAAAGTCGAGGTATTACATGCAATACCTCCAATAGTAGGCATTACTTACTATTACTGAAAATCTGTTGGCATCCTAATAACAATTTGTTTTTTGATGTTCTAAAAGGATGACGAAGATGCGAGGAAATGGCCCTACTTAGCATGGCTACAACAGATCTACAAGGGCATTAAACAGGTTGACTTGAAATTGCCTCAAGGGATTGTGGGCCTTACATTGGAGTATCCCTACACGATTGACAATACAGATCTCAAGCAGTTTATCAGGTTGGAGGAGATAGATGCAAGATGGGTGAAATTTGCAATCTAGTAAGTTTTTTTTTCAATTTTCCTATAGAATTTATTTAGTGATTTTTTGATTTCATACATTCAATAATTCATTCCTTATTTTAATTCTATTATAGCATCTTCCACGGCCTCTGCACAAACATGAAAAGACGTGATTGGTATGGATTCTTATGCCCTGTGAATACGACAAGGGATACCAATACTATGGCATATAGGACTCACTATGTCGACTACACAATGGGAGAGACCAAACTTCGTTGTCATCTAGCACCCATTGCTCAATAGTTCGTATTTTCATTTTGTCAATTTAATATGTTTAATAAATAATTGCCTTGTCATCTAACTTCATTTTAATCTGTACATGTTGTTATAGTTACCACTGGAGTTTGTGTATTATATGTCCTCGCCATAACGTAGTCTATTGGTTTGATCCCTTGCGTAAAAGGCGAGAAAAAAATACAAAATCTGTCTTCGACACGCAAGTTATTCTGTTTGTATGTTATTGACTCTTAAAAAAATGAATAGTTCTAATTTCTGTTGATTTTGATTTTCATGACAATACTTGTCAAACATATAGAGTTCTAGGCGGGTCACGCGAGGGTACAGTTGTAAAAAACCCAAAGTGGTTTTATCTGATAGTAAGTAGTTTTGATTCTAATTGTTTCATTATATTGACAGTCGTTTTAGACATACCTTTATTGATTTTAACAACCAATTGGCTTTGATTTAAAGTACCCTCGACAACCTGGCAACACTGAATGCGGATATTATGTTATACTTTATATGTGTAACATCACTCAAAGTGGAATTACTAGTGATTTTGAAAAGGTAATTGCTTCTTCATTCTCAAATGATAATATTTTTGGTGTTCTAATTGAAATGCTAATTAATTCATTTGCTTGATTCATTTCATCAAAGCTTATTTTCTAATTTTCTAATTTTTGATAATGGAGATGCCTACCTACGTGAAGACCTTAATTTGATCAGAGACCTTTTGGCTGGACATCTTTTTCAACATATAGAGTAGTAAACTTTTTATTTATATCAGTTTGTAGTTCTGTGATGACAGCGTTTTGACACTTTCTAGTTGTTATTGTACATATATATAGCAATAGGTTGTATGAGTTGTTATTGTATGTATATATAGTAAAGATTGTAGTGCTAGATATCCTTACCATTTTGTAACGAACATTGTGGTTTATGAATCCATTTTCTATTCTGTTTCTGCAGTTTGAATTCGCTGGGTAATGCAGAATGTAAATAATCATTTAAAAAAAATCAAACCTTTTAACGTCCCAAATTAAGAATTGGGACGTCTAAAGTCCTCCATGGGGGGACTTTAGACGTCCCAATTCTTAATTTGGGACGTCTAAAGTCTCACTTTGAATGTCCCATTTTTTTGGGACGTCTTTTCTTAAAACATACTACGCCCCCCACATAGACGCCCCCCAGTTTTTGGACATTAAAAGTGCCAAAATAGGGAGGTTAAAACCCTTTTTTGTAGAAGTGTTGGGATGATGAAGGTTGCCAGTAATGATAGAGGAAGGGACGTTGCCGGCGACGGAGAAGAACGAAAGTGGGGATAGAGAGAGAGAAAGAGTGAGTGAGTGAAGGTGAACGATGGAGGTTCTTTGCATCACCCTATCTATAAATCGTCGAGCAGAAGGTCTGATTCAGACCTAATAAGGGACTAAACTGAAAAATATAAAAGTTCAAGGAGGGATGGAACTGCAAATTTTAAAACGTTTGTGGGGCTAATTGTAATTTTTGCAATTTGAACTCAAAGTTCCATTTTCAAATTTGGTCTAATTTCTTCAAGCACCTACAATAAAAAACAATTGATCAAATATCAAATATTCTCAAAAAAAAAATCAATGATTAAAAGTAATTACAATTTTTTGACAATTTTTTCCTTTTTAGTCCTAATTTAATGTATTTACTCTTAATCCCAATTAATCACAAGGAAGGTATTTTAAGGTCAATTATTATGACAAAAACCCCAAATAAAATATGAAAATATATTACAAATTAGGGATTTGTCAGCACCTCTTCGATTTTTTGTTGTTGCACAAGATGCTTTTATCTCTTTGATTTTCTCCGTCATTTAGATGGGGTGCATTTTTTTTTTAAAAATCCTTATTTATAATCTAACTTGAAAAAAAATAAAGTAGATGACACATGAATTTGCCAAATAAATAATTGTAACTAGGTGGTATATTATATTGGCACAAAAAAAAACTAGGTAGTATATTATGAATGAATTTTACAAAATGAAATTGCTACATTTAAAAACTTTTCGGGTAGCATAACTCTCAAGTGAAAACCTTCGGGGCAACTTTGCACTTGAACCGAACACAAAAATGAAATGGATGTCATGTGTACCACCAACTCAACATATTTAGTTAACTAGTTGTCAACTTTAATTTGGATAATGGATCAGGTGAAATTGTTACGATTTAAAAACTTTGGGCGCAACATTGCTCAAAAAAAAGTCCGGGGCAAAATTGAGATTTTTTAACTACTTCCAAGACAAAAATGAAACTTAACCCTTTAGTTATAAAGAAATACAATAAAAGGATAGGATAATAATCAGAAATTAATTATTTGATAGCAGTAGACCTACCACATTTATAAGAATGAAAAAAACCAAAGAGAGACTTGCCACATTAGGGATACGAGCACACGAATAAGTTCAAATCTTGGAATTTAGGTTAGTTGAGAATTACATCAATCTGGAACGTAACATTATACAAGCCTGATCTCTTATCTACACATCTTGACTTGTGTTTAAATTAGTCCTTGTACTTGGCTTGATCTCTTACGTTGACGAGTATATATTACGATATACTTAAAATTATATGTGGTTCTTCATCAATTTTACTCTCATTACGTACGACGATGCATTAAATGTTACTTTGCTTTTGATTGTCCCATATGAAACACATGGGAGGGCCCCACACGTGAGAAAGGGAGGACCAGAGACAAACTGTGGCTAAGCTGGAATGAGCTTCGGTGCTCATTTTTTTTATAGGTAACAAAATCTAGACCGCCTTATAGGATTTGGAAGATCTAGATTTAATTTTTTTTAAAAAATTATTTTAATAGGTACATAATCTAGTAACATTTTGCCGACACTTGAGATCGCTCTGTTTCATTCTGTTTGAAAAAACAGAATCATGCCTTAGGTTAGGTTATGTATTCAAATGATCTCTCAATTATTAAATATATAATGAACATTACATAACAAAGTTTGGTCAAATCAGATACAGAGCAACACAAGTATGCTTCTAATGTCTCCTTGACATGAGCTTATTTTAAGTAATGAACATTAATTTTTAATGCTTGTTATATGCTCAACACTATGCTTTGGCGCTTGCTATTGCTTCTTGTTAGAAGTCAAAGACAATATCTCCCACTGTCAGGAATATCGTCCACCACCAAGAAGAACGTGATGAAACGTATAGGATTAGAAAATGTATAAACGGTTTCATATTGAACTAACTGTATATAAATATGCACTTGTACATAACATAAATGATAACTTAGTTTTAGTTTTGTACATGGTACTAGAGCTAGTGTGATTTCAGTGTTCTTTCTTGTTTTCTGGTGAAAACAACTTTTTTTGGGCCAAAGCTTGCTTAAGATCAGTTGTTGATCTTCCTTCGCTGGAGCCTCCTCATTGGATGTGGGAAAAATGTCCAACATCGGTGAATTTGCAAGGGAGGAGGCGCTTCTTATGCTATAAAAGGAGCTCTCCTCCTTTCCTTTAACTTCACCTCTCAATTTTCTTACTTCCTTCTATAAGGCATTTTGTATCTTATTCTCTCTTGTAATATTTCACTTGTAAATTGTTTAGAGTAAAATTTAGATTCTGGTATTTCTCTTATTATTATCCTATTTATTATTTATTAGCTGATATTAGATATAGCAGTTGTGATTTATTATATTATTAAATTACGTCTAGAAACTCTGTTTTCTAGTATTGTGATTTTTTAATATAATTAGTTATGCTCTGTATATCCCACTTCCGCAACTCCAAAAACACAGACGGGGGAACCATTGGCAACAAAAATGGATGACAGGTTGGCATAGGAGATATATGATGCAAACAAATGATGATTGCTTGTCATGTGGTCTGTTGCACCAGAATCCATGACCTACTTTGTCAAAGTAATAGTAAGACCAGAAGATAGAGTACTTGTAGCTAGGGCTCCTGTAGGTGAAGATCCAGAATCAGATGAACCAGGTGTCTAAACAATATGAGCAAGTTCATGCTATTGATCACGTTGCTGTTTATTTTGCAATTTTCGATAATTTTTCTTAATGTTCCTGTCTCACCTTTAACCTTTTGTCTCCAAGTAAACTGACTCATCATTTAAATTGTTTTATCTCACTATTCCCTGACTGCTGTTTAATTCAGGATCTATCGACGAAGCAGATTATTGGTAGAGGCTATGAATCTGGCAGGCATTACATTCTTGATGATCAGGTGTCACGTTCTGTTGCTTGTTCTAGTCGGTCGTCTCTGTTTGAAGTTCATTGTCGTCTTGGTCATATGTCTCAATCATCTCTCCACAAGTTGTATCCTCTGTTCTCATTTGTGTCAGTTTTAGATTATGAGTCCTGTCAGTTTGCCAAACACCATCATGTTCCTTTGGCACCTCGTGTCAATAAACGGGCTGCATCCCCCTTTGAGTTAGTACATTCTAATGTTTGAGGTCCTTGTTCAGTTATGTCTCAGACTGGTTATCGTTATTTTGTCACTTTTGTTGATAATTTTTTCCGAACCACTTGGCTTTACTTCATGAAACAGCATTCTAAATTATTTACTCATTTTCGTAATTTCTATCCTGAAATTTAAAACTAGTTTAATATTTCTGTCAAAATCTTACGAAGTGATAATGCAAAAGAATAGTTTTCCACCTTATTCACTGATTACATGCACAATCATGATATTCTTCACCAGTCCTTTTGTGTTGATACCCCGGCTTAAAATGGTATTGCTGAAAGAAAGAACCAACATCTCTTAAAAACTACTCGAGCTCTCATGTTTCATTCCTCTGTGCCTAAAAATTTTTGGGCTGATGCCGTGTCTACTGCCTATTTTCTTATCAATCGTACGCCTTCAGCTGTTCTTGGTGGGGATATTCCGTATTCCATTTTGTCTCCCACCAATAAGTTGTTCCCTGTTGATCCTAAAAACTTTGATTGTATTTTTTTTGTTCGGGATGTTTGTCTTAGTGTTAGTAAACTTGATCCCAAGTCCCTAAGATGTGTTTTTCTTGGCTATTCTCAAGTTCAAAAAGGTTATTGGTGTTACTCTCCTGATCTCCGCCGTTACCTTGTGTCCATTGATGTGACCTTCTATAAGTCTTCTCCTTTCTTCGCATCTTCGACCACCTCTGAGTCTCCATCTGTCATTGCTGAGTCTGATGATGTTTTGGTTTATCATGGCTCTCTCTCACCAGTACAGGCTACTGTTCCAGAACCTGATATCATCAATGATGCTGATGCTACCAATGTTTTGCCATCACCAGTAACTTCTTCGCCGATAGATTCTGGTCATGACTCCTTGCTTTCTGTTCCTGATTCCCCAGATCCTCCCATTGATGTTCTCGACCCAGTTGCCCCTAATTCTACTGTTGATCCCTCTCTTGACCTAGCTATTGCCCTCCAGAAAGGTACCTTTCCTCATTGTCCTCCCAGAAGATATGTTGAATGTATCTATCCTATATCCTCCTTTCTCTCTTACCAGAATTTGTCCTCTCCTTCCTCTTCTCTTGTGGCCACCTTTGATTCCATCTCCATCCCTACTACCCTTCACCAAGCCTTGACTCATCCTGGTTGGCGTACCACAATGGAAGAAGAATTATGGCCCTTGAAAAAGCTAATACCTGGACTCTTTTTTATCTACCTCCTGGGAAGAAATCCATTGGATGTAAATGGGTGTTTGTTGTTAAAACTGATGATGATGGTTCTTTGAAATGGTTAAAAACTCGACTTGTTGCCAAAGGGTATGAATAAACTTATGGTATTGATTATTCCAAAACTTTCTCTCCTGTGGCTAAGCTAACCTTTATTTGTCTTCTTATCTCCTTAGCTGCCACCTATCATTGGGATTTGTATCAGTTAGATGTTAAGAATGCATTTTTAAATGGTGATATCCTTGAAGAAGTTTATATGGAGCAACCACCTAGGTTCGTTGCTCAGGGGGAGAATAGGAAAGTGTGCTACCTCCACAAGTCATTGTATGGTCTAAAACAAAACCCTCATAACTAGTTTGAGAGATTTTGTGATGTAGTCAAGAAGTTTAGATTAAGTCAAAACAAGTGTAATCACTCTGTGTTCTACAAGCAATCTGATGCATGCATGATTCTTCTAGTAATATACGTTGATGATATTGTGATTATAAGGAGTAACAATTCCAGAATCTCAGAACTTAAAATCTTCCTGAATTCTCATTTCCAGACAAAAGATTTGGGGTCATTAAAGTACTTTCTTGATATTGAAGTTTTGAGAAGCAAGAAATGTATTCTTTTGAGTCAAAGGAAGTATGTTCTTGATCTCTTAAAGGAGACCGGAAAGCTTGGAGCTTCACCAAGCAACATTCCCATGATTTTGAATCCCTTCCTAGATCTTAATGCTAGTATGTTTGATGAGCTTCCTGATGATTTGAAGAAGAAGATTGATCCAGAGAAATTGAAGCCATTTCCATTTCCATTTCCTGAGAGATATAGAAGACTCATTGGGAAGCTAAATTATCTAACAGTAACTCGTCCTGATATAATGTTCTTAGTCAGTAGGCTTAGCCAATTCATGGCATCACCAATAGTGGCACAATGGGAAGCTTTAGAATAAATCTTGTATTATTTGAAAGGTTCTCCAGGTCTTGATATTCTTTATATAGATTATGGGCACACTAAAGTTGAATGCTTTTGTGATGCGAATCATGTAGGATCTAAGGCCACAAGATGATCCACTACAGGTTACTGTGTGTTTATTGGTGGCAATTTGATATCTTGGAGAAGTAAGAAGCAAGGAGTTGTATCAAAATCAAGTGCACAAGCGGAATACAGAACCATGTCACAGTCAGTATAAGAAATTGTGTGGGTATTTCAACTCTTGAAAGAAATTGGCATCAATACGACATTGCCTGCAAAACTATGGTGTGACAATAAAGCAGCACTTCATATAGCATCGAACTATGTATTCCATGAACGAACAAAACATATTGAGATTGACTATCATTTTATTCATGATAAGATCAAAGAAAATATTGTATCTATCGGGCACATACGATCCAACGACTAAATGGCAGATCTTCTGACAAAAACCTTAAATGGAACACAGGTTCAATATTTTTGTAATAAGTTGGGCATAATCAATATATATGCTCCAACTTGAGAAGTGTTAGAAGTCAAAGACAATATCTCCCACCGTTAGGAGTATCTTCCAAGTCAAAGACAATATCTCCCATCGTCAGGAATATCGTCCGCTGCTAAGAAGAATGTGATGAAACGTATAGGATTAGAAAATGTATAAACGGTTTCATATTGAACTAATTGTATATAAATATGAACTTGTAAATTACATAAATGATAGCTTAGTTTTAGTTTTATATACTGCCCATATAGCCTTCCCCTTCAACTAAACAACACTCATAATGACTTGCTTGTTTAAAACAAGTTACTATAGCTACCATGGAGTTAAAATTGTAAATGAAGGTTGGTGAGATAGGCAAGGAAGAAGTAAGAATTAAGGTCCTCCGTGTGGGTTCCATCCATTTATGATGACTATATATTATTAGATTGAGTGTGGTTTGGGAAGAAGATTTTATTACTCGTTAGACAGTTCATATTACTTTTTTGAAATGCTTAAATAAGTTTGTCGATTCCTTTGATGAGCAGACAAAAATTTGGCATGAAGACTTTTGAAACGTAATAATTACATGACTTTTTTCTCAAAATTATATTTTGTGGTATTCGTTTAGTTTCAGTGATAGGTGATCTTAGGCTGGCAAAAAAAAAGATAGGTGATCTTAGATGTATTTATAATCACATATAAAAGTCATTGAAAATATGATGTGCAAGGAAATTTTTTTAAGCTTTTAAATTAAATTTTCGTTACTTATGAATTTTCAATTTTTATATGCATGCATTTTTTCAATGATTTTCACGACTTGCATATATCATGTATAGACTTTATAGAGATCATTCTACTCAAATCAAACACAATGAGGAGCTTCCCTTCTCAAATTTCCTTTGTATTGTTGTTTCTGCTATTTGCAACAACTTTCAACAGAAGCATACGCAATACAATAGGCAAGGAGGTTGGATCCAATAAGAATGATCAAAACATACTTTTGATCTTCAAACAAGGATTGGTGAATTCTTCAAACCAACTCTCTTCATGGACAAGTCAAGAAGATTGCTGTTTATGGGAGGGAGTTCAATGTGACAACATCACTGGAAGAGTTACAAAGCTTGATCTAGCCTATCATGAATTACAAGGTGTGATCAATCTATCTCTTCTTCAACTTGAATTTCTCAACTATTTGGATTTGAGCCTTAATCATTTCACAAGAGTGTGTATTCCACTATGCCAAGCCTTGAGATCTTACAACCAATCATGACTTGCCTCCTCTGTTAATCAATCACCCAGATTCTCTGCTGCTCTACAACACCTTGACTTTTCAAGGAATATAGAGTTGACCATATATGATCTTCACTGGCTTTCTCAACTTTCTTCCCTAAAATATCTTGACCTTAGTTTCATTGATATAGGCAATGAAACCAAATGGCTCCACTATATGGCTATGCTTCCTTCACTGTCTGAGTTATACTTGACATTTTGTGAACTGAGAAATTTTCCATTCCTCAACTATCTCAATTTTACATCACTTGTAACTCTTGATCTTTCTTACAATAGTATTAACTCAAAATTACCTGATTCATTCTTTAATTTCACCAGTGGTATCTCCCATCTTGACCTTACCAGCAATTATTTGTATGGGCAACTACCAGTAACCTTGTTTAATCTTCGAAACTTGAAAAGTTTAAGGGCGAGCTACAACATGCTTAATGGGTCAATTCCAGAGTGGTTAGGACAACATGAACATTTGCAGGAATTTGATATCTCTAATAATTTGTTTTTTTGATTCAATTCCATCTTCTCTTGGAAATATTTCTTCTTTAACTTACTTAGACTTGTCCTACAATCATTTGAGTGGCAATCTTCCAATAAGCCTTGGGCAACTCCATAACCTAGATACACTATCCATTGGAGTCAATTCCTTAGTTGGTGATCTATCAGAAAAGAATTTTGCCAATCTCTCAAGGTTATCATATCTGTACGCTTGTTCAAATGATTTTAAATATAGCTTTGATCCTAATTGGGTTCCACCATTTCAGCTTGAGTATTTGGATTTGGGTAACACAAGTCTAGGCCCTACTCTTCCGGCTTGGATATGTACACAAGGGTCTTTAGGCATACTAGGCATATCTGAATCAGGGATTTCAACCGTTGATGTAGATGTCTTTTGGAGTTTTGTTGAGAGAATAGATCTTGTCGACCTATCAAACAACTTTATCAACGGAGATATATCCAATGTGACTATAAACTCAAGTTTAATAAACTTAAGCAACAATAATCTCACTGGAGGTCTCCCACAGTTATCAACAAATGTCAGCATATTCAATGCATCTCAAAACTCTTTCTCAGGATCTATTTCCTCACTGTTGTGCCATCCAAAGAGTAATGGCGAAAACATGTTATCTTATTTGGACTTATCATATAATCATTTGAGTGGAGCACTTCCTGATTGTTGGGCCAATTGGAAACAATTAAAATACCTTGATTTGGGGAGTAATATGCTAACAGGTGAAGTTCTGGCCTCACTAGCTTCGTTAATGAATCTTCGGACACTCAACTTGAGTGATAACGGTTTTTTTGGCAAATTTTCATTAGACATATCAAACTGGACAGATTTGAATTACCTCCTGCTAGAGAAGAATAAATTTTCTAGAAGTTTGCCAAATACAATACCGCAAAATTTGATGGTTATCAAATTGAGAGCCAACAAATTTATAGGAAATATTCCATCACAGATGTGCAACGTTTCTTCTTTGAGGATATTTGACCTTTCTGATAATAATCTTTCTGGATCCATTCCCCATTGCCTGTGTAACATCATGCGTTCATATCCTGAAGTTTATGATCTTGGTGGTGAAATTCACTTATTTACTAAAGGAAGACAATTAGACTACAAATATGATGAACTCATTTTGAAGATTATTGATTTTTCCAAAAATAGTTTATCTGGAGAAATTCCTAAAGAATTGTTTAATTTGACCGAAATATGGTCTTTGAACTTGTCTCAAAATCACTTGATTGGAAAGATTCCTACAGAAGTTGGAGGCATGACAAGCTTGGAATCCCTTGATCTCAGCTATAATAGACTTTCTAGAGAAATTCCTTCTACCATTTTTAATTTGTCTTTTCTCAATCATCTAAACCTCTCATACAACAATTTCAATAGTCAAATTCCATTGGGAACCCAAATTCAAAGCTTTGATTATTGGAGCTTTGTTGGCAGTCCTAGACTTTACCGAGATCCTCTTCCAACAAAGTGCCCCACGAAAGAAGAGACATGCGACTCAACGCTGCCAGTTGAAGGAAATGAAGATGACAACTTTTTAAAGTCATTGTATCTTAGAATGGGAGTTGGATTTGCAGTGGGTTTTTGGGGAGTTTGTAGTTCTATCTTCCTTAATAGAGCATGGGGAGACAGATTTTCCGATGGTTTGATCATTTGGCAGATCAAATTTATGTTGCTGTGGCCCTCTGTTACAAAAGCTTTGGCTGAAAATCAGGAAAAAATTTCCTTTGAGGTAAATAAACTAGTTTCCTTGTTTTAAAATTGTTTTTATTTGAAAGAGGGTTTCTTTCTTTTTCTTCTTCTTGCTAAACAAATTCTGTTCTTTCACTGATTAAGTATTATCTTTTTTATTGTTCAAGATGTTTTGTCTTCGGGATGCAAGTGCAATAGCAGCCATTGGATACAACACTTCAGTTCTGAATAATGGTTTTCTGTTTCAAGGAAGAGGGAGCTTTGCGGCCATGTTGCCTATTGAACTTCCTTTTGTTATCTTAAATTTAGTGACTTGTACGGATAAGAGAACATTTTGTAACACTGTTTATTAGTGTGTGTGTGTTTTGATGTCATGTTGTTAAGAAGCCTTTGTTGCATTGTGAAGAGAATTGAAGATTAGAATTGATTGTGTGATTTTATTCAGAGAACAAACGATTACATTTATAGGAGAAAATCATATCTGAATTTACAAACACTGCCTACAATCTCTGACTAAAATACCTACCATCTCTGACTATCATTCCTATAATTATGGTCCTATAATTACGGGAAAGAGCTTCTGACTTTTAACACTCCCCCTCAAGTTGAGCTATAGATATCAATCAAGTTCAACTTGCCAATCAGATACTCCAATCTGTCATTGGGCAGCCCTTTGGTGAGGATGTCTGCGCTCTGTTCTTTAGAAGGAATATATCTTAGATCAACAATACCTTCATCAACTTTTTCCCTTATAAAATGTCTGTCTATCTCGACATGTTTAGTTCTATCATGTTGAACTGGATTATGACCAATGTTGATTGCAGCCATGTTGTCGCAATAGACCTTAATTGGTAGATTTATGGACTTCCTCAAGTCTTCAAGAACACGTTTTATCCATATTCCCTCATAGATTCCTAGTGCTACAGCCCTGTATTCAGCTTCAGCACTGCTTCTCGCAACTACACTTTGCTCTTTGCTTCTCCATGTGACTAGGTTACCCCACACATATGTACAATATCCAGATGTGGATTTCCTGTCTTCTCGGTCACCTGCCCAATCAGCATCTGTAAATAACTCTACAATTCGTTTGTCAGTTTTCTTAAACAGCAAGCCACGTCCTGGAGATCCCTTCAAGTAACGAAGGATCCTGTAAACTTCATTCAAATTTTTCTGTTTAGGATCATAAGAATGCTGGCTGACCACACTTACTGCAAATGCAATGTCTGGTCTAGTATGAGACAGGTATATTAGTTTTCCTACCATCCGTTGATAGTTCCCTAAGTCTATTGCCTTACCAAGATCTGCATCTTCATCTATTTTATCTACCCGTATAGGTGTGTCACTGGGTCTACATCCTGTCATCCCTGTTTCTTTTAGAAGATCGAGAATATACTTCCTTTGGGAAATATAAATTCCTTTCTTAGATCGGGCAACTTCCATTCCAAGAAAATACTTCATTTCTCCAAGATCTTTGATCAGAAATTCTCGTGCCAGGGCTTTCTTAATTTGATTGATTTCCACACTGTCATCTCCTGTAAGGATTATAGCATCAACATATACAGCCAGAACAGCCATCTTACCCTTATGATGTTTGACAAACAAAGTATAGTCACTCTGCCCTTAAGTATATCCATGTCTCTTCAGAACCCTGGTGAATCTGTCAAACCAAGCACGTGGAGATTGCTTTAACCCATATAATGACCTCTTTAACTTGCAGACTTGGTCATCCTTTTTTCCTGGGAACCCTGGAGGTAACTTCATATACACCTCTTCCTTGAGTTCTCCGTTGAGGAAGGCATTTTTTACATCGAGTTGGTGCAGATTCCAATATAAATTCATTGCAATAGATAATAGTATTCTGATGGTATTCAACTTGGCTACCGGAGCAAATGTTTCTGTGTAATCTTCCCCATATTTTTGTGTGAAACCTTGTGCAACCAATCTAGCTTTTTATTTCTCGAGTGTTCCATCTGCTCTATATTTAGGAGTGAATACCCATTTGCATCCAACAGCCTTTTTCCTTTCCGGTAGATTTACTACATCCCATGTCTTATTTCGCTTGAGAGCTTCCATCTCCTCTAAGACAGCTTGTCTCCACTCAGGTATAGCCATAGCCTCATCAATCGTGTCTGGTATCCTGATTTTATCAAGATGAGAGACAAATGCATTGTATTTAGATGAAAGAGCCTTATAAGAGACAAATTTCTCCATAGGATATCTAGTGTTTGATCTGGGTTATCTAGGTTGTTTTCGCACCACAATGGGAAGATTAAGATCAGAACTTTCTGTTTCTCTTGGACCTGCCTCTGGTACTGACTCCTGGTGAGTGCTAATAACCTGTGGTTCATTACCTCTTTTGTGTCGTCGCATGTAGGTATTACCCCACATATTTGTGTCTCCCCCTGTAATTGGCACATTATCAGAGGTATCAAGGTTATCAGGATGATCAGGAATCTCAGGGTTGTTATCAGGAGTATCAGAGGTATCAGGAGTAGGATCTGTGGGGTAGGTACATAAATTGTGACTGTCTGGTCATCTTTTGGTGTTTCATTTGTCTGAAATTCACCAGTTCTCTCCCCCTGAATTGCAGACAAGGCATAAAAAGGTGTATGTTCAAGGAAAGTGACATCACATGTGACAAATAAACATTTAGAGAGTGGATCATAACACTTGTATCCTTTTTGAGAATGTGAATAGCCAAGGAAGATACACCGAAGGGCTTTAGGGTCAAGTTTGTTGGTGTGATGGAGATGAACGTATGATGTGCAGCCAAACACCCGTAGAGGTAGAGTGTTTACAAGGTATGGAAGGTTATAGTATTGGTGGAGAAGTTGAAGGGGTGTTTTGTAAGACAGTGGTCGGCTTGGCATTCTGTTAATGAGGAAGGTGGTAATAAGGACAGCATCATCCCAATGATATTTAGGAACATTACCACTAAACATAAGGGCTCTTGCAGTTTCAAGAATATGGCGATTCTTTCATTCTGCAATACCATTTTGCTGAGGTGTATTGGGACAAGTACTTTTGTGGACAATGCCATTTTTGGTTAAGAAGGTAGATAGGACCTGATTAAAGTATTCAGTCCCATTATCTGTGTGTAGAATCTGGATTGGGGTTTGGATCATAGAATGGAAGTTAAGGAATGTTTGATACACCTCTGTTTTATCCTTCAACAAGTAGACCCAACTGACACGTGTATGGTCATCGATGAATATGATGAACCATTTTGTTTTTGATCGGTTTGGTGTTCGGGATGGTCCCCATAAGTCACTGTGAATTGTGGAAAAAGGTTTTGAGGCTTGGTATGGGATTTTTGGAAATGAAGTACGATGATGCTTAGCCTTTTCACATGAATCACAATGAAAATCATAGGGAATTTTATTAGAAATAAGGGATGGAAACATCTGAGACATGTAATTTAAATTTGGATGACCTAAACGTTTGTGCCATAATTCCAAATCACTAGTGCTATGGAGAGACACTTTATTACAGGATTTAATCCGAGGATTATTACTTTCATCAAGGTAATAGAGACCATCAAGCTCTTTCGTACTCCCAATCGTCGTTCCCGTCAGCAGATCCTGAAAAATACAGTAGGTAGCAAAGAAGTTAGCTTGACAACGTTCATCATTAGCTAATTTGCTCACGGATAGTAAATTACACTTCAACTTTGGAACATGTAATACGGAGTGAAGAGTGAGTGCAGCTGAGATTTTGATGGAACCAATTCCAAGGACAACAGATTCAGAGTCATCAACAATTCGTACTGTTACTCCCTTGGTGACAGGAGTATATGATGAGAAGAGAGCCTTATTGTCAGTCATATGATCCAAGGCACCTGAGTCAACAATCCAACAATTTCCTGTACATAGTTCTTTTATCACAGCCAAGGCTTGAAAGAAATTACCTCTCTTGACCACTGTGGCAGTAGGCATTGTTGTAGTCTGCATTGTGGCTAGCATTTCCATGATTTTATGCAGCTGGTCATTTTGAGATAGGTCCTTAGAAATTTTAGCCACGTAGCCTCGTCCTTTCCCTTTTTTCGGCTTCCAGTCAGCAGGTTTACCATGGAGGTTCCAGCAAGTGTCCTTAGTGTGCCCCTGTTTCTTACAATGATCACAGAATGGACAACCTTTAGAACCTTTTTGTTCCGTGGATCGAACAGCAAGTGCTGTGGCTTCAGGAGTAGCAGCGGAATTAGTCGGATTCTGAAGCATTGTTTTGCGCCTATCCACTTCACTGCGCAACAAAGTGAAAACTTCACGTACAGACGGCAAGGGTTCTTGACTAAGAATTCGAGCTCGAACATCATCATAAACCACATCAAGACCAGCTAACAACTTATATACCCTCTCTTCTTCTTTTGCTTTGCTATCTTCTTTTGCATCAGCCCCACAATGATGAGTTTTATTTTGTAGGGCATCAAACTCTTGCCAGAGTGCTGATTTTTCAAGATAATAATCATCAAGAGGTATGTGATTCTGTTTTAGCTGCCATAATTTTTTCTTGACATCAAATATGCGGGATCTATTTCCCACAGGATTGTATGTCTCACGCAGAGCTTCCCAAATTTCTCTGGCTGAAGAAAGGTACATAAAACTCTTCTTAATTTAGGATGACATCGCATTGATTAACCAAGAGGATACCAATGCATTTTCGGACTTCCATTTGCGAAACTCCTTAATTTCTGATGTTGGTGGCCTTTTTGCTTCACCAGTTATATACTCGAGTTTATCTCGTCCATCGAGAGCAAGAATCATGGATTGAGACCACTCCCAATAGTTATCGCTAGTAAGTTTCTCAGAAACAAGAAGGACAGTGGAGATGTCATTTGAGCCAGACCGAGGCAGAGAGGAAGAGGCATCTGAAACTGTAGACATAATGACAGGCAAAAAATTGACAGAGGGGTTTTTCAAATTTCAGAAATACCAGTTTGGTCCTTCGAATTTCCAAAATGTCAATTTGATACTTCAAATTTCAGAAATACCAGTTTGGTCCTTCGAATTTGGAAAATACCAGTGTGATCCTCCGAATTTGATAAATGACAAATTGGTCTTCAAATCAATTAAATAATTGAGTCAGGTCTTCGATTTGAGAAACTGAGATGGCGAGATTGAGGCGTCTTCGAACACGAACACGAGAACGAATCGGTGACTGCCGACGGTGAAGAGACAGCAGCGGAGGTGACGGCAACTGTGCAGTGGTGTCCGACGGCGGTAAGAAGAATGAAGTTGGTGGTGGCGTCGATGATGGAAGCGATGCAGGTGAAAAACAATGGTTCTGGTCCCAGAGTGTCCGCGACTGTGTCTCCTTCTTCTCAGATGCTGAAACTCGATCTCTCCTTTCTCTAAACCCGACGATGATGGAGGAAATGGTGGTGGTTGATAAAAGTAATGGAAGGTGGAAGACGATACTGGATTTGAGAGTGAAAGAGAGGTCAAGCTTCCTCTATTTTCCTTCGCGGCAGCTCCTCGTGACAGCTTCAAACTCGCGGTAGTTCTGGAACTCTTCTTCAAGTGGCAATCTTCTGACAGTTGATGACGCTACTGCCTGGAGAAGGACGAGGAAGGTTCGATCTGGTATAAGAACTCTGCTTCTTCGTCGACGTGTACAGCCACTCCAATTGGAGGTGATGCAGAAACAAAGGTCGCCTTGGGGACTACTGGTGTAGTCGACGCACGGTGAGTGGGGTGACATTGAGGACGGCGATACTGGTTCCGACAAAGTGGAGAACCCAGAGGGCGTGTTGAAGAATTCTGGTATGAATTCGTATTCCTAATCTCTCCTATTGCTTTGATACCATGAAGAGAATTGAAGATTAGAATTGATTGTGTGATTTTATTCAGAGAACAAACGATTACATTTATAGGAGAAAATCATATCTGAATTTTCAAACACTGCCTACAATCTCTGACTAAAATACCTACCATCTCTGACTATCATTCCTATAATTATGGTCCTATAATTACGGGAAAGAGCTTCTGACTTTTAACACATTGGCATAGTTTTCCAAGTGATATATATGATTGTACCTCAAAATTTATCATTTTGGGGAAATCCTTTTTTGTCATAATTACGTCTTCAGAAATTGTTCAAATGTGTTTATTTGAAATAACTAAAAATTATATGCAAGTGCACGCGCGCGAATTGATGATCAGTATAACTATAGTTAGAAGAACAAACAACAAAACTCAACTAGTCATTCTTCTATCTTCTGAATAGTCATATTTAGACAACTTGGTTTGTGAAAAATAGTGGATATAATTGTAAAGTTTTGTAAATACTATCACTTAAATGAAATTATTCGACTTGATTATTCACACTTATTTAACATTTCCCAATTAATTTAGTTATATATGAAATATTGATAGGATAGGATAATAATCAGAAATAATCATTTGATGATATCAATCAACCAACCACATTTATAAGCATACAGTGTGACAAGCTAGCTAAGTAAACAGGGCTACGAACGCAGGAAGTTCAAATCTTGGAATTATAGTTAATTAGTTGCAAATTACATCAATTTGGAACGTTTAATACAAATCATATCGTAAACAATAGTTTATCCTTCTCTAATTTAGCTCAAGTGCATGCCATGTTTGGTTATCAAGAGCTGGCCCTCTTTTAAGATTTCAGGTGTGATTGTAACAAATAAAACGAAAGGCATATGAGTGTTGTAATGTGCAAGATTTATATGTATGTTGGCTTATTGGATATTAATTAATTTGGATGGTTAAGATATCAAAATCTATAACTTACAACAGTTAATCATTATAATATTCTGTTGGACGCTTGAGGTGCTCTGTTCTATTTTGGTTTTTAATGTTTGAAATAACAGAGTCAAGACTTGGTTGGATTATGTATTCAAATAATCTGTTAGTCGAGAGCTTGTTCGTACATATGAATGTCATGTAAGTTTGAGAGGTTATGAATACTGCAATTGGTAAGAGAATGTTGAGACAAAATCCAATATTCTTTCGGTTGAGAATGCACTTGAAACTTCCACTTTGTGTTTCTTTGTTTTGACCTAACCTCTTCACTTGTTTCCTTGACTTGTCACTTAACAATAGAATGTGGCATCAAGTTTTCATGATCTATTTTCTTGGGGGAGACCTATGCAGATTTTAGATGCCGCCTTCTCATTGATCATCGCAATTTCACCGAACAATTTGGTTTACGTGTTGAGTTGAGGATGCTGCCTTTATTCTACACTTCCAATCATACAGATCAAGTTACTGCAAGCAAACACAGTTATGCCAGCTTCAAGGCAAGAGCTCAAGTCATGAATGCTGATATAGATTTAATTTTATCAACAAAACCCCATTTAAAATCACCTAACTCATCACGACATCTGAATGATTTGAGCTGCAAATTTCATTACATATATTGATATTTGTTCTTTTCTTCTTCTTTTAACATTCTAATGAATTCCTCGAGGTCTCTCACATTCAGGAATCATGAGATTTGTCCTGTTTTTTCCCCCTCTGGCCATAGTTATCTGGTTTTTTTTATCATTCATTTATAGAGAGTAGGTGTGTTTAAGTCTGGAAATTTACTATATAATTTTACTTGGACTAGCTCTTGGTTACTTTTCCTAATGGTTCTTTTCTTAATGTTGGGCCCATAATACATCAGAAATGATCTAATAGAAAATGCCTACCTTTAATTTGAGGCCCATTCTTGAATCCTGAGTATCAACTAAGTAGAACGGAGGCGTTGTTATTAGGATAACTTGTCATTAGCTTCTTATACTTTATAAGCATTACTCCTAAGAACCCCTTAGTTTTTTTTTTTTATATTTTCATATTTCTTTGATTTCCTCATGTATCTGGGAAAATTTCAGAAAAATACCTTCAAAATATCAAAATCTCAAATTAGTTTTGTTTCCTAAAATAATTGGGCATTGATTACACTTGATTAACAATTGACAACTTATTTTAATAGAATATCACTAATTTGATATTTTCAAATTTTGAAGGTATTTTCTGAAGTTCTCCCTAATAACTTTCCCAACTTTTCTGTTTTTTTTTTTTTGGGTACAAATATCCAAAGGTGTTTAATTCCATAGAAAATTATGTTTGCCAGAAATTGGCAAAATCTTTTTCACCCAAGTAAATCAAAAGAGATGATAAGAGTGGAAGCTCTTCGATGGGTTCCAATGATGTTTTCCGTCGACTTGATTTAGATTAGGTTGTGTCCTGATAAATTTTGAAACTTTGATATTCACCAGTGAATAATTGATTAATGCAATTCCATGAAAATGATATTTGACAGAATTGGCAAAATCTCTTTCACCAAAGGACTCAAATTGAGTATAGTTTAGGGCAAAGACTTCACAAGCGCAATCAACGGCCCAATTTTGAGGTAAGTTTGAATTATGAGATTTATTAAGGTCAAAACATACCTCTAGAGAGATGTTTACGCATTGCCTATCAACATCATCTTCATATCAATTGCAACATTTGAAATCATAACCATGTAGGTTATGAGCCAAATTCTTATTAAACGAATCAATCTTCGTTGGCTTCATTAAGTTTTTGTGTACATATATCTATTTTAAATATTATTCTAATTCATTTATCAATTTAAATTCTTAAAAATTTATATAAATAAATTTACTTAATTAAAACATATAAAATATTATTAAATTTTTTTAAAAATATATGCATTATATACATGGTCCATTAATGATTCTCAGCGAATGGAAATAAAAAATAGAAGTTTTTTTTTTTACCAACAAATAGAAGAGATGTCATATGTAGTACTACCAAATTTTTAATTTTTTATCCGCATAATAATTATCTCCACATAAATTTTAACATAAATCAAACTTATGATGCAAAAATGAACATTTGTTCCAAGATAATATATATATATATATATAATTGAACTCAAGACATAAAAAAAGAGCACACTGATTCGCTCATTTCATAGCTAAAAAAGCTAATTCTTTTTTATTTCAATAAGTTAAATATTTGATTTATGTTTGGATTATCTATAAATCTATTGATATGATCTATTGATTATATAAAAGAAAGGTTATTGAGAGGCCTTCCTCCAACCATGTGACATGCCCTCCTCCAACCATCTCACATGCATAATAATAGCGTAACAATTAAAATAAAGACAAAAAAATAAAATATATAACTAGTAGATACTAGATAGTTAGAAGTTAAAAAATATTTTGAAATATTGACAAGTAAAATAAAATATTTTTAAAATAAATATATTATGAACAAAGAGATTTCAAAATATTTTTAAACCTTATCTCCTTGCATCACCTAAGTTAATTTTATATTTCATAAAATATTTTTTTAACGGATTCTTCTCATTTTACTGTTCACTTCCCATGTTCTATTCCTCTAATTCCATTAGCCTCCCACTATTAATCATTTTTAGAAATTAAAAATTATTTTTATATTTTTTTAAGAAAAATTGAGCTATTTCTCTCATTATATTCTCCATCTCCATCTCCCATATTTTTTTTTTAAAAAAATATTTTTATATTTTTTACCGTCGATGTTTTTTTCCTTGCAACTATTGTCTTTTGTTATGAGTGACTCTTTCGACTTGGGTGGTATTTCTCCTTTTCTCAGTTTACTGATACTAGTAAGGTTGTCAAACTCGCGAGTTTAAATAAACTCGTGATAGTGATGTAAATTCGTATAGTGAATTCGAATCGTAAATTCGTAAGAGATTAGTTTTATCATTAAATAGATATTATTAGTATATAATTAAATAATTAAAATATAAAAAGTTGACAACAATTTAATTTAAATATATTTTAAATATAAATAATTGAAATTAAATCTATCAACATTCATAATTTATAGTATTTAACAAAGAAATTTCTATAAAATTTATCTATAAAGCCGTTGAGTATAATCAAATTGAAAAGTTAACACGAGTTTAAGGGTGCGTTAACACAGTTTTATAAGCTAGAAATATAAAAACGGTAAATTTGGAGAGTCAACTCGTGAGTTTGACAATAATGGATAGTAGGGATTGGGATTGGATATTGTTAGGGGACTTCGTTATTGTCAATCACTTACGTGATTATATGATCGCTTTTAAGCTAATGTTCGTAATTTCTGATTATAACAATCCTGGTATAATTCCTTCCTGGAAACAGGTCAAACAGAGGTATATAAATATATTCAATTTGCTGTATTTTTCATATGTTTGGTTGCTATCTCTCCTCTCCTCTCTTCATTGTAGTTCTTCTTCTTGTTTTTTTTTTTTTGTTTAATTTTGAGCAAGTATTGTTCTCTATGAAGAATTGAAATATTTTAGCGCCGCAGTACGTCAAATATATTTTTCTTAGTCACTTTACTGCCTGATTAGAAACGTCGGTTATTTGCTCGGCCTCTTCGTTGCGGTTCCCTTTGGCTTCTTTCTCTGATATGAACTTGCTTATAAAATGTTTCTAGGATTTTGTTTTCATTTGGGAAAGGGATATACTGTTGTGTGCTTCAAATAAAAAATAAAATATGCTTAAGAGAAAGCGAAGAGATTGTTACAAATTACAAAATATTTTAAAATATTTTTAAAATAAATATATTATGAATAAATAGATAATGAAATGATAGTTTCAAAATATTTTCAAATCTTATTACGTTGCATCCCCTCGATTCCACTACTAATCAGTTTTAGAAATTAAAAATTATTTATATATTTTATTTGCTAAAATATACTTTTAATGTTTTAAGTTTTGTATGAGGTATATGTTTGGTCTTATATTTCTAACACTGTTAATATTACTAAGGGAAAATGTTTACTCGACAGACTCAAGTGATAATTGTGTAACTGATAAAATATATTTAAGTTGTAATTTATTTAATATAATATATTTATATTATTAAACTAAAATAAACCGGCAAATTCCTACAAATAAAAGAAATCAAGGTTTTGATAGTTATATTATTAAAATAATATATTTAGATTATTAAACTAAAATTGTAAATACAACTTATGTTTTAATATTGACCAAAGAACGAAAAATCGGATCGGGTAATGAATCGGTCACAGCACAGGTTTAAGGGTTAATGGATCAATTAGGGTCTAACCAGTAGTTGAACCGGTCATATTAAAATATTATAATTTATTAGTGACAATATATATTAATATATTTTTAAACTTCTATAGATAAGAATGATATCTCCTATACTTATGCAATGATATCTCCTTTCTTATAAATATTATATCTTTTTAAATAATTTTTTTCATTATCTTCGTTATTTTTTTAGATTTTTTCTTTCTTTAGCTACTTTTCTCTTCATTTTGGTCTTCAACCTTTCCATTTTCCCCTAAAAAAGAAAAAAATAAAAATTTTAAAAATAAAAAAAACGAAACTAGTTAAACTGGTTGAACCACCGATTTTACCGGTCCGACGGTTTAATGATCAAACTAGACCAGACCACTGACTGGTTCCCGGTTCAACCGGTCCGATCCGATTTTTTGTTCTCTGATATTGACTGATTCATTAGGTTTTTAAATATTTTTCAATTTACGCATATTTTAGATTTAAGATTAATAGTATTTAATTATACATCATCATTTGAGTTGTTGTGTTAGTGTTTTTCGTTAGCAACATTAACATTGTTAGAATTATATGACTAAAAGTATACTTTATAAAGTTAATGGATTAAAAGTATACTAGCTCCAGTCCTAATTATAAGATAAATTTGACTTTTTTTGGAAAAATTAAGGAAGCTAAATAAGTTACTAAATCATATCATATGTTATATATTCTTATATTATATATTAATTTGTTAGTTAAATTAATTAGTTTGAAGAAAAAAATAAGAATAAAAATACTCTAAAGCAATTTAATTAGCTTCATTAATATCTTCAAAAAAGTCAACTTTATCTTATAATTAGGACCGGAGGGAGTATCTCATATAAACTTAATTAAAGAACTAAAAGTATACTTTAACCCATTTTATAAAATACTTTTTGTGCCGATTCTTCCTACCTTACTTTTCACATCCCATATTCTCCACTTTGAATTCCATTAGCCTACCCACTATTAATCATTTTTAGAAATATAAAATTATTTTTATATTTTAAAAATTTTTCTGTGCGGGTCCTTAAGTAATTGATTCTCCAGTAAATTCTTCCAAAGAAAAAAAAAAGAATGAAATAGATATATCACTAATTTGACCAAGTCCATTCCTAAAAGAAAAATAGAAATTTTTGAAACATATCCCAAAAATCGTCATGTCACTTATTTGACCAGGTCCCATTCCTGAAAGATAAATAAAACTTTTTGAAGTATATATATCTCAACATATTGTCTTTCATGCCTTGGGCGGGTTTGTCTGTGAGGACACCTTAATTAAAACTGTCAATCTTCTTTATAAAAGAGTTTTTTTATATCTCACATCTCATGCTTTAAAATACATTTTAGAAATTCGTGAATTTATTATTTAATAATTTTAAATTTTATTAATCTATAATTTTTGAACTTATTATCTCTCGTATCATGCGGGGTTAGTTGAAATTAAAAACATCGCCCCAAGTCCTGGACTATTGCCTTTAAGATTTAGTGAGTGTTTGGGAAAGGTTAAAACCATAATTTCAGAAGTCCTTTTCCGTAAGCCGATACATAACTAATCTTACATACTTATTTCGTAAATTGTCAAAATTATTCTTCAAAAACTAATCCAAACGCATGCTTATATGATTGTGTGCAGCTTCTCAGTACCATGTCATTGGTGTAGATAATATCACTACAAAAAAAATCTTTTTCAGCGGCGACATTTGGCGGCGACTTTTAATGTCGCCGCTGAAGGTGTCACTTTCAGCGGCGACATTGTGTTGTCGCCGCTGAAAGTGTGTTTTAGCAGCGACTTTAGTGTCGCCGCTAAAAGTGTTGTTTGAAATTAAATTTTTTTTTTTAAAACACTTTCAGCGGCGACTATTAAAAGTCGCCGTCGAAAGTGAGTTTCCATGGCGACTTTAGTGTCGCCGCTGAAAGTGTTGTTTGAAATTTTAAAAAAAAAATTTTTAAACACTTTCAGCGGCGACTATTAAAAGTAGCCGTTGAAAGTGAGTTTCAGCGGTGACTTTAGTGTCGTCACTGAAAATTTTATTTGAAATTTAAAAAAAAAAAATTTTAAAAATACTTTCAGCGGCGACTATTAAAAGTCGCCGCTGAAAGGCGACTTTAGTGTCGCTGCTAAAAGTCTAGTTTGAAATTTTCCAACTTTTTTTTTTAAAATACTTTCAGCGGCGACTATCAAAAGTCGCCGCTGAAAGTCAATTTCATATTTTTTTATTAATATTTTTTAAAAATAATATTTATAAAATTAAAATAATATTTATAAAATTTAACTATTAATTATTAAATAATTCTATTTAACCTTAATTATAAAAATTATATTATTATATTTATAATTTTATATTAAAAAATAATATTTATGATATTAAATTATTATTTATTAAGTAATTTTAATTAAAAAAAATTTTAATTTAAATATATAAATATTTGGGAAAAAGACAGAAAAATACCACTTGAACTTCAAAATCCCAAATTAGTCATTTGACAAAGATTTGTGTTGTCAATCTCATTACCATTTTTGTCAATCCCATTACCATTCTTGTCAGCGGGATTTTGAAGTTCAAATGGTATTTTTCTCTCTTTTTCCCTAAATTTTTTTTTGTTTTTACTTAATTTTTCATTATTTTTAATAATATTATATTTAATTAATAATTAATTATATGTATATAATTAATTAATTATATGTATGTATGTTTATATATATGATAATATTATATATATAATAATATATAATAATATGACATAGGTTCATTTTGGTGCAACTGGCAGAGACTCGCGCGCGAAGGCATCGGCTCCCTGAGGTCGCGGGTTCGAACTGGAGGAGAGTCACTTGGAGGAATTATGAGGAGGCGACACGTGGGAGCACAGGGAGGAGACATGTGGCAATTGTAAATTAAATTCTTTTAAAAAAATTCAAAATTTTTTTATAAAAAATTTAATTTTTCGATTTTTTTTAAAAAAATTAACACTTTCATAGTCACCGCTGAACGTCACCTTCAACGGCGACATTCGGCGGCGGCTTTTGTCGCCGCTAAAACAATACCTTCAGCGGCGACTTAAGTCACCTTTGTCGCCTTTCAGCGGCAACAAAAATTGTTGCCGCTAAAACTTTCAGCGACAGTCACATAGGCGGCGACTTTTTGTCGCCGCTGAAAGACTTTCAGGGGCGACTTTTAGACTTTCAGTGGCGACAGTCTTTTTTTTTGTAGTGTATGAACTGAAAATCACAGGTCTAAATAATAATTTATGGGGTATTTTTCTTATTTTTAGGGCCAAAATTTAAATTCATAAAGCACCTCTAATTGAATGGTCTATGATGTAAAAATGGATGTACTAGTGTTTCAATTTTTCTTCGGAGGCACTGGAAATTTTTTTTTTTTTTGAAGTTCTGAAAGACAGGTAACTTTAAAGTATTTAGATGACTTTACTATTTAAAAGCACGTGGTTCATAAGGCATTGAAATGTTTGTTTTATTTTCCAAAACCTTAGTTACCTAAAGGTATTTGATTTAGTGGTGGATTAGGTAGACTTTATCCAAGAAAACTTGATCTAGTGGTAGATTAAGTAAACTATAAAGAGGGCAAATTAAGTTAAAATCCCATCTTATTTTTAAAATAAAACTCTGTGAAGAGATCCATATAAAGTGCTCGACACCAAGTGCGGGTTATAAAAAAGCATTATAGTTGTAACATCCTAAAATTTATATTCACCAAAAGTATTGTAAATATTTGAGAAATTCAATAAAATGATGAATATTCATGAATTTGGAATTTATGAATTTATAAATGTTCAATTTCATGAGAAATTGGGCAAAAATAATTAAGGAATTAATTTAGGTAATTTAAAAAGCCCAATATTAAGGTCCAAAAATGAAGAAATGTTAGAGAAAATATTTGGTCAAAAAATAGATGAAAATTGGCCAAAAAAAAAAATAAGAGAAGAAATTGGATTAGAAAGGTAATGATAAAATCGTAATTTTGCCAAATTATCACAAAATTAATTATTTTTTGATTAATTGAGGTTAATTTCAATTAATTAAGAAAAAATATATTTGAAATATTTTGGTCAATTTAATATGAATTTATGGAAAATTTGAGCAAAAATGCAATTTTGACCAAAATTAAGACTTTACGTGTATACGTAACCTGGACAAGTTGTGAAGCCAATTGAGACCATAAGGAGGGACCCTAGGTGTCTCCTTCATGTGGCATAAATAAGGAAATATTGATTGGGCTTAAAGAGCTTGGTTATATGTACATAAGTTCATTTTTGAAATTTTGGAAAATAAAACAAATGAATAAAATGATGCAAAATATATGTTAAATAAATATATCATCATCCTCTTCAACCCATTTTCGTGCAGCAAAAGACCTGAAATAAGTGTGAGAGAGTTTAGAGAGAGAAAGGGAAGAAATCTCGCAAGGTAAGCCGATTTCTCTGACGATTTAGCTCTTAACGCGTATAATTCCGACCCTGAACTACTCCTCTTTTTTCTTTAAGGTTTGGAGGCTCAAAAATTTGTTGTCCAAGGGTTACGGTTTCAGCCATCTTTGGGGAAAAGCTTGTGGGAGCTCGAGATAACTTCCAAACCTTCGTATATTAACTATTCTGGCTGCTGTGGGCAATTTAATCGGTGAAATTTCGCTGGATTGCCATTGGTTTTAATTTTTGGAAAAGTGTGTGCCTAAGGGTTATGCTGCCCAATTTTAGTTCAAATGGTTGTTATAACTCAATTAGATGATTAATAAAATTGTTAGGAGTAGAAAGGAACACGTTTACGGAGCCGAAATCGTAAAACCCCGATTTTTCCTGGAGAACACCATAATTTTGGCTAGGGATGTTTGAGGGCCTTAGAGTTGGATTTTCAATGATTTGATGGTTCCATTGGATTCAGGAGGGAAAATTAGGTGGGGTTACAGTTGGGCACTTTTCTGGAAAAGGCTGAGAAAGCATAATTACGGAAACGCTTCTAAAACCCTAAAAGTAGGGTTGCTAAGGGCAATTTCATAATTTGACATTGAATTTGATAATTTTAAGCCCGGAAATGGATTCCTTGGATGAAAATACGTTAGGATAGCCCTATTCAAAAATTTAGGAAAATGTGCCATCGGACCGGTATGGCGGGGCCAGGCCGGGGTCCCGCATTTTGGTAAATTTTTACCATAGGCTAATATAACCACAATAAACACTATGGAAGTGTCTAAAATGATACTTGGATAGGTTATAACCTATTTCTTGTATAGTTGATGTTTTAGGACTGAGTTGGACACCTATAGTTGACACGTTTTACGATACGGACCCTTTGAGACAAGAAAGAGGTTAAGTATGGACTACTATCTATCATATACTATGTGACTATTTGTATGATGCATGTTACTGTATTTTGTGATCTGAACACGGGCTGGAGGCACATTACCTAGCTGTGGTCTAGGACCTAGCTGAGGTACACTGGTCTTACCTAGCTGTAGTCAAGGACTCGGCTGAAGTACATGTAGGGGTTTCAACGGGTTAGTTGGCCCTGAATTTTGTGTACACACACGGATGATATGAATTCTCATTTTACTTGATACGGTGCATTGCATATTTAATTTTCGCATTTTATATGTTGATCGTATGTTTCTACTGAGATTCCTTAGAATCTCCCCCTTTTTCTAATCCAAATGTCTCAGTGGGTGCCAATGGCTTGAAAGCCAAGGATGTAGAGAAGGGAAACTGACGGGCACTTTTCCTAAGATGAATACAGTGGTTGTATACACTACTACAAAAAGGGGCTTTAACCTCCCAAATTTGGCACTTTTAACGTCCCAAAACGGGGGGACGTATATGCTGGGGGCGTAGTAAGTTGAGACAAAAGACGTCCCAAATGATAGGGACGTCTAAAGTCAGACTTTAGGCGTCCCAAATTAAAATTTGGGACGCCTAAAGTCCCCCCAGGATGGGACTTTAGACGTCCCAAATTAAAATTTGGGAGGCCTAAAGTCCCCACAGGGTGGGACTTTAGGCGTCCCAAATTACAATTTGGGACGCCTAAAGTCGAATCCTGGGGGACTTTAGGCCTCCCAAATTTTAATTTGGGACGCCTAAAGTCCCATCCTGGGGGACTTTAGGCCTCCCAAATTAAAATTTGGGAGGCCTAAAGACCCACCAGGGGGACTTTTGGCCTCCCAAATTTTAATTTGGGAGGCCAAAAGTCCCCCTGGTGGGACTTTAGGCCTCCCAATTCTTAATTTGGGACGTCTAAAAGTTAGGTTTTTTTTTATACCATAATTTACATTCTGTATTACCCAACGAATTGAAACTGCAGAAACAGAATAAAAGATGGATTCATAAACCACACTGTCCGTTACAAACTAGTAAGGACATCCAGCACTACAATCTTTACTATATATACATACAATAACCTTTCATGCAACCTACTACTATATATATCAACAAAAAACAACCAGAAAGTGTCAAAACGCTGTCATCACACAAGTACAAACTGATATAAAATAACAAGTTTACTGCTCTATATGTTGAAGAAGATGTCCAGCCAAAAGATCTCTGATCAAATCAAGGTCTTCACGCAGGTAGGCATCGTCATTATCAAAAATCTGAAAATTAGAAAGTAATAAGCTTTGATGAAATGAATCTCAAGCAAATGAATTAATTATCATTTCGATTAGAACACCAAAAATATTATCATTTGAGAATGAAGAAGCGATTACCTTTTCAAAGTCGCTAGTAATTCCACTTTGAATTATGTTATACATATAAAGTATAACATAATATCCGCATTCAGTGTTGCCAGGTTGCCGAGGGCACTTTTAATCAAAGGGATGCAATTGGTTGTTAAAATCAATAAAGGTATGTCTAAAAGGACCGTCAATGAAACAATTATGCAGGATCAAATGTACTTACTATGGGATAAAACCACTTTGGCTTTTTAACAACTGCACCCTCGCGTGACCCACCTAGGATTCTATATGTTTGACAAGCACTATCATGAAAAGCAAAATGAACAGAAATTAGAACCATTCATTTATTTTTGTTGTCAATGAAATACAAACAGGATAACTTACGTGTCGAAGACGGATTTTGTCTCTCTGTCTGGCTTGTTACTCAACGGATCAAACCAATAGGCTTGCAACACCTCTTCACGAGGAACATTCTTCACTTTCAGTCCTCGTGTTCCCTTGCTTCTCCCTTCTTCATGCCGAGATTGTTCCTTCTTCCCTGACATATAATCTTTGCAAAACTCCATAGCCTCCTCAACTACATATCTTTCAACTATTGAGGCTTCTGGTCGATAAGGATTTTTAGAATACCCTTTTAAGATCTTCATGTATTGCTCGAAAGGGTACATCCACCTCAGGTAAACCGGACCGCATAGCCTTACCTCCCTCACCAAATGAACTACCAAATGCACCATTATATCAAAAAATGAAGGCGGAAAGTGCATCTCTAGTTGTGACAAAATAATGTAACCCTCATTTTCTAGTTCATCCAACTTTTCAGTGTCAATGACTTTGTTACAGATAGCATTGAAGAAAACGCACAATCTTGTCACTGTGTTTCGTACTTCATCTTTCATTATGCCTCTAATAGCTACTGGTAATAGTTGTTGCATCAACACATGATAATCATGGGACTTCATTCCCACTAACTTCAAATCGTCCATTGAGACACATCTTCTCACATTTGAGGAATACCCTTGCGGCACCTTCATTTCATGCAAACACCCACACAAACTTCTTTTCTCTGCTTTTGATAGTGTATGCGCTGCTGGCTCCATGTATGCCCTCCTACCATCATCTCTTAGTTGTGGATGTAACCGTTCTCTTATTCCCATATCGACAAGGTCTAATCTCGCATTAATCCCATCCTTAGTCTTCCCTGGTATGTGCAAAAGCGTACTGATAAGGCTATCACAAACATTCTTCTCCACATGCATCACATCAATACTGTGTCTCACGTCAAGCGAACGCCAATATGGAAGATCAAAGAAAATGGATCTCTTCTTCCATATGTTCTTCTCACCCGCAACCCTCTGATTCTTACCAAAAGTGACATGGATACGTTCCACTCGACTGTAGACTTCCTCTCCGGTTAGTGACTTTGGAGCCATTCCATGCTCCGGTTTGCCGTTAAACCGCTTTCTTAGCCTACGATACGGGTGGAACCGATAAAGAAACCTCCTGTGGCCAAGGTAGACAGTTTTTCTTCCATGCTTTAGTTGTTGGAAGTGTGTGTCTGCTTCACATATTGGGCATGCTTTGTGACCCTTCACGCTGTACCCTGACAAGTTTCCGTACGCAGGGAAGTCGTTTATCGTTGTGAAAATCATTGCACGTAGCTTGAAAGACTCCTTCTTATAAGCATCAAACACATCTACGCCTTCCTCCCACAACTTCTTCAAGTCCTCAATCAAAGGCGCCAAATAGACATCAATATCGTTCCCTGGCTGTTTTGGTCCAGAAATCATCATAGATAGCATCATATACTTACGTTTCATACATAGCCAGGGAGACAAGTTGTATATTACAAGGAGAACCGGCCACGCACTATGTGTGCTAGTAAGAGTTCTATACGGATTGATGCCGTCTGTACAAAGCCCAAGCCGTAAGTTTCTCGGCTCGCTGCCAAATTGAGGGAACATTTCATCTATTTTTTGCCATTGTGGAGAGTCAGCTGGGTGCCGAAGATATTTCCCATCAGATATTCTCTCATCAGAGTGCCATCTCAACTTCTTCGCTTTTGTTGCACTCGCAAACAAACGTTTAAAATGTGGTATTATTGGAAGATACCACATAACCTTTAAAGGTTGCCTTTTACTTGTCACATCACCACAACCACCTTCTTTTTTCACTTTGTATCGTGCGGTTTTACACTTAGGACACTCACTAAGACCTCCGTACTCATTTCTGTACAGTACGCAGTCATTAGGGCAAGCATGTATCTTCTTATACTCCATACCCATTGTAGACAGGATTTTCTTGGCCTCATACATACGATTTGGAAGTACATTATCCTCCGGAAACATATCACACAATAGTTCAAGTAGCAATGTGAAACTACTATCGGTCCACCCACAAGTTGCCTTTAAGTTAACCAAATGTAATGTTCCTGTCAGCCGCGTGTACTTACTACCACTATACAATGGTGTCTCTGCATCACTCCGCAGGCTGTCATACTCCTGCGACTGCGCAAAGGATTCTGCCTCAACATCGTTAATCATTCTCTCCATTCTATCTTCATCTATGACATCCACAGCTTCCTTCTTGTGTGACGGACAATCAGTTACTTCCTCACCATGCCATATCCACCTTGTGTATCGCAGATTTATTCCATCACAAAGTAGGTGATCCTTTATGACATCAACATCCCGTCTACTCTGATTCAAACAATTGACACAAGGACAAAAATACTTCCCATTTCTTGCAGGAGCATTCTTTTTAGCGAATTCAATAAATTCGTCCACCCCTTTCTCATATTCTTCACTAGTTCTCAAAGCATTCATCCAACTATGATCCATTTTTTTACCACCTAAGGCATTACCATTACATTCACACGTTTAGTACAATTATCAACGACATATGATGGGGTTATGGTTTTCTTTTTAAGTTTTGGATTGAATTATTCTTCATAATTCGTTTGGAATTAATACAAGAATTTCTTTAATTTAAATAAATCATATTTTATTTTATTATATATACTAATTAATGGTGCAGGAACAAGACTAATGAAATGGGGTGGTATACTAATTTTTGCAGCATTGAGCACCTTAAAGTATTTTTCATTAGTATTCAATATCTTAATAAAGTGAGTTTTTTTTACATATAGCATCTTAAAGTATTTTTCTAATAGCAAACAATATTCTAAGTTTAGGGTGTTGGTTACTATTGAGAAAAATATTATTTTAAAGGTAAAATTGCACTAAAAATTATTTTTAGACATTGGATTCCTAGAAAAATAAATTAAAGTGTCATATGCACACACAAATATTAGTTTAGAATATTAAATGTAACTAAGAAATTTACTTCAAAGCATTGGATGTGCTGTTTAACTCTTTATTTAATCAAGTAAAATATTAGGACCCTTTTCGGAAAAAGACAAAATGATATTGAGTTAGGCAAAAAAAAAGTTAGCTATACGGTGGAATAAGGCACAAGTGAGCTTAATAAAAAACAAAAGAAATAGGACAAAAACATTGACTAGAGTATCTAAAAAATGATAAAGCAGAAGTATAAGCTTATTAAAAACTATATTAGGACTTTTGATTGCAGTAATTCTTAAGGAAATGAATAAAATATTGCAGAAAATAAACCAACCAGCCTAATATCAATATATAAACAAAAAAAATCAAGAAAATAAACCAACCTTACCTGATCAGGGAGGGCGCCCACTAGCTAGTAGAGAAGACGTTGGAGAGAGCCACACTTGGAGACGTTGGAGATCCACGGTGGTGTGCACAACAATGGAAGGACGGAGGTGGAGGAGAGAGCAAAAATCTACCCACTGTGGAGGAGGTGAAGTTGCAGCAGTGACGGTTGCGTGCGTTGAAGAAACAAAGAGGAAGAAGAAGGGAGGAGACGGTGGGTGCGTGGGGAGAAGAAGTGCTTGAACAAGGGAGGAGGGAGGAGTTGAAGAAAAAAAATAGAGAAGGGCCGACGGTGGGTGCGTGGGGAGGAGAGGAGGAAGAAGAGTAAAGTTGAAGAAAAAAAATAGAGGAGGTGTGATAGAAGAAGACGCATGTCAGACACTTGTCTGACATGCGCAGGGGACGCCTTTAGGCGTCCCAAATGGCATTTGGGACGCCTAAAGTCCCACTTTAGGCGTCCCAAATTCAATTGGGACGCCTAAAGTCCCACTTTAGGCGTCCCAAATGGCATTTGGGACGCCTAAAGTCCCACTTTAGGCGTCCCAAATGTCATTTGGGACGCCTAAACCCAGCTCCTGGCGCTAAAAAAAATTTATGAAATTTATATTTCGCGCCAGGAAGCACTTTAGACGTCCCAAATTCAAATTTGGGACGCCTAAAGGTTCCCCTACACATAAATAATTACGAAAATGCCACCGCCTCCCTTTTTAACCACCCAATTCTCAATTTGGGACGTCTTTGGGGGTGGTTATATCTCAATTCTGTAGTAGTGATATAGTTTGTATGTGAAATAGTTTTGGGACATTCTGTACATATTTGTCATTATTACCGATTTCTGCTCTATTAATGACTGTCTGTAAACAAATACTTATTATCAGTTTAACTGTATTTTTTTGTTTGCCTATGGAACTTATTCATTATTACCCTGCGCATATCAAAATGAGAACGGTGTTGACAATATTGTTTTTAAAGGCCCATTCATGTTCTACTTCTCGACGGGTATATTTTCATCGTCACACCAAAGATAATCTCACAACACCAAAAAAATCGCATAGCAGAAAATGATATTTTTGACGAAATTGGCAAAATATCTTTAACCGAAGGAAAATTTAAAGAGATAACAAGAAGGGAAGCTCCTTGTTTGGTTCCATTAAGGTGTGGAAAGACTGAAATAATTGGGTGTAGTTTGGGATGAAGACTTTACAAGCGTCATGGATGAGAACAAAAAAAATAAAAAGCATGGTTATATAATTGAACTCAAGATACAAAAAAAAAAAATAATAATTAATTTTCTCATTTCATAACAAAAAAATAAAAGATAACACAAATTCTTTTTTTCAATAAATAAATATTTTTTAATGTTTGAATAATTTGAAAACATTCTCTTTTGAAATTAAAAGGTCTAAATAATAATTTATAAGGTATTTTTCTTACTTTAAAAGCTAACGATTGTATTTGTAAATAACCTCTAGCAAGTTAAATGGTCTATTCGCATTTTGACGTGAAAAACTTATCCATTTTGTCGTAAATAACCTTTTAAAACGTTCAAACAATTTGATTGTGAAAATGAATATATTAATGTTCCAATTTTCCCTTCAAAAGACGGGAAGACTTGGACGTATATTAGAAGATTTGACCATAAAAAATAAGTGTATAGATTTTTTTATTAAGGATTTTTTGGCCTTCATTTTATGGCATTTAAATGTTTGTTTACTTTTGATTTTCCAATATATTCTTTAAGCAACACTTGATTTACAATGATCTTCACAGCTTATACGCCTCCTGATCATGTAAATAAAGACTTCATTGAGTTCATTCTACTCAAATAAATTAATTTCATTAACAACAAGTGCTGAAATAAAAAATTCTCAAATACTAACATATTAAATTTAATTTAATAAAATAAATATTGTTAGATTAAAATATTATCATTAAAAAATTTATTTATAAAGTATTTAAAATTGTAGCATCGTCGGCATCATTTAAAAATGTGCCCTTGCACGTAAGCGATTCTAACACTCTCATCTTCAAGTTCCTCAAAGAGGCCCCAATCCGAACCAGTTTTCCTAAGGTAGGGGAAGCTCCTCTCATTTGGGTTGTCCATATGAATTCTGAACAATTAAGATTTAATTTTTTTTTTATTTTTTCTAAAACAATTATTTTAATGGTTGGATAATCTACACTAAAAATTATTTCTTAATTAAAATTTTTTTTAAAATGATTTTTTTCATTTAAAAATCATCATGTGAACAAAATTAAATTTGGACTGTTCCAATTTCATCTGCACCATCTAGATGAGATGAGCTTCCCCTACCTATCAAAAAAAGATAAATACGGAAACTGGTTCTACTGATAGTTAGGAAAACTGGTTCTATGCAACATAATATATATGTACTACTATACCGAAAGAATAAATGATTAAATGCCAACATTAATTTCCATACAAATGTTTCTATGGATTAAACATGTTTCAGGAAAATATAGACTTTATTATATCCATTTTAAAGAAATAATTTAGTTATAGATCCCAGGTAAAATATTTAAACAAAGAGCCAACGAATGCATTAAAAAATGACAAGACTATGTGACAGCGAAATCAAATTTAACGGATAAAATTGAGAAATCCAAAAAGTACTTTCTTAGCGTTAATTCAACTCCTTTTTCTTTGAGGATTTTTTTTTTTAAAAATCATATAATTAAAAGAGTTGAGCGTTCCTTTTCTTTGTTTTTTTTTAAGAAACAAGTAACCTTTCAACATAAAATTAGGTGACTTTTAATTCTGTATAAATAATAATTTTAAATATTCTTTATAATCTTACATAACAACAAAGTGACTGTGGCTCCCATGCAGTCAATATTGTGACGGTAAAGAATAAAGGATCTGGAGATTTGTCAGTATTGGTGAGACGGGCAAGAAAGAAGCTCCTTCGTGTGGCTCCCATGCAGTTAATAGTATGATTGGGTTATTTGATTTGGGAGGAAGATTTTTCAAACGCAGTAATAAAGTGTATGTCTTTTTTTCCTCAAAATTTTGTAGTGTTTGTTTAGTGTAGGTGGTGGGTGATCTGGATGCATTTATGTCACAAATTAAAAATAATTTGAAGAATTAGATTGGTTAGAATAGTCGACAAGGAAAATGACTTGCATGGAATATTTTTAATATTTGAAATTAGATTTCCTTTATCTTCGAATTTCCAACTTTTTTTTTATATTTTCAGAACTTATATATATACACCATGAATATATAGAGTACTTTGAGGAGATCATTCTACTCAAATCAAACACAATGAGGAGCTTACCTTCACAAATTTCATCCGTTTTACTGCTTTTGCTACTTGCAACAACATTCAACAACAGCACATGTAATACAAGCAACGAAGTTCGGTGCAATGAAAATGATCAAAACATACTTTTGATCTTCAAACAAGGAGTGGTGAATTCTTCAAGCCGACTCTCTTCATGGACAAGTCAAGAAAATTGCTGTTTATGGGAGGGAGTTCATTGTGACAACATCACCGGCAGAGTTACAACGCTTGATCTAGCCGATCATGAATTAGAAGGTGTGATTAATCTATCTCTTCTTGAACTTGAATTTCTCAACTTTTTGGATTTGAGCAGCAATGATTTCACAAGTGTGTGTATTCCACCATGCCAAGTCTCTAAGTTTCCCTTACATAGAGACATATCAAACAACCAATCAATCACCACCTCTTATACTCCATCAGCACATTTTTCTGCTCCTCTTCATTACCTTGACTTTTCATATAATTCTATGGCACTAGATGATCTTCGTTGGCTTTCTCAACTTCCCTCAGTAAAATATCTTCACCTTAGTGGCAATGATATTGGAAGTGAACCCAATTGGCTCCGGCATGTGGCCATGCTGCCTTCACTATCTGAATTGTACTTGGGAGATTGTGGGTTGGGAGATTTTCCATCCTACAACTATGTCAATTTTACATCTCTTAAAAATCTTGTTCTTTCACAGAACAATATCAGCTCAAAATTACCTGATTCATTCTTTAATGTCACCAAAGACATCTCTTCTATTGACCTTAGTCAAAACAATTTCTATGGTGGATTACCAATAGCCTTGTTCAAGCTCCCAAACCTAAAGTATTTGTCATTATCCTATAATAAATTTGAAGGATCAATTCCATCATTTGTTGGAAACCTTTCTTCTTTAATTTCATTGGATTTGTCCCACAATTATTTCAGTGGAAATCTTCCAGAAAGCCTTGGACAACTCCATAAGTTGGGTGATTTACACATTGAACACAACTCTTGGGTGGGTGTCCTTTCGGAGAGGAATTTTGCCAATCTATCAAACTTGACAGTATGTGATTTGAGTTCAACTAGTTTCCAATTTGACTTTGATCCTAATTGGGTCCCACCATTTGAACTCGAATATTTTGCTTCAGAAAATACAAGCTTAGGTCCCAATTTTCCATTATGGCTATACACACAAAGTTCCCTAAAAGAGCTGCGGCTTTCTAGATCAATGATTTCAAACATTGATGCAGATATATTTTGGAGCTTCATAGAAAGAATTGATGTTATTGTTGACCTATCAAACAACTTCATTAGTGGAGACATATCCAATGTGACACTAAACTCACAATATGTAAATTTAGAGTATAATAATTTCAGTGGAGGCCTCCCGCACATATCAGCAAATGTCTCCTATTTTCAGGCATCTCACAACTCCTTTTCAGGATCTATTTTCTCATTATTGTGTCATCCACAGAGTAATGGAACAAACATGTTGTCTTACTTGGACTTATCATACAATCATTTAAGTGGGATACTTCCTAATGATTGTTGGGCAAATTGGAGACAAGTAAGTTACCTTAACTTGCGGCGTAATAAGCTAACCGGTAAGGTTCCTCCCTCCATGGCTTCATTGAATCTTGACATGTTGGTTTTGTGTGATAACAATTTCTTTGGAAAATTCTCATTAGACCTATCAAACTGGACAAATTTGGAATTCCTTACTCTAGAGGGAAATCAATTTTCTGGAAGTTTGCCAAATCTCATGGCTCAAAATTTGGCAGCTATTAATTTGAGGACCAACCAATTTGTAGGCAATATTCCATCACAATTGTGCAACCTTTCTTTTCTGACAATACTTGATCTTGCTGAAAATATGCTTTTTGGATCCATACCTCATTGCCTATATAACCTCACGCCTCCACATTCTGCGTCATATTGGTACACTGAAACGATAAAAGTGTTTACTAAAGGAAGAGAATTAGACTACAAATTTTATCGTGTTGCATATCCTAAAAGTGGCGTTATTGATCTTTCAGCTAATATCTTGTTTGGAGAAATTCCTAAAGAACTGTTTGGTACAAGTCAAATGCAAACCTTGAATTTGTCTCAAAACTATTTGACTGGAAAGATTCCTACAAAAATTGGAGAAGTGACAAATTTGGAATCTCTTGATCTCAGCTACAATAGACTTTCTAGAGAAATTCCTTCCACCATTTCCAATTTGTCTTTTCTTGCTTATTTGAACCTCTCCTACAACAATTTCATTGGGCAAATTCCATTGGGAACCCAAATTCAAGTTTTGATTCTTGGAGTTTTGTTGGCAATCATGAACTTTGTGGAGATCCTCTTCCAAGGAAGTGCAACAAAAAGGAAGAAACTCATGATGACTCAAAACCAACAGAACGAAATGAAGACGACAACTTTCTAAAGTCATTGTATTTTGGTATGGGAGTTGGGTTTGCAATAGGCTTTTGGGGAGTTTGTGGTTCTCTCTTCTTCATTCGAGTTTGGAGACACAAATTTTTCAGAAGGTTTGGTCACTTGGTAGATCAACTTTATGTTGCATGGGCTCTTTGTTTCAAAAGATTTGGTTGAATATCTATAACAAATTTCCCTTGAGGTAATAAATTAACTCCACCTTTCTTTTTCAAGTATTATAATTTAAATGAGGTTTCATTTTCTTTTTCCTTTTATCTTCTACTTGCTAAAAATGTTCTGTTCTTAGCTGATTATGTTTTATCATTTTTATTTTTCAATATGACTTGTCTACTGGATGCAAGTGACATAGCTATCACTACTCTGAACGTTCCTCTCATTCAAATATTGAGTTCTGCTTCAAGGCATAAGGAGCTTTGCTGCTGTTACACTTGGTTAAGGACTCTGATGTTGCCTATTGAATGCCCTTTTGTTATCTTAAATTTAGTGACTTGTGAGAAGACAACATATTGTAATAATAGTAGTTAGTGTGTTATGTGTATTTCATGTTGTTAAGAAACCTATGATAAATAGCCTTCATTGCGATATATGATTTTACTCTAAACTTTGATAGAGTTATGAGTTAGAACCAAATAAAAACATTATGCGTCTGTTTTTAAGTTGCAAGTGTAACAATAATAAACGAAAAGGCTATGTGTTGTAATCTGTAATATTTAGGTCCAGTTGGCTTATAGAATATTAATTTTTTTATTATAAGTTTGCTAAAATTTATAAGATTTTACTTTTATTAATAAATAACTATTAAAAATATATGATTAAACAATTAAAATATAAAAATAAAATAATTTGATTTAAATATATTTTAAATCTAAATAATTGAAATTAAATTTATCAAAATTCATAATTTGTTATATTCAAAAAAAAAATTCTATGAAGTTCTTATATAAAGTAACTAAATATAATCAAATCCAAAAGATTTTAAGAATGAGTTGATATAATTTTATAAATAAGAAATGCAAAAACGGAAAACTCAATTAATAAACTCACAAGTTTAATCAACTTTACAACTATCATGAGTTTAAAAACATGTTAATATGATTTTATCATATGAAAATGTAAACAATGCAAGCTCGGTGAGTCAATTCATAAATTTGACAACAATGATAAATAGCAATAAATTAAAACACCTCGTAGGAGGATCCAATAATAGTTTTTTTGACACTCGAGATGCTCTGTTCCAGTTTGGTTCACACGAAATAACAGTGTCGTGCCTTGATTTCGTATTTGAATAATCTATCATTTATTAAATACATAACGAACATTAAATAACAAAGCTGGCTGGATCCAGAGCAGTATGTTTCTAACATTAAATAATATGAGTGTTGTAATCTGTCAGGTGTTCGTTTAACGAAGTTGGCTTGATTTGATGATCTGTCAGTGTCACTTGCTTCCTTTAATTGTCACTTAACAATCGAATGTGGCATAAAGTTTTGATGATCTATTTTCTTGGGGGAGACCTATGCAGATTTCAGATGCCTCCTTCTCATTGATCATCACAATTTCAGCAAACAATTTGGCTTACGTGTTGAGTTGAGGGTGCTGCCATTATTCTACACTTTCAATCATACAGATCAAGTGACAGGAAGCAAACACAGTTACGCCAGCTTCAATGCACGCTTCAAGGCAAGAGCTTCAGTCATGAATGCTGATATAGATTTAATTTTATCAACAAAGCCCCATTTAAAATCACCTAACTCATCACGGCATATGAATGATTTGAACTGCAAATTTCATTATATATATTGATATTTGTTCTTTTCTTCTTCTTTTAACATTCTAATGAAATCCTCGAGGTCTCTCGCGTTCAGGAATCAGGAGATTTGTTCTGTTATTCCCCCCTCTGGCAATAGTTATCTGGTTTTACCATTCATTTATAGAGAGTAGGTATGTTTAAATCTGGAAATTTATTATAATTTGAGTTGGACTTGCTCTTGGGTTACTTTTCTTTATGGTTCTTTTCTTAATGTTGGGCCCATAATGCATGAGAAATGATATAATAGCAAATGCCTACCTTTAATTAGAGGCCCATTCTTGAATCCTAAATATCGAACAAGTAGAAAGATGGCCTTTCTTGTTATTAGGATAACTTGTTATTGACTTCTTATTCTTTATATGTATTATTCCTAAGAACCCCCTAGTTTTTTTTATATATTTTTTCATATTTCTTTGATTTCCTTGTGTATTAATCTGGGAAAATTCTAAAAAAATACCTTCAAAGTATCAAAATCCCAAATTAATTTTGTTTCCTACAATAATTTAAATATTAATTACATTTGATTAGCAATTGACAACTCATTTTAATAGGAAATCACTAATTTGATATTTTCAAATTTTGAAGGTATTTTTCTGAAAATTTCCTGATAACTTTCCCAGCTTTTCTGTTTTTTTTTTTTTGGTAAAACTATTCAAAGGTGTTTAATTCCATAGAAAATTATGTTTGTCAGAATTTGGCAAAACCTTTTTCACTAAGTAAATTGAAAGAGATGATAAGAGTGGAAGCTCCTCGGTGGGTTCCAATGATGTTTGACGTTGACTTGATTTGGATTAGTTTGTGTCCTTATAAATTTTGAAACCTTGATGTTCACCAGCATATTGATTAATGCACGCAATTCCATGAAAATGATATTTGATAGAATTGGCAAAGTCTCATTAGCCAAAGGACTCAAATTGAGTATAGTTTGGGGTAAAGACTTCACCAGCGCAATGGATGGGGCAATTTTTAGATGAGTTGAATTTCAGGGCTTAACAAAATTAGAACATGCATCTAAATTCAAAGAACGTTTAGAGAGATATTTACACATTATTTGCCAATATTATCTTCATATCGATAACGAGATTTGAAATAATGACCTTATATGTTATGAACAAAATTCTTACTAAATGAATCAACCTTCGTTGGCCTCGTTAAGTTTTTTTGTACATATATACATATTTGAAATATTATTCTAGTTTTGACCAAAAAAAAAAACAGAAATATTATTCTAGTACATTTATCAATTTAAATTTTAAAAAATATACTCAATAAATAAGTTGACTTAATTAAAAAATTTTAAAATATATGCATTCAATTTATATGCATGGTCAATTAATGATTCTCGGCGAATGGAAATAAAAAATAGAAGAGATGTCATATGTAATACTACCGAATATTTAATTTTTTTATGCGCAAACGTTGATATTTTGAAAAGCTATATATATATATATATTGAAAAAGTATATGTAAAGTTAATTTTTCAGGCTTCACTTATATATTTGCAATTTTTTATCCGCATAATAATTATCTCCAAATAAATTTCATTAGAAATCAAACTTATGATGCAAAAATGAATATTTGTTCCAAGAAAATATATATAATTAAACTCAAGACATTAAAAATTGATTTTCTCATTTCATAGCTAAAAAAAGATAATTATTTTTTATTTCTATAAATTAAATATTTGATTTATGTTTGAATTATCAATAAATCTATTTTTTTTTGGCCGACAATAAATCTATTGATTATATAAAAATAGTGACATTGAGAGACCTTCTTCTTACCATTCTGGCATGCCCTCCTCCAACCATCTCACATCTATAACAAAATAAAGATAAAAAATAAAATACGTACTAGAGATAAACAGTAGACACTAGATAGTTAGAAGTTACAAAATATTTTGAAATATTGAGATGTAAAATAAAATATTTTTAAAATAAATATATTATGAATAAAGAGATTTCAAAATATTTTTGAAACTTTATCCTCTCTAAATAATTTTTACATTTCATAAATTTTTTTTTAGCGTATTCCTCCCACCTTACTCTTCACCTCCAATGTTCTACTCCTCTAATTCGATTAGCCTCCCCACTATTAATCATCTTTAGAAATTAAAAATTATTTTTATATTTTAAAAAACTTTCTGAGCGGGTGCTTAAGTAATTGATTCTCTAGTAAAATCTTCCAAAAAAAAACAAGGAATGATTACGTCTCCAGTAAATTATTTTTATATTCTCAACATATTGTGCTCATTTGAAATAGCTTATTTTTGAACAATAAGTGCTTATAAATCGTTATTCACGGTATACGAGGCAAGTATGTGAGAGGAGTTTTATCTCGACTTACGTAATAAGGACTTTTTGTCCAAATATAAGCCCAACCAAACACACACATTGTCTTTCATGCCTTGGGCGGGTTTGTCTCTGAGTAGATCTTAAAACTGTCAATCTTCTTTATCAAAGAGTTTTTTACTTTTTTTATATCTCATATCTCATGCTCTAAAATACAATTCATGTATTTATTATGCAATAATTTTAAATTTTATTAATCTATAATTTTTGAACTTATTATCCCGCGTATCACGCAGGGTTAGTTGAAATTAAAAACATCACCCTAAGTCCCGAACTATTGCCTTCAAGATTTATATGATTGTGTGCAGCTTCTCAGTACCACGCCATTGGTGTTGATAATATGAACTGAACAGTGAACATCACAGGTCTAAATAATAATTTTTGGGGCATTTTTCTTATTTTTAGAGCTAAAATTTAAATTCATAAATGACCTCAAATTGAATGGTCTATTTGCTTTGTCTCTTGGGGGAAGAAAAATCAAATGTTGCTTAAGCAACGTTTACATTTTGAAGAGCTTTCAAACGATCTAGTTATGGAAATTGAAAAAGAAGATAGGAATGGGAAATTATGTGAAAATGGATGTATTAATGTTTCAATTTTTCTTCAGAAGGACGGGAATTTTTTTTTTTTTCTTTTTGGTTCTGAAAGATAGGTAACTTTAAAGTCTTTAGAAGACTTGACTATAAAAAAACATGTGGTTATAGATTTGTTTTAGGCATGTAAATGTTTGTTTTATTTTCCAGGACCTTAATAACCTAAGGGTATTTGGTTTAGTAGTGGATTAGGTAAACTACAATAGTTACCCAAAGGTACTTGATCTCATGGTAGATTAAGTAAATTATAAAGAGGGCGAACTAAGTTCAAATCTCATCTTGTTTAAAAATACTCATAAGGAGATTCAGGCCAGACACTAAGTGGTTCAAAAGGTTATAAAAACACATCATAGTGTTTATAAAGGCCCGTTCATGTTCTACTTCTCGAAAGTAGGGCTGAGCATGTCGCCCACGGCCCAATGAACCTGCCCATGCCCAGTGAAAAATTGCCTATTTTAGGCCTCCCAATAAAGGCCTATAACGGGTTAGCTTAAATGGGCGGATGTGTGCACTAAATGGGACGGGCCAAGGGTACACCCTCAGGCTGCCCATACTCGCCCATTTATCTGTATATATATATATATATAATATTTATTTAAGTATAAATATATAATTTTTTTGTGCCAAAATATATAATATTATAATATATATATATAATATAATATATTCCCTCCGGTCCTAATTATAAAACAAAGTTGACTTTTTTAAAGAAATTAAGGAAGCTAATTAAATTACTTTAAAGTATTTATATTTATATTTTTTTTCTTACTTTGACTAATAGATTAATATATAATCTAAGGATACATAACATATGATATGATTAAGTAACTTATTTAGCTTCCTTAATTTCTCCAAAAAAAAGTCAACTTTATCTTATAATTAGGATCAGAGGTAGTATAATATTTACTTAAGTATAAGAGATAATGTAATTCTCAAAAATAAATTTTCAAGCGAGTTAAATGATATAATTTTATATATCTCATGGATCAATGATTATATATTACAATCACGTTTCATAATTCAGAATCATGATCATGATGTAGAGCTTTTATATATAAGCTATAATTCTATATATAATATTATAAATTGCTCTTACTCTAAAAATTTTATCAACTATTAATTAAAGATTAATTATATTATCAACTATGATCAACAACTCTTATTGCTGGTAATTCAATAGCATTTTCAATTTGTATCATTTCATCTTTTTGTTACATATTAACGAAATAATTTGTTTTGATTGGTTTTGTAGTGAAAGATGCAACAGCTCTAATTTCAACCACATGGGTTTAGCTCAATCCATTTGTCACTGGCATGAGTGGGCTTTTAACAAGCATGAGCCACTAAAAAATAAATGGATAGACAGCGGGCGGATCATCTGGTAACCCATATAGTCTATTATTCAGCCATACTTGAAGGGTATATTTTGATCGTCACACCAGTGCAAAAAGATAATCACATAGCACCAAAAACATCGCATGATATTTTTGACGAAATTGGCAAAATATCTTTAACCAAAGGAAAATTGAAAGAGAAAATGAGAAGGGAAGCTCCTTGGTTGGTTCCATTAATGTGTGGAAAGACTGAGATAATTGAGTGTGGTTTGGGATGAAGACTTTACAAGCGTCATGGATGGGACCAAAAATAAAAGTATAGTAGTATAATCGAACTCAGGATACAAAAAAAATACATTAATTAATTTTCTCATTTCATTACAAAAAAATAAAAGATAAAACAAGTTCTTTTTAATTTCAATAAATAAATATTTTTTTAATGTTTGAATAATTTGCAAAACATTCTCGTTTGAAATTAAAGGTCTAAATAATAATTTTTAGGGTATTTTTATTTCTTTAAAAGCTAACGATTGTATTTGTAAATAACCTCTAGTTGAATGGTCTATTTGAATTTTTTGGTGAAAAAATTATCTATTTTCTCGTAAATAACCTTTTGAAACGTTCAAACAATTTGGTTGTGATATATTAATGTTCCAATTTTTCCTTCAGAAGACAAGAAAACTTGGACGTATTAGAAGACTTGACCATAAAAAATAAGTGTATAGATTTTTTTATTAAGGCATTTTTTGGCCTTCAATTTAAGGCATTTAAATGTTTGTTTACTTTCGATTTTCCAATATATTCCTAAGCAACACTTGATTTACAATGATCTTCACAGCTTATACACCGCCTGATCATGTAAATAAAGACTTCATTGAGTTCATTCTATTCAAATAAATTAATTTCATTAACAACAAGTGCTGAGATAAAAAATTTACTTATAGGTCCCAGGTAAAACATTTAAACAAAGAGCCAACGAATGCATTAAAAAATGACAAGACTATTTTACAGCGAAATCAAATTTAACAGATAAAATTGAGAAATACAAAAGAGTACTCTCTTAAGTGTTAATTCAACTCCTTTTTCTTTGAGGATTGTTTTAAAATCATGCTAAAAAATTTGAACATTCCTTTTCATTTTTTTTTTAAGAAAATAGTAACCTTTCAACATAAAGTTAGGTGCCTTTTAATTCTGTATAAATAATAATTTTAAATAATCTTTATAATCTTACCTAACAAGGTGACTGTGGCTCCCATTCAGTTAATATTGTGATGGTAAAGAATAAACAATCTGGATTTGCCAATGAAGATTGGTGAGATGGGCAAGAAAGAAGCTCCTCCGTGTGGATTCCATCTAATAATTATGAGTACAAATTATGATTGAGTTATTTGATTTGGAAGGAAGACTTTTCAAACACAGTAATTAAGTATGTGTCTTTTTGTCCTCAAAATTTTGTGGTGTTTGTTTAGAATATGTGGTGGGTGATCATGGATGCGTTTATGTCACAGAAAAAAGATTGGAAGAATTTGAATTGTTAGAAGAGTCGATAAGGAAAATGACGTGCATTGAATATTTTTAATATTTGAAATTAGATTTCCTTTATCTTCGAATTTCCAACTTTTTATTTATATTTTCAGAACTTATATATATATACCATGGATAGACTACTTTGAGGAGATCATTCTACTCAAATCAAACACAATGAGGAGCTTCCCTTCACAAATTTCATCCGTTTTACTGCTCTTGCTATTTGCAACAACATTCAACAACAGCACATGTAATACGAGCAAGGAAGTTCGATGCAATGAAAATGATCAAAGCATACTTTTGATCTTCAAACAAGGAGTCGTGAATTCTTCAAACCAACTCTCTTCATGGACCAGTCAAGAAGATTGCTGTTTATGGAAGGGAGTTCATTGTGACAACATCACTGGCAGAGTTACAAAGCTTGATCTAGCCAATCATGAATTACAAGATGTGCTTGATCTAGCCAATCATGAATTACAAGGTGTGATTGATCTCTCTCTTCTTCAACTTGAATTTCTCAACTATTTGGATTTGAGCGGCAATGATTTCACAAGTGTGTGTATTCCACCATGCCAAGTCTCTAAGTTTCCCTTACATAGAGACATATCAAACAACCAATCAATCGTCACCTCTTATACTCCATCAACAAATTTTTCTGCTCCTCTTCATTACCTCGACTTTTCATATAATCCTATGGCACTAAATGATCTTCGTTGGCTTTCTCAACTTCCCTCAGTAAAATATCTTCACCTTAGTGGCAATGATATTGGAAGTGAACCCAATTGGCTCCGGCATGTGGCCATGCTGCCTTCACTATCTGAATTGAACTTGGTACATTGTGGGTTGAGAGATTTTCCATCCTACAACTATGTCAATTTTACATCTCTTAAAGCTCTTGATCTTTCTTCCAACGATATTAGCTCAAAATTTCCTGATTCATTCTTTAATGTCACCAAAAACATCTCTTCTATTGACCTTGGTTACAACAATTTCCATGGTGGATTACCAATAGCCTTGTTCATGCTTCCAAACCTAAATTATTTGGCATTATCCTTTAATAAATTTGAAGGATCAATTCCATCATTTGTTGGAAACCTTTCTTCTTTAATTTCATTGGATTTGTCCCACAATTATTTCAGTGGAAATCTTCCAGAAAGCCTTGGACAACTACATAAGTTGAGTTATTTACACATTCAAGACAACTCTTGGGTGGGTGTCCTTTCGGAGAGGAATTTTGCCAATCTATCAAACTTACTAGATTTGGATTTGAGTTCAACTGGTTTCCAGTTTGACTTTGATCCTAATTGGGTCCCACCATTTCAACTCAAATATTTTGCTTCAGAAAATACAAGCTTAGGTCCCAATTTTCCAGCATGGCTATACACACAGAGTTCCCTAGAAGGGCTGATGCTTTCTGGATCAATGATTTCGAACATTGATGCAGATATAATTTGGAGCTTCATAGAAAGAATTAATTTGGTTGACCTATCAAACAACTTCATTAGTGGAGACATATCCAATGTGACACTAAACTCACAATATGTAAATTTAGAGTATAATAATTTCAGTGGAGGCCTCCCGCACATATCAGCAAATGTCTCCTATTTTCAGGCATCTCACAACTCCTTTTCAGGATCTATTTTCCCATTATTGTATCATCCACAGAGTAATGGGAAAAACATGTCTTACTTGGATTTATCATACAATCACTTGAGTGGGATACTTCCTGACTGTTGGGCAAATTGGAGACAACTAAGGCACCTTAACTTGCGGAGTAATAAGCTAACCGGTAAACTTCCTCCCTCCATGGCCTCATTGAATCTTCACACATTAGTTTTGCGTGATAACAAAATCTTTGGAAAATTCTCATTAGACCTATCAAACTGGACAAATTTGCAAATCCTTACTCTAGAGGGAAATCAATTTTCTGGAAGTTTGCCAAATCTCATGGCTCAAAATTTGGTAGCTATTAATTTGAGGACCAACCAATTTGTAGGCAATATTCCATCACAATTGTGCAACCTTTCTTCTTTGACAATACTTGATCTTGCTGAAAATAAGCTTTTTGGATCTATACCTCATTGCCTATATAACCTCACGCCTCCTGATACGATACTTTGGCCTTTTGAAATGATAGAAGTATTTACTAAAGGAAGAGAATTAGACTATGAATTTCTCCGTGTTCAATATCCTAAAGGTGGCGTTATTGATCTTTCTACTAATATCTTGTCTGGAGAAATTCCCAAAGAACTGTTTGGTACAAGTCAAATACAGACCTTGAATTTGTCTCGAAACCAGTTAACTAGAAAGATTCCTATAGAAATTGGAGACGTGACAAATTTGGAATCTCTTGATCTCAGCTACAATAGACTTTCCGGAGAAATTCCTTCCACCATTTCTGATTTGTCTTTTCTTGCTTATTTGAACCTCTCCTACAACAATTTCATTGGGCAAATTCCATTGGGAACCCAAATTCAAAGTTTTGATTCGTGGAGTTTTGTTGGCAATTATGAACTTTGTGGAGCTCCTCTTCCAAGGAAGTGCAACAAAAACAAAGAAACTCATGACGACTCAAAACTAGCTGAACGAAATGAAGACAACAACTTTCTAAAGTCATTATATCTTGGTATGGGAGTTGGGTTTGCAACAGGCTTTTGGGGAGTTTGCGGTTCTCTCTTCTTCATTCGAGTTTGGAGACACAAATTTTTTAGAAGGTTTGGTCACTTGGTAGATCAACTTTATGTTGCATGGGCTCTCTGTTTCAAAAGATTTGGTTGAATATCTATAACAAATTTCCCTTGAGGTAATAAATTAACTCCGCCTTTCTTTTTCAAGTATTATAATTTAAATGAGGTTTCATTTTCTTTTTTATTTTATCTTCTACTTGCTAAAAATATTCTGTTCTTAGCTGATTATGTTTTATCTTTTTTATTTTTCTTTATGTCTTGTCTACTGGATGCGAGTGACATAGCTATCACTACTCTGAACGTTCCTCTTATTCAAATATTGAGTTCTGCGTCAAGGAATAAGGAGCTTTGCTGCTGTTACGCATGGTTAAGGACTTTGATGTTGCCTATTGAATGCCTTTTTGTTATCTTAAATTTAGAAAATTGTGAGAAGACAACATATTGTAATAATAGTTATTAGTGTGTTATCTGTGTTTCATGTTGTTAAGAAACCTTTGATGAATAGCCTTCACTGTGATGTACTATGATTTTACTTTAAACTTTTTTTTTTTTTTATGGTTTATGCAATGGACCATTTTTGGCCTTCGGTGCACCCACCTTCCAGGTATCCGGCGTTAACCTGAAGGCCAACGCCGGATTTACCGACATGGGCCCCCGACAACCGACTAGTCCTGGCGCCCCCAATCTGATAGGCCCGACAGGAATTCACCTCTTTGAGGCACCCCAGGGGAGAGAGCTCCCAATGAAAATTCTTTACACCTTCCGTTTCCTGGGATCGAACCCAGGAACGGATTGGTGTGGCGTAGGTGCCTACCCATCTGCGCCAACTTCCATTGGTATTTTACTTTAAACTTTAGTTATGAGTTAGAACCAAATAAATACATTATGCGCCTGTTTTTAAGTTGCAAGTGTAACAATAAATATCGAAAAGGCCTGTGTTGTAATCTGTAAGATTTACATCCACTTGGCTTATTGAATATTAATTTCCTTATTATAAGTGTGCTCAAATTCATAAGAGTTTGCTTTTATTAATAAATAATTATTAAAAATATATGATTAAATAGTTAAAATATAAAAATAACATAATTTGATTTAAATATATTTTAAATCCAAATAATTAAAATTAAATTTATCCAAATTCATAGTTTGTCATATTCAAAATAATATTCTATAAAGTTCTTATATAAACTAACTAAATATAATCAACTCCAAAAGATTTATATGAGTCTAAGAATGAGTTGATATGATTGTGTATATAAGAAACGCAAAAACAAAAAACTCAATTAATAAACTCACAAGTTTAATCAATTTTACCACTACCATGAGTTTAAAAGCATGTTAATATGATTTTATCATGTGAAAATGAAAAAATGGTAAGTTTGGTGTGTCAATTCGTAAATTTGACAACAATGATAAATAACATAGCTCTGGAAACCGGACCGGACCGGCCGGTCTGGCCCGGTAACCGGCGAACCGGCCGGTTGGCTGGTCCGGTTCCCGGTCCGGTTTCCATTTTTAAAAAAATTTTTTTTTTTTACTATTTTCTTTAGAATTTCATACCAATAAGCCTAAAATTTCTAATTTCTCACCGGTTTGGTCCCGGTTTAGCTCCGGCTTGGCCCCGGTCTGACCCACTGACCCTTAACCCAGTACCCCGACCGGTTCAGTACCTGGTCCGGGTTTTAATACCTTGATAAATAACAATAAATTAAAGCACCTCGCAGGAGGATCGAATAATATTTTGTTTGACACTTGAGATGCCCTGTTCCAGTTTAGTTCACACTGTTTGAAATAACAGGGTCACGCCTTGATTTCGTATTTGAATAATTTGTCATTTATTAAATATATAATGAACATTAAATAACAAAGTTGGCGGGATCCAGAGCAGTATGTTCTAACATTAAATAATATGAGTGTTGTAATCTGTCAGGTGTTTGTTTAACGAAGTTGGCTTGATTTCATATTATAATAATCTGTCAGGTGTAAGTTTAACAATTAAAACGAAAAGGCATATGAGCGTTGTAACCTGCAAGATTTACAAGCTAATGTTGGCATATTAGAGATTAGTTCAATGTTTAAGATATCAAAATTCGGCACTGGCAACAATTAAGAGAATCTAATAACATTTTGTCGAAACTTGAGATGCTCTGTTTCATTCTGTTTGAAAAAACAGAGTCATGCCTTGGGTTAGGTTATGCATTCAAATGATGTCTCAATTATTAAATATATAATGAACATTACATAACAAATTAAAGATTGCTTAAATATGCAGAGCAATTCAAATATGCTTTGGTGGTTGCTGTTGCTACCCATAATGCCTTACCCTTCAACTAAACTACACTCATAATGAATTATTCAGGCACAATGCCCAAACAAATGAAAGGAAAAAAAAAAGAATTAAAGAAGAAGAAGAAGAAGAAGAGGAAGAAAGACCCACGCGTTCTCGGTCAATTGAGATATGATAACAATGGCTGATGGATCACTTTTGTGAAGGAGAGAAAAAAGGCTTGTATTAGGGGGGAAATCGTCCTAAGGATGAGAAAAAATATTTAAAAAATCACATTATAGATTCTTCTATCAAAACAATCCTTATGGATCTCATTAATATAGATTCTAAATGTGAACTTATTTTATTGACAAGTGATATGACTATATTGACAAGTAAAAGAGTGGCCATTAACAAGTTCATATATATTAACTAAAGCAGTTCCCGTTGAAAAATACATGTGACTATATTAACAAGTCATAGAGTGGTCATTGCACAAGCCCATCTGATTAGGACGTTTTATCGTTAGTCATGGGGTCCACAATAAAAAATTTACCAAGTATTGCGTATAGGCAAACATAAGATCGTTCTCTCTTCTCAAGAAGTTTTTTATTGAATCCTAAATAACTTAAATGCCACACAAATGCAATAAAACAAGGGAAAATAGGTTTTGGTTTTTATTGAAAATAGGTAAGTGCAAAACTTAATTAAAATCCTAAAGCTACTATTTTTTTTCTTTATACAATGGAATGGCTTATGAAAATTGGTATGTAATGTATAATGAATGCTCTTGGAAATGGAGAAGTGGGAATCATAGTTCAATTAGATGTAAGAGTATATTTTCACTAAGTCTTGAATGAAAAACCCCAAACAAATGCTAAGTCTAGTGTTCTTAATTAGTGATCACTCCTACTAACATAGCTAGTAATTACCTCTTAAGAAACCATTGAAATACACTTAGTGTGTGATTAGGATTAGATTTATGCAATTTGCTTCCTCTTGATGTGGATGTGATAACACGACACTTATTTGATCCAATCAATAATACAATCTAACAATAACATGTAAAAAGCACAATATCTTTGAATCAACAAGGAAAATATATATATATAAGGGTGTGTTTGGTTTGAGGGGAGGGGAAGGAGGGGAGAAGAGGGCAGGGGAGGGGGTAAATTACTGTTTTGGGTGAAAGGAACCCAAAATTTACCCTCGCATCCCTCCCAAAAGGGTAATTTACCCTCCTCCCCTCCCCCTTCCAACCAAACACACCCTTGATAAGCTCATTTTATTACCACACTTTCTATGGATTTTATTGTTGATGGATGGAGCAGGCACCAAGGGCGACGAGGACTTCTTCGGGTTGTCATTCTGGGTGTTGATTATTATTGTTGGGAGTATTATGTATTTGGATCTAGATATGTTTATGTGGATGAGTATCTAATTTGGTATTTGGAAACGACTTTGTGTAATCCTCGTTTGGGAATTTGTATTGGGCGCTTGTGCCCTGTAAGGCTTTGATTAATGTATGGAAACTAGGATTGGCCGGGAATTACATTGCGAACTGCGTACTGCGTACTCTGATATATTCAAATGTGATTTATCTTCGTGTGGTAATTGTATTCGAAATGTGAATAGGAGACCAAGTCAAATGGTTTTGTAGAAGTATTTGTGAAAACCTCGTCCGAAAGATGGGTTTGAAATTGAGTATCTAATTCTTATTGATCTCTATTTCACTTTAATTACGTATTTCGGATATAATTACGGTAGGGGGTTATATTTTTGCATGGGCTAAAAATATGTAATTTGTCATAATATGTGAACATGGATGCTGCCTAATTTTTTTGGCTAAGTGTAGGGATAAATGGAGTAACTATCCAAAAGAGGACTAAATAGCTAGAGCACATTAATAAAAGAAGGAGCTTTTGACTTGACACGTGGACATGGCAAGAGGGAAGACTTTTCAAAGTTTATCGAAAAGCTAATACTAACTCGTTGGAAAATACTTTGTGGGCCCGGCAATATCCTCTGATTTTGAAAAGAAACAAAACGAACAAGGAGAGTTGGGAACGAGAGGATTTATTTTCAAAAAGAGAAAAGGCTTCAGGCGCTCTGTCATGGGGGAGGCAACCTTCATACACTCTGCCTCTCTCACTTTCGCATCTCATCACCTTCGTTTCTTCTGCGCAATTTTCTTGAAGATCTATCAATGGCCGAAGCATTTTCTCAATTCATTGAAGCTGATTCCAAATCCATGAGCAACTAGATTTTAATTCTTCCTTAAGAGAGGAGCCAAGCCTGAGTCATCTATCTACAAGGGAGTTGATTCAATCATTGTATCTAGATTAGGATTCATTCTGTTCTGTTTAGAAATTGTGGATTTTAATCAATGATATTACAGATTCTGAACTTTGTTGTGTTTGTTAAATTGAACTGTCAAGATGACATTTGCTTAGGAGTTTAATACTCTTTGATTTAAAGTAGATTCGGTGCTGACCTTTGATTCATTTGAACCGACTGTTGTTACCGAGTTGATTAATCGACAATGAATGTTGTTTAATGTTCATTTAGGAGTTTTAAGCAATTTCATTCTCTGTTAATTTTTGAAGTTAGAATCTAAACTTCTTTTGGATTAATTCATTCAATTAGTGGCAATGAAGGTTAGGCAAAACTCTTAGGGAAGGCTTTCCATTTGTGATATTCTATTTCACATCTCTCTGTTTCCTGTCATTTTCATTTCTTTACTCTGAAAAATCAATAAATAGTAGGAAATAGGGTATATGTCCACCAATGTTTCAGCAAGGTAAACTCATTCTTTTAACTTGTAAAAGCACTCTTACAGTTGAGATTTAAGGATTTCTAGCTCTTCAAGAGAATCGACCTATGTTGTACTACTATATTGTATATTTAGTGTCCTAGTATTTTGATAAACTCACACGACAGAGTTAATCAAATTGGCACTGTTGCCGGGGAGCTTAATTTCCTTGAATTTCAATAGTTTGGGTGCTGATTAATTTGTTTTTTGAGTCTGCCCTGTGTTTTTAGTGGTTTTGCTTCATTAATATCATCAGACGTCCATTATTTTGAATTGTGGCCTTGGGGCCCTAATTATTTTAACCGCATGACATGGACCTCTCCCATCATTTAATTTAAAAAAGCATATAAACTATTATTTGCATCATTTATGCTCAATTTATAGTAGAAACATCAACGACATGGTTAGAGACAGCAGACAATCTTGAACGTCAATTGGTTGGGGATGTAATTAATTTCAAACGAGAATGTAATATTGCAACGGAAATCAAATATTTATTTATTGAAATAAAAAAAATGGGTTCAATTTTTTTATATTTAGCTAAGAAATGAGAAAATTAATGTATTTTTTATATCTTGAGTTCAACTATAGGCCCATACTCACACACACACATTTAGGGTTGATATGTAAAAATACCCATGAGCTTTTATTGAAAGTACGCCTAGCATCATATATATTTTTTTTAAGTTCAAAAATACGCATGAACATTCAAAATAGAAATAAAATCACCATGACCATTAAATCTAACCTAATACTGTTACTTTTTATAGTAGAATCCATATTATTTTTATGAAAAATACTAAAATGCACTCAACTCCAAAAATAATCCCCCTCGCAACCTCTTCATCGAACGAGAAAGAGAAAAGGACTCAGGTATGTGATTGAAGGGAATCGAGAGAAAGCAGCCGCCATGAAACCTGTAAGGGAACTTATCGTTATCATCACTGTGCATCCATTCAAACTCATATTTCCATTCATAACTCAAACACTTAAGATTTCATAGTTCCATTTTTCTGATTTCAATTACATTGAAAAAAAAAAATCTTATTCAATGAACATGATAGTTTTAGGCTCAGCTTCTGTATTCTTTTATTATTCTTATATCCAATGTGGATTTCGATTGAATTAGTATATGATAGTTCGATCTTCTCTTTTAAGGCCCATGTGTTGAATTTTAATTACGTAGTCGGCTTTTGATTAGCAACTCTAACCCTTCAACTATTTCTTCCAATTTAAAGTCGATCACTATTCATTTATATTAAATCAAGAAAAATTTATATTTTGAATGGCAGATGCATATAAACCACCTTCTTCCTCTTACATTCCAGTCTTTAATGGCGGTTTCTCCCTCCCCCACTCCAACAGACCCTCCCAATAAGAGGTCATAGGTAATGTTCCGTGCCTTATCGTCATTGTTCTATTTCTTCTCTTCACCAACATGGTCTAAACCATAGGAGCAGTGATCAGAGAACGAAGGAGGAGAGAGTGAGTGAGTGAGGTCATTTCTGCTCCACTATTAATAATCCTTTTCATTGAAGATAGAGTTGAGTTCGAACTAAGGAGCAATAGCCGTTGTTTTCTTTTTCTTGGACATACACGAGTTGCAAGGGAAGAAGTTCCATTCTTGAACTCTATCTTCTATTTTTTTTTTTTGGTGATGAAATGAACTCTATCTTCTTCTCCAGAGCAACTTTGCCGGTGGTCCTTCTTGGCTTGCGTTTCAAATCGATGCATTCACAGATGGAGTTTTTTTTTTTTTTTTTTGAGTTGATGGCATTTTGGTACTTTCATAAAAATAAAATAATGTGAATCCCACTATAAAAAGTAACGGTGCTAGATTAGATTTAATGGTCATAGCATTTTTACTCTTATTTTGAATGTTTATAGGTATATTTGCATCTCCGAAAAATATATGGTGCTGAGTGCACTTTTAAATAAAAATTTATGGGTATTTTTACACTTTAATCCACACACATATACACACACACACATATTATAAAGGAAAGAGTAGACTGAGGCCATTATACTCAAACATACAATCACAATGGCGAGCTTTGCTTCAAAAATATCCTTTGTTTTGTTGTTTCTGCTATTTGCAACAACATTCAAAAGATTGCCGTTTGTGGGAGGGAGTTTACCGCGATCACATCACAGGTAGAGTTATAGTGCTTTCTCTTTGCCATCATGAATTACGAGGTGATGAGATTAATCTGTGTGCGCTTCAGCTTGAATTTCTCAAACCACTTGAACTTGAGTTACAATCGCTTTGAAACTGTGCTGATGCCACCATGCCAAATCTCTAAATCTCCTTTTGATGCACACAAATTTCACAACCAATCACTTGCCTCTTCTAATCATTCAGCAAGTTTTTCTGTTGCTCTATGCTATCTTGACTTTTCCTCTAATTATGTTTTAGCAATGAATAAAAAATCAGACTGGACCGGCCGGTTTAACCGGACAACCAGTGAACCGGTCTGATATCTGGTCTGGTTTGATGTTGAATTGGAAAACCGGTTGAACAGGTCAAAACTGTTTGAACCGGCGGTTTGAATGGTTCAACTGGTTGGCTATTTTTTTTTTGAAAAATGAGATATTCGGTTCAATAAAGAGGTTGAAAAAAAAAAAGAAAACCATAGATTTAAACCGATATACATACAATCTATAATATTTCAATAAATTATAAAAACAAATTTTAATTTTAAAGCCACGGAAATTTAAAGAACACAAAGAATAAATTAAAAAAACATTATATATTATATACATATAATATATAATATTTTAATCAATTAATTTGATATGATTCAAGTAATCAAATCTAATATAATCAATTAATTTTATCTATAGAATTTTAAAAATATATTAATATATATATTGTTACTAATAAATTATAATATTTTAATATGACTGGTTCGACGACCGGTTAGACTCCGGTTGACTCATTAACCCTTGAATCTGTTCCGTGACCGGTTCATTTACCGGTCCGGTTTTTTGTTTCTTGTATTTTAGTCATAAATGACCTTCTATGGCTTTCTCAACTCTCTTCCTTAAAATATCTTGGCCTTAGTGAAAATGATATTGGAAATGACACCAAATGGCTTCACTATATGGATATGTGTAATTGCCCTAAATAATAATAATAATTGTGATAGCCCAGAAAAAAAATTAATTTAATTAAATTATAATTAGCTAAGAGATATTTTAAATATTATTTCCTGTAATAAGGTAACAAAGAAAAGTTTGTGGTTGAGTAGCATTGGAGGACTTGGAGAGTGTTTAAAGTAGTGTTTTTAAGACCGGACCGGACCGGACCGGACCGGCTAGTCTGACCACGAAACCGTCGGACCACCGATTTGGCTACTGACCCCGGTTCGACCGGGTTTCACGCTGTTCGACCGGGTTTCACGCTGTTTGACCGGTTTTCTCACGGTTTGATCGGTTTTTTTAATTTTTTTAATATTTTATTCAAATTTTCATATAAATAATTCTAAAATCTTCCCTTCCTCACGGTCTAGCCCCGGTTTAACTCCGGTTTGACCCCGATCTGACCCACTAACCCTTGACCCAGTACCCCAACCGGTTCAATGACCGGTCCGGGTTTCAGAACCTTGGTTTAAAGTAAGAGTTCGAATTCGAATGCCCACTCCGTCATAAGCAGTTTTTTTCATTTCAGCATATTGGGCGTATGTTTGGAGCAGCAATAGCAAAAATATCTTTTTCTAATTTGACTTTTTATAATCTTACTTTTGAATAAAAGTCATATTGTGTAATGTGATTTATCTTTAGATTGTCGGTTGTATAAATGAATTTTGCAAAAAAATAAAGCTTATTTGGATTGGTTTAAGTATAAGTGACTTTTGTGATAATAGTAATAGAGAAATTAAATTTGAAATTTGGAAAAAATGATAAATATAAATATTTTAAATCAATTTAATTAACTTTCTTAATATATCTAAAAAGTTAACTCTATATTATATTTAGGATTGAGAAGAGTATAAATTAATGATACATATAAATATTTTTTTTATCTTTTTCTCTCTCTCACATCATCTTTCTCTTTTTCCTCTCTCTCACACGTCACTTGGCCTTTTTCTCTCTCCTTTTTACTAATTAATATCACATGCATTTTTTCTCTCTCTTTCTCTTTTTCACATAAAACCAATATGCTGAAAGTTCCAAAATGGAGCTTATTCTTTCGTGCGTTTAGTGTTGCAATCTCTAACAAGCACAATTTCTCAATTGTTTAACCAAACACTCTATTTTTTTTTATAGTTGTAGACAATCACACGAATGGGTGAAAATCGGTCGATTAGGCCTGAAAAAAGCTGTAGATATTTTAATTATTATTTCTATAATAAGGCAACAAAGAAAAATCTATGGTCTAGTGGCGTTGGAGGACTTGCAGAGAGTGTTCAAAGTAAGAGTTCAAAACTTCAAATGCCCACTCCGACTTAAGCAGTTTTTTATTTTTTTTATTTCAGCATATTGAAACTACCAAAATGCCACTGTGTAAAAAAAACGCAGATACCAGTTTTTTTTTTACTCGTCTTTTTCCAATGTATGGCACGAGAAGCTTCAGGATTTTGAATCAAACCCCAGCCTCCTTCGTTCATCTCTGTCATTCTGCCCTTCCTTGCCGCCACCGGTCCATTCACCGTCGTCCATGCACCACCGTGTGTCCGTTCGACCGTCGGCGTCTCCGTTCTATGCTTCAAATCGCAGAAGTTGTTCTTCCCTCCATGATTTTTGTGATTTGCTCATGATTCAGGTCGTTTATCTTCTCTTTCTAGCCTAAACCGAATCTATTAGACTTTTGGTACAAATATTATCGATTCCTTCTTGTCCTTAATCTCTGGTTGGTCTTTCTAGGTGGCTTGGGAAGGGTTGATTTCGTTTTCTTCTTCTTCTTTGTGCTGCTGGGTGAGAATCTGGTGGTTGGGTAAGTTTTATTAATGGTTTTGGCTAACAAATTATGAGGAAGAAAACTTTTATATCTAACTTTTGTGGATCAGTTTTGATTATTAGTAAAGATTTAACATTGGGAAGCATTGAATGGGTATATATTGAGGTTTGGGAATTATTTGGCAATAATTTTTAAAGTAAGGTGTTTGATAGTTTTATATGATTTTGGTGGCACTCTAGGTGTTTGATAAAATTTCCAAGAGGAGAAAATGATTGGAATGTTGTTAAAATTGATAGATAGCTAAAGGTTATGCTATAAGAAGGATGTAAGAGGCTTCCATGGTACTTTATTTTACGCACAGCCTTGTTGAGAAATTAGAATTTTAAAAGGGCTTTGAGATTAAAGTTGATGTTTGAAGTTATTTCGGGTAATATTATATATGTAGTAGTGGTGTTGTTTTGCAAGTTGATATGAACGGTGTTCCATTAAATGTTAAAGGGATGGTAGAGAATGTTCTCTCAAGGGTGGAATAGTGGGTTTAATAGCTAAGAATGGTGAAGTTCCATTATTATTCGAATTTGTACTTTATTATTCATAAAAGGGAATTAAAGTTTAAGTTTTCTTCTATTTTAAAAATTCTTGCGGTTTGAGATTGTATCATTGTTGTATAAACTAAGATGAGTTTGGTATGAAGAATTTGAATTGAATGTGAAAATAGAAAATTTTATGCAAAGCTATAACTGATGGATTTGTTTGGGTGTTAGGAGGAGGAGTGAATAATTTGGAAACCGATAAGTTGGAAAAAGAGGCATAACATAAGCCTTACAGGTAAGTGAATAGCGTCCTAGTTAAATTGCAAATTAACTTCCTATTTTTGAATTACTTATATTTATATTTTAAATAATTCACACTCATAAAAGGAAATTTTTTGATATTGATCATTTTGTTATTTGAAGTATGCTTTAGTTTTGATGGATATTCAATGCTTATTGGAAAAGAATTCTTAATTTATTTTGTTGAAAGGATTTTTACCATTTCTTATTTAGAAGTTGGAAGTTTGTTGGATTTATTGATGTTTCCACTATTTATAAGATTGACTTGTACAAGAAATATATAAAGAAACGGTTGAGATATTTGTTTGCGAACTTTTATGCTGGGTCTTCTGTTAAAAGTTATTCAGAGTTTTTATTGTTAGAAGAAATCTTTTTGTTTGCTGATGGAAAATTGACCCCATGCATGCTTGAAAATATTTTTGAGAGGACTGAATACAGAACGGTGGTTACTAACAATAGTATTGTTAGTCCTTGGTATACCATGGTTAAGGACTAACAACAGTATTGTTAGTCCTTGGTATACCATGGTTAAGGACTTGTGCTTGTCTCATGGCCTTAGGATGTGCTTGTTTGGTTACTTACTCTCGTGGACTATGTGTCCATGCTTGTACTCGTGGCCTTACGCTGCGCTTGGTTAGTTATCCTCATGGACTGTGTGTGTTATTTCGTTCTGTTGAAGTCCTATGGAAGGATGAGAATTTGAAATTTTTATTTTGAACGGATTTTGTTTAACAAGTAGTTGTTTATTTACATACTTGCACATGATTGATGATCATTTATAGAATTCACTATATGCTTAATGTTGCATATTAGCATTCAAAGTTAAATCTTTCTAAAGTATTATTTGTTACTTTTATATTGTTTTTTTTTTCAGTAAATTCTTTATATGGGACGTTATTCACTGGAAAATGTTTTTGACCTCAAATAGTGCTACTGGCTTCGTTCCTCTTGTTGATCAATAAAGAACTATACTGTTGTTCAAAGTTGAAGCGTCATGTTGATAATTCTCCATTGATGTAAAATATAAACTTATGAATTTATTGTTGTGAATTAGGTGCTCCTCACATGCTATAGATAGGATCCTCGCCTTATTTATATGTTGAGTATTTCTTGGTAAAAAGCAGAGCTCCCCTAGAGTATACCATGTTATTATATAATTTTTTTGAGGTCTTACTTTCAGGGAAGGTTTTACAAAAATTTCTATAGGAAGTCTATAATTTTTTTGTAACATGAAACACATTCATAGTCGTTATGTTATGTGTTGTAAAAACGTGTATAAATAAAAAGTATGGAAAAGTTTTATATATTTAAGGCTTTAGAGATGTGGGTTTTCTCATATTTCGTGCCTGTCACATCCAAATTTTTGGGGCGTGACAATATGCTTCCTTCACTCTGAGTTACCCTTGAGCTATTGTGAATTGAGAGATTTTCCATCATTGATTATACCAATTTTACATCACTTAAGGTTCTTGATCTTTCTTGCAACTATGAAATGAAGTCAAAATTACCTAATTCATTCTTTAATATCACCAATGGCATTTATCATCTTGACATTAGTGAATGCCGTTTCTATAGTCAACTACCAAAAAGCCTTTTTCAATCTTCAAAGCCTCAAGTATTTAAATCTGAATTAAAATAACCCTGAAGGATCAATTACACATTGGTTAGGCCATTATGAACGGTTGCAATACTTGGATTGTGGAAGTAATTTGTTCAATGGTGTAATTCCATCATCTCTTGTAAATATTTCTTCCTTGTTCCACTTAGACTTGTCCTTCAATCGATTGAGCGGCAATCTTCCCGAAACCCTTGAACGACTCCATAACTTAAATCACTTACTCATTGGACACAATTGCTTGGTGGGTGTTGTTACAGAAAAGTTTTTTTTTTTCAAATTTCTCAAATTTAACATCATTGGACTTGAGCTCAAAAAGTTTCAAATTTGACATTGATCCTAAGTGGGTGCCACCCTTTCAACTAGAGACATTGGATATGGGCAACACACGAATAGGTCCTAATGTCCCAACATGGCTATATGCACAGCGGTCTCTAAAGTATTTGAATATTTCTGCATCTGGGATTTCAAAAATTGATGCAACTGTATTTTGGAGATTTGTAGCAAGAATTGAGACTGTTGATCTCTCAAACAACTTGATTAGTGATCACATATCCAATGTCATACTATCAGGAAATATCTCTTGCTTGTATGCATCTCATAACTCTTTGTCAGGATCTTTTTCGTCGTCATTGTGCCATCTAGACAGTAATGAGGAAAACATGATGATTGAGTTGGACTTATCATTTAATCATTTGAGTGGAGCACTTCCTGATGATTGTTGGGCCAATTTGAAACAATTGGAATACCTTAATTTGGGGAGTAATAAGCTAACTGGTAAAGTTCCTCCCCAATAGCTTCATTAGAGCTTCTTGAGCAATTGAATTTGAGTCATAATAGTTTCTTAGGAAAAATTTAATTTGACTTGTCAAACTGGACACAATTGAATTACCTCATTTTAGAGCGAAATAAATTTTCTGAAACTTTGCTCAATACCATGCAACAAAGTTTATATATTATCGAATTGAGGGGAAACCAATTTATAGGCAACATTCCATCATAGTTGTACAACCTCCATTGTTTGACAATATTGGATCTTGCTGAGAATAAACTTTCAAGACCTATACTACTGTGCCTACATAAAATCATTCGGTCGATTGAGGAGTATTTTCCATTAGATGACATAGAAGTCTTCGATAAAGGAAAATTTGTCATCTAAAGGAAAATAAATGGATGACGAGTACTTTATGCTTGTGAATATCATCGATCTTTCCACTAACAATTTATCTAGAAAAATTCCTAAGGAACTGTTTAACTTGACTCAAATGTGGTCCTTAAACTTGTCTTGGAACCATTTGATTGGTAAGGCTCCTGAAGAAATTGGAGGCATGAAAGGATTAGATTCTTTTGATCTTAGCTACAATAAGCTTTCTCGAGAAATCCCTTCGACTATCTCTAGTTTGTCTTTTCTTAGTTTTTTGAACCTATCATACAACAATTTCATTGGACAAATACCATTGGGGACCCAAATTCAAAGTTTTGATTCATGGAGTTTTGTTGGCAATTGTGAACTTAGTGGAGATCCGCTTCCAATAAGGTGCAACAAAAAAAAACAAACTCATGATGATTCAAAGCTAGCTGAAGGAAATGAAGACAACAAGTTTCTAAAGTCGTTACATCTTGGGGAGTTTGCGATTCTCTCTTCTTCATTAGAGTTTGGAGACACAAATTCTTCATATGGTTTGGTCACTTGGTTGATCAACTTTATGTTCTGTGGGCTCTCTGTTTCAAAAGATTTGGTTGATTGTCTATGACAAATTTTCGTTGAGGTAATAAATTAGCTACCTTAATTAATTTTTCAAGTATTGTTATTATTTAAAATAGGTTTCATTCTCCATTTACTTTTATCTTTCTTCCACTACTTCCGGTTCTTAATATAAGATCTACTTAACTAATTTAGGTAGATGAAAAAATATAGTTGAATTAATTACTGTATTTGTCAAAAATATGTGTTCGTTTCCCTAAAATACACTCTTAAATCATTTACATTGAAACTACCTATTTATGCAAACTCCCTTAACATGTGCAATCAATAGGAATAATTTTAAAAAAAATGATAAATATTGAGGACAAAGTGGATTTAGGAATTATATTTAAGATCAAATCCAACCCCCTAGCTTGCTGTTATACAAGGGACTGGAGGTAATACTTGCCAAAATAAATTATGTTCTTAGCTGATTATGTTTTATCTTGTTTATTTTTCAATATAGTTTGCCTACTGGACGCAAGTGAAATGGCAATCACTACGCTGATCATTGCTCTCATACAAATCTTGAGTTCTGCCTCAAGGAATAAGGAGTCTTGCTGCAGTTACGCATGGTCAAGGACTCTGAAGTTGCCTATTGAATGTCATTTTGTTATCTTAAATTTAGTGACTTGTGAGAAGAGAACATTTTGTAGTAATAATTATTAGCGTGCATGTGTCTCTCATGTTGTCAAGAATCCTTTGATAAGTAGTCTTCCATGTGATATATGAATGTACATTTAAACTTTAATCCTGAGTTTTGAGTTAGAACCAAATAAAAAGATATGATGCCTCTGTATCTAAGATTTCAGGTGTAAGTTTAACAATTAAAACGAAAAAGGCATATGAGTGCTGTAATCTGAAAGATTTACAAGAACATGTCAGCATATTGAATATTAATTTTGATGTTTAAGATATCAAAATTTGGAATTTGCAACAGTTAAGAGGAGTTAATAACATTTTGTCGACACTTGAGATGCTCTGTCCATTCTGTTTTGTTCTGTTTGAAAAAACAGAGTCATGCCTTAGGTTAGGTTTTGTATTCAAATGAATTCTGTTATTAAATATATAATGAACATTCCATAACAAAGTGCTTTTGTTGTTGCTTGTTGCTGCTCATGATTCCTTTCCTTTCAACTAAGTGTGTGTTTGCATTAGCGGTGGCAAATGTAGTTTTGTTTTTTCAATTTGATTTTTCGGAACTTAAGTTAGGGTAGAAGTTAAATAATGTAATGCAATTTATGTTTGGATTGACAGTAGTTGAAGTAGCTTTTCTTTACACTGACACTTATTTGGATGATTATTTGAAAAGTAAGTTTAGATGAAAAATGATTAAAAATGACATGAATCTCATTAAATAATATATATAGGGTTTCTTCCCTAATTAATGTCATTTGTGTCTTCCCTATTATTTCTCAAACAAAACTTTATCTCCATGAATCAAGGAGTTATCATCTCCATACAAAACAAAATGTGATAAATCTTAATTATATAAATTTTATAATTATATTATAGGCATATGATGTGATAATTTTAAAAGGAGTATTAAAATTATAAAAATAAAAAATTTAATTAATTAATAGAAAAACTGTAAATACTAAAAAAATAACACCTAATTAGACATATTCAATGTAATTTTGTTACATGTGACTTTCAATCTTATTTTATTTTTTTTGTAAATTCTTAGATATTAGTTAAATATTAATGATGGAGATCAATTGGGCGAGGGTGGATTCTCATAATTAAATTTTATTATTTAATTTTTTAGGGTATTTTTATAAATCTCAAAATAATGGTTCTTTTACAATAGTTTTATCTTTTTACAATCACTTGCTTGTTTAAATATTCTTTAGAATCATGCATAAAAACAAGTTATTGTAACTCCCATGCAATTAAAATTGTAACAGTTAAAATTGTCAATGAAGATGGGTGAGATGGGCAAGGAGGAAGATAAGAAGCTCCTCCATGTGGGTTCCATCTTATGATTGAGTGTGATTTGGGCTGAAGACTTTGTGACTCGTTAGAAAGTTCATATTATGTTTTGGAAATGTTTAAGTAAGTTTGTCGATTCTATTATAAGCTGACCAAAATTTAGGAGGAAGACTTTTCAATTATTAAACCGGACTATAATGAACAATGAATGGTAAGGGCACGCCAATTATGTAATTACATGGAACGGGACAGATGGGAGGCAGCCGAATGATGATCACCAATTCCCTTTTATTGCCATTTCTATTCCTCCCTACCCTGTCAAAGTATATTTAAATTGGACGACAATCTTTTTTTTTTAAAATTATCTACAGTACATTTCACCCACCCATCATTGCTTCACCACAGACGCATCCCACCCCTCTCCCTGCCATCCCACTGCGGTTGTTTATGCTTTTACTTTCATTCTCCCTCTCCGACGGGGCGCATTAAATATTAATGAAAGTGAGAAAGAACGGGTGTGGAGAGAAACCGGTGGGGTGGGTTGGCGTGACGGGAAGCAATAATAATTGAAGACCAGAGCGAAGCCTTTCATTTTAGACCAAACGATGAAGTCCAATTCAACGTATTAAAAGTCGGACCGGGCATTGAACCGGTCGGGGTACAGGGTTAAGGGTCAGTAGGTCAAACCGGGGTTAAACCGGAGCTAAACCAAGACCAAACCAGTGAGAAATTAAAAATTTTAGATTTATAATAAGAAATTCTAAAGGAAAAATTAAAAAAAAAAATTTTAATGTGAACCCGTACCGTACCGGTTTACCAGCTGGTTCGCCAGTTTCCGGGTCGGACCGGCCAGTCCGGTCCGGGTTCGGGAACATTGGTCCAATTCAAACGAAGCAACGTAAACATGAAGGCCATAAACATGAACGCGACAAGTTGACTTTAGGAAGTAACGTAAAGTTTGTCAGCTTATATGCTACTACTACTCGTAAAAGACAAGATCCCATCCCTTTACGACAGGTGTCGCGATCCGAATAACAGCCACCAACCACTACTCCTTCGCACTAAATGAACCTGAACCGCGTGGGACAACAATTCAACGCCCAGCATCAATTGTAAGTAAACAGTTGAGGAAATGAGAGTAATAATCAATATATATGTGTTATTGGTTTATAAAACATATAAAATACTAAAATCATATCAAGAGCAATAAATGAAAATTTAGGAGAACTAGCCACCCAACAGTCTGGTCCGGCCATAAACCCAGGTTAATATTTAATGCACCCCATCGGAGAGGGAGAATGAAAGTGAAAGCATAGACTACCGCAGTGGGAGGATGATAGGTGGGAGGCCATAAACATGAATGCGACAAGTTGACTTTAGGAAGTAACGTAAAGTTTGTCAGCTTATATGCTACTACTACTCGTAAAAGACAAGATCCCATCCCTTACGACAGGTGTCGCGATCCGAATAACAGCCACCAACAACTACTCCTTCGCACTAAATGAACCTAAACCGCGTGGGACAACAATTCAAAGCCCAGCATCAATTGTAAGTAAACAGTTGAGGAAATGAGAGTAATAATCAATATATATGTGTTATTGGTTTACAAAACATATAAAATACTAAAATCATATCAAGAGCAATAAATGAAAATTTAGGAGAACTAGCCACCCAACAGTCTGGTCCGGCCATAAACCCAGATTAATATTTAATGCACCCCATCGGAGAGGGAGAATGAAAGTGAAAGCATAGACTACCGCAGTGGGAGGATGATAGGTGGGAGGCCATAAACATGAACGCGACAAGTTGACTTTAGGAAGTAAAGTAAAGTTTGTCAGCTTATATGCTACTACTACTCGTAAAAGACTAGATCCCATCCCTTACGGTAGGTGTCCCGATCCCAATAACAGCCACCAACCAACTACTCCTTCGCACTAAATGAACCTGAACCACGTGGGACAACAATTCAACGCCCAACATCAATTGTAAGTAAACAGTTGAGGAAATGAGAGTAATAATCAATATACATGTGTTATTCGTTTATAAAACGTATAAAATACTAAAATCATATCAAGAGCAATGAATGAAAATTTAGGAGAACTAGCCACCCAACAGTCTGGTCCGGCCATAAACCCAGGTTAATATTTAATGCGCCCCATCGGAGAGGGAGAATGAAAGTGAAAGCATAGACTACCGCAGTGGGAGGATGATAGGTGGGAGGCCATAAACATGAATGCGACAAGTTGACTTTAGGAAGTAACGCAAAGTTTGTCAGCTTATATGCTACTACTACTCGTAAAAGACTAGATCCCATCCCTTACGGTAGGTGTCCCGATCCCAATAACATCCACCAACCAACTACTCCTTCACACTAAATGAACCTGAACCGCATGGGACAACAATTCAACGCCCAACATCAATTGTAAGTAAACAGTTGAGGAAATGAGAGTAATAATCAATATACATGTGTTATTCGTTTATAAAACATTAAAATACTAAAATCATATCAAAAGCAATAAATGAAAATTTAGGAGAACTAGCCACCCAACAGTCTTGTCCGGCCATAAACCCAGGTTAATATTTAATGCGCCCCATCGGAGAGGGAGAATGAAAGTGAAAGCATAGACTACCGCAGTGGGAGGCCATAAGCATGAACGCGACAAGTTGACTTTAGGAAGTAACGTAAAGTTTGTCAGCTTATATGCTACTACTACTCGTAAAAGACAAGATCCCATCCCTTACGACAGGTGTCGCGATCCGAATAACAGCCACCAACCAACTACTCCTTCGCACTAAATGAACCTGAACCGCGGTGGACGACAATTCAACGCCCAGCATCAATTGTAAGTAAACAGTTGAGGAAATGAGAGTAATAATCAATATATGTGTGTTATTCGTTTATAAAACATATAAAATACTAAAATCATATCAAGAGCAATAAATGAAAATTTAGGAGAACTAGCCAACCAACAGTCTGGTCTGGCCATAAACCCAGGTTAATATTTAATGCGCCCCATCGGAGAGGGAGAATGAAAGTGAAAGCATAGACTACCGCAGTGGGAGGATGATAGGTGGGAGGCCATAAACATGAACACGACAAATTGACTTTAGGAAGTAACGTAAAGTTTGTCAGCTTATATGCTACTACTACTCATAAAAGACTAGATCCCATCCCTTACGGTAGGTGTCCCGATCCCAATAACAGCCACCAACCAACTACTCCTTCGCACTAAATGAACCTGAACCGCGGTGGACGACAATTCAACGCCCAGCATCAATTGTAAGTAAACAGTTGAGGAAATGAGAGTAATAATCAATATATGTGTGTTATTCGTTTATAAAACATATAAAATACTAAAATCATATCAAGAGCAATAAATGAAAATTTAGGAGAACTAGCCACCCAACAGTTTGGTCCGGCCATAAACCTAGGTTAATATTTTTTTTTTTTACAAAAAAGTATTCATTTTTTTATTATTTTATTCACACTTTTATATTAATAACCCTCAAATTTACGTAAGCATTATGTGTCTTTTTCGCTCAAAAATTTGTGGTCTTCTTTATTAGTATAGGAGATGGATGAAAAGATTGGATTACTTGGATGTCTTAGAAGATTTGAGTATAAGGACCGATGTGTTTGGTTATTGCAATTTCGTAGAAAATGATATTTACAAAATTGGTGAATTCTATTTCATCAGAAGGAAACTGGTCAAAAGAGATGACAAGAATGGAAGTTTCTTGGTGGGTTCCACTATTTGAGTGGAAATTACTGATGAGGTTGAGTCTAGTTTGTGGCGTCATGGATGGGACAATGCCTTCAATATGTCACATGCATTCTTTTTTTCCTTTAATTTTTTTATCACTTCCTCCAAATATGAGTAAAATACAATGACTTCTCTATTATATTGCTAAAATTACATAGATCTTTTCTCTATTTTCAAAACACGCATAATAATCTGATCGGTAAGGTAGACTTGCAAGTATATTCGGTAAAAGATTACAAAATTTTATTATTTATAATTATTTGTTGAAAATTTTATATGTAATAATTTTATTATCATAATCTAATTGTGTACTCACTCTCATTTTAAAAAAATAAATAATCAAGCATGAATTCAATACTTCCAAGCTGAATAGAACAGCAAAATTTTTATCATTTTTTCTTTCAATGGAGTATCTTTTTGGTCATATAATTATGTCTTCAAAATGATTCAAATCTGTTTATTTGAAACAATAAAATTAAAAATTATATGCAAGTATACGGCAACACATTGAGTATTATAACTATTACTAGAGAAGAACAAAAAACAAAGCTCAGCCAGTCATTTAAGACCACCTGGTTTGTGAAAAATAATAGTGAACGTAAATATAGTTGATTATGTTGACTTGATTATTCACACAGCTAACATTTTCGAGTTAGTTTAGTTATTAAGAAATACAAAAAGGATAGGATAACAATCAGAAATTAATTATTTGATAGCAATCGACCTATTACATTTATAGGAAGGCAAAAATACAAAAAAAAAAAACAAAAACAAAAACAAAAACAAAAGACCTACCACATTTATATAAGCATATAATCAAATCTTGGAATTAAGGTTATTAGTTGAGGATTACATTAATCTGGAACGTAACATGCTTTATACAAGCCTGACTTCTTATTATACACATCTTCTCTTGTGCTTAACCTTAAATTTATCCTTTTACTTGGCTTGATCTCTAGTGTTGGCGCGCGAGTGTATATATACTTAAAATAAATTATACATGGTTCTTCATCAATTTTATGAAACACGAGGGAGGGCCCCACACGTGGGAAAGGGTGGACCAGAGACAAACGGCGTCTGAGCCTCAGTCCTCTATTCCCATATGGATAATGACCCTACTCCTGCATATTGTTACTAATATTTTTCTTTAATTCTTATTTACACACATGATATATATATATATATATATATATATATATCATGTAAAGACTTCATTGAGGCAATTCGATCTACTCAAACTTACCACAATGGCCACCTTCTCTTCAAAAATTTCATTTGTTTTGTTGTTTCTGTTATTTGCAACAGCATTCAACAAAAGTGTGGTTACCTCAAACAAGCTACGTTGCAATGAAAATGATCAAAGACTTCTTTTAATCTTCAAACAAGGAGTGGTTGATCCAAACAACCAACTCTCTTCCTGGACTGTTGAACAAGATTGCTGTTTGTGGGAGGGAGTTTACTGCGACGACATCACAGGTAGAGTTACAGAGTGTAAACTAAATAATCTTGAAATGTGATTTACATTCTTATGTCCGAATGAGAAGATTACAAGGATATATATACACGTACAAACAGAGACAAAGCAAGCGTAATTGGTGGAGTAGGTGAAGAAATAATCAAAAGATTATCTACCACCGACTAGCTTCTTCAACAATGTCATGCTCAATATGTTCACATGAAAACTTCTAACAATCTATGTTCACATTCTAACACTCCCCCTCAAGTTGGAGCATATATATTTATCATGCTCAACTTGTTACAAAGATATTTAACCCTTGTCCCATGTAAGGCTTTTGTCAGACGATCTGTCAGTTGATCGTCGGATCGTATGTGCCCTGTAGATATAATATTTTCTTTGATCTTATCACGAATAAAATGGCAATCAATCTCAATATGTTTTGTTCGTTCATGAAACACAGAGTTCGATGCTATATGAAGTGCTGCTTTATTGTCACACCATAATTTTGCAGGCAATGTTGTGGTGATTCCAATTTCTTTCAAGAGTTGTACTACCCACACAATTTCTTGTACTGACTGTGACATGGCTCTGTATTCCGCTTCTGCACTAGATTTTGACACAACTCCTTGCTTCTTATTTCTCCAAGATATCAAATTTCCATCAACAAACACACAGTAACCCGTAGTAGATCGTCTTGTAGCCTTGGATCCTGCATGATCCGCATCACAGAAACACTCAATTTTAGTGTGCCCATAATCTGTATAAAGAATACCAAGACCTGGAGAACTTTTCAAATAATGCAAGATATGTTCTAAAGCTTCCCATTGTGGCACCGTTGGCGATGTCATAAATTGACTGAGCCTACTGACTGAGAAAGTTATATCAAGACGAGTCACTGTAAGATAATTCAGTTTCCCAATGAGTCTTCTATATCTCTCAGGAAATGGAAATGGCTTCAATTTTTCTGGATCAATCTTTTTCTTCAAATCATCAGGAAGTTTATCAAACATACTAGCATCAAGATCTAGGAAGGGATTCGAAATCATGGGAATGCTGCTTGGCACTGCTCCAAGCTTTCCAGTCTCCTTTAGGAGATCGAGAACATACTTCCTTTGAGTTAAAAGAATACCTTTCTTGCTTCGCAAAACTTCAATACCTAGAAAGTATTTTAATGACCCCAAATCTTTTGTCTGGAAATGAGAATTTAGGAAGACTTTAAGTTGTGAGATTCCGGAAATATTACTTCCTGTAATTACAATGTCATCAACATATACTACTAAAAGAATCATCCCTGAATCAGATTGTGGTAGAACACAGAGTGATCGCACTTGCTTTGACTTAATCCGAATTTCTTGACTACATCACAGAATCTATCAAACCAAGTACGAGGACTTTGCTTTAGACCATACAACGACTTCCGAAGGTAGCACACTTTCCTAGTCTCCCCCTGAGCAACGAACCCAGGAGGTTGCTCCATATAAACTTCTTCAAGGAGGTCACCATTCAAAAATGCATTCTTAACATCTAATTGATGTAAATCCCAATGATATGTGGCAGCGAAAGAGATAAGAAGACGAACAGATGTGAGCTTAGCCACAGGAGAGAAGGTCTCGGAATAATCAATACCATAGGTTTGTGCATACCCTTTAGCAACGAGCCGTGCTTTTAAATGTTCCAAGGAACCATCAGCGTTGGTTTTAACAACAAACACCCATTTACAACCAATAGCCTTCTTTCTAGGCGGGAGATCAACAAGAGTCCAGGTACCAGCCTTGTCAAGGGCCAAAATTTCATCTTCCATTGCGGCACGCCAACCAGGGTGAGTCAGGGCTTGGTGAAGAGTAGAAGGGGTGGAGATGGAATCTACGGTGGCAACAAGGGATAAGGAAGCAGGGGACAAATTTTGATAGGATACAAAAGATGAGATGGGATAGGTACAGTCTGCATATCGTTTAGGGGGACAATGTGGACGGGTACCTTTTTGGAGGGCAATAGGTAGGTCATCAGTGGTAGCAACAGGAGAATCTGGAACAGGCAGTTCAATTATAGCAAGGGGATGATCGACAGAAACAGAACCAGGAACGAGGGACGTGTCAACAGAATCAATCGGCGAAGCAGGAACTGGGGAAGGTGAAACATTGGCATCATTAGCATCATTGATGATATCAGGTTCCTGAATAGTAGCCTGTACTGGGGAGATAGGGACAGAATAGACCAGGATATCATCAGGTTCAATTCATGACAGAGGGGGACTCAGACACGGGCGAAGATGTGAAGAAAGGAGAGGACTCATGGAAAGTAACATTAGTAGACACAAGATAACGACGAAGGTCAGGAGAGTAACATCGATAACCTTTCTGAACTCGAGAATAGCCAAGAAAAACACATCTTAAGGACTTAGGATCAAGTTTACTAACACCAGGACGAACATCCTGAACAAAAGAAACACAACCAAATAGTTTTGGTTCAATAGGGAACATCTTAGTAGTGGGAAACAGAATAGAATATGGAATATCTCCACCAAGAACAGCTAAAGGCATGCGATTAAGGAGAAAACAGGCAGTTGACACTGCATCGGCCCAAAAACGTTTAGGGACAGAGTAATGAAACATGAGAGCTCGTGCAGTTTCTAAGAGATGCCGATTTTTTTTCTCAGCAACACCATTTTGAGCAGGGGTATCAACACAAGAGGATTGGTAGAGAATACCATGATTTTGCAAGTAGTTGGTGAACGGGGTGGAAAAATATTCTTTTGCATTATCACTACGTAAGATTTTCACAGAAGTATTAAACTGGTTTTGAATTTCAGAACAAAAATTATGAAAGTGAGTAAATAATTCAGAACGATGTTTCATTAAGTAAAGCCAAGTAGTACGAGAAAAATCATCAACAAAGGTAACAAAATAACGATAACCAGTCTGGGACATAACAGAACAAGGACCCCAAACATCAGAATGTACTAACTCAAAAGGGGACGCAGCCCGTTTATTGACGCGAGGTGCCAAATGAACACGATGATGTTTGGCAAACTGACATGACTCACAATCTAAAGTAGACACGGAAGAAAATTGAGGGTACAACTTCTTTAAGGACGAAAGTGACATATGACCAAGACGACAATGGATATCAAACAAGGATGACCCACTAGAACAAGCAACAGAACGTGGAACCATATCATCAAGAATGTAATGGCTGTCAGATTCATAACCTCTACCAATAATCTGCTTCGTCGACAAATCCTGAATTAAACAGTGGTCAGGGAATAATGAGATAAAACAGTTCAATTGACGAGTTAATTTACTGGGTGAGAGAAGATTAAATGTAAGATCAGGAATATTAAGAACAGAGGATAATGAAATAGATGGGGTGGGGTTGACGGTGCCTGAACCAAGCACACAGACAGAGGATCCATTGGCCACGAATATGGAGGATTGGTTGGCATAAGGAACATACGATGAAAATAACTGATGATTACCTGTCATATGATCGGTAGCGCCAGAATCAATGACCCACTTTGTGGAGGTAGTAGCAAGACCAGAAGACGAATTACCTACAACGAGTGCTCGTACAGATGATGGACCAGTGTCTGATGGATCAGGTGTCTGTGCAATATGGGCAAAACCACGTTGCTGATCACGTTGTTGCTTATTCTGTAATTTTTGACAATTTCGCTTAATATGACCGGGTTCCTTACAATAATTACAGATAATAGTTGCAGAGTGTATATTTGGAGCACCGCTATATCCCTGTTTGGAATTAAATGGCTTGGTATCAAATGGTCCACGCCCAGCTAAAGCACTGGCATTCAAATCATTAGACAGACGAACAACTCTATCAGCACGAAGTACCCTGGAGAACACTTCTTCAAGAGATGGAAGCTCCTGACTAGTAAGAATTTGAGATCGAATAGTCTCATACGAAGGATCAAGAGCTTCAAGAAAGCTAATGATGGCCTGTAGTTCCATATTCTTAATTCGTGTCTGAAGATCCGCCTGTGGAGACATGAGTACTTTCATTTCTTCATATAACCGCTTGAAGTCTAAGAAGAAATCCTTCAATGAACGTCCCTGTTGGTGAGAACGATAAAAACTTTTACAAACTTTATGGATCCGAGTAATATTACCTTTACCGAAAAACATAAACTCAAGATAAGTCATGAGTTCTTTGACCGTGTTGCAGTGACCAACAGAAGATAGAATTTGTGGTTCAATCGAGTTTCTAATTTGAAAGAAAATACGTGTATCGGCCCTTGACCAGGCCAAACTCTTATCATCATCACCAGAAGGGGGGTCTTGAGTTAAGTGAATTTCCTTTTCCATGCCCAAAAGATATAGCTTGACAGTTTTGTTCCAGTCACTATAATTTGTCAAATTCAATTTTGAATCGGTAATTTTAGCAGACATAGGTAACACATCAGATGGTTTAGATTCAGCCATGTGGAGTAGTCAACCACAATAATGAGAAAAAAATAAGCTTAAGGTACTTAAAGCAAGAATGAAGTCACAGATGCAGAGAACTCCCGAAATAATTAAAAACCAAGTCACATCCACGTAGGCCACAACACTCCAAAAATGGGAATCCCACGTGAACCAAAATACTCTTTAGAGTATAATAACACCAAAACTGAACCAAAAGATAAATGGTGGAACCGAAATGTCTCAGAAAAACACGAAGCTCCCTGGTTCTTCACAAACTCATAGAGAAGGCAAAAATTCAAAGTGAGAATCAGACCAGATGGGTACCAGGGATGGAACGGGGCTGGCAAGTCGATCAGAGTGCCGTTGAGATCGCCGGAAAAGCTCACCGGAATCATGCTCATGCGCCGGCGCGTGTTGTTGACGGCGGAGGGTGCAGCGGCGCGTGGATGCTCACCCCTGGTCGGAAATGGATGCCGCTTCAGGGTAGCATCGATTTTGAGCTTCTGAGTCCGATGGTGAGGCGCGTGTAGCTTAATGGGTTGCGGAAATGTCAGATCTGAGACTAGGTGGACAGTGTTTTTTGAGTTGTGAACGGAAAGATGGAAAACGCTTCTGAAGCAGAAAATCTGAACTGAGAACAAGGTATGGCTCTGGTACCATGTAAACTAAATAATCTTGAAATGTGATTTACATTCTTATGTCCGAATGAGAAGATTACAAGGATATATATACACGTACAAACAGAGACAAAGCAAGCGTAATTGGTGGAGTAGGTGAAGAAATAATCAAAAGATTATCTACCACCGACTAGCTTCTTCAACAATGTCATGCTCAATATGTTCACATGAAAACTTCTAACAATCTATGTTCACATTCTAACACAGAGCTTTCTCTTTCCCACCAAACATTAGGAGGAGAGATTAATGCATGTGTGCTTCAACTTGAATTTCTCAACCACTTGGACTTGAGCTGGAATCAGTTTCAAACTGTGAGTATGTCACTTTGCCAAATCTCCAAATCTCCTTTTGATGCAAACAAATTTCATAACCAATCACTTGCTACTTCTTCTAATCAATCAGCAAGTTTTTCTATTGCTTTACGCTATCTTGACTTTTCCTCTAATATGTTAGCATGAACGACCTTCATTGGCTTTCTCAACTTGCTTCCTTAAAATATCTTGACCTTAGTTCCAATTATATTGGAAATAACACCAAATGGCTCCAACATATAGCTATGCTTCCTTCACTCTCTGATTTGCTCTTGAAGGGTTGTGGATTGAGAGATTTTCCATCCCTTGATTATACCAATTTTACGTCTCTTGGAGTTCTTGATCTTTCTTCGAACGATTTTCAGTCTAAATTCCCTAGTTCATTCTTTAATATCACCAATCACATCTATCATCTTACCCTTTATGGTTGCCATTTCTATGGTCAATTGCCAAAAGCCTTGCTCAATCTTCAAAACCTCAAGCATTTAGATTTGGGCGCTAATAACCTGGAAGGTTCAATTCCAGATTGGTTAGGTCAGTATGAACAGTTGCAATACTTGGATATCCCAAAAAATTTGTTCTCTGGTGTAATTCCACCATCTCTTGGAAATATTTCTTCCTTGTTCAACTTAGACTTGTCCTACAATCAATGGAGTGGCAATCTTCCAAAAACCTTTGCAGGGCTCCAAAATTTAAATTAATTACACATTGGACACAATTTCTTGGCAGGTGTTCTTTCTGAAAAGAATTTTCCAAAGTTCTCAAATTTAATATCATTGGACTTAAGTTCATCAAGTTTTGAATTTGACATTGATCCTAAATGGGTGCCACCATTTCAACTTGAGTCACTGTCAATGGGCAACACAAGCATAGGTCCTAATGTTCCATCATGGCTGTATACACAGCGATCTCTAAAATATCTAGACATTTCTAGATCGAGGATTTCAACGATTGATGCAAATGTATTTTGGAGCATTGTAGTAGGAATTGATTATGTTGATATCTCAAACAACTTGATTAGTGAAGACATATCTAATGTCACACTATCAGCAAATATCTTTTACTTTGATGCATCTCACAATTCTTTGTCAGGATCTATTTTCTCGTTATTGAGCCAACTTGAGAGTCATGAAGAAAGCAAGTTGTTTCATTTGGACTTATCATATAATCATTTGAGTGGAACACTTCCTGATTGTTGGAAAAACTGGAAACGATTAAGTTACCTTGGTTTGGGGAGTAATAAGCTAACAGGAAAAGTTCCTCCCTCATTGGCTTCATTGAATCTTCAGTTGTTGGATTTGAGTGATAATAGTTTCTTTGGCAAATTTTCATTAAACATGATAAATTGGACAAATTTGGAATACCTTATTTTAGAGCAAAATGAATTTTCTGGAAGTTTGCCAAATCCTATGGGGCCAAATTAGGCAGTTTTTAAATTGAGGACCAACCAATTTATAGGCAACATTCCATCACAATTGTGCAACCTCTCTCATTTGACAATCCTTGATCTTGCTGAAAATAAGCTTTATGGATCCATACCTCATTGCCTATGCAACATCACGCCTGCAATTATTTGGGGGACTTGGCATAACACAATAATAAAAGTATTTACTAAAGGAGGAGAATTAGACTACTACCCAATTCGCGTTATGTATGATATAAGTGGCATTATGGATCTTTCAAGTAATTTCTTGTCTGGAGAAATTCCTAAAGAATTGTTTAGTAACAATCAAATGCAGATCTTGAATTTGTCTCGAAACCATTTGACTGGAAAGATTCCTAAAGAAATTGGAGACATGTCAAAGTTGGAATCTCTTGATCTCAAGTACAATAGGCTTTATGGAGAAATTCCTTCAACCATCTCTAATTTGTCTCTTCTTCATGATTTGAACCTCTCATACAACAATTTCAATGGCACAATTCCATTGGGAACCCAAATTCAAAGTTTTGAGTCCTGGAGTTTTGTTGGCAACCGTGAACTTTGTGGAGACCCTCTTCCAAAGAAGTGCAATAAAAAAGAAGAAACTCATGAGGACTCAAACCTAGCCGAAGAAAATGAAGACGACAACTTTCTAAAGTCATTGTATCTCGGCATGGGGGTTGGATTTGCAGCGGGCTTCTGGGGAGTTTGTGGTTCTCTCTTCCTCATTAGAGCATGGAGACACAAATTTTTCCGATGGTTTAATGATTTGGGAGATCGACTTTATGTTGCTGTGGCCCTATGTTGCAAAAGCTATGATTGAATATAAGCAACAAATTTCCCTTGAGGTAATAAATTAGTTTTTTTATTTTTTAATTATGATTATTTAAATGAGGGTTTCTTTATCTTTTCCCTTCCTCTTCTCGCCAATCAAATTCTGTCATTAGCTAATTATATATTATCTTTGTTTATTGTATGTTTTGTCTTCGGGATGCAAGCAGCAACAGCAAGCATTGGGAGCAACAGTTTGGAGTGCTGGTTTTATAAATCCACTTTGATGATTTGTTTCCGTTTTACCTGTTGGATACCCTTTTCTTCTTTTCTTGTCTTAAATTTAATGAATTGTGAGAGAAGATTTAGTATTATTAGGTATTAATGCATATTTCTATTCTCATCATGTTGTTAAGATGCCTTTTTTGAGTAGTTTTCGATGTAATATATTATTGTACTTTGATCTTTTTCTCTTTCAATGGATTATCCATTATATAATCAAAACTCATAAACACACACACATACAGTCATACACATATTGAGTAGTATAACCAAAAGAACAATTAATAAACTACTCAACTAGTCATTTTAGACAACTTAGTTTGTGAAATTCAGTGGATATAAATATAATATTTATGAAATAATATCACTTACATGATTTGTAATTGATTCCACTTGATCATTCACTCATATTTAACATTCCCCCATTAATTTATTTTGTAGATAGGATGGTAATAATGAGAAATTTATTAGTTGAAATCAATAATCGAACTACCACATTTGTTAGCACACAGTAATAATATCAAGAGCTGGTCCACTTTCCCACAGTAAAACTAAGACCTGTGTCTCTTTCATTTACCAATATACTCAATGCCAAATACTCTTACAAAATATAATTAAAAGTGTCAGGATAAAAATCTAAAGAGACCTCAAGTTAATCTCTATTGTTGATAATGTCTGTGGGGAAATAGAGCCATTGATTAAACAGAGCTTGCTCAAACTGAGTTACTCTATTTTTATTTGAGTGGACTTCACATCAACCCATTTTATTCCTTTGCCTATATTGTATTTTATTTAGTGCATTAATTTTCTTACTTGACTGAAAACTTTGAGTTGCACAAGCATTAATTTGGATTCATTGAAAACTTCCTCTTACCCTTAATATAAGACTCCATGAATATTTATAGAGATTAATGAAACTAAATAAATTACTTTAAAGTATTTATATTTATTGTTTTTCTTTAAACTAATTTATTTGACAAACAAATAATATATAATTTAATAATATACAACATATACTATAATTGAGTAATTTATTTAGCTTCCTTAATCTCTTTAAAAAGTTAATTATACCTTATATTAAAAAACAAGGGAGTAGAAATGAAGATGCATATGATGTAGAAACCATCTCGGTGGACTTGGACTCCCCAACGATAAAAGCATATCCAACAGAATTGCAAATTTCATAGCATCAACCCAGTTCTATAAAGGTGAATAAGAAAGAGAAATAAGCCTTATGTTCGAAGATTTAAAAATGATTAAGACTATGAAATAAGCCATATGTTCGAGTATTAATTTGAAAGCACCAAGACTATGAGATATATAGTTTGATAAATCTTTTTTTTTTTTTTTTTTTTTTGCATTTTACAGAGAGGGATGAAGGAAATGTTGGTTTAAGCAAAATAATTTTCTAGTAGTAGTATTTCGTTGAACTAATTATTACTTAACTACTCAGCTGATTTTTCAAATTTGGGTAATTGTCAAACAATTTTAATGCTAACTTCACCACACCAATCATCACTAGCTGATGCCAACATATGAGGATTAGTAGGATTCCAGCTCACACAGTTCACAGCTCCAGAGTGGCCAAGCAATGCCTCTATTAAAGCCTGTGAGTCTCTATGCCATATGTAAACCTAAAGAAAGGACATGGAAAGCCAGCAATCTACACTCATATTCGAGCGTATCAACAGTCACACAACCAAGTTGTATTTCTTGGTTAATCCAAGTGTGGGAACTTATATATGCAGTTTTTTTGGTTCTCAACCTGCTGATTGATCTGAATGGCTTGTTTGGGCTGGAGTTTGGTTTAACACTGATTTCAATAGGCCAACTGGTAGGACTCTATTTAGGGCTCTATCTGGTCTCAGGATACCCCCAATCTTTATCGCTTTCAGAACTACTCTTCTAGTGTGGGTGCTGTCACTGAACACTTGGTGGCTCATAATGCCATACTTGATGAGCTAAAGCTTAATTTTGGAAAGTTCCAAGCAATAAATGAAGCCCTGTGCTGATAAGAAGCATTGTGATATATAGTTTCAGTAGGAAAAGCTTCTTGAGCATGGAGTAGTATTTTTGGATGGTAGGAATCTATTGAGGAGTGATGTATTCTAGAAAATTGATGATGGGACCTGGGTGAATGTTTGTAGAAATAGGTGGGTGCTAGATATGGAGAGACCATTGTCGAGCCATGTTGAAGTGACATTTCATGCTAAGGATTGGACTGTTACAGAAATTATTGATAATGGAGGATGGGAGGGTGGAGAAATTGGGAGGATTAGTGCCAGGTTTAATTCTGGACAAACATGTGGTAGGCAAATGTTAAAGTTTCGTTAGGGCAAATAATAAACTTGGTGGACATTTATTTGATGTTTGTGTAAGAACCCAAATTATCACGCTCCACTTTTCTGTTGCCGATGAGGTGCATTGATTGGGGTGAGTTGCGAAGAAAGGGTTTCAAAGGGGTTATGTTTGATAAGGATAATACCTTACTGTTTTCCCCTTGGCCTCTTCTTTCTTCTTTGGCGGAACGTTGTAAATCGGAGTTTGGTATGGGGATGTTGCTCACAGGACCTTAGTTACGGTACATGCCTTTGATGAATTAAGACCTCGTGAGTATGACAATGGTTCCACAGCTAAGGCCATGGATGAGCCTATTTTCATTAGAATCATAAGTATTTGAGCAAAGTATATGATAAATCATTAGACAAGCAGAGTATAAAGCAAGAGTTGCACTAAAACAATTATATCATTGTTGTTCAGCATATTGAGTGTACAATGAAGATTTTATTTATAGGAGAATAAAGTTATTGTGGTGCTCTGATAACATGTTTGAGCAAAGCATTGGATAAAATATCAGACAAACAGAGCAGGGTATATATACAACAAGAGTCATACTGTGCTAAAAGAATTGTATCATTGTTTTTCGTCATATCGAGTGTGCAATGATGATTCTATGTATGGGAGAATAGAATCCTAGTCAAGGTCTGACACCATGTTTGAAGCTTTGAGCAAAGTATTATATAAGTATTGGACGAGCAAAGCAAATTATAAATCAAAAGTCATGGTAAGCTATAAGAATTGTATCATTGTTTTTTGCCATATTGGGTGTACAATGATGATTCTATTATGGGAGAATAGAGCCTATCTAACATTGACACGTATATATCTTAAATGAAGGATCAAGAGGCTAATGAGGGTGAAGACCCATATATTCTGCAGCATTGGCCACCTCACCGAGGTTACTGATGCCATGGCTATCAAAGAAGAGAGGGAGAGGGAGAGGGTAGGTCTATTTACGACCTTTGACATCATTAGCCAAAGGGTTGTAGTAAAGGTCTATTCTGGAGCCTTTGAGAACTTCATTTTGAGTGAAGTTGTGGCGAGTATCATTCTTCCGGTGGGTGGGTTGAGGGGTTCAAGTGGATAAGTTTATTGATGTAGAACCATATTCTGATTTTGTCGATTATGAGGGTGTGTAAAGGTGTGTTGATAAAGAAAGGGAGTTTGAAATTTGCAGAGACTTTTCATGTCATTAATATAGAATGGGTGGCTGTTAAACAACTCATATACCACGAGAATCAAATCATGAACTTTCATTAGATGATTAAAAGCTCTATCAAGAGCAATACAATGCAATTAGGTTTCATAATGACCATCCCTCACTTGAAGGTGATTAACCACTAGCCCTAACTCTAGGGATCTTGAAGAGAGCCTTAAGTTAACTCCCATCTTTTTAATGAGGATTCTACATCCTACATTTTAAATCACTTTACAATACACTTATTGCATAACGTTATCTTACTTAGCTAATGACACTTTTAACGTCTCCAACTCGCCCCTCAAGTTGACACTTACATTAATTAAGATGTCAACTTGTAACATACACAATAAGGGAAAGTTGGAACAAAACACAACTTTGATCAACTAGACCAAAACATTATAGTCATCTTCTTCATCAACTTGCTTCATGAAATGATTGCTTAAACTCTTCTCTCTTGTCTCTATTCTTGACCATTGTCTTTGTTTAAAGCTATACTATTATTGCCTATAAATGCATACCACTTAACCTTGCTCACTTTCTTCCTCTTCAATTAGGGATGAATAGTGAGGTGTGTTTGGATGCATAGTGAGAAGAATAAATTTTGGATAAAATATATTTTTAAAAATTTAATTATAAAATTAATTAATTTATGATAACCAATTATCAAAAGCTGTTCTGAATAGGTTACAACTAAACCACAATTTTAAATCAAATATTAGTATTAAAAATGATGTTTAAATATTTTTAAAAAAAATTCAAGATTTTGCAATTAGTTCTCTTTCTTTGATTTTTGTTTTGTTTTTTTTTTTTTTTGGATAACTTCTTTCTTTGATTTTTGTTATGTTAGATTTCAAGAATGGCCCAAGCTCTGCAGTTTAACTAACAATGCCTGCGGCGACTTCAGCTGCTTCCCTTCCGAGTTGCTGTTCCGTCCCTCCAAAACCACTGAATTTTCATCGCCATGCCCATCACCAGAGAAACCTCACCACTCTTTCACTTTCTACTACTCATAACAAAATCCCCGTCAGAGATTTCTCCGCTCTGACTTTGCGACATCCGCACAGTTTCGTCGATTCCAATTCAAATCACTGCCAGAGCCAGAGCCAGAGACTTCCTCTATTTCTCCTATTCCTTCTTTCTATTGGCCTCAAAGGCACCAATAATCAACACCAAGAACCCACACACCAAAAGCTTCCGCAGGAAGGCGAGCAAAAGGGGTGCGAGAACGACGAGGAAACGAGGGTACATTTCACGAACATGGGGTTGGCAGATATGAAAGCAGCGTTGGGGCAGAGAATAAACTTGGAGGCCATTTATTGGACGTTTATGTTTGTGAAAGAGCCCAAATTAGCACTGTCCCATGTCTCTGTTCCGGATTTAAGGTACATTGATTGGGGTGAGCTGCGAAGAAGGGGTTTCAAAGGGGTCGTGTTTGATAAGGATAATACCATTACTGCTCCTTACAGTTTGACCCCTTGGCATCCTCTTGCTTCTTCGCTGGAACTTTGTAAATCGGAGTCCTGATGTTGCCATCTTCAGTAATTCTGCTGGTAAGTATAGTCTGAAGCTAGTTCAGAATTGGAGCTGTATGGTATTCCTTAAGCTATGAAGAAGCTGTACTTTCAAATATAGAATCATGTTATCAAATAGACATGGCACTTAAATTATTTATAAACACCATATGTTTCATGGTGTGGATCTTGAATTGCAGGAAAACATGCTAAATTGGACAAATTTGGAATACCTCTTTTTACAGCAAAATAAATTTTCTGGAAGTTTGCCAAATCCTATGGGGGATAATTTGGTAGTTCTTAAATTGAGGATCAATCAATTTACAGGAAATATTCCATCACAATTGTGCAACCTTTCCAATTTGACAAGACTTGATCTTGCTGAAAATAAGCTTTCTGGATCTATACCTCATTGCCTATACAGCATCAGTACGTCTCCACGTTCTTTGATAGTTTGACCTAATGAAAAAAACTGAAAATATTTACTAAAGGAAGAGAATCAGACTATCAACTGGAAAGTGCTGTAAATCCTACAAGTAGTGTTATTGATCTTTCTACTAATAGCTTATCTGGAGAAATTCCTAAAGAGCTGTTTAGTTTCAATCAAATGCAGATATTGAATTTGTCATGAAATTATTTGACTGAAAAAATTACCAAAGAAATTGGAGGAATGGAAAATTTGGAATCCCTTGATCTCAGCTACGATAGACTTTTTGGAGAAATTCCTTAGACCATCTCTAATCTGTCTTTTCTTGATTATCTGAACCTCTCATATAGCAATTTCATTGGGCAAATTCCATTGGGAACCCAAATTCAAAGTTTTGAGTCTTGGAGTTTTGTTGGACATCGTGAACTTTGTGGAGATCCTCTTCCAAAGAAATGCAATAAAAAAGAAGAAACTCATGATGACTCAAACCTAGCCGGAGGAAATGAAGATGACAACTTTCTAAAGTCATTGTATCTTGGTATGGGGGTTGGATTTGCAGCGGGCTTCTGGGGAGTTTGTGGTTCTCTCTTCCTCATCAAAGCCCTATGGTTCGATCACATAGTAGATCAACTTTATGTTGCCTGTATCCTCTGTTTCAACAGCTTCAAGTGAATATCAATAACAAATTTCCATTGAGGTTATAAATTAACTACCTTACTTTTTCAAGTATTATTATTTAAATAAGGTTTCTTTTTCTTTTTCCTTGTATCTTCTTCTACTTGCTAAAAGAGTTCTGTTCTTAACTGACTATGTTTTATCTTTTTTATTTTTCAATATGTCTTGTCTACTGGATGCAAGTGATGAAATAGCTATCACTACTCTGAGCGCTCCTCTCTTTCAAATATCAAGCTATGCTTTAAGGAATAAGGAGCTTTGCTGATGTTACGCATGGTCAAGGACTCTAATGTTGCCAATTGATTAATGTCCTGTTGTTTTCTTAAATTTAGTGAATTGTGAGAAGAGAACGTTTTGTAATAATAGTTATTAGTGTGTATGTGTGTTTCATGTTGTTAAGAAACCTTTGATGAATAGTCTTCCATGTGATATATGATTGTACTTTAAACTTTGATAATGAGTTATGAGTTAGAACCAAATAAAAATATTATGCGTCTGTTTTTAAGTTGTAAGTGTAACAGTAAAAACAAAAAGGTTTATGTGTGTTGTAATATGTAAGATTTATATGCAGTTGGCTTATTGAATATTAATTTCCATGTTTGAGATATCAAAATTTGAAACTTGCAGCAGTGAATGTTAAAGTTGTCAAACTTATGAGACTAAGCAAACTTGAAACATGGACATAAATTTAGATCGTGAACTCGTATCGTAAATTCGTAAGGGTTTATTTTTATTAATAAATAACTATTAAAAATATATGATTAAATAATTAAAATATAAAAATGACATAATTTGATTTAAATATATTGCAAATGCAAATAATTGAAATTAAATTTATAAAAAATCATAGTCATATTCAACCCAAAAATTCTATGAAGTCCTTACATAAAGTAACTAAATATAATCAAATCCAAAAGACTTATACAAGTTTAAGAGTAAGTTGATATAATTTTGTAAATTAAAAAAGAAAAAATGGAAAAGCCAGTGAGTAAGCTCGCAAGTTTAACTAAGTTTACAATTGTCACGAGTTTAAAAGTCCGTTAACATGATTTTGTAAGGTGAAAATATAAAAATGGTAAACTCGGTGAATCAATTCTTAAATTTGATGACAATAGTGAATAGAAATAAATTAAAGCACCTCGCAAGAGGATCTAATAATATTTTGTTTAACACTTGAGATGCTCTGTTCCATTTTGGTTTGCACTGTTTGAAATAATAGGGTCACGCCTTGATTTCGTATTTGAATAATCTGTCATTTATTAAATATGTAACGAACATTAAATAACAAAGTTGGCTGGATCCAAAGCAATATTTTTGTAACATTAAATAATATGAGTGTTGTAATTCGTTTAACAAAGTTGGCTTGATTTCGTATTAGAATAATTTGATAGGTGTAAGTTTAACAATAAAAACGAAAAGGAATATGAGTGTTGTAACCTCCAAGATTTACAAGCTAATGTTGGCAGATTAGATATTAATTTCAATGTTTAAGATATCAAAATTTGGAACGGGCAACGGTTAAGAGGATATAATAACATTTTGTCGACACTTGAGATGCTCGATTTTATTCTGTTTGAAAAAACAGAGTCATGCCTTGGGTTAGGTTATATATGTATTCAAATGATGCCTCAGTTATTAAATATATAGTGAACATTACATATAGAAAAGATTGCTTAAATATGCAGAGAAATTCAAATATGCTTTAGTGGTTGCAGTTGCTGCCCATAATGCCTTTCCCTTCAACTAAATTACACTCATAATGAATTATTGAGGCACAATGGCCAAACAAATGAAAAGGAAACAAATAATAATTAAAGAAGAAGAAGAAAAAGAAAAGGAAGAAAGACCCACACGTTCTCGGTCAACTGGTATATGGTAACAATGGCTGGTGGATCACTTTTAGGAAGGAGAGAAAAGAGAATTGTATTGAGGGAAAATCTTATTTAGGTCATAATGACTAGAAAAAATATAAAAAAAAGATCTCATTGTAGATTCCTCTGTTAAAAATATTTCTATGAATCTCAGTGATATAGATTCCAAATGTAAACTTATTTTATTGACAAGTGCATATAACTATATTAAAAAGTAAAAAAGCGACCATTGAGAAACTCATATATATTAAACAAAACAACTCCCATGAACAAGTATATGTGAATATATTGATAAATTATAGAGTGGTTATTAACAACCTATCTATTTTAACCAAAGGAGGGGGAAAACAGCATATAATCGAATAATCTTTCTAAATTGGGGCTCAAAAAGAAGACTCTTGTGGACGAAATCTCTTTCTACTTGAAAACAAGTTATTGTAACAAGGGTTGCGGTGCAAATTTGTTAATGAAGTTTTGTCTAATGAGCGTCTGGTATAAATATATTTTAAAAGGGATAAAAATACTAATAAACAATTAAAAAGGGGCTTCTAGCACAAAAACCGTTAATTTTGAACTAACGACGTTAAATTATAAGAGAAGAAAACCCCTAACAGTATTTGGTCAAAATTAACAGTTTTTGTGCTGGATATTCTTTTTTAATTGTTCATTTATATTTTTACCCCTTCTAAAATATATTTATGCTAGATACTCCTCGAATAAAACTTCATTAGTAAATTCTCACTTTTTGTAGCAATTGTAAATGCAGATGGGTGAGATGGGCAAGAAAGAAGATAAGAAGCTCGTCCGTGTGGGTCCCATCCATGCATCAATGAGCACATGTTATTATTTGAGTGTTATGTGGAATGAAGACTTTATAATTCGCCAGAAAGTTCATATTACTTTTTTGAAATGTTTGAAAAAAATAAGTTTTTCGATTCTATTGATTGGCTGACGAAAATTTAGGAGGAAGACTTTTCAAACATAATAATTATGGGCCATTGCTGAAAAGGTTGGAGGACTCTTGAAAGTATTAGAGTACTTGACTATAAGAAAGAACATGGTACGTGGTCATTAAAAATTCTTTCAGACATTTAAATGTTTGTACTTTGTTGGCTTTTGATTAACAATTTGCTGGCAATGGTTTTCTCAACTTGTATTTATACAATAAAAAGACTTCATTGAATTCATTTTACTGATTAAATCAGGGTTAAAGTACAAATCTACCCACGGATGATTTTATTGTGTGCAGCTGATACCATAAATTTAGTTGATTCATTTTGCTTGATTATATTCACACAATTAACATTTCCAAGTTAATTTAATTATAAGCAATATACTAAAGGGATAGGATAATAATGAGAAATTAATTATTTGAAAGCAAGCGACCTACCACATTTATAAGCATGCAATAGTGTCATAAGCTAGCTAAGCAAAAAAGGCACGAATAAGTTCAAATATTGGAATTTAATTGAAGTTAGTTGAAAATTTCATCGATCGGAACGTAACCCTATACAAGCCTGATCTCTTATCTACACATCATGCCTTGTGTTTAACTTTAAATTAATCCTTGTACTTGGCTTGATCTCTAGTTTTGACAAGTATATATTACTATTGACATACGAGGATGCAGTTAAACGTTTGTTTGCTTTTGATTTTCCAATATGAAACACGTGGAAGGGCTCCACAAGTGGGAAAGGGAGGACCAGAGACAAATGGCGGCTAAGCCCAAGTGTCCTGTTCCCCATGTGGATATGACCCAATATGTCCCTTTTCACTTCAGGCACGCCGCTAAATGCTTCACGCACTTCATATTGGAAAATTCATTCATAATATACCACCGACTCCTACACACATTATATATATTTATATATATCATGTAAAGACTTCATTGAGGCAATTCTACTCAAATTACCACAATGGCAAGCTTCGCTTCACATATTTCGTTTGCTTTGTTGTTTCTGCTATTTGCAACAACATTCAACAAAAGCGTGGTTACTTCAAATAAGGTGATTCGTTGTAATGAAAATGATCAAAGACTGCTTTTACTCTTCAAACAAGGAGTGGTTGACCCAAACAACCAACTCTCTTCTTGGACTGTTGAACAAGATTGCTGTTTATGGGAGGGAGTTCACTGCAACAACATCACAGGAAGAGTTACAGAGCTTTCTCTTTCCAATCATACATTAGAAGGTGAGATTAATGTATGTGCGCTTCAACTTGAATTTCTCAACCACTTGGACTTGAGCCACAATCACTTTGGAACTGTGAGTATGCCACCATGCCAAAACTCCAAATCTCCTTTTGATGCACACAAATTTGACAATCATCAATCACTTGCTACTCCTTCTAATCAATCATCAAGTTTTTCTGTTTCTCTAAGTTATCTTGACTTTTCCTATAATGGTTTGGCCATAAATGACTCTTATTGGCTTTCTCAACTTTCTTCCTTAAAATATCTTGACCTTAGTTTCAATGATATTGGAAATGATGCCAAATGGCTCCAACATTTAGCCATTCTTCCTTCGCTCTGTGAGTTACACCTGAGTTTTTGTTTTTTGAGTTCTTTTCCATCCCTGGATTATATCAATTTTACATCACTTGAAGTTCTTGATCTTTCTTTCAACTATATCAACTCAATACCTAATTCATTCTTTAATATTACCAGTCACATCTATCACCTTGACCTTCTTGGATGCGATTTCTATGGTCAATTACCAAAAGCCTTGCACAATCTTCAAAACCTCAGGCATTTAAATTTGAGTTTAAATAAACTCGAAGGATCAATTCCAGATTGGATTTGCCAACATGAACAGTTGCGATATTTTGAAATCCGTGACAATTTGTTCAATGGTTCTATTCCTTCATGTCTTGGAAATCTTTCTTCCTTAATTTCTTTAGATCTGTCTAACAATCATTTCATTGGAAATCTTCCCGAAAGCCTTGGAAAGCTCCATAACTTAGAATCTTTAAACATTGCTGGCAATTCTTTGGCGGGTGTCCTTTCAGAAAAAAATTTAGCCAATCTATTAAGCTTAACATCACTGTACTTGAGTTCAAGTGGTTTCAAATTTGACTTTGATCCTAATTGGGTCCCACCATTTCAACTTGAAGATTTCAATTCACGAAATACAAGCTTAGGTCCCAATTTTCCACCCTGGCTGTATACACAAAGGTCTCTAGAATATCTAGACATTTCTATATCAGGGATTTCAACATTTGATGTCAATATATTTTGGAGCTTCATAGCAAGAATTGATAAAGTTGACCTATCAAACAACTTGATCAGTGGAGACATATCCAATGTGACACTATACTCATCATCAGTATATTTAAACTATAATAATTTAACCGGAGGCCTCCCGCGCATATCAGCAAATGCCGTTTACTTTGGAGCATCTCATAATTCTCTCTCAGGATCAATTTTCTTGTTGCTATGCCCCAGAGAGATTAATAGGGAAAATATGTTGTCTTATTTGGATATATCATATAATCATTTCACTGGAGCACTCCCTGATTGCTGGGCTAGTTGGAAGCAATTAAAATACATTGATTTGGGGAGTAATAAGCTTTATGGTAAAGTTCCTCCCTCAATGGCTCTGTTAACAAATCTTGGGTACTTGAATTTGGGTGATAATGGTTTCTTTGGCAACTTTTCATTAGACTTATCACGTTGGACAAATTTGGAATCCCTCGTGCTTGATCGAAATAAATTCTCCGGAAATATACCAAGTACAATGCAACAAAATATGATGGTTTTCAATGTAAGGGCCAACCAATTTGTAGGCAATATTCCAACACAGCTGTGCAACGTGTCTTCCCTAAGAATAATTGATCTTGCGGACAATAAGCTTTCAGGATCCATACCACAATGCTTGTACAGCATTATTGCGGAGCCTTTTACTATAAGTTCTTGGGGAGAGGAGACAAATTTATTTACCAAGGGAAGACAATTTGATTACCGTGTTGATGTTTTGTACTCCACGTGTAGTATTGATTTTTCTTCTAACAATTTGTCCGGAGACATTCCTAAGAAGTTGTTTGCCATGACTCAATTGTGGTCCTTGAACTTGTCTCGAAATTATTTGACCGGAAAGATTCCCAAAGAAATTGGAGACGTAAAAAACTTGGAATCTCTTGATCTCAGCTACAATAAGCTTTATGGAGAAATTCCTTCAACCATCTCTACTATATCTTTTCTTGCTTATTTGAACCTCTCATACAACAATTTCGTGGGACAAATCCCGTTGGGGACTCAAATTCAGAGTTTTGAATCTTGGAGTTTTGTTGGAAATCCTCAACTTTGTGGAGATCCTCTTCCAATAAAGTGTAACAAGAAAGAAGAAACTTACTCAAAGTTGGTTGAAGGAAACGAAGATGACAGCTTCATGAAGTCATTGTATCTTGGGATGGGAGTTGGATTTGCAGCAGGCTTTTGGGGAGTTTGTGGTTCTCTCTTCCTCATCAAAGCATGGAGACATAGATTTTTCCGATTATTTGATTATTTGGTTGATCAACTCTATGTCAGTGTGGCCCTCAAGCTTAAAAGTTTCCATCGAATATTTGGAACAAATTAAATTGCTATTAAGGTAACAGATTAATTATGATATATTTCAAAAGTTTTTATCTGATCTCTTTTATTTCCATGAGTCTATCTTCTTTTTTTCTTCTTTTAGTTAAAACAAATTTAGTTCTTGACGAATTCTTTTTTTTTTTTTTTATGTTGTTTATTGTTCAATTTGTTTTGGCAATGGGACGCAAGCGCAGTAAGCAGTGGGGGCAACATCTCTGAAGACTGATTTAATCTATAATCTATCTACTACTTTTCCAATGCCTCACTCAAATTCAAGTCTCATTAGTATTACACTTGGCTAAGAGCTGTACTACTTGTTCCTTCTAATTAAAGTCCTTTCTTTATCTTAAATTTAGTGAAATAGTGATCAAATAAGATATTGTAATAATGGTTATCATCAAAGTATCTGGGTTTGCTTATGCCATAAATTAGAAGGCTTTGTTGAATGGATGATGATTACTTGAAATTTGATCAGTTCTTTTCTTTTTTAAAATGGAATATCCTTGATTTGGTGTGGTAAAAATTTATATGTATGTTTAAAACGAGAAAAAGACATATATCCAGTCCAAACTGCTCACTCACAGTAAACAACATAAGCAGATAGTCTAGATAATCTCAATAATCGCCACAGGTCACATTTAAAATTGCGGCATATATATACGTACTCAATCTCCCAAGGCACAAACCCGAATAGTTGAACTTGAACATTCTTAATTTATTTTTCAGATAGGACGAAAATAATGAGAAATTTATTAGTTGAAATCAATAATCGAACTACCATATTTATTAGCATACAGTAATAATATCAAGAGCTGGTCCACTTTCCCGCAGTAAAACTAAGAGTTGTGTCTCTTTCATTCACCAATATACTCAATGCCAAATGCTCTTACATAAACCATATAGCTAGAATAAGTTAAAGCCACAAAATATAGTTAAAAGTGTGAGGACGAAAATCTAAAGAGACCTCAAGTTGATCCCTATTGTTGATAATGTCTGTGGGTAAACAGAGCCATTGATTAAACAGAGCTTGCTCAAACCGGATCCTGAGCTACTCTGGTTTTACACTCATATTCAAGCCTATCAACAGTCATACAACCTAGTTGTATTTCTTGGTTAATCCAAATGTGGGAACTTATTTATGCAATTTTTTGGTTCTCAACCTATTGATTGATCTGAATGGCTTGTTTGGGCTGAATTTTGGTTTAACATACACTAATTTCTATAGGCCAACTAGTATGACTCTGTTTAGGGCTCTATATAGTCAAGATACCCCCCCCCCAATCACTTTCAGAACTACTCTTCTAGTGTGGATGCTGTCAACGAACATTTGGTGGCTCACAATGCCATAATTGTTGAGCTAAAGCTTAATTTGGGAAAGTTCCCAACAATATATGAAGCCTTGTGCTGATAAGAAGCATTGTGATGTACAGTTTCAGTTCCCAACAATGTATTTTCCTAATACCTCGTTTATGGGAAAACAAAGGACAATAAAGCTTCTAGAGCATGGAGTAGCATTTTTGAATGGTAGGAATATATTGAAGAGTGACGTATTCTAGAAAATTGGTGATGGGACTAGAGTGAACGTTTGTAGCAATAGGTGGGTGCTAGATATGGAGAGTTCATTGTCGAACTATGTTGAAGTGATCGACATTTCATGCGAAGGATTGGACGATTGCAGAAATTACTGATAATGGAAGATGGAAGATGGAAAAATTGGGAGGATTAGTGCCAGGTTTAATTCTAAACAAACATGTGGTGGGTAGATGTGAAAGTAGCGCTAGGGCAAATAATAAACTTGGTGGCCATCTGTTTGATGTTTGTGTAAGAACCCTAAATTATCACTGCCCCATGTTTCTGTTGCCGATATGAGTGTTAACCCGTAGAAATTAATAACATTTCAGTGCTCAGGGGGCGTGACTAGGATGGTTTAAAAGGGGTTTTGAAAGGGGGAGTCAAGGTGCCTCCTCCGCCATTTGCCTTAAGGGTCTAAGTTCGATCCCTGGGAAGTCCCTCTACACCGAGAGCGACTCCGGATTAGTCTGCCTCCAAAGGGGGTGGGACACCGGGGGTGTAAACCAAATAACATTTCAGCACATTTTTTTTTCTTTTTTATCTGTTTTTGGATTCTAAATATACATAGAAAGAAGTTTATGGAAGAAAATATGTATATCAAAATATCAAGAAAAAATCAAAGAAATTCTTGTTATATCCTATATAGTTTGTGATTCAATTGGGAATTTATAAATCCTTCCTCTTTTATAAGAGGATGGAGACAAGCTCTGAAGTCCTCTAAGAACCAAGAAGCAAAGAAAAAATAAAGGAAGTGAAGCATTATAAAGTTAGAAGAAGGAACCTGTACAACTTGCCTCAGCAAGTTGTTAATGTGTTGAAGCAAGTAGGAGAAAAACAAGAAGTTAGCTTTCTGTGTCATTGGTCTCAACAAGTGGCAGACTCACCGAGGCAAGTATACAATGTAAAGAAAAATTTGATCTCTGTGTCACTGGCCTTGGTAAGTGGCAAAACTTGCCGAGGCAAGAAGAATTCTACTCTCTGTGTCAGTAGCTGTGGCAAGTCCTGAAAAGTACAGCTGTGCGTTTTGATTTCATAAGCTACAAAAGACTATGAGTGTGTTTGGAACAGCAATAGGAAAAATGAAGTTTCTCAATTTAGCGTTTGGTAATTTTATTTTTGGTAAAAGCCTGATTGTGTAATGTGATTTATGTTTGGAACAGCGATTAGATAAATGACTTTTGCAAAAGTAAAACTTGTTTGGATTGACTTAAACACAAGTGACTTTTGTGATAATAGTAAGAGAGAGTGGGTGAAAAAATACTTTAAAGGGTTAAAAACACCAAAAAATAGTTTAAAATAATTTTTGGAACTGAAAAAGTACATTAAAGATAAAATTGCAATAAGTCTGATAACATATTGGGTACAGTTGAAAAAATATTTTAAGGGTTAAAAGCACCAAATAATAGTTGAAATTAATTTTTGTAGCAAAAAAAGTACATTAAGGGTAAAATTGCAATAAGTCTGATAGTACACTGGATACAACTGAAAAAATATTTTAACCATTCCCACTCTCTCCAAAAGCTAAATCAGTAAAAGTTGAGAAATGGAGCTTATGACAAAAGCTATTAAGATAGAATTAAGCTCGATTGCTCATTTTGGGAAACAAACACTCAACTTTTTTTTTTCCCAAATTGCGTATTAAGCTTATAGGCTCAATTTGACGTTTGGGGGTTCAAATGCCCCCCAAACACACACTATTTAACCTAAGGAAAAGCATCGGATACATACATTCTTGACTTTAGAAAGTTGGAGCATGAAAAGGAAGAGTTTGGGAGAGTTCTTGAAGAGTTTGGAGGCTTGGGTGTTCATCCTAAGGGAGATTTTGAGAGTTTTACCTTGATTTTGTCACTTTTCTCCTCTTTTCTACTTGGCTTGATTGTGAAAGTTTTACCTTGATTTTGTCGCTTTTCTCCTCTTTTCTACTTGGCTTATCATTTATTCAGTTGTTTTGTATGGATTTTCTTTACATTTGTTCACTTGAGTTTGACTTGAGAGAGTTAATATCGGTATAGAACTTGATTAAAGTCATGCTTAACTTGAATATTTAACCATTATATTTTAGCGTTATATATTTTTGCATGACCTCTGCTCGACATACATGACGTTTATTTATTATAACCATTATTTATTAAACGTTATATATATATATATATATATGCCTGAAAATCTGCAGTAGTGTGATATAACGAATTAAATTACCGAAATAAAATTGGCTTTAGTACGTGATTTGAGCAAACACTTTGTTATTTAAATGTTCAATATATTTAGTAAGTTCAGGTCAAAAATATATTTACTAAGTGAGAGATCATTTGAATACCTAACGTGGTAACCTAACCATGTCTCTGTTATTTCAAACAGCATAAAACAAAATGAAACAGAGCATTTCAAGTATTGAGAAGAATGCCACATCTGCTTGTAAACCTTACAAATTACAACACTTGATTATATGCCTTTTCTTTTTTTTCTTAGTTTTTTTTTTTTTTTGCCGAAATGATATGCCTTTTCGTTTTAAGAGTTACACTTACACCTGAAATCTTAGAAACAGACAATAATATCATTTTATTTTCTTCTAACTCATAACTCATGATTAAATTTTAAAGTACAATATGATTTATCACATGGAAGACTATTTGTAAATATCCGTTTCCATTTCGATATAAGCAGAGTAATAGAGACCATGTTCCACAAGCATACAGAAAAGTATATATATACTAATAAAAGTAATTGTTTACAGTCCAGAGTCAACCATACAAAATGCGACTATATGTACAACTATTACAAAATATCCAAAAGTGTTTTAAACATGAACTATCTATAACCACAAACTTTGCTTTGTCTCGAGACACGTGCCTGTCACTTCCCTTTGTCTACGTCCTTGCCTTTTGATCCACTGGCACTCGCTGAGATTTTGGTTTAGAAAAAGGGGTGAGATTTACAAGAATCATAGTAGAAACATATTATCGTTCACTTATCATGCAACAAGTAAATATGACATGCACTATATATGCACCAATTAATGAACAATATAAGCACGTCATCATGTATACATGAGTAGGGCATCTAGCCCCACTAATTGCACACCAGTCGGATTCTCATCCAATTCCCCAGGTGTAAGTGCAATTCCAGCACTAACTGCCTCTCTAGGCATACCATATTGATTAATAAAAGCACAAACAATGGTAATCACACAATCATATAGACTAAGACATGAAGTATGAAGGATATTGTCCCTACCTTAACCCTTTTTAACCTTGAGATGCTCGCCTCGTAGTACGTGCCAACTTCAAGCTCCTAATTCGGTTCTAAAATATCAAATGTATAGGAATTAGGTTAAAACCTATCCATGTATCATTTTAGACACTTCCATAGTGTTTATTGTGATTATATTAGCTTATGGTGAAAATTTACCAAAATGCCCCCGGGACCCCGGCACTACCGTACCCGGCCCGACTGTACTATTTTCAAAATTTTGACATGGGCTATCTTAACATATTTTTGCCCAAGGAATCTATTTCCAGGCTCAAAATTACCAAATTCAATGTAAAATTGCAAAATTGCCCTTGGCAGCCCTACTTTTAGGGTTTTATGGGCCTTTTTGTAATTATGTTTTTTCAAGTTTTTCCTAAAAAGTGACCAACTATAACATCACCTAATTTCCTCTTTTGAACTCAATGGAACCATCAAATCATTGAAAATCCAACTCTAAGGCCCATTTATGCCCCTCGCTGAAATTGGGGTTTTCGAAATTTAACTCCGCATACGTGTTTATTTCTACTCCTAACCACTTTATTGACTATTCTATTAAGTTATAACTACCATTTAGTACCAATTTGGGCGGCATAACTCCTAAGAAAACTCATTTCCAAAAATTACAAATAAAAACAATCTGGCGAAATTTCACTGATTAAATTGTCCACAACGGTCAGAATAGTCAATATACAAAGGTTTGGAAGTTACCTCAAGCTCCTACTAGTCTTTCCTTGTCTTGGCTGAAACCCTAGCCCTTCTACAATAAATTTTTGAGCCTTCAAACCTTAAAAAACAAAGAGGAGTAGCTTAGGGTTGGAGTTATACGCGTTAGGAGATAAATCGTCGGAGAAATCGGCTTACCTTACGAGTTTTCTTCTCTTTCTCTCTCTAAAAGCTCTCAACTCCTTCTCTCTCTTGTTGCAGCACTTAGGCATGGTTTTGGGCTGATGGAGGAGGTGAATGATGATTTAATATGATACAATATTATTTTCTAATTAGTTTCTAAATTTCCAAAAATTCTAAAAGTTCTAACTATGTGTACATAGACTTTATGTACATGAAATTGAGTCATGAAGTCCAACTAATATTTCCTTCATCATGCTACCTATAGGAGACTCATAGGGATCTTACCCTATGGTCTCAATTGGCTTCACAACTTGTTCCGGTTACGTATACTCATAAAGTCTTAACTTTGGTCAAAATTGCATTTTTTTCTCAAATTTTTCATAAATTCATATTTAATTGATCAAAATAATTCAAATATATTTTTCCCCTTTATTTTTCTTAATTAATTGAAATTAACTTCAATTAATTAGAAAATAATTTATTTTGTGTTATTTTGGTAAAATTACGATTTTGTCATTACCTTTTTAATCCAATTTCTTTTCTTATTTTCCTTTGGCCAATTTTCACCTATTTTTGGACCAAATATTTTCTCCAATATTTCTACATTTTTGGACCTTAATATTTGACTTTTTAAATTACGCAAATTAATTCCATAATTATATTTGCCCAATTTCTCATGAAAATAAACATTTATAAATTCATAAATTTCAAATTTATGAATATTCACTACTTTATTGAATTTCCTAAATAATTACAATATATTTGGTGAATATAAAATTTGGAATGTTACACTATTCCTCAAAGGTTTATCAACAACATGCTACACACATACACACTCATAACTATTATTACAATAGTCAAACCATATTGAAAAATAAACACGTTAAGAACAGAATTTTTTTAGCAAGTTGAAGAAGGTAAAAGTAAAAGGAAAATGAAATCTGATTTAAATAATAACAATACTTGAAAAATGAAGGCAGCTGATTCATTACCTCAAGGAAAATCTGTTATTGATATTTAACTGAGGCTTTTGAAATAGAGGACCAAGGAAACATAAAGTTGATCTGCCAAGTGATCATACCATCGGAAAAATTTGTGTCTCCATAGTCTAATGAGGAAGAGAGAACCACAAACTCCCCAAAAGCCTGCTGCAAATCCAACTCCCATCGCAAGATACAATGACTTTAGAAAGTCATCATCTTTGTTTCCTTCAGTCATCTTTCGGTGATCAAAAGCTTCTTTCTTGTGGCACTTCTTTGGAAGAGGATCTCCTCAAAGATCAACATTGCCAACAAAGCTCCATGAATCAAAAGTTTGAATTTGAGTTCGCAGTGGGATTTGTCCAATCAAAAGATCGATGCTACACACCAGCAGAAATTGATTATAATCCAATTCTCTCCCTTTAGCAAAGACTTATATTTCATCCAAAGGAAGAAAATCCATAATCGGCTGCATGATGTTAGATAGACATTGTGGTATAGGTCCTGAAAGCTTATTATCAGCAAGATCCAATATTTCCAACCAAGTGAGGTTGCATAACTGTGATGGCATTTGGCAAAGTGCCAGAAAATTTATTTCGCTCTAAAATGAGGTATTCCAAATTTGTCCAGTTTGATAAGTCAAACGAAAATTTTCCAAAGAAACAATTATGACTCAAATCCAAATGCTCAAGATTCACTAATGAAGCCATTGAGGGAGGAACTTTACCTGTTAGCTTATTACTCCCCAAATTAAGGTAAAGTAATTGTGCCCAATTGGCCAAACAATCGGGGAGTGCTGAGAAAGAGTTGTGAGATGCTAAAAACATAATGGGACTTGATATGTTTGGGAGGCCTCCTGTAAAATTGTTATAATCCAAGTATATACGACTTGAGAACAGTGTAACATTGGATATGTCTCCGCTAATAAAGTTTCTTGATATATCAACCTCATCAATTCTTGCTACAAGGCTCCAAAATGCGTTTGCATTGTCTATGGTTGAAATCAATGATCCAGAAATGTCAATTTGTTGTAGTGACCATTGTGAATATATCCATGTTGGAATATTAGGACCTAGGCTCGTGTTCCTCAATTTCAAATAACTGAGTGAAATGGTGGGGCCCAATGTGGATCAAATTCAAATTTGAAACTATAGTTGAACTCAAGTTTAGTGATGTTAAGTTTGAGAGTTTGGCAAAAATTCTTTTTTGAAAGAACTCCTACCCAGAAATTGCCAGCAAGGGCTAAATAATTTAAGTTATGGGGTTGCCCAAGGCTTGCTTTCAGGTAGGTTGCCATAGAAGTGATTGCAAGACAAATATAAGGAAGTTAAGGAGGAAAGGTTTCGAAGAGATGGGGGAACTGAACCATCAAACAAATTATCATGGATATCAAAGTATTGCAAATTTTCAAGTTGGCCCAACCAATTAGGAATTGATTCATTGAGATTATTGGAACTCAATGATAGATGCTTCAAATTTCGAAGCTGGAACAAGGCTATTGGTATTTGACCATAGAAATTATTCCCGCTGAGGTCAAGAAAAGAGACATCCTTAGTGAAATTAAACAGTGAACTGGGTAATTGTGAATGTAAATTGTTCCTAAAAAGATCAAGAGTTGTAAGTGATATAAAATTTTCAAAGTTAAAGGAAGGAAATTCTGTCAATCTACAATCACTCAAGTGTAACTTAGTGAGTGAAGGAAGCATGGCTATGTACTGGAGCCATTTGGTTTCATTGTTAATATCAACGAAACTAAGGTCAAGATATTTTAAGGATGAAAGTTGAGAAAGCCAATGAAGATCATTTATGACTAATAAATAATTAGAGGAAAAGTCAAGATAGCTTAGAGTAACAGAGAAACTTGCAGAGTGATTAGAAGGAGTGGCAAGTGATTGGTTGTCAAATTTGTGTCCCTTTGGAGGAGATCTGGAGACTTTGCATGGTGGCATAGTCACAGTTTCGAAGTAATTGTAGCTCAAGTCCAAGCAATTGAGAAATTCAAGTTGAAGCGCACATAGATTTATCTGACCTCTTAATATATGATTGGAAAGAGAAAGCTCTGAAAACTCTGCCTGTGATGTTGTTACACTAAACTCCCACCCATAAACAGCAATCTTATTCAACAGTCCAAGAAGAGAGTTGGTTGTTTGGATCCACCACTCCTTGTTTGAAGATTAAGAGTAAGTTTTTTTCATTTTCATGGCAACAGACCTCCCCATTTGCACCACTCATAGTAATGCTTCTATTGAATGTTGTTGCATATAGCAGAATCAGAAAAACAAACGAAATTTGTGAAGTGAAGCTCGCCATTGTGGGTAGCAAGACTCTTCCACCACTCATTTCTTCTCAATAATATTTTGGCCAAGGCGCCTTCATATATTCTTACAATCTCTTTCAATCCCTTTGGTGAAAGAGACTTTGCCAATTTTGTCAAACATCATTTCCTAAGGAATTAACTGCGTTAACTAATCCAATAGCGAATGCCAAAGTTGCAAAATACTACTTTACAATCTTTCAATTCTTTTTCAACAAACTTCACAACTTTCAACTACAAAATTTACTGTCCCATCCATCACAAAGACGTCCATTATTTTGAATTGTGGCTTGGGGGCCTCATTGTTTATCCAATTGTACTCCACCCTAATTATTTTAACCGTATGACATGGACCTCTCCCATCATTTAATATAAAAAAGCATGTAAACTATTATTTGCATCATTTATGCTCAATTTATATTAGAAACATCAACGACATGGTTAGAGACAGCAGACAATCTTGAACGTCAATTGGTTGGGGATGTAATTAATTTCAAACGAGAATGTAGTATTACAACGGAAATCAAATATTTATTTATTGAAATAAAAAATAATAGGTTCAATTTTTTTATATTTAGCTAAGAAATGAGAAAATTAGTGTATTTTTTATATCTTGAGTTCAACTATAGGCCCATACACAGACACACACACAAGGTTGATGTGCAAGAATACCTATAAGCTTTTATTGAAAGTATGCCTAGTATCATATATTTTTTTGAAAGGTTAAAAAATACGTATGAACATTCAAAATAGAAGCAAAATTGCCATGACCGTTAAATTTAATATAATACTGTTACTTTTTGTAGTATAACCCATATTATTTTTATGAAAAATACTAAAATGCACTCAACTCCAAAAATAATCCCCCTGGCAACCTCTTCATCGAACCAGAAAGAGAAAAGGACTCAGGTCTATGATTGAAGGGAATCGAGAGAAAGCAGCCGCCATGAAACCTGTAAGGGAACTTATTGTTATCATCACTGTGTGTCCATTCAAACTCATATTTCCATTCATAACTCAAACACTTTAGATTTCATACTTCCATTTTTCTGATTTCAATTACATTGGAAAAAAAAAATCTTATTCAATGAACATGATACTTTTAGGCTCAGCTTCTCTATTCTATTATTATTCTTATATCCAATGTGGATTTCGATTGAATTAGTATATGATAGTTCGAGCTTCTCTTTTAAGGCCCATGTGTGGAATTTTAATTCGTAGTCGGCTTTTGATTTGCAACTCTAACCCTTCAACTATTTCTTCCAATTTGAAGTCACTATTCATTTATATTAAATCAAGAAAAATTTATATTTTGAATGGCAGATGCATACAAGCCACCTTCTTCCTCTTACATTCCAGTCTTTAATGGCGGTTTCTCCCTCCCCCACTCCAACAGCCCCTCCCAAGAAGAGGTTATAGGTAATGTTCCGTGCCTTATCGTCATTGTTCTATTTCTTCTCTTCACCGACATGGTCTAAACCATAGGAGCAGTGATCAGAGAACGAAGGAGGAGAGAGTGAGTGAGTGAGTGAGTGAGTGAGGTCATTTCTGCTCCACTATTAATAATCCTTTTCATTGAAGACAGAGTTGAGTTCGAACTAAGGAGCAATAACCGTTGTTTTCTTTTGCTTGGACATACAAGAGTTGCAAGGGAAGAAGTTCCATTCTTGAACTCTATCTTCTTCATTTTTTTTTTTTTTTGAACTCTATCTTCTTCTCCAGAGCAACTTTGCCGGTGATCCGTCTTAGCTTGCGTTTCAACTCGATGCATTCACAGGGGGAGGTTTTTTTTTTTTTTGTTGAGTTGAAGGCATTTGAGTACTTTCATAAAAATAAAAATAATGTGGATCCCACTATAAAAAGTAACCGTGTTAGGTTAGATTTAATGTTCATGGCATTTTTACTTCTAATTTAAATGTTTATGGGTATATTTGCACCTCCAAAAAAAGCATATAGTGCTTAGTGCGTTTTTAGTAAAAATTTATGGGTATTTTTATACTTTAACCCATAAATATATATATATATACATATTATAAAGGAAAGACTAGAATGAGGCCATTACTCAAACATACAATCACAATGGCGAGCTTTGCTTCACAAATATCCATTGTTTTGTTGTTTCTGCTATTTGTAACAACATTCAAAAGATTGCTGTTTGTGGGATGGAGTTTACTGTGACCACATCACAGGGAGAGTTATAAAGCTTTCCCTTTCCCATCATTAATTACGAGGTGATGAGATTAGACTGTGCGCGCTTCAGCTTGAATTTCTCAACCACTTGAGCTTGAGTTACAATCGCTTTGAAACTGTGAGTATGCCACCATGCCAAATCTCCAAATCTCCTTTATGCACACAAATTTCACAACCAATCACTTTCTACTTCTAATCATTCAGCAAGTTTTTCTGTTGCTCTATGCCATCTTGACTTTTGCTCTAATTATGTTTTAGTCATAAATGACCTTCAATGGCTTTCTCAACTCTCTTCCTTAAAATATCTTGGCCTTAGTGAAAATGATATTGGAAATGAAACCAAATTGCTTCACTATATGGATATGTGTAATTACCCTGAAGAGAGAATTGCTAAAAAAGACTTCATTGACAATTTATTTGCTAAATGGGACCTGGGAAGATATCTTGCACATGAAGGGAAGATATCTACACACGGAGGGAAGATTTCTGCACACGTATAGGGAAGAATTTTGCACATAGAAAAGATCATCTGCACACTAGGGAAGATATTCTGTACCTGTGGAAGATAATCTGCACGCGAAGGTCTCATTTGGCAAATAAGTTGCCAACGGGGGATTTTTCACAATTTGCCCAAATAATAATAATAATAATAATAATTGTGATAACCTAGGAAAGAAAATTAATTAAATTAAATTATAATAAACTAAGAGATATTTTAATTATTATTTCCTGTAATAAGGTACCAAGAAAAGTTTGTGATTTAGGGTGTGTTTGGTTTGAGAGGAGGGTAGGGGAGGGTGGAGAAATTACAATTTTGAATAAAAGAAATTCAAAATTTACCCTTTCATGTTTTCAAATTTTGATTTCCTGCCCAAAATTTACTTTCTCATTTTTTTATTTAATTTTAGATTCCCACCTCAAATTTAAATTCTTTCAACCCAAAAAGATAATTAACTCATCCTCCTATTCCCTCCCACCCGTCCCCTCCCGCTCAACCCAAACACACCCAGGGACATTAGAGGACTTGGAGAGTCTTCAAAATAAGAGTTCGAATGCCCACTCTTAGGCACGAGAAGCGTCAGGATTTTGAATCAAACCCCAGCCTCCGTGCATCTCTGTCCTTCTGCCCTTCCTTGCCGCCACTGGTCCATTCACCGTCGTCCATGCGCCACCGTCTGTCCGTTCGACCGTCGGCGTCTCCGTTCTATGCTTCAAATCGCAGAAGTTGTTCTTCCCTCCATGATTTTTGTGATTTGTTCATGATTCAGGTCGTTTATCTTCTCTTGCTAGCCTAAACCGAATCTATTAGATTTTTGGTGCAAAGATTATCGATTCCTTCTTGTCCTTCATCTCTGGTCGGTGCTTCTAGGTGGCTTGGGAGGGGTTGATTTCGTTTTTTTCTTCTTCTTTGTGCTGCTGGGTGAGAATCTGGTGGTTGGGTAAGTTTTAGTAATGGTTTTGGCTAACAAATTGAGGAAGAAAACTTTTATATCTGACTTTTGTGGATCAGTTTTGATTGTTAGTAAAGATTTAACTTTGGGAAGCATAGAATGGGTATATATTGAGGTCTGGGAATTATTTGGCAATAATTTTTGAAGTAAGGTGTTTGATAGTATTATATGATTTTGGTGGCACTCTAGGTGTTTGATAAAATGTCCAAGAGGAGAAAATGATTGGAATGTTGTTAAAATTGATAGATAGCTAAAGATTATGCTATAAGAAGAATGCAAGAGGCTTGAATGGTACTTTATTTTACGCACAGTCTTGTTGAGAAATTAAAATTTTAAAAGGGCTTTGAGATTAAAGTTGATGTTTGAAGTTATTTACGGTAATATTATATATGTAGTAGTGGTGTTGTTTTGCAAGTTGATATGAACGGTGTTCGATTAAATGTTAAAGGGATAGTAGAGAATGTTCTCTCAAGGGTGGAATAGTGGGTTTAATAGTTAAGAATGGTGAAGTTCCATTATTATTCGAGTTTGTACTTTATTATTCATAAAAGGGAATTAAAATTTAAGTTTTCTTCTATTTTAAAAATTGTTGCAGTTTGAGATTGTATCATTGTTGTATAAACTAAGATGGGTTTGGTATGAAGAATTTGAATTGAATGTGAAAATAGAAAATTTTATGCAAAGCTATAACTGATGGATTTGTTTGGGTGTTAGGAGGAGGAGTGAATAATTTGGAAACCGATAAGTTGGAAAAAAAAGGCATAACATAAGCCTTATAGGTAAGTGAATAGCATCCCAGTTAAATTGCAAATTAACTTCCTATTTTTGAATTACTTATATTTATATTTTAAATAATTCACATGTATAAAAGTATAGTTTTTGAAATTGATCATTTTGTTATTTGAAGTATACTTTAGTTTTGATGGATATTCAATGCTTATTGGAAAAGAATTCTTATTTATTTTGTTGAAAGGATTTTTACCATTTCTTATTTAGAAGTTGGAAGTTTGTTTGATTTCCTTGATGTTCCCACTATTTATAAGATTGACTTGTACAAGAAATATATAAAGAAACAGTTATGAGATATTGCTTGCGAACTTTTATGCGGGTTCTTCTGTTAAAAGTTATTCAGAGTTTTTATTGTTAGAAGAAATCTCTTTGTTTGCTGATGGAAAATTGACCCCATGCATGCTTGAAAATATTTTTGAGAGGACTGAATACAGAACGCTGGTTATTAACAGCAGTACTGTTAGTCCTTGGTACATCATGGTTAACCTCGAGCTCGCTTGATTTTCGTGGGCACAATACTCATGCTTGATATTCGTGGGATTCGTTCCCGCGCTTGTTATTCATGGGTCTTGTACTTGCGCTTGTCTCATGGCCTCAGACTGTGCTTGCGTGATTACTTACCCTTGTGAACTGCGTGTTCATGCTTGTATTCGTGGCCTTGAGTTGCGCTTGGTTAGTTACCCTCGTAGACTGTGTGTCCACGCTTGTTATTTCGTTATGTTGAAGTCCTATGGAAGGATGAGAATTTGAAATTTTTATTTTGAACGGATTTTGTTTAACAAGTAGTTGTTTATTTACATACTTGCACTTGATTGATGATCATTTATATAATCCACTATATGTTTAAGGTTGCATATTTGCATTCAAAGCTAAATCTGTCTAAAGTATTATTCGTTACTTTTATATATATTTTTTTCAGTAAATTCTTTAAATGGGATGTTATTCACTGGAAAATATTTTTGGCCTCAGATAGTGTAGCTGGCTTCGTTCCTCTTGTTGATCGATAAAGAACTATACTACTGTTCGAAGTTGAAGCGTCATATTGATAATTCTCCATTGATGTAAAATCTAAACTTATGAATTTATTGTTGTGAATTAGGTGCTCCTCGCATGCTATAGATAGGATCCTCGCCTTATTTATATGTTGAGTATTTCTTAGTAAAGAGCAGAGCTCCCCTAGAGTATACCGCATACCAGGTTATTATAGAATTTTTTGAGGTCTTACTTTTAGGGGAGGTTCTACAAAAATTTCTATGGGAAGTTTATAATTTTTTTGTAACATGAAACGCATTCTTAGTCATTATGTTATGTGTTGTAAAAACGTGTATATATAAAAAGTAAGGAAAATTTTTATATATTTAAGGCTTTAGAGATGTGGGTTTTCTCATATTTCGTGCCTGTCACATCCAAATTTTTGGGGTGTGACAATATGCTTCCTTCACTCTGAGTTACCCTTGAGCTATTGTGAATTGAGATATTTTCCATCCTTGATTATACCAATTTTACATCACTTAAGGTTCTTGATCTTTCTTGCAACTATGATATGAAGTCAAAATTACCTAATTCATTCTTTAATATCACCAATCGCATTTATCATCTTGACCTTAGTGAATGCCGTTTCTATAGTCAACTACCGAAAGCCTTTTTCAATCTTCAAAGCCTCAAGTATTTAAATCTGAATTACAATAACCCTAAAGGATCAATTGCACATTGGTTAGGCCAGTATGAACAGTTGCAATACTTGGATAGTGGAAGTAATTTGTTCAATGGACCGACACATGAGGCATGCTTGCAATGTCTTTCAATACAAGATTTAAACAATGAGCAGCACAAGGAGACCAATAAATATTTCTATACTTCTCTTTGATCAACCTTCCACATGCCACATAGTTGGTAGCATTGTCAGTCACTACATGAACTATATTCTTGGAACCAACCCACTCAATCACTTCACAAAACAATGTAAACAAAGTTTTAGCATCTTTCACTAAATCTGATGCGTCAACAGACTTAACAAACATCATTCCGTGGGTAGAATAAACTAAGAAGTTTATTAAAGTCTGTTGTCTCACATCAGTCCATCCATCCGCCATAAGTGTGCAGCCGTTACTCTTCCATTTAGCTCTATGACCATCAATGAGTAACTCACATTCCTTTTTCCAATCTTTTAACAAGTTGGTTTTAAAATCATAAGCACTAGGGGCTTTAAACCCAGGCCCTATAGAGCACATTCCATCCACAGCTCTTTGAAATAAAGGGCACTCCAATGCTTTAAATGGAATACAGTTAACTATAGCCCATTCAGCAAGAAGCATCTTCACACTATGTTGTGCTTCTTTTGATGCTAAGGCACTCTTGATGGTTGGCTGAGCTCCAGGAGTTGTCCTAGGAGCAAAATATTTATCCATTATCCCATCTTTCCTCTTCTTAGCTCCACTATCAACCTCCTCTACTTCAACTTCCTCTTCTCTTATATCTTCAACTTCAATTGACTTTTTCTTAGAACTTTCTTTTAAAGACTCTGCAATCCTATAACGCACATCAGAAGTAACCTTTTTACAAGAAGAAATCTGACCAACCACACCAGCAAGATGTTGTTTCATCCTGTTTATGCCCCCTCCTCTATAGCTATTACCTTAAAAGAGACATGTGTATACATTCTGTGTCCCCTCTTTTTTGTAGGCAACATGTGCCCATGCTGGATCAGTTTTAGAACGAATTGTGGAATTTGGAGTAAGAGTAGAATTCGTGTTGGAATTAGAAGTGTGAGGCTCGATATTAGGAGTGTGAGGTTCGGTGTTAGGACTAGGAGTGACATTCTCATTTCCTGAACTCGATATATCCATCCTTGCAAAAACAACAATAATAAACTCTCATTGGCATGTCCCAATATAACCAAGGGTAACCAATCGTTCATTAAAAGAAAAAACATTAAAACAGAACAACATACAACCACAACAACATACACCTACAACATTTAATTATTTAAACTTCATCGTTCATCGGTACTAAAAAGAAAAAACATTAAAACAGAACAGAACCACAACCACAACAACATAAAACATACGCCCACCTGCATTGACCGATTTCTTTTTCTCTAATTTTCAACTAATTTTTAAAAACTTAACACTCAATAATTACAAGTTTACAACCCAGAAATAACTGATCGACCAGAGTAAATTCGAAAAAGAAGAAAGTGTTTTCTTTCAATGCTTGCCTGCTGTCGACGCTGTGGAGGTGAAGAAGACGAGCAACCGAGTCAGATCATCGCGATCAATCACGGAGAGAATCCCTCGCCGCTCAATCGTTTCCATTTTTGAATGCCTCGTCGTCGTCGCTCCCTCGCTCGCACTCGACGTCGTCGCTCCCTCGCTCGCACTCGACGCTGCTGCGGCCTGCCGAAGTGCGGAACAGCCGGAACTGCGGATCATCGATTTGATTTGCAGATTTGGGGATATTTTTCTGGGCGGGTCGGGTCGGGTCAGGTTGGGTAAAAAAAACCCGCTACAATTGGCCCAAAACGACGCCGTTTTGGGCCTTTAACAAATAAAAAAAATAACCGGCCAACCCGCCGGTTTTACCGGGTTTAGGCGGGTTTAACCAGTTCGACCCGGTTTTGACCGGGTCACTCCTTCCCCCCTCACAAACGTTCGACCGAACCGGACTGAGGACCGGTCGGCCGGTTTTCCGGTCCGACCGGCCGGTCCGGTCTGGTTTTGTTTCCCTTGTTTATTGTAAATATTTCTTTCTTGTTCCACTTAGACTTGTCCTTCAATCGATTGAGCGGCAATCTTCCTGAAACCTTTAGACGACTCCATAACTTAAATCACTTACTCATTGGACACAATTGCTTGGTGGGTGTTATTACAGAAAAGTTGTTTTTCAAATTTCTCAAATTTAACATCATTGGACTTAAGCTCAAAAAGTTTCAAACTTGACATTGATCCCAAGTGGATGACACCCTTTCAACTTGAGACATTGGAAATGGGCAACACAAGAAAGGGCCGAATGTACCAACATGGCCATATACACAGCGGTCTCTAAAGTATCTGAATATTTCTGCATCTAGAATTTCAAAAATCGATGCAACTGTATTTTGGAGATTTGTAGCAGGAATTGAGACTGTTGATCTCTCAAACAACTTAATTAGTAATGACATATCTAATGTCATACTATCAGGAAATTTCTCTTTTATGCGTCTCATAACTCTTTGTCAGGATCTTTTTCCTCGTTATTGTGCCATCTAGACAGTAATGAGGCAAACATGATGATTGGGTTGGACTTATCATTTAATCATTTGAGTGGAGCACTTCCTGATGATTGTTGGGCCAATTTGAAACAATTGGAAGACCTTAATTTGGGGAGTAATAAGCTAACTGGTGTTTTGAGTTAGGACGAAATAAAAAGATATGATTTCAGGTGTAAGTTTAACAGTTAAAACGAAAAGGCATATGAGTGATGTAATATGAAAGATTTACAAGAACATGTCGGCATATTGGATATTAATTTTGATGTTTAAGATATCAAACTTTGGAATTTGCAACAGTTAGGAGGATATAATAATATTTTGTTGCACGAGAGATGCTCTGTCTCATTCTGTTTTGCTCTGTTTGAAAAAGCAGAGTCATGCCTTGGGTTATGTCTTGTATTCAAATGATCTCTCAGTTATTAAATATATAATGAACATTCCATGACAATATGTCACACGCATTCTTTTTTCCGGTTAATATTTTTATCACTTCCTCCAAATATACGAGAGTAAAATATAATGACTTCCCTGTCATATTGCTAAAATTATATAGACCTTCTCTTTATTTTCAAAACACACATAATTGTCTGATTAGTAAGGTAGACTGTCATGTATATTCGGTAAAAGATTACAAAATTTTATTATTTATAATTACTTGTTGAAAATTTTATATTTATTATTTTTATTATCATAATATAATTGTGCACTCACTCTCATTTAAAAATAAATAAATAATCAAGCAGGAATTCAATACTAAAAAGCTGAATACAACAGAAAATTTTTTCGCATTTTTTCTTTCAATGGAGTATCTTTTTGGTTATATAATTATGTCTTCAAAATGATTCAAATGTGTTTATTTGAAAAAATTAAAATAAAAAAAATTATACGCAAGTTCACGGCAACATATTGGGTATTATAATTATTACCAGAGAAGAACAAATGACAAAACTCAGCTAGTCATTGAAGACCAATTGGTTTGTGAAAAATAATACTAGTGAACATAAATATAGTTGATAATGTTGACTTGATTATTCACACAACAAGATTTTCTAGTTAATTTAGTTATTAAGAAATACAAAAAGGATAGGATAACAACCAGAAATTAATTATTTGATAGCAATCGATCTATTACATTTATAAGAAGGCAAAAAAAAAAAAAAGACCTACCACATTTATATAAGCATACAATCAAATCTTGGAATTAACGTTATTAGTTGAGGATTACTTCAATCTGGAACGCAACATTATACAATGCTGATCTCTTATTATACACATCTTCTCTTGTTTTTAACCTTAAATTTATCCTTTTACTTGGCTTGATCTCTAGTGTCGGCGATTGTATATATACTTAAAATTATATATGGTTCTCCATCAATTTTACGAAACACGAGGGAGGGCCCCACACGTGGGAAAGGGGGGACCAGAGACAAACGGCGTCTGAACCTCAGTCTTCTATTCCCATGTGGATGATGACCCTACTCCTGCATATTGTTACTGATATTTTTCTTTAATTCTTATTTACACACATGATATATATATATATATATATATCATGTAAAGACTTCATTGAGGCAATTCGATCTACTCAAACTTACCGCAATGACCAGCTTCTCTTGTTGTTTCTGTACTATTTGCAACAGCATTCAACAGAAGTATGGTTTCCTCAAACAAGGTGATACGTTCCAATGAAAATGATCAAAGACTTCTTTTAATTTTCAAACAAGGAGTGGTTGATCCAAACAAGCAACTATCTTCCTGGACTGTTGAACAAGATTGCTGTTTGTGGGAGGGAGTTTACTGCCACAACATCACAGGAAGAGTTATAGAGTTTTCTCTTTCCAGTCATACATTAGAAGGTGAGATTAATCTGTGTGCTTCAACTTGAATTTCTCAACCACTTGGACTTGAGCTGGAATGATTTTGAAACTGTGAGTATGCCACCATGCCAAGACTCCAAATCTCCTTTTGATGATCCACACAAATTTGGCAACCAATCACTTGCTACTCCTTCTAATCATTCACCAAGTTTTACTGTTGCTTTACTTTATCTTAACTTTTCATACAATTTTTTAGGCATAAATGATCTTCATTGGCTTTCTCAACTTCCTTCCTTAAAATATCTTGACCTTAGTTGGAATGATATTGGAAACGAAACCAAATGGCTCCAGCATATAGCTATGCTTCCTTCACTCTCTGAGTTACACTTAAGCGCTTGTGAATTGAGAGATTTTTCATACCTTGATTATACCAATTTTACGTCACTTGGAGTTCTTGATCTTTCTTCCAACTATTTTAAGTCTAAATTACCTAGTTCATTTTTTAATATCACCAATCACATCTATCATCTTACCCTTAGTGGTTGCCGTCTCTATGGTCAATTACCAAAAGCCTTGCTCAATCTTCAAAACCTCAAGCATTTAGATTTGAGTGATAATCACCACGAAGGATCAATTTCAGATTGGTTAGGCCAATATGAACAATTGCAATACTTGGATATCCAAGATAATTTGTTCTGTGGTGTAATTCCACCTTCTCTTGGAAATATTTCTTCCTTGTTCAGCTTAGACTTATCCTACAATCAATTGAGTGGCAATCTTTTAGAAACCCTTGGAGGGCTCCAAAATTTAAATCAATTACACATTGGACACAATTTCTTGACAGGTTTTCTTTCTGAAAAGAATTTTTTTTCTCAAATTTAAAATCATTGGACTTAAGTTCATCAAGTTTTGAATTTGACATTGATCCTAAATGGGTCCCACCATTTCACCTTGAGTCACTGTCAATAGGCAACACACACTACAAAAAAACATGAATTAGTAGCGGTTAAAAATGGGTATTAGTAGCGGTTTTAACCGCTACAAACAACATTAGTAGCGGTTACTAAAACCGCTACTAAATCGTATGTTGCAAGCAGTTTTGTAGCGGTTATATAAAACCGCTACTCAATCAAAAATAACCGCTACATCCTTTGTAGCGGTTCAGCCCAACCGCTACAACACCCTCATGAATGAAATTTTTTTCAGAGATATTTCTAGCGGTTATATAACCGCTACAAATATAAAAAATTGAAATTTTGAAGGCGGGAAAGAAAATGACATTTTTTTATTTTGTAGCGGTTAATAAACCGCTACTAATTTTGAATTTCATGAAATTTGTAGCGGTTATTAAAACCGCTACTAATTTCATGAAATTCAAAATTAGTGCCAAAAAATTGAATTTGAGTTTTAAAAAGGCGCGTTATTTAGTAGCGGTTTAATAACCGCTACAAATATTTAAAAATTTTTAAAAAAATATATGATCATTTGTTTCTGTTTTTTTAATATTAAATTAAATAGTTTATTTTGTTATTATTTTATCTATTTTAATTAGCTTATTATTCAATAGTTTAACTTATTAATGAATTAAAAGGAAAAATGTAATTTAATTGGATTAGTATAAAATTTATATTAATAATATTATTAAGAATAGGTAGGTAATAAGGAATTATTATGTTGTCTAATATAATGTAATTGTGCATGAAAAATAGATGAAAATGAGATACAGCTCTGAAATATTTGGAAAAAAAATGGTTAGAATAAATTTTATAGAAAGGAAAGAAGTATTGTAAAAAACATTAAAAATCTTGTTACCATATTTGATCATATTATTCAGCTCCTCTACTCATACGAAAGAAGTTGTAAATGAGAGAAAATGAAAGAAAGGTAAGGTGAAAAGAAATTAGGGAGTGTTTGAAATGAGTTGTGGTAAGGGTATTTATAGGGATCCACGTACTATTTGTAGCGGTTATTAGTTAGTAGCGGTTATTTGTATTTTTGTAGCGGTTTAATATTTATAGGGATCTACGTACTCTTTGTAGCGATTAATGTATCCATTTTGTAGCGCTTTTTAATTTAGTAAGGGTTAATTTTATATTTGTAGCGGTTTAATAACCGCTACAAATATTTTTTTTTAAAATTTTTTTTACATTTTATTTTAAAAAATTTTTTGCATTTTTTTTAAAGACAAAAGCATAAGTTGAATTTGATCACTCATCGTCGCCATCCCTACAGAAATTTTGTAGAAAAATTATTGTTATGGATGTATTATTAAATTTAAAAAATTTAATTCAAATGACGTGGACTTAAAAAAACTCACCGCTATAGAGGTAAATTGTCATTGCCTTCAGGGAAGTAGTTTTCAAAATCAGCTGGCTGAAATGGCTTACTCTCGTAGGAGATGTTATCGCCTTCACCCATGTCGTAAAGGTCTCTTGGCTTTAAATGAATGACCATGTGCCAATCCCTATGCCTCTCGTCCTCGACATAATAAACCTGATGTGCCTTTGAAGTTAGAATATACGGCTCATCATCTTGAGAAATACCAGTATGAATCGGCCGTGAGAAATTGACTGATGTGATCCCTAAGTCGTCAGTTGTCAGTCCCCGAGAAGTAGTGGTATTTGCCCACAAACACTTGAACAGCGTCACAGTGAAACGGCCTTGATAATTAAGTTCGACCACATCAAGAAGCTTGCCATAGTAAGGGACGGCTCCGAACTGCATATTGCCGTCACTGTTGCTTGCATAACTCCTTGTCCCAAATGTGCCATAAACACCCGAATTCTGTGTTTGCAATCCTTGATCCCGTGAAACCGTGCAAAACTTAAAACCATTGACATTGTATGCTGTAAACCGTTTTGCATGATCAAGAGGGCCGATTGCGAGAGCTCTGAAATCTGGTGAGTGTGGGTTGTGGTCATTTAGTATTCTGTGCGCAAACGAGCTCGGGAATTCTCTGTGGACCCTCCTATCAACTTCCAAGGATGTCTATGTACGAATCCTGAGTTGATGCTTAACATGACTTCTGAATTCCCTGCAATTAATAATGAAAGGCGTTAGTGAAATGAAAGTGAGAAATGTTACGAAAGATATAGATCGAATAACATGTGAGTGTACAATTCTTACCGTATGAAAGGTTCAACTTGAGTGCAATTAATCAAGACATGTCTATGTGCTTGCAACTTCTCAGTTGCCGTTAGTTTGAAGTTCTCAGTTGCTCCAACTGGTTTACCAACACGAGGGATAAATTCTCCTGATGTCGGCGCAGGTTCAGGACAACCGTCAACACGAGGTGGGCGGTTGAAAGCCGTCTCAAGATCATCAAAGTACCTTGAGCAAAAATAGAGCACCTCATCCCCTATATAGCCTTCAGCTATAGAACTTTCTTGCCACGCCTTATTCCTCACGTAAGATTTTAATTTCCCAAGGAACCTACGAAGTACAGAAGAGAAAATTGATATAAAATGCTGAAAAGGATGACTAGCAAATATTAAATACGGAGAATAAATTAAAGCACATATTTAAAATAAGTACCTCTCAATCGGATACATCCAACGATATTGTACTGGTCCAGCGAGCTTTGTTTCATGAACGAGGTAGACTGTGAGGTGAACCATCACAGTAAAAAAGGACGAAGGAAAGATCATCTCCAAATGACAAAGCGTAAGACTGATTTTTGACTGTAGCTGATCGAGCTCCTCAACGATCAAAACATTAGAACATTACTTCTGAAAGAAAGAACAAAGTTCCACCAAAACGATGGAAACATCAGGAGGAAATGTATTCCTTATAGCCAGAGGGAGTAACTGCTGCATAAGAACATGAGAGTCATGACTCTTCAGGCCAGCAACCTTTCGAGCCTGCAAGTCAACACATCGAGAAATGTTGCTTTAATACCCATCAGGAACTTTTAATTTCTTCAACGTCGCGAGGAAGACTTCCTTGTTCGGTTTTGTGAGGGTAAACTTTGCCGGTTGAAATTTGTCATGCTTATCTGGCCAAGCGTCTTCACGAACTCCCATGTCGCATAAATCGTTCCTCGCTTGAAGGTGATCTTTTGTGTTGCCAGGTTCGTTAAGCAGCGTATACAGCACATTGTCGCAAACATTTTTTTCAATGTGCATTACATCAAGACTGTGGCGAAGTAAATTAGATCTCCAATATGGAAGCGTGAATAAAATACTTATCTTCTTCCACTGCTGAGGCGCCAAAGTCCTGCCCGTCTTTTGGTGAGTTTGTGCTGAATCGTCGCTTTTTCCAAACTCAAAGTCAACATGCTCAAGCTGCTGTAAGATATTTGTATCGGACAAAGTTTGAGGTGGTCCTCTTTTTTCTAGTTTCCCATTGAAGCGATTCCGTTGCAATATGAACTTATGCGTTCCATCGAGAAACCTTCGATACCCTATAAAGCACCACTTTCGGCTGTGGGGAAGGCGCACTGCGTCAGAGTCAAAATTGCAAGCTGGACACGCCGACCCAGTATGCACATTCCAACCAGATAATGTGCCAAGGCCAGGAAAGTCACTAATTGTCCACATCAAGGCTGCACGCATGTTGAACAAAGTCTTGTCGTAAGCGTCGTACGGCTCCAAGCCGACATTCCACAGGTCAAGCAATTCCGCAATAAGCGGTTGGAGATACACATCGATGTCATTGCCCAGTGCCTTTTTGCCTGGAATAATCATAGACATAATGAAAGAGCTTTGTTTCATACACATCCAGGGGGTAAGTTATAGGGAACTAAGACTACCGGCCAAATGCTGTAACTTGTGCTAAGATTCCCGAAAGGATTGAAACCATCGGTCGCCAACTCAAGCCGAACATTTATGGGGTCAGTCGCAAAATCTGGAAAGTCGTTGTCAAACGTTTTCCAAGCAGCTGCATCCCGCGGATGTCTTAATTTATTGTCTTCGTTTTTATCAACGGCATGCCAACTCATGTACTCCGCAATTTTAGACGACATAAATAATCTTTGTAGATGAGGTTTCAAAGGGAAGTACCTGAGAATCTTTGCAGGTTTCTTCTTCTGCTTTTTCCCTTTCCGAATTGTCTTGTACCTCGATGTGTGACATCTCTTACAAGTCTCCCTGCTGGAATCGTCTCCCCAATACAGCATACAATCATTTCGGCATGCATCAATCTTTTGATAATTCAACCCCAACCTGTTGATAATCTTCTTGGCCTCGTAGAACATTGTGGGAATCTCAACGTCGGGGAATGCATCTTGTAATAAGTCGAGCAACATCGACGTTCCCTTATATGTGATCCCACACAAGCACTTGATATGATACAATTTGATCAAGAAAGATAATTTAGAATATTTGAAACAACCTTGATATAAAAGACGATCTGCTTCATCCATCAAGCTAAAAAAATCCCGAGCTACTTCATTCCCCATAAAAACCGGCTCAGAGCCGTGCACTTCTTCGTTGAAGTTGTCGCCTTGAAATCCAAATGCATCATGCACAGCATCATTCACAGGATCATCTTCATCTACTTGAACGGCTACTTGAGAACTTCGAGGAAGAGCATCGTCATACCTAATGCCGACCTTCTCACCATGAACTGCCCAGAACGTATAGTCCTCAGGGAAAGGCTTCACAAATAAATGTTCCTTTACAATATTTCATGCATGCCACTTCTTGAACTTGCATTTCCGACACGGACAGACGATCTTGCCGTTACAGCTGGCGTGAGTGAATGCGAAATCCAAGAAACTATTTAATCTGTACAAATATTCAGGAAAATTGCGCGACAACCTGATCCATGATTTTTCCATAGCTACAACTGAGAGAAAAGAAAGTATAGAGAAGAAGATGAGTGAGAAGAGAATGACGAATACCAAGAACCATATATTCTGAAATTCCAACGTTTATAATTTTGTAGCGGTTCTAAAACCGCTACATTAACTACTACAGTTATAAAATATTAGTAGCGGTTATATACATAAAATCACTACTAATTTTCAAGCCGTTACATATTGGTGGGAAATTCAAAATATACACGTTAAGTATTTGTAGCGGTTATGTATATAAAACCGCTACTAACATTAAAGCCGTTGGACAGCAAATTTAAAAATAATTTTTAATTTGTAGCGGTTATACATAAAATAACTGCTACAAATGTGAACAAAGGCGGCAAATTTCAAAATTCAAATGCTGAGTATTTATAGCGGTTTTTATTGTAAAACCGCTACAACTATATACATATTTGTAGCGGTTTCTGTTGTAGAACCGCTACTAATATATATAGTTGTAGCGGTTCTACAAGAAAAACTGCTACAACTATATATTGTTGTAGCGGTTTTTATTTTAGAACCGCTACAAATATATATATTTGTAGCGGTTTTCACTTAAAACCGCTACAAATATATATATGCTTTATTTTTTTTAATTTAGAAATATAAATAATATCGTTGCAATTATATATATATATTCATAAATTCAACAACGCGATCTAATAATATAAATATAATTATATTAAACACAATAAGAATTTAAGTTCTGAAATACAAAGTCATATATATATATATATATATATATATATTTACAAATGTTTCAACAAAAAAAAAGATGTCCTAAACTAAGTAGCTGGGGGCTGATCATTTGGTGCTCCCTCAGGTGGGGCTCCCTCAGGTGTTGCTGGATCGGGCCGCTGCGTAGAGTAAACCGCACCATCATCATCAGCAGGAGCAGGAGCAGGAGGAATAGTACTCGGGACGACGTAGCGAGGGACAGGGGGAACCTGTAGATGCTGCTCGTCCGGGAACAGGCAACTCCATGACCGCTCGAGCATGTTGTTCGCGATTTCACGCCACTGTGTCTGCTGAGCGTAGATCAAATCAGTGTGTAGCTGCATCTGCTGCATATGCTGCAGCTGCATCTGCTGCATATGCTGCAGCTGCATCTGCTGCTCCAAATCTGACCGCAGCTGGTCAATAGACTCGTCCCTCAGACGTTTGACCCCTCTAGAGTTGCCAGCCTCAAAGGCAGCGTTCCTGCCGTAGACTATGCTAGGTCTAGCGCCTATCCCCATCCCCCGCACACGTCCGAGGTGCTCAGCCTGAGCCAGACCAGCCTTCAAAGGAGCCGTCGGGTCCACTGACCCCTGTGACTCCTCAGGCTGGGTCTGTCGCAGCTCAGCCTGCGACTGCTGCATCCGCTCCTGCCATTTTATGAAACAATTACTAATTAGCATTTTTCATTATTAAGTTGGTTTTATAAAAATTATAATAATAAAATTACTTACAATGGCCGCCTCTGCCTGCTGAGAGGTCGCAATCCCGTCACGGTGTCTGTGTGTGATGGTGTACAACTCCCCATAGTCCGTCTGACGGTTCTCCTGCTGTGCCTTCATCTCCTGAAACAATTACAAAATTCAATTAGTATTATGAAATAACCAGCTAAAAGTCAGTGATATTTTGAAAATTTACCAGCTTGCTATAGGTCACAGCAAAGGTCTTTGATCCTGCTGTGTGGTGGATCGTCTGCTGCACACGGATCCTGGTATTCCTCTGAGAAAGCTCTTGGAAAAAAACAATATTAAATGTATTAAAACAATAAAAAACATTTAAAATTAAAAAAGTTCAAATTAAATACAATTAAATTGAAATTATAATTTAATAATTAACAATTACAAAATTATATATAAAAAATCTAATAAATACATTACCTGCCCCTCAAGGCTCCTCCTGAACTGGACGAAACTCGCCCAGTCGTTCGGTGGCACGCCGTCCAGGACACTCTCGATCAGCTGCTCCAGAGGCATCGTCCCGTCCTTATCCACCTTGTGGAAGAGACGGTTCCTCCTGTTCCTCCAGGCGTCACCCATCTTCACGAGGGCGTACCACTTCCGGTTGGCCCGGACGGCAAACCGCAGCTGAAAAAAAAATTATTTAAATATCAATAATTACAAAAAACATAATTTAAAAAATATTATTTAAATAGAGTTAATTACAAAAAATATTAATTAAATAATTTTAATTACCTGAACCACCTCCTCCCAAGCCTGGTCCTTCGGCCCCCTCGGAATGTGCCTCCACGTCTTGAAGTGAAGGGGGAACCGCATCCAATTCGTGCCCAGGTCGTTCAGAAAGCGATTGAGCAGGTGACCCCCATTGTTGATGGACTGGTCAGTGCCCTCATTCCACAGCACTATAACTCGCAGGGTCTGGTCCATGCTGTTCACACCGGCCACGTCTAGCCTCCTCGTCGAAACATTCCCCTACTCATCTGCATAGTTTACCACACGTTAGATAAATTGTAATTCAAAGTTAACATTTCGAATTCAAATAAATAATTTATTAAATTAAAAAATTAATTTACCTTGGACCTGCACCTCAAACCCAATGGACCGCGAAGACGACCCTCGTGGGTTGTTCTGCTCCTGAGCCTCCTCCTCATCGAGGAACTGCTCCATCTCCCTGATCCCAATCGGGATCTCGAACTCCTCCTCATCATAATCCTCAACGCTGATATCTGGCCCCCCAAACTCAGGCACCTCTGGTGCGGTCGTCTCCTGTAGGATCGTCTGCGGTGCCTGTGGTAGGGCCAACTCCTGTGGGGGGCTGGGCTGAAATGCCGCGGTCGCCCTGCCTCCTCGCTGCCCCCTCCCTCTGCCCCCTGCTCGGCTGCTGCCATCCCGTAAAATCGATCTGGGGACCTCAGGGGCCCCTTATCCTCTCTTGAAGCCATATCAACTATAGAAAAAAAAATTTAATCACATTATTATGCAAAAATCTAATAAAAATACAAATACAAATAAAATATGTGTTATATACGTACCTCAAGTGCAAATACTGAGAAATACTGTAGCAAAAAATCTTATTCAGACGTCTGAACGTTCAAATCTTGAAGAAACCACTCAGAGAAACCCCAGGAAACAAAATGAGCAAACGGAGAAATGAGGGAGGCGGAGGTTTAAATAGGCCAGATATTTGTAGCAATTATTCCAATAACCGCTACCATAACCGCTACAAAACACCCACGGCCCTAAAAATCTGTCTTTGGTGAGGATTCTACGTCCCACACTCTAAATCATTTTACAATGCCCTTATTGCATAACTCACTTAGCTAATGACACTTTTAACATCTCCAACTCATCCCTCAAATTAACACTTACACTAATTAAACTGTCAACTTATAACACACAATAAGTTGGAACAAAACGGAACTTTGATCAACTAGACCGAAACATTGTAGTCATCTTCATCATCAACTTACTTCATGAAATGATTGCTTGAACTCTTCCCCCTTGTCTCTTGTTTCTTTGCATGACCATTGCTTTTAAGAGGAGTCTTGTCTCGACTTATGTAATAAATGCTTATTTCCTAAAAATATACTATTCTAAATATTCACTTAACCTTGCTCACTTTCTTCCTCTAGTTGGGGATGAATAGTGAGAATGTGTGTTTGGATGAATATTGAAAAGAATAAAATTTGGATAAAATATATTTTTAAAAATTTAATTATAAAATTAATTAATTTATAACAATCAATTGTCAAAAACTGTTCTGAAGAGGTTATGACTAAAACAAAATTTTAAATCAAATAATTTTTAGTATTAAAAAGGATGTTTTTATATTTTTTTTAGAAAATCAAGATTTTGCAATTAGTTCTCTTTCTTTGATTTTTTTTTTTGAAAACTTATTTCTTTGATTTTTGTCATGTCAGATTTCAAGAATGGCCCAAGCTCTGCAATTTAACTAACAATGCCTGCGGCTGCTTCCCTTCCGAGTTGCTGTCCCGTCCCTCCAAAACCACTGAATTTTCATCGCCATGCCCATCACCAGAGAAACCTCACCACTCTTTCACTTTCTACTACTCATAACAAAATCCCCGTCAGAGATTTCTCCGCTCTGACTTTGCGACATCCGCACAGTTTCGTCGATTCCAATTCAAATCACTGCCAGAGCCAGAGCCAGAGACTTCCTCTATTTCTCCTATTCCTTCTTTCTATTGGCCTCAAAGGCACCAATAATCAACACCAAGAACCCACACACCAAAAGCTTCCGCAAGAAGACGAGCAAAAGGGTTGCGAGAACGACGAGGAAACGAGGGTACATTTCACGAACATGGGGTTGGCAGATATGAAAGCGGCGTTAGGGCAGAGAATAAACTTGGAGGCCATTTATTCGACGTTTATGTTTGTGAAAGAGCCCAAATTAGCACTGCCCCATGTCTCTGTTCCGGATTTAAGGTACATTGATTGGGTTGAGCTGCGAAGAAGGGGTTTCAAAGGGGTCGTCTTTGATAAGGATAATATCATTACTGCTCCTTACAGTTTGACCCCTTGGCATCCTCTTGCTTCTTCGCTGGAACTTTGTAAATCGGAGTCCTGACGTTGCCATCTTCAGTAATTCTGCTGGTAAGTTTAGTCTGAAGCTAGTTCAGAATTGGAGCTGTATGGTATTCCTTAAGCTATGAAGAAGCTGTACTTTCAAATATAGAATCATGTTATCAAATAGACATGGCACTTAAATTATTTATAAACACTATATATTTCATCGTGTGGATCTTGAATTGCGGGTACTTCTAAGCCGTTACGTATCTAAAACACGTACATTTTGTTGTCTGAGGTGTGTCTGCCATTATCTGTCTGTATCAGTGTATATATTGGTGCATTTTAGTCATGAAGGAATATGTTCTGAATTTTTTGGTACGGGGATGTTACTCACAGGACTTTTATGTTACTTGTGTCTGATGAATTAGGACTACATGAGTATGACCCTGATGGTTCCAAAGCTAAGGCAGTTGAGGAGGCAATTGGGATTAGAGTCATAAGGCATAGTAAGTGTTTCTTTTGATTCGTAACCTTTTGTTTTGAGATATGTCTTCTATCTTTAAACGTTAGGCATGTGAAATATTCATTTGGATTGCTAGCAATAATGTAGTGTTGGTGTTGGTGTTGGTGTTGGTGTTGGTGTTGATGTATGTATGTATTTGCATGCTATAGGAGTGAAGAAACCAGCTGGATCAGCTGATGAAATTGAAAAGCATTTCGGTTGTGAATCATCAAAACTAATCATGGTAAAGAAGAATTTAGAAGAGCTCATTTTAACTTAGTTTTGTTTCATATTTTTAGGATTCGTGTCTCAGCATGGGTATATCATTGCAGGTGGGTGATTGGCCTTTCACTGACATTGTTTTTGGCAATCGAAATGGGTTTCTTACTATTTTGACCAAACCTTTTAGTCTTGACACGGAACCATTTGCTGTTCAACAGGTTTGCTTCTTATGATATTTAGCTTTTCTTTGGTGTGTTGTAATTTTTCCATGTTTCTTATTTTCTTTTAACTTTTGTTTAGAAGAAGAAAATTGTGTTAATAAAAGAGAAATGAGACAACTCTATATAGAGTGTTTTATAGGAATCAAGGAAACAGGGAAAAAAAAAACCAGAGGGAACTGATTTCTAATATCAAAAGTATAAAGCACAAGTAGACTAGGAGGGAAACCTTGTTCCAGAGCGTATGTGAGTGAGATAATGGTTCTTAAGGAAGCACACACAAGTTATTGCTCTGTGACTTATGCATATCTACAATTACTTGCCAAAGGCAATATCATTAAAGAATATTTATGCGTCTCAATGGGAACCATGTTCAACATACTTGTATGCTCTCTTTCCTGTGTTTCAGCTTCCTGAAGTTTAGAACTGTTTAATATTTCATTGTCGAAACATGTTACTTCGTATGTGATATCTTATTCAAACTTCCAGCATGTCTCTTATTTACAAGTTCATCTTTATTTACCGATGTCAGTGTTAGATTTGCTTGCTTTTGTAGGATAATCAAGCACATGTTTCCATTTCATTATACATGAATACACACACACACACATTCAAATACACATATATTACCAATTAGTGATTTACAAATGGGCATCTATTTTTTGTCATTTCTGATGTAAAACATCATTGATCAGTACTTCTTCACCTTTCCTAAATCTTCAGTAACTTTTTATTTGTACAAGTATAGCTTTATAGTTCTTCAGTTCCTTCTTTTCATTTGATTTATCAAGTGCTTGAAGGATCTCATTTGGCCCTGACTGGGGCTATGCCTATGCATAGTGAAATGTTAATTGTGAAATCACAAAACAAAATGCAAATTAGACATCCTAATCTATATCCTTGCAATTTTGTCAACTTTGTCATTTGATTCATGGGTGAACTTCTTTTACAATTCTCCTAATTCGGTGCTATTTATTTGTCAAGTGTATGATTGACCTTCATGACAGTAATAGGACCAAGGCACCATGCAGACATTTAAGATAGAAAGGAATTGAGACGGTTAAAACTTAAAATGGTATAACGAAAATACGTGTTTGGTAACTCAAAACAGATTTTCTTCTTTCTTCTTTTTCTTGATGGGGTTGCTGAGGATCAAAAAAAGAAAAGCGGGGGATGATGAGAAGATTGGAATAAGCCTGAACCTTACTGGTCTTTTTTTTTTTTGACCTTTGTGACAAAGCCCTACTCTTTCTTCTACACTTTTATATAAGAAAGTTGATAAATATGTCTTATTGCCTTCTTATAAAATTCCATTAGAAAAATGACAGGGATGTGACAAGATTTCTTCATGAAATGCACATTTGTGACTCTTATTTCACTTTCTAGAGACATGTGGATTAGCATTCTTTGGATTTGATTCATTTACACTCTGATTACAAAATGAGTCTTACCTCCTCTCAGCCACAGCAACAGCTTAAAAAGAGTCAAAAGATGACAAACATAGTCCTCAAAATACCCTTTTGACCAAAGGCAGGTCTGAACCATCCTAAACAATCTGCTTTTTCTCCAAAATAGTATGGTCAACATTCTGGTTATTAGAAAGTAACTTTCCCTTTTCTTTTGTATCTTCCTAAGTTCCCTTTTAAAGGTCTGAGCAACATGAGCAATTCTATCAGGTTCTTAAGTTTCTTAGTATTCTTGTGCAGACTAATGTATATTCATCCAACATAAACGTCTTTTTCCTTGTTCACCACTAAGCTATGGACATTTAAAAAAAAAACAAGAAGAAGAAGCTGATGGCCTTGTAGCTAATGGCATGAATGCTCCTTTGTAAGTGGGAGGTCGCAGGTTCGGTCCCACTTGTAGCATCTACTCCTTTAACTCAAAAAAGAAGAAAAGAAAAGAAAAGCAACTTCCTATGTTGTAACTTGGCTGAAAAACTCAACAGCAGAAACCGAAGTATTGCATTGAGCTTTTCCCTGTTTTTTTTTTTAAATACTGATGTGATAATGTGACTGTGATGACAGGTGAGAAAACTGGAAACTTCATTTCTAAATCATTGGCGTAGAAGAGGGTTGGAACCACCATCTCATGAAATATTGTTTCGCCCACAGCTCTTTATAAAAGAGCCTCCTCCTCCTCCAGCGTAAAACTGGAATCAACTTTTCATAATTTTGCAGAATGCTTCTCTACAATATTGGAATTCCATGGTTGTCAATATCTTTTGATTGATAGTTGTTGATATTAGATTCTCACCAAATTGATAATCTTCTTTTTGACAATAGAAAGCCAAAATGGATAGATAAATAGTTTGAGTAAACCAAAAGTTTGACTTCATCTCCTCTTCTTTTGTTCCTTTGGGCATCCAATAAAATTGGAATAGTCTCCTCCTTTGTTTTTTTGGAGTTATCTTTGGATTTGGGCCCTTGCTGCACACAGCAAGCAAATGTTCTCTCTAGTCTTAATTATATGGCCAATTTAACTAATTTCACAATTGTTCAGAAGTGATATTTGATGACCTAAAGAAATGTTAGATTTTGTAATTTTTCCCTTCATTAAAAGTAATAATCTCTTGTCCAAAAAAAAGTAATAATACAATAAAGTTGTATTGTCTAGGAACATAAAAGCATGCCAACAACTTGTTGCAATTAAGGAAGGGTAATAGCGGAAAAAGAATTAGATACCCGGTTTGGAACCCTTAGACCCTGTTTGGTACGCGGTATTGGGGGATAGGGATTGGGATTGGGTCAGAGATTGAGCCAAGTTGTATTGTTTGGTATGAGGGAATGGAGATAACCAGGGATTAGGAGTACCACGAAAGTGGGATTGTTGCAAAACCACCTCCCCCTGGTATTGCGTTTTCAATCCCGGGATTGCAAATGTTAGAGATAAAAATATCCCCGTTTATAATATTTTTCTGACAAAAATGCCCACTATCAATTTTAATAATAAGGATATTTTAGCCTTTTCATAATTTATGAAAGATTATAAAATAAAATCAATTCAAGTATTCCATCTAAATATTACCGCATACCAAACGCAATTTTAAACCTTCAACTCCAGTCCCAATACTTGTCCCTATCCCAACACCACTCCTAATCCCAATCCATCAAAATCAGTACCTCGTACCAACAGGGCCTTAGTCTTTCATTCCTATTTTTTTCCTTCCTCTTCCTTTTCTAATCATAAAATCAATATTTGAATAGTCTAGATTTAGTTTTATACAAAATATTATTTTTATTTTATTTATTGCAGTTTTGAATTATTCATATCTAAATTTAGCAATTTGTATATAATTAATTTTTTTTTATAATTTATCATTTTAATAATCATTTTATAAAATAATCAAAATCTGAATCATTCAAGTGTTGGTTTAATGGTTAAAAAAGAGAAAGGTGAACTGATAAATAATTAAATATCATCTCTTTGCCTTATATTTTGGATCAAATAAAGCTTTAAAACTTTGCCCTATAACTAAAACTGGAGAGAGTATTTTTTTTTTTAACAAAAAAAGTATGAATAGAACATTCAGTTATTGAAATTTAATTGAAGGAACATTGGTAGTTTCGTTCACAACCTACAGAATTAATTTGAACTTTTCTTTTTCTTACAACTAAACTATTAAAATCTATGGCAAAAAAAAAAAAAAAACTATTAAAATAGCCTAAAATTAGTCATGAACTTTAAGCATACCACTTATGAAACCAAGTAACTCACCCGGGAATGAGTTGAACCACCATTAGAAGACAACCACTTTCCCAAGTTGGTTTTCTCAATAAATTTACCTGAAATTTATAATTGATTCTATGTGTTATCAATAAGGGAAAATAATCTCATTAACAATTTATGGACATTAATTTTAACTTTTCTTTTTTCTTTTTTTAATTTCATAACTAGATTACACAAATCAAATAGAATGAATTGTGAATTTTAAATAATCCACTTCAAAATTCTTATTGATTCTTTAATGAAATTCAATTATTAGACGGTTATTATTGGAATTAATAGCTTAACAGGATCTATACTGCTAATTATTTTCCCTAATAAATAAAAAAATCAAAAGTTCATATATGTTAACTAAAACAGCTCCCGTGGATAAGTGTAAGTGACTCTATTGACAAGTTATAGAATGGTTATTGACAAGTCCATCTATATTAACCAAACTAGCTCCTGTTGATAAGTGTGTATCACTATATTAACAAGTCATAGAGTGGCCATTGACAAGCTTATCTACGTTAACAAACACAGTTTTCATTAACAAGTATATGTGACTATATTGACAAACTCATTTATTGTAAGATAACTATGGACTTTTTTTATAAAAGAATTTACAATAAAACTTCTTTGATATTTTTTTCGATTCTTATCGTTAAAACCTGAGTGAGATTTTCTCTTGTATTGAGGCGCTATCTATCATTTTATCTAAATTACAAGCGCACAGACACAGATTTTCACCAAACTAATCCCATATCACACCCACCAATCAGATGGATGTCAGGGGAAAACAGTATATAATCGAATAATCTTTCTAAACAGCGGCTCAAAAAGAAAACTCTTGTGGGCGACTTTTTTTATTGCTTGAAAACAAGTTATTAATATCATCTGGAATAGTGATTTGAACCATCAAATATAATTGTTTAATCAGAATTTACAGTATACAAAAAAAAATATATAAAATAAATTTTATTTCGATTTATATAAAAAATACTTATAAACTCTTTAAACACCAATACAAACAAAGCTAATGTAACTCCCATGCAGCTACAATTGTAAATGAAGATGGGGGAGATGTGTAGGAAAGAAGATAAGAAGCTCATCCGTGTGGGTCCCATCCATGCATTAACGAGCACATGTTATCATTTGAGTGTTATGTGGGATGAAGACTTTATAACTCGTCAGAAAGTTCATATTACTTTTTTGAAAGGTTTAAATAAGTTTGTTGATGCCATTGATGAGCTAACGAAAATTTAGGAAGAAGACGTTTCAAACACAATAATTATGGGTCTTTGTTGAAAAGGTTGGAGGATTTAGAAGTATTAGAAGACTTGACTATAAGGAATAACATGATATGTGGCCATTAAAATTTCTTTCAGCCATTTAAATGTTTATTAGCTACTATTGATTAACAATTTGCTGGAAATGGTTTTCTCAACCTGTATTCATACAAGAAAAAGACTTCATTGAATTCATTTTACTGATTAAATTAGGAATCCGGATTCTCTCCCATACTTTTCCCCTCCCTTATGCCTCCCTTACTTAAAACAACGCGGTTTTGGGTCCAAAAAATAGGGGGTTGGGTCCTTTTAAAAAATATAATATTTTGAAGTATTTTTTCAGTACCGCCCAATATCATGAAATAATGTTTTCTATATTCAGTATGGTAAAATATTTTTTTTAATTGCAACAAACAGTCTAAACTTAAAATACAGAGTGGTGATAAAAATATATTTCAAGGGATTAGATGCAAAAAATAATTATTTTAAGATATTGGGTATTATTGAAAAAATTATTTAAGGTGCTGGCTGAGTTAAAAAAATTTATCATACTGGATGTTACTAACAAAATACTTTAGAATGTAGTTTGCTAGACAGTAGTTACTACTGAAAAATTATTTAAGGTGTTGAATGAGCTAAAAATTAATTTATGATACTAGATGTTACTATAACAATACTTTAGAGTGTAATTTGATAGACACTAGTTACTACTAAAAAAATATTTGAGTGATCAATGCAATAAAAATTATTTTAAGATACTGGGTGCCACTTAAAAATTATTTCATGATATTGGGCGGTACTAAAAAAGTACTTCAAGATGTTACATTTTTTTTTTCAAATGACCCAACCTCCTGTTTTTTGACCCAAAATGGCGATATTTTGAGTAAGGGAGGCGCAAGAGAGGGAAAAAGTATGGGAAAGAATCCGGTTTCTCAAATTAGGGTTGAGGTACAAATCTACCCATGGAGAATTTTGTTGTGTGCACCTTATACCATAAATTTAGTTGATTAATTTGGCTTGATTATTTTCACACAATTAACATTTCCCAGTTAATTTAAATATAAGAAAATACTAAAAGGATAGGATAATAATCAGAAATTAATTATTTGATAGCAATCGACCTACCACATTTATAAGCATACAATAGTGTCATAAGCTAGCTAAGCAAAAAAGGCTACTAACACTCGAATAAGTTCAAATCTTGGAATTTAATTAAGGTTAGTTGAAAATTACATCAATCTGGCCATGTAACGATATACAAGCCTGAACTCTTATCTACACATCATGCCTTGTGTTTAACTTTAAATTAATCCTTGTAATTGGCTTGATCTCTAGTGTTGACAAGTATATAGTACTATTCGTAATTTACACTTAATTATATATGGTTCTTCATCAATTTTAAACAACTGCCGACTTAAACCAAAACATACTCTCTTGACGTACGAGGATGCAATTAAATGATTGTTTGCTTTTGATTTTCCAATATGAAACACATGGGAGGGCCCACGACGTGGGAAAGGGGGGAACTGAGACAAACGGCGGCTAAGCGCTATTCTCCTATTCACATGTGAATATGACCCAAAATGTCCCTCCTCACTTCACCACATTACTAAATGTTGGTTTGGAATAGTTTATTTTTAGATAATGTGTGTGTTTAGAATAGCAATAGGAAAAATAGTTTTTTCTTATTTGATTTTTTGTAATCGAATAATGTGATTTATGTTTGAATTGACGATTGTATAAGTGACTTTTATAAAAGTAGTGAATGTTTGGATTGGCTTAAATATAAATGACTTTTGTGATAATGGTAAGAGAGAGTGGGCGGAAAAATATTTAAAAAATCAAGTAAATATTTAAAAATTACTTTAAAATATTATGTACAACTGAAAAAATATTTTAAGGGGTTACAAACATTAAAAAAATATTTTAAAGTAATTTTTGGAGCTGAAAAAGTACATTAAGGGTAAAATTGCAATCAGTCTGTTAGCACACTGACTATAACTGAAAAAATATTTTAAGGGATTAAAAACACTAAAAAATATTTTAAACTAATTTTTGAAGCTGAAAAAATACATTAATGATAAAATTACAATCATTCTGATAGTATACTAGGTACAACTAAGTTAGGAAAATTAACGTCAAAGTTAGTATATTTAGATTATATGTCAGTTTATAAGTTAAGAAAAATAGTTTGGAAAAAAATTATAAATATAAATGTTTTAAACTAATTTAATTAGTTTTCTTAATATCTTTAAAAAATTAATTTTATCTTATATTTAAAACTGAAAAGAGTATAAACTAATGATACATATAAATATTTTTCTTATCTCTCTCCTCCATCCTTCTTTTCTCTCTCTCTCATTTTCACATCATCCTCCTTTTTCCTCTCTCTCTCTCTCTCACTCACCCACCCACCCCATGTCATCCTTCTCTTTCTCTCTTTCTCTCTTTTTCTCTTCAGATGAATATAAAGCTAAAAGCTGCCCCCAGAGCTTTATCTTATCGTGCGATTTCTGATCAAATTGTGATTGGCAAATTTAGTTCCCAAACTCAGAAAAAAAAACACAAATGACTGATTGTACGATTTGGCCTTTTTTCGTGCGATTTGACCCTGAAATCGCACATCCAAACACACGTAATAAGTGCTTATAAATTATGATTCACGGTATACGAGATAAATATGTAAAAGGATTTTTATCTCAGCTTACGTAATAAGGACTTATTGTCCAAAAATAAGTGATACCAAACACTCATTAAATATTTTACATTAAATGGTCTGTTGATTTTCATTTTAATAATAATACAATCAAGAAATATAGATTATTTGGCGGGACATATGAGAGTAAAAGTAAAGAATCGAAGTGGTTTTATCTAAGAGTAAATAGTTTTAATTTAAGTTTTTTTATTGACGGTCGCTTTAATATGTTTTTATTCATTTTAACCATTTATTTTTTATTTATAGTGACAACCAGGAAGCACTAAGTATAAAATATTAATAAATTTAATGAAATGTGTCTCAGAATCTATATTTATTTAATTATAAAATATATATTTATCAGTTATACAAACCACCACTCTAGTTAAGATTAGAGTCGGTAATTCGGGCCAGACTAGCAGGTTGGCCCGCTAGCCTGCCAAAAACAAATGGGTTCGAGCCACCAAAATGGCGGCCCATTTGAATTCGGGCTGGCAGGCTAGCCCGCTGACCCGCGTTATTTTTTTTATTTTGTGTTTTTGAGTTTTTTTCCTCCTCAAATGCCCTCTTAGTATCCATTATCTCATTTCCTTTGATGATGTGTTTAATTAATTTTTCATATTTTTTATTTGACACTTATTTTCATATTATATTTATTTATTTTACTATTATTAAATTTAAAAGAGATGTGTTTATATAGTTTTGTGATGTGAATAGATGAAAAAAAAGGAAAGTAAGAATGAAATTGACTTCATAACATAAATGTATAAAAGAAAAGAATTGTGATATGAGAGAGTGAAAGAGAAAGAAAGTAAAATTTTTTAAAAAAAGAGTGAAATTAAGAAAAAAATTGGCGGGCTAATGGGCTACATCAGCTCACCCCGTCTCAGCCCGCGGACCACGCGGGTTGGGTCGCAACCCATAGGCCTGCCCGCATTACCAATACTAGTTAAGATCCTGCTTGATGACTTGACTAGTGTTGAAAAATCTTAAACTGAAAAAACAGGAATTGGCTTATAGGTTTTGTTTTTCTCTGTGGTATACTAATATAGGAATGATATAGATATGTTGTTTTTCTTGGTTTTAATTGAGTATGAGGGTTATGTTAGGGGTGTGCAACTTTTTCCTGTCCCGGTCTTCCCATCCCGATCTCGAGTAAATCGGGACAGGATTTTCCCGTCCCAAAAATTTCGAGACGGGAAAAATTTGGGATCGGGATCAGGAATGGGACTTCTAGATCCTATACAATTTTTTAAAATATTTAAGAAAGCAAGACCAAATGTAAAATAAAATATGAAAATCCCTAACACCCTCAACGTAATATCTATTCTTTTAGTTTATTTTGTTAATTTCATTTATTATTTATTAAATAATTTTAATTGTCTGTCTTTGCCTTTGTGCTTTTTGTAGCTAAATCGACAACTTTAAACATGTATTGGACTAATGATATATTTGTATTGAACTAATTTTGCACAATATGATATTAGACAAATTATATATTTGTACTAGACTAAAGAAAACACAACAAAAAATTTAATATAGGGATTTAAAAAAAAAAAAAAGGAATCATTCCTGAACCCTTCTTGAGATTAATTTCCTGATCTAGTCCCGATCCCAAACAATCCTAGGTTAGGCTGTAATATTATTATTTTCGAGAGTTTTCTTTGGCTTTGGCTTTTAGTGTTTATATACTTGATTTGTTTTGGTTTTAATAAAACTGTCTGTTTGCTCAAAAAAAAAAAAAAGTACATTGGTGAGTGTTGCTGATTTCCAACTGTTTTGTTATATTCATACCGACTAGTATTGATTCTATTTTCAATGTTTGTTTCTCTGTTTTTTTTTCTTAAAAAAAAAGCCATGGCGTTTCCTTGTTTCACCCCAAGATATGTGTCTTCAATATTTTTTATTTTTTTTAAGATGTTGAATACATTAACTCATAAAAGAGTTATGGATCTAAAAGTTCACATCAAAATACATAACAAAACGCAAAAAAGTCCTAGCAACCCTCATTAGGTACCGCCTCTTTCAATGAGGAGGTGGTGGCATCTTCAATATTTCCTGTAGAAGCTTCAAAAGATCAAAATGTTATTTATGAATATTTTCCCTTACAGCATACAAGTGGCAGACTTGTTCGTGTTCTACTTCTCAAAGAGTATATATTTTCATCGTCGCGCCGCACTAGCAAAATATAATCACACAGCACCAAAAAAATCTCATAGCAGAAAATGCTATTTTTGACGAAATTGGCAAAATCTCTTTCACCAAAGGAAAATTGAAAGAGATAATGAGATTGGAAGCTCCTTGGTTGGTTTCATTAATGTGTGGAAAGACTGAAATAATTGAGTGTAGTTTGGGATGTAGACTTTACAAGCGTCATGGATAAGACCAAAAATAAAAGTATATATAGTAGTATAATTGAACTCAGGATACCAAAAAAAAAGAAAAAGAAATACATTAATTAATTTTCTCATTTCATAGCAAAAAAAAAAAAAAAAGATAAAAAAATTTATTTTTTATTTCAATAAATAAATATTTTTTAATGTTTGAATAATTAGCAAACATTCTCGTTTGAAATTAAATGGTCTAAATAATAATTTATAGGGTATTTTTCCCACTTTAAAAACTAACGATTGTATTGGTAAATAACCTCTAGTTGAATGGTCTATTTGCATTTGTGGTGAAACAATTATCTAATTTGTCGTAAATTACCTTTTGAAACGTTCAAACAATTTGTGAAAATGAATATATTAATGTTCCAATTTTTCCTTCAAAAGACAGGAAGATTTGGACGTAGTAGAAAACTTGACCATAAAAAATAAGTATATAGATTTTTTTTATTAGGCATTTTTTGGCCTTCAATTTAAGGCATTTAAATGTTTGTTTACTTTTGATTTTCCATTATATTCTTTTAAGCAACACTTAATTTACAATGATCTTCACATCATATACACCTCCTGATCATGTAAATAAAGACTTCATTGAGTTCATTCTACTCAAATAAATTAATTGCATTAACAACAAGTGCTGACATAAAAAATTCTCAAACACTAACATATTAAATTAAATTTAATAAAATAAATATTGTTAGATTAAAATATTATTATTAAAAAAATTCTTTATAAGTATTTAAAATTGCAGCGTCGTCGGCATCATTTAAATATGTGGCCTTGCACGTCAACGATTCTAACATTCTCATCTTCATGTTCCTCAAGGAAGCCCCTTTTGTTTTTTCAAAAACAATTATTTTAAGAGTAAAATACTCTAACCTCCCATCTGTTTTGCCTTAATTATACAGACTTCCCCTCTATTTTGAAAACCCATATAAACCTCCCTTAAAACTAAAATGTATGTTACACAAACCTCCCTTATAGTTTGAGATTTTATTTCCATCCACCCAAACCATTAGTTGACCGTTAAGTTTGACTTTTAAACTTTTTTTAACCAAAATGCCCTTTTTCAGTATTAAAATTATATATATATATATATATATATATATATATGGGCTAATAAAAATTTATACAACCATAAATTTATTCTATTAGATTCTCTAACTTTCTAATTTTTTAAAAAATTTATTAATTTTGATATTATAAATTAATTTTGACTTAAAATATATATTAAACACATATTTTTATCAAATATAATAAACTATATAAGTATGAGATTGTATGTGTCATTTAAATTTATAATTTAATATTTTTTTCTAAAAATATTTATAAACACATTTGATCAAGCATATTTTTATTTAAAATCTTGCTTGAATATTCAACGTTTGTGATATTTACATTAACCAATGTTAAAATCATCAAACAGATAACTACTTGTAAAGATAAAAATAGAAATTAAGGAATAGATAAAAAAAATCTTAAATTTTTTAAAACAACTTTAGTCAAAATGTGCAAGAAAAAATAAATTTAATTAAAAAAATATATTTGTGGAATCTTTTTAGAATATTCTTAACGGAGTTAATTATTTGGACTTAAGTGTATGTTTTTAAAATAAAGGGGAGGTCTGTGTAATTAAGGCAAAACTGGAGGTTGATCAGAGTATTTTAGATTATTTTTAATTATCATTTTTTTAACAATGATTTTTTTTTTCATTTAAAAATTTTTTTATTAACATTTTTTTAACAATGATTTTTTTTTTCATTTAAAATTCATTATATAAACAAAATTAAATCTTAACCATCTAAATAAACTGCCCCACCTATCTTTTAGATAGGTTGGGGAACTGGTTCCATTCATATGTACTACTATACTGAACGAATAATTGCCAACATTAATTTCCATACAAATATTTCTATGGATTAAACATGTTTCAGGAAAAAATAAACTTTATTATATCCATTTCAAAGAAATAAATTACTTATAGGTCCCAGATACAAAATTTAAACAAAGAGCCAACGAATGCATTAAAAAATGACAAGACTATTTTACAGCGGAATCAAATTTAACGGATAAAATTGAGAAGGGATTTTTTTAAAATCATATTAAAAAAAGGGTTAAGGTGTAAAAATACACATGAGCTTTTTCTAAAAGTGCGCCCAACACCAAATATTTTTTTGAGGGGTAAAAGTGACTATGAGCTTTTAAAATTGGTGTAAAAGTCACATATTATGTTATCTGAAACTGACATCCGTTAGTTTATACATGACGGTGCCAAAAATGGAGTCCGAGTGTAATTTGACTCATTTGACTTAAGCATACGTGGCAGTGGGGGTCTGATTTCTCCATTAAACACACACCAACTCCACCACAGTCAATTAAATCGAGAAGGGGAAAGCGTGTTTTGACGAGCTGGGATGAGCAGCGATTGGAGCTTCCTTCTTTGTTCAACAGCATAATCAATTCCTCATATTTGCCTTTGATGGCTCGTGGGAACACCTCAGCAATCAAATGGAGGCCAGCGTTTAGTATTACTTCATGGTCGTGAACACCATCCTTCCCTATTTAATTAATCTTATTTGCGTATCAACAATTAATCAACCTCCTCCATCTTGAAATCCCAAAACAACGAAGCTCCAATCACATGTGGCTTCTCGCTTTCATATCACCGCTCACCATCGCCTTCCTCCTCACCCTCATATACACTCAAGAATCAATCTCTGCGACCACCCCATTATCGCCACCTCTATTTCTGGGGGACGAGACGCGCGAGACAGCCGCAACAGAGAACTCCAGACCTTCCTCCACCGATCATAACTCCACCTTCGTCCTCTTCTCCTCTCCTCGCCGGCGACCTTAGCTTCACTATCATGATCCATCTTCGTCGTCGGCAAGCTTTAGAGTGAGGCAAAACCAGAACAGAAAGGGGCCGAAAGCTGAGCTTGGGGAGGAGACGGACTAAAATCAGAGGAGCTGCCGCAAGCTTCGGTCATCTTCATCTCCACCCCTCATCTCGTCTATCATCATCCACCACCACAGGAAACGCCGGCAGTGACGGAGCTGAGCTTCAAAGGAGTCAGAGTCGGGTTTGGCACCTTGCAGAAACAGAGCACAGTCACGACGAGGGAACTCTCTAACCGTCCTTCTTCACTTTCAGATAACAGAATATGTCTTCACCTGGCACCATAACGTCTAACTAACGGATGTCAACTTCGGACAACGGAATATGTGACTTTTACACCTATTTTAAAAGCTCATAGTCACTTTTGCCCCTTAAAAAAGTATTTGGTGTTGGGCGCATTTTTAAAAAAAACTCATGTGTATTTTTGCACCTTTTAACCCTAAAAAAAATTGAACGTTCCTTTTCATTTTTTTTAAGAAACTATTAACCTTTCAACATAAAATTAGGTGCCTTTTAATTCTGTATAAATAATAATTTTAAATATTTTTTATAATCTTACAAAACAACAAAGTGACTGTGGCTTACATGGAGCTAATATTGTGACGGTAAAGAATAAAGAATATGGATTTGCCAATGAAGATTGGTGAGATGGGCAAGAAAGAAGCTCCTCCGTGTGGATTCCATCTAATAATTATGAAAACATATTATAATAGAGTTATTTGATTTGGAAGGAAGACTTTTCAAATGCAGTAATTAAGTATGTGTCTTTCACTACTACAAAAAACATTTTTAACGTCTCTTTTTTAGGCCTTTTAACGTCTGAAAACAAGGGGACGTCTATGTGAGCGACGTAGTAAAAAATGGCAATAACGTCCGTAGATAAAAGGACGTCTAAAATCTGGACTTTAGACGTCCCCACTTTAAATTGGGGACGTCTAAAGTGCCACTGTGGGACTTTAGACGTCCCCACTTTAAAGTGGGGACGTCTAAAGTCCCACAGTGGCACTTTAGAAGTCCCCACTTTAAAGTGGGGACTTCTAAAGTCCCGTCTAAAGTGCTTTTTTTTAAAAAAAAAAAAATTCGTTTATATTACAGATCTGGACTAAACAGTATTTAAACTCAGAAATTACATATCATCGTCAATAAAATTATAGATCTAGTATCTGAACTCCAAATCCAAAATCTACACAATAATAACTCTAAAGCTGAAATCTCATAAACAGAAGATGATAACAATAAGATGAATCAGTTGCGAAAAACTTATCTCCTTCTATTATTAAAATTCATTTTCTCATAACAATGAATAGAGAAGAGCAACAGAGAGAGATGTGCCTCATTTTCTCAGTGGGAACGTGTCCATGAAGCATGTTTTGGAGTTTTGATCTACAAACCATAACAACACGAGTTAGAAGATAAAATAGAAGGGAAATCCAAAGAAAAAAAGAGAAAGAAGATAAAATAGTAAGAAACATAATAGATCTGGTGAAAAAGAGAGAGAGCAAAGAAGAAGCAAGAGTTAAATGCGTGGTGGTAAACATTACAGATCTGGTGAAAATAAAGAGAGAGAAAAGAAGAAACAACAACATACAAAGAAGAAGAAGTAAAAGTTAAATGTTTGGTGGTAGTGGTTGCGTTGATGAGAAAGAAGAGTGTGGATCTATAAAACTGACAAATAAAGACTGTCAGTACAGATTTGAATTGTTTTTAACGTCCCCAATTTAATTTAGGGACGTCTAAAGTTGTTTAGTTAATTTTTTTTTTTACTTTAGACGTCCCTAATTAAAAAAGGGACGTCTAAAGTTACTTTAGACGTCCCCAATTTAATTGGGGACGTCTAAAGTTTTTTTTTTTTTTTTTTTAAAAAAATAAAAATCAGGAACGCCTTTAGGCGTCCCTAATATGAGGGACGCCTAAAGTGGCGTCCCTGATATATCAGGGACGCCACTTTAGGCGTCCCTGATAATATGAGGGACGCCAAAAGTGGCGTCCCTAATATATATTAGGGACGTTAAAAGGCGTCCCCGATTAAAAAAAAAAAATTTTTTTTACTTTAGACGTCCCCAATTAAATTGGGGACGTCTAAAGTGACCAAAAGGCGTTCCTGATTTAAAAAAAAAAAAAATTTTTACTTTAGACGTCCCCAATTAAATTGGGGACGTCTAAAGTGACCAAAAGGCGTTCCTGATTTTAAAAAAAAAAAAAATTTAACTTTAGACGTCCCCAATTAAATTGGGGACGTCTAAAGTGACTTTAGACGTCCCTTTTTGAATTGGGGACGTCTAAAACTATTCAAATCTCACTCAGAATTACAAAAATGCCACCGCCTTTATTTTTTACGTCCCTTTTTTAAAAAGGGACGTCCTTTAGGGTCGTAAAAGCAATATTTTGTAGTAGTGTTTTTTACCTCAAAATTTTGTGGTGTTTGTTTGTCAAAGAAAAAAGATTTGAAGAATTCGAATGGTTAGAAGAGGAAAATGACATGCATGGACTACTTTTAATATTTGAAATTAGATGTCCTTTATCTTCGAATCTCCAGCCTTTTTTTTTTTTTTAATATTTTCAGAACTTATATATATATACACCATGGCTAGAGTACATTCTAATATTCTACTCAAATCAAACACAATGAGGAGCTTCCCTTCACAAATTTCATCCGTTTTACTGCTCTTGCTATTTGCAACAACATTCAACAACAGCACATGTAATACGAGCAAGGAAGTTCGATGCAATGAAAATGATCAAAGCATACTTTTGATCTTCAAACAAGGAGTCGTGAATTCTTCAAACCAACTCTCTTCATGGACCAGTCAAGAAGATTGCTGTTTATGGAAGGGAGTTCATTGTGACAACATCACTGGCAGAGTTACAAAGCTTGATCTAGCCAATCATGAATTACAAGATGTGCTTGATCTAGCCAATCATGAATTACAAGGTGTGATTGATCTCTCTCTTCTTCAACTTGAATTTCTCAACTATTTGGATTTGAGCGGCAATGATTTCACAAGTGTGTGTATTCCACCATGCCAAGTCTCTAAGTTTCCCTTACATAGAGACATATCAAACAACCAATCAATCGCCACCTCTTATACTCCATCAGCAAATTTTTCTGCTCCTCTTCATTACCTTGACTTTTCTGATAATTCTATGGCACTAAATGATCTTCGTTGGCTTTCTCAACTTCCCTCAGTAAAATATCTTAACCTTACTCGCAATGATATTGGAAGTGAAGCCAATTGGCTCCAGCATGTGGCTATGCTGCCTTCACTATCTGAATTGGACTTGGCAGGTTGTGGGTTGAGAGATTTTCCATCCTCCAACTATGTCAATTTTACATCTCTTAAAGCTCTTGATCTTTCTTCCAACGATATTAGCTCAAAATTTCCTGATTCATTCTTTAATGTCACCAAAGACATCTCTTCTATTGACCTTCGTTACAACAATTTTCATGGTGGATTACCATCACTTGTTGGAAACCTTTCTTCTTTAATTTCATTGGATTTGTCCAACAATTATTTCAGTGGAAATCTTCCAGAAAGCGTTGGACAACTCCATAAGTTGAGTGATTTATGCATTGCTGGCAACTCTTGGGCGGGTGTCCTTTCAGAGAGGCATTTTGCCAATCTAACAAGCTTAACATCATTGGATTTGAGTTCAAGTGGTTTCAGATTTGACTTTGATCCCGATTGGGTGCCACCATTTCAACTCAGTTCTTTCAGTTCAGAAAATACAAGCTTAGGTCCCAATTTTCCAGTTTGTCTATACACACAAAGGTCTCTAAAAGAGCTGTGGATTTCTAGATCAGAGATTTCAAACGTTGATGCAAATACATTTTGGAGCTTCATAGCAAGAATTGATGTTATTGTTGATCTATCAAACAACTTCATCAGTGGAGACATATCCAATGTGACACTAAACTCAGAATCTATATTTTTAGAGTATAATAATTTCACTGGAGGCCTCCCACGCATATCAGCACATGTCTATGAATTTCATGCATCTCACAACTCCTTTTCAGGATCTATTTCCCCATTATTGTGTCATCCACAGAGCAATGGGAAAAACATGTTGTCTTTCTTGGACTTATCATACAATCATTTAAGTGGGATACTTCCTGACTGTTGGGCAATTTGGAAACAACTAAGTTACATTAACTTGCGGAGTAATAAGCTAACGGGTAAGCTTCCTCCCTCCATGGCCTCGTTGAATCTTGAGGCATTGGTTTTGCGTGATAACAATTTCTTTGGAAAATTCTCATTAGACCTATCAAACTGGACAAAATTGCAATTCCTTTCTCTAGAGGGAAATCAATTTTCTGGAAGTTTGCCAAATCTCATGGCTCAAAATTTGTTAGCTATTAATTTGAGGACCAACCAATTTATAGGCAATATTCCATCGCAATTGTGCAACCTTTCTTCTTTGACAATACTTGATCTTGCTGAAAATAAGTTTTTTGGATCCATACCTCATTGCCTATATAACCTCACGCCTCCAAATACTTTTGAATATTGGGATACTGAAACGATAGAAGTATTTACTAAAGGAAGAGAATTAGACTATGATTTTGATCGTGTTGCATATCGTAAAGGTGGCGTTATTGATTTTTCTACTAATTTCTTGTTTGGAGAAATTCCTAAAGAACTGTTTGGTACAAGTCAAATGCAGACCTTGAATTTGTCTCGAAACCAATTGACTGGAAAAATTCCTAAAGAAATTGGAGACATGAGAAATTTGGAATCTCTTGATCTCAGCTACAATAGACTTTCTGGAGAAATTCCTTCAACGATTTCTGATTTATCTTTTCTTGCTTATTTGAACCTCTCCTACAACAATTTCATAGGGCAAATTCCATTGGGAACCCAAATTCAAAGTTTTAATTCTTGGAGTTTTGTTGGCAATCATGAACTTTGTGGAGATCCTCTTCCAAGGAAGTGCAACAAAAAGGAAGAAACTCATGACTACTCAAAACCATCTGAACGAAATGAAGACGACAACTTTCTAAAGCCATTATATCTTGGTATGGGAGTTGGGTTTGCAACAGGCTTTTGGGGAGTTTGCGGTTCTCTCTTCTTCATTCGAGCTTGGAGACACAAATTTTTCAGAAGGTTTGGTAACTTGGTAGATCAACTTTATGTTTCATGGGCTCTCTGTTTCAAAAGATTTGATTGAACATCTATCACAAATTTCCCTTGAGGTAATAAATACCTACCTTAATTTTTCAAGTATTGTTATTATTTGAAATAGGCTTCATTTTCCATTTCCTTTTATCTTTCTTCTACTACCTTCTAATCTCAATATAAGATCTACTAAACTAATTTGGGAATATTAAGAAAATTAGTTGAATTTGTTACTGCATTTGCTAAAAATATATATTGATTTTTCTAAAATACCCTATTAAATTATTTACATTAAAACTATCCATTGATACAAACTCCTTAATATGTACAATCAAATAAAAATAGTTTAAAAAATGATAAATATAGAGATCAAAGTGGATTTAAGACTTATATATTTATAATTAGGACCAAATCAAACCCCCCAACTTACTCTTACCCTAGGTAGTACTTGCTAAAAAAATTATGTTCTTAGCTAATTATGTTTTATCTTGTTCATTTTTCAATATGGTTCCACTACTGGAGGCAAGTGAAATATCCATCACTACTCTGATCATTGCTCTCTTTCAAAGATTGAGTTCTGCCTCAAGGAATAAGGAGTTTTGCTGCAGTTACGCATGTTCAAAGACTCTGATGTTGCCCATTGAATGTCCTTTTATTATCTTAAATTTAGTGCCTTGCGAGTAAGAGAACATTTTGTAATAATAATTATTAGTGTGTATGTGTTTCTCATGTTGTCAAGAAACCGTTGATGAAAAGTCTTCCATGTGATATATGATATTGTAATTTAAACTTTAATCCTGAGTTTTGGGTTAGAACCAAATAAAAAGATATGGTGCCTCTGTATCTAAGATTTCAGGTGTTTTACAGTTATAACGAAAAGGCATATGAGTGTTGTAATCTGAAAGATTTACAAGAACATGTTGGCATATTGGATATTAATTTTGATGTTTAAGATATCAAAATTTGGAATTTGCAACAGTTAAGAGGATCTAATAATATTTTGTCTGACACTTGAGATGCTCTGTCTCATTCTGTTTTGTTCTGTTTGAAAAAACAAAGTCATGCCTTGGGTTAGGTTTTGTAATCAAATCATGTCTCATTTATTAAATATATAATGAACATTGCATAACAAAGTTTCCTCATTTGAAGTAATGAACTTTAATGTTATATTCCCAACGCTATGCTTTCGTTGTTGCTTGTTGCTGCTCATAATATAATACCTCTCCTTTCAACTAAACCACACTCAGAGTGAATTATATTAAGGCACAATGACTTGCTTGTTTAAATATTGTTGATAATCTTACCTTAAAACAAGTTATTGTAACTCCCACGAAGTTAAAATTGTAACAGTTACAACTGCAAGTGAAGATGAGGGTGAGATGGACAAGAAAGAAGATAAGAAGATCCTCCGTGTGGGTTCCATCCATTCATATGCACATACTATGGTTGAGCCTTGGGTTTAATTTGGGATGACGACTTTATAACTCGTCAGAATGTTCATATTACTTTTTTGAAATGTTTAAGTTTGGCTGTGGAAATTGAAAATGAGGACAATGATGGAATCTGGTTTGTCCTTTCCATTGATGAGCTGACGAAGATTTTGGAAGAAGACTTTTCAAACGTAAGTATTATGTACCTTCTTTGCACAAAAATTTAATTGCCGAAAATTCAATTTTTTCTATAACTATTATCCTTAAATATTTCAATTTTTTAATAATTTTTAACCATAAATCATTCCTCATAAATCCAAATCACTCATTAAATTACTTAAATAATCTCTATATCATATCCTCACATCAATTATCCAATTTTATAAATTAAAGTTTTACCTTTAACATACCTTTATTCATAAAATCGTCAATATCAACCTTCTAAAACAATTAAATCTCTTTTCTAATTTATATGAGTATAACCTAATTGTTAAACAATATTTGAAACCTCTACCTAATTAAAACCATATTAAACTCTAATTTCTAATATCAAATTATAATTTATAATTCATAAAACACAAAATCTACAAAACTAAACCAATTAGAATTTCAATAATACCTTCAATAATTAAAATAAATTATTTAAACCAACTTTAATATGTAAAAACATCCTATAGAAACTAATTTATGACTAGTTTACAAAATAAATTGATAATAAAATCATAAATCAATCAAATAATAAATCTAAATAGATTAAAATTAATTATTTTCTATATTTCTACGGTCATATATTGATAAAACTCAAAATTTATCTAAAATCTTATCCCAAAATATTCTTTAACTAACAAAAAATTATTATCATAGAAAAAAGAAAATTATTTAAAATATTATTTATAAAAAAAATTTATAATTAGAAGTAAATTTAAATACCTTATTAATCTTTAAAACCGTTAAAATTGAGAGTTTACAACTCCTCTCCTACAAAAATATCGCTTCATCCTAGGGGAGGCACCGAAAGTGCCTCACCCTCCATTTTCAATTGTTTTATTTTTGTGGCCAAACTCCATTTTCAATTGTGAGCGCCGACTTTTTTTTAGTTTAATTAATTAATTAATTATAATAATAATAATATTATTATTATTATTATTAAAAAATAATTCATATATATATTTTAATCAAATCCTTCTTTTTTTTATCCCAAAAATCACTACTAAATTTATAATTATTTTTTATAAATAAAAATTAGGATGTGTATCCGTGTACTTACATATAGTTTTTAATTTAAATTATTTCAAATAAACACATTTGAACCATTTTGAAGACGTAATTATGCGACAAAAAAGATACTCAATTGAAAGAGAAAATGATAAAAAATTTGCAGTTGTGTTCAGCTTTTAAGTATTTAATTCATGCTTAATTATTTAAAGTTCTCTTAATGAGAGTGAGAACACAATCGGATTATGATAATAAAATTAATAAATATAAATTTTTCAACATATAATTATATATAATAAAATTTTTATATCATTTACCGATTACACTTGACGGTGTACCTTACAAATTAAACTATTATGTGCGTTTTGAAAATAGAGAGATTGTCTACGTAATTTTAGCAATATGAAAAGGAGGTAATTGTATTTTACTCTTATATATATATATATATCTCTCTCTCTCTCCCCTCCCTTCCCTCCGTTATCTATTTTCATCATGACCCAAACTGCTTCCCCCGGTGTAGTATCACCCGCTATGGTTCAATCCCAATTCATGCCAAGGCAAGTTTTTATTTTGCGTTTGCCTTTGATCACCCAGATGATAAGTAAATCTTAACATGCATGTATACACTTATTTGCTGTTACTGCAAATTTTGGAAATTCGAAAGCTGAATCGTTCATGGCATCCATGGGAGAGAGAAACAGTGGTGCACTAGTTCAGGTTAGGCGATCTCTGGATTCGCTATGAACAAATGGCCTCCAAACACTGAATATTAATTTTGTTTATTAATTTTGGATCTTAGAATATTTTTGTCGTAGCGTGAGAGTGTGTTGGTATGGAGTGGTGTCTAAACACTGAAATGACTTTCATAGTGTCGATGAAGATTGAGAGAGAGTCGGTGATCAGAAGGTGTTGGATGACGACGACGTGGATGTACAAAGTGCCATGTGTACAATATTAGTCAGACAAAGGCATATAACCGTCAAATTTAACACTACGAGGGCAATATTGCTTTGTTTTTTATACTTTAAGCTAATATTGCTCTTAAAAAAAACCTCAGCATACCTATTATTTTTGACTTCTGAGTGAAAACTTTCAGAATAAAATTCCATATGAACCCATAAAAAAATGGAATTTTACAAAATAGACATTTTTGTATTGAGTAAAGGTATAAGGGTTAAGTAACTAATTTATATATATTTTAAAAATTAATTAATTATGTTATTCATGTATGTAAGTTTTTCTAAAATATTGCATTTAAGCATTTTCATCAAAATATTTCTATATGGATTTAACATGTTTCAGAAAAATTAGGCTTTATAAGGAACATGATGTGATTATTCAACATTTAAATGTTTCGTTGCTTTTGATTTACAATTTGCTGGCGATGATTTTTTTTTTTTTCCAACTCAGATTTGTACCATGGAAAGACTTCATTGAGTTCATTCTACTGATAAAATTAAATTAAGCTATTGCAAATCTACCCTAAACATTTATTTTTTTTCTTTCTTTAGAATTTCATATTAATAAGTCTAAAATATTCAATTTCTCACCGATTTAATCCCGAGTTAACTTCAATTTGACTCCGATCTAACCTACTAACCCTTAACCCAGTACCCCGACCGATATAATAAACAGTCCAAATTTAATTACCTTGAAAAAAACCCATACCCATACCCACAAGTCGCTGAACAAGGTCAAAATCTAGAACCAAAGCAGTGTACAGATTTGTACAATGAATAATAATTGTGGGATCCAAGTGACTTGACTTCTAAATCCCATTTTGCAAGTGATATATGCCGAATTAGAGTACGGAATTTGGGCCAAGCCTATCGGGTCGGTCCGTTTAGATCCGAACCTTTTAAAGATTGGGTTTATGATTTAAAGGCTAAAACAGAAAGCATACCTAAAAGGGTCGGTCCTGAAGGACTACCCTGTAGCCCTCTAGGGCTGGCCCTTTTAGGCCTGTTTAATGTTTTTTAAAAATAAATTAATATATATAATATCATTATATCAAATTATCAATATGAGAGATACCTAAGTACCTAATAAAATATTAATAACAGGTAAACACTTATTAAATGGTTTGATTTATTTTATTTTCTTCAATAGTTAATTCATTTAAACTTTAAAAAAGAGGCTAATTTGGACTTTAGATGATTATTTTAACTAAAAATTTATGAGTTTTAAAAATAATGTATCTCAATTTAAGGTAAAATAATAAATAAATCGTAAAATTTAAAAAATATTTTTTAAAAAAAATTAAAATGAGTTCAAACCCGTTTAGGCCCGAACCCGTGAGAACCAGCCATATTAAACCCGAGCTTTAAAAATTAGGGATTTTTTAGGAAATCGGCCTAAATGGGCCGACCCTATAAGACTGGGCCGCCCATATTCCCAGCTCTATGCTGAACAACCAAATATCAAAAGCGTGCATTGTCAATCACAATTTTCAGCTTAAAACAATCAAAATAGGGAAAGTAAGCCCAATGTGGCATATATCCAATAAAAGGATTACCAAAAATATGGTTCAAATCAAACCCATAGAAAAACCAAATTATGACCCAAAATTTTCTCAGATTTGATTTTTGGCGTGGGTTCTGGAGAGCAAAGGGAGAGAGGATGGACCAACTTCCTTATTTCCTTGGCTCGTGGGATCTGATTTTTGTCGCAGGTTTATGTTGAGGCCGGAACTGGCTTTCGCCGGCGACGGCAGTGAGGGTTCACCTCCATATCTGTGAGTGGGGCGAAAGAAGAAGATGGGAAGGAAGTTATTTTCTTCAGAAAGATTGAACGAGGAGAGAGAATTTTGTTTTTTAGTGCCTCGTCAGAGTTCCATGTGATAGATTAGGTCAAACAAACAGTCAAATTTAACATCTGTTCATATTGGGCAACAACGCTGCATTTTGAGATTTTTAGGATAATATTGGGAGCAAAAAATCTCTTAAGGTGATGTTACTCTTTTGTGAATAGTTTTGAGGCGGATTTACACCTTAATCCTTTCTACAAAAACCAGTCATATATATTTTATTTTGTAGATAATATGCTCCCTCCATTCATATATAAGAACCTTTCAATCGAATCGTGAGATTTTAAAAAATAGTTAAAAATAATTAAATATAACAATTATGTAGAAAATTTAATTTTTTTCCGAATATACCCTTATTTATGAATGGTTGAGAGTAACAATGAGAAAAACATGAAAGATAATGTATATAGTATAATAATTAATTAATAATAAAATAGAAAAAAAAAATATTTATTTTTAAGGCAAACTCAAAAGAATATTATATTAGATTCAGGGACATTCCCATTAGAAAAAAGGTTATAAGTAAGGAGGGAGTAATATCTTAAAGGCAAGGGTCATTAACTGTACTGGCCGGAAAAAAAAGGGGTCCGTAACTGTGATTTCTCCAAAAGACCAAGAGAAGAAGAAGGCAAATGTGGAAGATACTTCGGAAACGGGGTCCTAAATTGAAATTTTACCTAAACTTCAGAAGTATGAAATGGAAGCTAAATTCTCACAAGTGTTGCCCAAAACTTAGTTGCAAAGGTCTCAACTGCCCTCTAACACAATTCTCTCGAGCTAAATTGTGTTCCGACAAGAACAATAACGTCACAAAACTTTTCAAGAGCTCAACATTTACTCCCTCCAATTCTCACAAGCTAAATTGTGTTCCCTCCATTATAATATATTTCTTATAAAAAATGAAGAAGTTCAAGGAAAAAACAACTTATAAGTCACTGGCGAAAAAATTAAATCGAAAGACAATAAATGCCAAGATTCACAGAGCGCCTTTAACAGAAAAAATCAAATTTAACGGATAAAATTGAGAAATACAAAAACTACTCTCTTAAGTCTTAATTCAATTCCTTTCTTGGAGGATTTTTAAAAACATGTTAAAAATTGAAAGTTCCCTTTATTTTAAAAAAAACCGTAAGCTTTTGGGAAATTTATAATAAAGGAGTTAGGATAAATAATATTTATTAAGAAGGACCATAAAATAGTAATTATTTTGAAGGACCAGAAATTAAAATATTAAAATAGAAACATTAAATTGCCCTTAGCCAGATTTCCTATCTTCTTTCTAATTGATTCCAGAGTGATTTTTTTTTTAATTGAGGATTTGGAGTGATTGATGATTAATAACAAATAAATACCAATTCAAATTACCTCATTCTCCCCAAACAGGGGGACTTCACCTTCTATAGACTAGTGGTTTTACTAGAATAATCTGTAAAACTGTATCACAAAGAGAGGGCCTTGTTGCAAGGAAATCTGCATTAACATTTTTGTTTTTGTTGATGACTTGCATCTAAGTGTTTGACTCCCAATTCTTCACCTCCAAGTTCTTCCCAGTAGCATTCTCGTTTTTATTGATTTTAATTTTTTTCGTTTCTTTAATCTTCAATAGGCATAACTTTGTCATTGTATCCCACGGTCAATATATTGTTTCCGCCTAATATGAAAAAAGCAATAAGCCTTATGTGCCTCTCTGATTTTGCATTATGTGCATAAAGGAAATACTTGAATAGCATTTGGATCATTCTTGGATAATGTTTTAATAATTGATTCTGTATGATAGTTACTCCGTATCAATGAGAACCCCGCACCTAAAAAACCTTACTGCCCAAATGGCAAAGAGTAGGAAGAAGAGGATTTGGAGATAACACAGGGGCAGTTTAGTCTTTCTATTTTAATATTTTAATTTCTGGTCCTTCAAAATAAATATCATTTTTAAGGTCATTCTTAATAAATATTATTTATGTTAGGTCCTTTATTATAATTTTCCCTAAACTTTTTTAACATAAAATGTGCCTTTTAATTCTTTATAAATACATAATCTTACATGAAAACAAATGACCGTGACTCTCATGCAGTTGATGTTGTGACGGTATGAAGAAATAAGGATCTACTGAACGCAAAAAAAAAAAAAAAAAAAAAACAAAACTAAAAATGAAAAGAAATAAGGATCTAATTTGTAAATGAAGATTGGTGAGATGGGAAAGAAACATGAAAAGAAACTCATCCCTGGGGGTTCCATCCATTAATGAGCATATTGAATGTGATTTGGAAGGAAGACTTGATAACTTGTGACCCGTCAGAAAATCCACATTTTCAACTCTACTCTTACTTTTTGGGGTGTTCAATTAAGTTGGCTGTGGAAATTGAAAGTGAAGATAAAAGGGTAGAATTTGGTTTGTGGGTTCCATTGATGAGCAGATGAAAATTTGGGAAGACTTTTGAAAGGAAATAATTACATGCCTTTAAATTAAATTTATCAAAATTCAAAGTTTGTCATATACAAAAAAAAAAATCTATAGAGTTCTTATATAAAGTAACTAAATATAATCAAATCCAAAAGTTTTATATGAGCTTAAGAATGAGTTGATATGATTTTGTAAATAAGAAACACAAAAACAGAAAACTCAATTAATAAATTAATCAACTTTGCTACTATCATAAGTTTAAAAGCATGTTAATATGATTTTATCATGTGAAAATATAAAAATGGCAAGCTTGGTGAGTCAATTCGTAAATTTGACAATATTGATAAATAGCAATAAATTAAGCACCTCACAAGAGGATCGAAAAATATCTTGCTTGACACCTGAGATGCTCTATTCTAGTTTGGTTCACACTGTTTGAAATAATAGGGTCATGCCTTGTGTAACCCCCTTCTTAATCAAGGTCGAGATTAGGTTCATAAGCACGTGATAATGTCGAATTAGATACCGTAAATGATTTGAAACTTATTAAAATTTAAACTTCCCAAATCAGAACTTTCAAAAACTTTTACAAAACCTGTCAACAATTGTCTCATATTCACACTTGAAATTCTCAATTGGCCTGTACAGTTCGATTCCATTTATAAATATCAGAGTACACAGTAAATTCCCAATACACTCGGGTTCCATTAATCGAATAAGGGTCTACAAGGCACAGATGCCCATAATCAATTTTCCCTTAACTAGGGGATTACACAAATATTAACCCATATCTCCAAAATATACATGTAATTCCCAACAAAATATCCAATGATTTACATAATATTAACTAGTTATCCAAATAGATAACTCCAAGCCTGGAGCATTATCCACTCTTCGTCACCCGCTTTCCTTTAGATCCTTCAACTCTGTCTAAAAATTGTTTTTGGGAGAGTGAGATTCTAAGGAATCCTCGTAATGTCAATTCACTCATAGTATGCACAACAACAAATCATGAAAGCAAATCATCACAAACACATAGCAACTACAACGACAGTTACAGCGGTAAAGGCAGATATGATGTGCATCACCCTTACGTTTGCTCATGCTGAAGTGCTCACATTGTATTGCACAACCACATGTTCATATCACAAATATCACCACAGCTGGGATCCATATAAAATATTTTACATACACACAGCCACACTGGCCGGATACTCAAACAGGAATCCACGATTCCACAACGCAGCTTTGGCAATTACAATGACAGATACAATGGCAGGGGTAGGTGTGATAACTATCACCCCCTACAACTGCTCATGCTGACCTGCTCACGTTGTAATGCCTTACGGCCGATAACACACAATGGCCTCATACCAAAGATTTTCACAACAATCAACGATAAGTCATACATACCAAGCATTATACACAACATGAGAGAAAAGTCACTACCTTGGTCTTCCATGCGTGTTCTGGCACTGGTCTCTCCTGAGTAGGGCAAATATCGAATCTTATAATTCATAATTAGGGACGAAGTGTTATTCTCTACTCCAATGTTTAAATGACTTCATATCACTTAAATTGGTTATCATCAATGACCTTTAAGAAGTTATAAATGCCTCTAACAAAAACCTTGAAGGGTTGGAAGAACTATCCCAAAGATAATCTTTTGGAAGCACAAGAACTGATTTTTCACTGTTGCACTCGAGTGAAGATGGCCTCACTCGAGTAATGGTGCATTTTGCACTTGAGTACAAAGGTTAACACTCGAGTGATAGCCAAATGCTCACTCGAGTTCTAGGAAGTGAAGCACAGAAAGTGTTAACCCGAAAGCACAAGAAACTTATAGAGAAGAGGAGCACTCGAGTGAAGACCCCTGTCACTCGAGTGATAGCTTAACACTCGCAAGTGTTAAGGCACACTCTTGAAACTTGGCAGCGAGTGACAACACGAGATGAGAGTTCATGGTATCAAATACACCTGCACTTGAGTAAGAGGAGGCTCACTCGAGTAAGAACCCACAACACTTGCAAGTGAGACAACACTCTTGCCTTTCACGCGGAAGTGCAATAGAAATAACGAAGGCCATAAGGAGAAATACACTACTGCACTCGAGTGAGACCCATCCTCACTCGAGTGATACTTATCAGAACCCAGAAAACACAGAAAAACCGACAACACTTCCAGATTTTTACCCAAGTGATTCCAATGGTCCCAAAGCCTTAACCAAGGCTATCCCCACATAATTACACCCAAGGAATCACATGGAAGCATCAAATTTACCAAATTTCTATTCCATTATCATGCTTTGGTTCTAGGCCACATTCAACATCAAAATTCCAAAATCTCCAAACATATCATTCCATTCTCAATTCAATCTATCTATTCAAACACATACCAAAACACCCATTTCCATACCAAAAACATGCCAAATACCCAATGACCCCCTATTTTCGAATTCAAGGCAAAAATTCCAAAAACTCAAAGTTAAATCAAATGCCACAAGACTTATATAAAAGTGTTTCTCTTACTCACCTCTATAACTTTACTAAAGAGGTTTCTTGATTCTCCAAACTCTAAAATTCCTTGAGGGCACAAACCAACACCAATGGACAATCTATAACCATCAAAATAAAGTCCTCAATCCAAGAAACAAGATTAATGAAGTGAATTTTGGCATTAGAGGTCATTTACTCACCTTAAATCAAGCTTTTCTTCCTCCATTTTCCTTCAACAATGGCGCCAAATGGAGAGAGAGAAAATGAGAGAGAAGAGTGTGGAGGAAGATGAGAAAATGATGATGATACTCCCTCCCATGCTTGCCCAGCGAAATCCAAGGGAGGGAAAGAGAGAGAAATGAATTTTTTTTTCTCCTTTTTGACTTTTCTCTCTACCACTCTCATCATATAAGCTTGCCAAGTGTCACATTCTCATTAGTTCTCATAATATAAGTAACACATTAGTTACTCTAACCACTCCATTAGTCATTTTGTCACACATCTCATTTCTTCTTAGTTAGTAATTAATTTCTCTATTAATCACTAACTTATGGCCAATAATTCCATTCTTTCAATTTTTTCACCAATTATGACATATTAATTAAAATTACCACAAAACACATAATAATTCCAATTTAAATTCACAAATATTCATAACAATCCTCATTAGCCCTTAATAAAAAATTGGGGCATTACACCTTGATTTCGTATTTGAATAATCTATAATTTATTAAATATATAGCGAACATTAAATAACAAAGTTGGCTGGATCCAGAGCAGTTTGTGTCTAACATTAAATAATGAGTGTTGTAATCTGGCAGGTGTTCGTTTAATGAAGTTGGCTTGATTTTGTATTAGAATAATCTGTCCAGTGTAAGTTTAACAATTAAAATGAAAACCAAGGAACAAAAAATTGGATCGGATAATGAACCGGTCAATTTAAGGGTTAATGGGTTAACCAGAATTTAACCGGTGGTCGGACTGGTCATATTAAAATATTATAATTATTAGTGACAATATATATATATTAATATATTTTTAAACTTCTATAGATAAAAATGAAGATTTTTAGAGGAAAAAAAATGCTTAAAATCTATTAGTATCAGTTATGATGACTATACTTATGAAATGATATCTCATTTTCTATAACTATTATATCTTTTTAGATAAATTTTTTCATCATTTTCTTTATTTTTTTAGATGTATTTTTTTTTACCTATTTTTCTCTTCATCTTAATCTTTAACCTTTTATTTTTCTCAAACAAAAAAAAAGAAGATAACCGGTCCAACCAGTCAATGGCATACAATTAATGATTGTTTTCCACATGGAAGACTAAGTCAACGTCGAAAAGGCATGAGTGTTGTGATCTGTAGAGCCAGGAAAACGGGCCGAGCCCGTCGGGCCGGCCCTTTTAGGCCCTGGCCCTTCAAGGGTCGGGCTTGTAAATTGTAGCTTTAAAAGGAAGTCGGGCCCTGAAGGGCCGGCCCTGGAGGGCCCCAGGCCGGCCCTTTAGGCCCGTTTATTTTTTATTTTTCTTACTTGGAAAGGAACCATATTACATTTTTCAATTACCTTTTTGAATCTATACGTCACTTTGTCCTCATATTGTATAGAGTATGATTTTTGAGTATATTGTTTTGTCTAATTGAATCATATTGTGATTTTTGAGTATATTGTTCTGCCTATTTAGACTAAAATCATATTATATACTATTCTGCCTGATAGAGTATGATTTTTTATGGAGGTTGTGATTATTTGACTACTTGAACTTACAGCTCAAAGTGAAACACAATCAAATGTCCTTGAAATTGATGATAGTGGCGAAGAAGGTGAAAATGATAGTCGTCATACTTATGTTATTCAGAGGTTAGAGTATTTAGCTTCTTGCATTCTTATACTTTGGCCTTTGTGTAAGTTATTTATGGACATGATTTTACCTTTGATTATACATTAGTAACTGTGTTTGTTTGTTGCAAGAGACGTGTTATTTAAACCTTAATGTTGACAACATTTATGTATTAATTTGAACTTTAATCGTTATTATTTACTAATTATATCTCTCTAGGGAAAATATGCAGGAAAAATAGTTAAATATTGTGAAAAGGATTTCCCGGCCCTGGCCCTGATGCTCTCGGGCCGGGCCTTGAAAAACTGCAATTTTCCTGATCCCGAGCCCTTTAGGGCTGGCCCTGTTAGGCCCTGGCCCATCAATGACTAGCCCTGTAGGGCAAGGCCGACCCTGATTCGCAGCTCCAGTGATCTGCAAGATTTTTACAAGCTAATGTTGGCATACAATTAATGATTGTTTGCTTTTGATTTTCCAATATGAAACACGTGGGAGGCCCCACACGTGGGAAAGGGAGGACTAGAGACAAATGGCGGCTAAGCCTTAGTCTTCCATGTGCATGTGTGTTTATGTTGTTAAGAAACCTTTGATGAATAGCCTTCGATGTGATATATGACTTTTTTTTTTTTGACCTGATGTGATATATGACTTTAAACTTTGATAATGAGTTATGAGTTAGAACCAAATAAAAACATTATGCGTCTGTTTCTAAGTTGTAAGTGTAACAATAAAAACAAAAAGGTCCATGTGTGTTGAAATGTGTAAGATTTATATACAGTTGGCTTATTGAATATTAATTTCCATGTTGAAGATATCAAAATTTGTAACTTCTAGTAGTGAATGGTGAGGTTATCACACATAAGACTAAGCAAACTTATAACTTGGATGTACTAGAAGGTGAACTCGAATCGAAAATTCATAATAGTTTACTTTTATTTTTAAATAGCTATTAAAAATATATAATTAAATTGTAACACTCCAAATTTTATATTCACCAAATATATCGTAATTATTTGGGAAACTCAATAAAATGGTGAATATTCATGAATTTGGTAATTTTGGGCTCGGAAATGGATTTCTTGGACAAAAATACATCAGGATAGCCCTAGTAAAATATTTGGAAAAACGTGCCATCGGGCCGGGTACGGTGGGGCCGGGCCGGGGTCCCGGGGCATTTTGGTAAATTTTCACCATAGGCTAATATAACCACAAGAAACACTATGGAAGAGTCTAAAATGATACTTGGATAGGTTATAACCTATTTCTTGTACATTTAATATTTTAGGACCGAATCGGGAGTCGAAAGTTGACACGTTTCACGAGGCACACAAAAAGAGGTCGATAGAACTTTGAGGTAGGGACATTATCCTTCATACATCATGCCATAGTTTTATGATTGTGTGGATGCCATTGTTTGTAAATGCGCTTTATTAATCAACATGTTTTGTCCAAAGAGGGGCCAGTAGTGCTAGAGGCACTTACACTGGAGTTGGCGGAAGACCAACCGATGCAGATTAGTGGGGCTGGGTCATACTCATGTATACATGCAGATGATATGTTTATATTGTTCATTAATTGGTGCATATATGGCATATATCATATTTACTTTTCGCATTTTCTATGAACGATAGCATGTTTCTACTGGGATTCTTCAGAATCTCACCCCTTTTTCTAAACCAAACATCTCAGCGGGCACCAGTGGATCAAAGGGCAAGGATGTAGACCAAGGGAAGTGACTGGCATGTGCCTCGAGGCAAATACAAAGTTCGTGATTATAGATAGTCTATGTCTAAAATACTTTTGGATATTTTGTAATAGTGGTGTATATTGTCGCATTCTGTATGGTTGACTTTGGACTGTAAACAAATACTTTTATCAGTATATATGTACTCTTCTGTATGCCTGTGGAACTTGGTCTCTATTACTCTGTGCATATCGAAATGGAAACGGGTGTTGACATAAATAATTAGAATATAAAAATGACATAATTTGATTTAAATATTTTTTAAATTCAAATAATTAAAATTAAATTTATCAAAAACCATAGTCATATTCAACAAAAATATTCTATGAAGTTCTTATATAAAGTAACTAAATATAATCAAATCAAAAAATTTATATTAGTTTAAGAGCGAGTTGATATAATTTGGTAAGTAAGAAATGCAAAAACGGAAAACTCAATAAATAGACTCGCAAGTTTAATCAACTTCATAATTGTCATGAGTTTAAAAATGTGTTAACACAATTTTATTAAGTGAAAATGTAAAAATTGTAAGCTAGTGATTCATAAATTTGACAAAAATGATGAATAGCAATCAATTAAAGCACCTCGCAAGAGGATTGAATAATATTTTAACATTTTGTTTGACACTTGAGATGCTTTGTTCCAATTTGGTTCACACTGTTTGAAATAACAGGATCACGCTTTAATTTTGTATTTGAATAATCTGTTATTTATTAAATATGTAACGAACATAAAAAAATGACCCAAAAAAAAAACAAAGTTGGTTGGATCCATAGCAATATGTTTCTAACATTAAATAATATGAGTATTGTAACCTGTCAGGTGTTCGTTTAACAAAGTTGGCTTGATTTCGTATTATAATAATCTGTAAGGTGTAGGTTTAACAATTAAAATGAAAAGGCATTTGAGTGTTGTAATCTGCAAGATTTACAAGCTAATGTTGGCATATTAGATACTCATTCCGATTCTAATTATAAGATAAAGTTGACTTTTTTGGAGAAATTAAGGAAGCGAATTAAATTATTTTAGAGTATTTATATTTTTATTTTTTTCTCCAAACTAATTAGTTTGACTCATAAACTAATATATAATCTAAGGATACATAACATATGTAATGATTAAGTAATTTATTTAGCTTCCTTAATCTTTCTAAAAAAAGTCAATTTTATTTTATATTTAGGACCGAAGTAAGTATTAATTTCAATGTTTAAGATATTAAAATTCAGAATTGGCAACAGTTAAGAGGATCTAATAACATTTTGTCGACACTTGAGATGCTCTGTTTCATTTTGTCTGAAAAAACCAAGGTATTAAAACCCGGACCGGGTACTGAACCGGTCGGGGTACTGGGTTAAGGGTCAGTGGGTCAGACCGGGGCCAAACCGGAGCTAAACCGGGACCAAACCGGTGAAAAATTGAAAATTTTAGACTTATAGTATGAAATTCTAAAGGAAAAATTTAAAAATTTTTTTTTTTTTTTAAAAATTGGAAACCGGACCGGCCAACCGGCCGGTTCGCCGGTTACCGGGCCGGACAGGCCGGTCCGGTCCGGTTTCCATAACATTGGAAAAAACAGAGTCATGCCTTGGATTACGTTATGTATTCAAATGATGCTTCAGTTATTAAATATATAATGAACATTATATAACAAAGATTTTTTTTTTTTTTGCCAACACATTACATAACAAAGATTGCTCAAATATGCAGAGCAATTCAAATATGCTTTGGTGGTTGCTGTTGCTGCCCATAATGCCTTTCCCTTAAATTAAACTACACCCATAATGAATTATTGAGGCACAATGACCAAACAAATGGAAAGGAACAAAATAATAATTAAAGAAGAAGAAGAAAAAGAAAAGGAAGAAAGACCCACCCGTTCTCGGTCAACTGAGATATGATAACAATGGCTGATGGATCGCTTTTAGGATTAGGAAGGAGAGAAAAGAGGATTGTAGTGGGGGGAATGTCCGATTGAGGTCCCCAAGACTAGAAAAAATACTATTCCTCCGGTCCTAATTATAAAATAAAGTTGATTTTTTTAGAGAAATTAAGGAAGTTAATTAAATTACTTTAAAGTATTTATATTTTTATTTTTTCTCCAAACTAATTAGTTTGACTAATAAGCTGATATATAATCTAAAGCTACATGATATATGATATGATTAAGTAACTTATTTAGCTTCCTTAATCTCTCCAAAAAAAATCAATTTTGTCTTATATTTAGGATCGGATGTAGTAAAAAAAAAAGTCTTATTGTAGATTCCTTTATAAAAAAAATCCTTATGGATCTTAGTGATATAGATTATTCTAAATATGAACTTGCTTTATTGACACATAGAGAATTTTGTTGTGTGCCCTTGATACCATAAATTTAGTTGATTAATTTGGTTTGATTCTTCACACAATTAACATTTCCCAGTTAATTTCATTATAAGCAATATACCAAAAGGATAGCGTTATAATCAGAAATTAATTATTTGATAGCAATCGCCCTACCACGTTTATAAGCATGCAATAGTGTCATAAGCTAGCTAAGCAAAAAGGGCTACGAACACACGAATAAGTTCAAATCTTGGAATTAAGGTTAGTTGAGAATTACATTAATCTGGAACATAATATTATACAAGCCTGATCTCTTATCTACACATCTTGCCTTGTGTTTAAATTAATCCTTGTACTTGGCTTTATCTCTAGTGTTGACAAGTATATATTACTATTATGAGGATGCAATTATATGTTTGTTTGCTTTTGATTTTCCAACATGAAACACGTTGAAGGGCTCTACAAGTGGGAAAGGGCTCTACAAGTGGGAATGACCCAACATGTTACTTCTAACTTCAACCACGCCACTTAATGCTTCACGCACTTCATATTGGAAAATTCATTCATAATATACCATTTACTCCTACATTGTTACTAAATTATATTTTTCTTTAATTCTTATTTACACACATTATATATATATATATATATATATATATATATCATGTAAAGACTTCATTGAGGCAATTCGATCTACTCAAATTACCACAATGGCCAGCTTCTCTTCACAAATTTCATTTGCTTTGTTGTTTCTGCTATTTGCAGCAGCATTCAACAGAAGGGTGGTTGCCTCAAACAAGGTGATATTTTGCAATGAAAATGATCAAAGACTTCTTTTAATCTTCAAACAAGGAGTGGTTGATCCAAACAACCAACTCTCTTCCTGGACTGTTGAACAAGATTGCTGTTTGTGGGAGGGAGTTTACTGCGACGACATCACAGGTAGAGTTACAGAGCTTTCTCTTTCCGATCATGCATTAGAAGGAGAGATTAATGTATGTGTGCTTCACCTTGAATTTCTCAACCGCTTGAACTTGAGCAACAATGACTTTCAAACTGTGAGTACGTCACTTTGCCAAATCTCCAAATCTCCTTTTGATGCAAACAAATTTCATAACCAATCACTTGCTACTCCTTCTAATCAATCAGCTAGTTTTTCTGTTGCTCTACGCTATCTTGACTTTTCCTATAATTCTGATTTAGTTATAAATGACCTTTGTTGGCTTTCTCAACTTTCTTCCTTAAAATATCTTGACCTAATTTTGAATGATATTGGAAATGAAACCAAATTTTTCCAACATATAGCTATGCTTCCTTCACTCTCTGAGTTACACTTGTCGCTTTGTGGACTGAGTGATTTTCCATCTCTTGATTATACCAATTTTACGTCACTTGAAGTTCTTGATCTTTCTCTCAACCTTTTTGAGTCTAAATTTCCAAAAGCCTTGCTCAATCTTCAAAACCTCAAGCATTTAGATTTGAGCCAAAATAAGCTTGAAGGATCAATTCCAAATTGGTTAGGCCAGTATAAATAGTTGCAATACTTGGATATCCAAGATAATTTGTTCTCTGGTGTAATTCCACCATCTCTTGGAAATATTTCTTCCTTGTTCAGCTTAGACTTGTCCTACAATCAATTGAGTGGCAATCTTCCAGAAACCCTTGGAGAGCTCCAAAATTTAAATCAATTACTCATTGGACCCAATTTCTTGGCAGGTGTTCTTTCTGAAAAGAATTTTGTCAACCTCTCAAATTTAACATTTTTGGACTTAAGTTCATCAAGTTTTGAATTTGACATTGATCCTAAATGGGTCCCACCATTTCAACTTGAGCATTTGGATTTGGGTAACACAAGCATAGGTCCTAATGTTCCATCATGGCTGTATACCCAGCGATCTCTAGAAGATCTAGATATTTCTAGATCAAGGATTTCAACGATTGATGCAAATGTATTTTGGAGCTTTGTAGTAGGAATTGATTATGTTGATATCTCAAACAACTTGATTAGTGAAGACATATCTAATGTCACACTATCAGCAAATATCTCTCACTTTGATGCATCTAACAACTCTTTGTCAGGATCTATTTTCTCGTTATTGTGCCAACTTGAGAGTCATGAAGAAAGTCAGTTGTATCATTTGGACTTATCATATAATCAGTTGAGTGGAACACTTCCCGACTGTTGGACAAACTGGAAACAATTAGAATACCTTAATTTGGGGAGTAATAAGCTAACAGGAAAAGTCCCTCCCTCATTGGCTTCATTGCGTCTTGATTTGTTGGATTTGAGTAATAATAGTTTCTTTGGCAAATTTTCATTAAACATGCTAAATTGGACACGTTTGGAATACCTCTTTTTGCAGCAAAATAAATTTTCTGGAAGTTTGCCAAATCCTATGGGGGAAAATTTGGTAGTTGTTAAATTGAGGACCAATCAATTTACAGGAAATATTCCATCACAATTGTGCAACCTCTCTCATTTGACAAGACTTGATCTTGCTGAAAATAAGCTTTCTGGATCTATACCTCATTGCCTACACATCACTACGCCTCCAGGTGCTGTGACAGTTTGGCCTAATGAAAAAATGAAAATATTTACTAAAGGAAGAGAATTAGACTATCGATTGGAAAGTGTTCTATATCCTACAAGTAGTGTGATTGATCTTTCTACTAATAGCTTGTCAGGAGAAATTCCTAAAGAGCTGTTTAGTATTAGTCAAATGCAGACCTTGAATTTGTCACGAAACTACTTGACTGGAAAAATTCCCAACGAAATTGGAGGTATGAAAAACTTAGAATCTCTCGATCTCAGCTACAATAGACTTTTTTGGAGAAATTCCTTGGACCATCTCCACTCTGTCTTTTCTTGATTATCTGAACCTCTCATACAACAATTTCATTGGGCAAATTCCATTGGGAACCCAAATTCAAAGTTTTGATTCTTGGAGTTTTGTTGGCAATCATGAACTTTGTGGAGATCCTCTTCCAAAGTGCAATGAAAAAGAAGAAACTCATGAGGACTCAAACCTAGCTGAAGGAAATGAAGATGACAACTTTCTAAAGTCATTGTATCTTGGTATGGGGGTTGGATTTGCAGCAGGCTTCTGGGGAGTTTGTGGTTCTCTCTTCCTCATCAGAGCATGGAGACGCAAATTTTTCCGATGGTTTAATGATTTGGGAGATCGACTTTATGTTGCTGTGGCCCTATGTTGCAAAAGCTATGATTGAATATAAGCAACAAATTTCCCTTGAGGTAATAAATTAGTTTTTTTTTATTTTTTAATTATGATTATTTAAATGAGGGTTTCTTTATCTTTTCCCTTCCTCTCCTCGCCAATCAAATTCTGTCATTAGCTAATTATATATTATCTTTGTCTATTGTATGTTTTGTCTTCGGGATGCAAGCAGCAACAGCAAGCATTGGGAGCAACAGTTTGGAGTATTGGTTTTATAAATCTATCTATCACTACTTTGATGCTTTGTTTCCGTTTTACCTGTTGAATAATGCCCTTTTCTTCTTTTCTTGTCTTAAATTTAGTGAATTGTGAGAGAAGATTTTGTAATATTAGATATTAGTGCATATTTGTGTTCTCATCATGTTGTTAAGATGCCTTTTTTGAGTGGTTGTCCATGTAATATATTATTGTACTTTGATCTTTTTCTCTTTGACTCTTTTAATGGATTATCCATTATATAATTATTACTTTACTACTCTTGGTGGTGCGATATGTATATGCATTTTCATATGATCAAAATTAAAATTTATAATCAAAACTCAGAAACACACATACATACAGTCATACACATATTGAGTAGTATAACCAAAAGAACAATTAATAAACTACTCAACTAGTCTTTTTTTTGGGTAAAATATCAGAGTATCCCCCACCTAAACAGTGGGAACTAATTTCTCGGGATTGGAAGAGGCTCAAGCATGAGGGCTACCCTCCCAAGCACGACAGCTCCATCCCCATCCTCTAGTGGAATCGAACCCGAGAGAGATGGTTAAGGGACACAGACCTTCATCCTTCTATGCCAACGTGCATTGGTACTCAACTAGTCATTTTAAATATTTTGATTTGTGAAATTCAGTGGATATAAATATAATATTTATGAAATAATATCACTTACATGATTTGTAATTGATTCAACTTGGTTATTCACTCATATTTAACATTCCCCCAATAATTTATTTTTTAGATAGGATGACAATAATGAGAAATTTATTAGTTGAAATCAATAATCAAACTACCACATTTGTTAGCACAGAGTAATAATATCAGGAGCTGGTCCACTTTCCCACAGTAAAACTAAGACCTGTGTCTCTTTCATTCACCAATATACTCAATGCCAAATACTCTTACAAAATATAATTAAAAGTGTCTGGACAAAAATCTAAAGAGACCTCAAGTTAATCTCTATTGTTGATAATGTCTGTGGGGAAACAGAGCCATTGATTAAACAGAGCTTGTTCAAACTGAGCTATTCTGTTTTAATTTGAGTGGACTTCACATCAACCCATTTTATTCCTTTGCCTATGTTGTATTTTATTTAGTGCATTAATTTTCTTACCTGACTGAAAACTTTGAGTAGCACAAGCATTAATTTGGATTCATTGAATACTTCTTTGATCTTTAATATAAGACCCAGTTGACATTTGGAGAGATTAATAAAATTAAATAAATTACTTTAAAATATTTATATTTATCATTTTTCTCTAAACTAATTTATTTGACAAAAAAATAATATATAATTTAATAATATAGAACATATATTATAATTGAGTAATTTATTTAGCTTCATTAATCTCTTTAAAATAATTAATTATGCGTTATATTAAAAAACAAGGGAGAAGAAATGAAGATGAATATGATATAGAAACCGTCGCCGTGGACTTGGACTCCCCAACGATAAAAGCATATCCAACAGAATTGCAAATTTCATAGCATAAACCCAGTTCTATAAAGGTGAATAAGAAAGAGAAATAAGCCTTATGTTGGAAGATTTTAAAATGATATTAAGACTATGAAATAAGCCATATGTTCGAGTATTAATTTGAAAGGGATGAAGAAAATGTTGGTTTAACCAAAATAATTTTCTAGTAGTAGTATTTCGTTGAACTAGTTGTTACTTAACTACTCAGCAGATTTTTCAAATTTGGGTGATTGTCAAACAATTTTAATGCTAACTTCACCACACCAATCATCACTAGCTGATGCCAACATATGAGGATTAGTAGGATTCCTCTATTAAGTTCTGTGAGTCTCTATGCCAAATGTAAACCTAAAGAAAGGACATGGAAAGCCAGCAATTTACACTCATTTTCAAGCGTATCAACAGTCATACAACCAAGTTGTATTTCTTGGTTAATCCAAATGTGGGAACTTATATATGCAGTTTTTTTGTTCTCAACCTGCTGATTGATCTGAATGGCTTGTTTGGGCTGAATTTTGGTTTAACAATAATTTCAATAGGCCAACTAGTAGGACTCTGTTTAGGGCTCTATATAGTCAGGATACCCCCCATTCTTTATCACTTTCAGAACTTCTCTTCTAGTGTGGATGCTGTCAATGAACACTTGGTGGCTCACAATGCCATACTTGATGAGCTAATTAAAGCTTAATTTAGGAAAGTTCCCAACAATATATGAAGCCCTGTGCTAATAAGAAGCAATGTGATGTACAGTTTCAGATTCGTGATAAAGTGTATCTCAAGTTATAACCTCTCCATCATCGATCTTTGACGGAATGGTCCAATGAACAATTAAGTTCTCATCAATATGGCACTTTTCCTATGTTGAGGAGGTTGGTCCTACTCCTATTTCATTTCATATAAGCTGCAATTACCACTTGATGCTAAAATTCATTCGGCTTCTTAAAAAAATATATTTTCCTAATACCTCACTTATGGGGAAAAAAAAGGAGGAAAAGCTTCTTGAGCATGGAGTAGTATTTTTGAATGGTATTCTACTGAAGTGTGATGTATTCTAGAAAGCAGGTGATGGGACCAGGGTGAATGTTTGCAGCAATAGGTGGGTGCTAGATATGGAGAGACCATTGTCGAGCTATGTTGAAATGACATCTCATGCAAAGGACTGAACTGTTGCAGAAATTATTGATAATGGAAGGTGGAAGGTGGAAAAATTGGGAGGATTAGTGCCAGGTTTAATTCTGGACAAACACGTGGTGGGCAGATGTGAAAGTAGCGCTAGGGCAAATAATAAACTTAGTGGCCATTTATTTGATGTTTGTGTAAGAATCCGAAATTATCACTGCCCCATGTTTCTGTTGCCTATATAAGTGTTAACTCTTAAAAATTGATAATATTTTAATATATTTTCTTCTCTTTTTATCTATTTTTGGATTCTAAATATGTATAGAAAGAAGTTTTTAGAAGAAAATATGCATATCAAAGTATGAAGCAAAAACTATTCTATATAGTTTGTGATTCAATTGGGAATTAATAAATTCTCCCTCTATTAAAGGAGAATAGAGACAAGATTTGAAGCTCTCTAAGAAGTAAGAAGAAAGAAAGAACAAAGGAGTGCAGCATTATAGAGTTAGAAGAAAGAATATGTACAACTTGCCTCAGCATTATAGAGTTAGAAGAAAGAATATGTACAACTTGCCTCGGCAAGTTGTAAACATGCTGAAGCTAGTAGAAGAAAAACAAAAAGTTTGCTTTCTGTGTCACTGGCTTAGCAAGTGGAAAACTCACAGAGGCAAATAAACAATCTAAAGAAAAATTTGCTCTCTGTGGCACTGGCCTTAGTAAGTGCAAAACTTGCTGAGGCAACAAGAATTTTTGAAGAAGAATTCTACTCTGAGTCATTGGCTACGGCACGTTGACAAGCTTGCTAAGGCAAGTTTTGGAAAAGTACAACTGCGCGTTTTAATTTTAGAAGCTACAAAAGACTTTTTAACCTAGGGAAAAGCGCCAGAAATAGACATTCTTGACTTTGGAAAGTTGGAGCACAAAAAGGAAGAGCTTGGGAGAGAGTTCTTGAAGAGTTTGGAGGCTTGGGTGATCATCCTAAGAGAGATTTTGGGAGAATTACCTTGGTTTTGTCACTTTTCTACGCTTTTATACTTAACTTATCATCTATTCAGCTGTTTTGTGTGATTTTCTTTACATTTTAGACTGAATCGAGTCCACAAATGGTATACTCCCACCATCAGCTAAACGCCGTGAAAGACTTACTGGCCTCCTTGACATGATCTTAGCAATGAGCCCCTCAAACCTAGCACAAGTGATAGAAATAAGCTTGAATATAGTAATTCAGAAAAGGAATTTCACGTTGTCATGTATTTTACACTCATTTCTTTCAATTCAGGAATGCATAATGTCTCTGCCTCTTAAACTAGTAAACTGTCTCAAAAACCATATAAGCATACTATTTATCTTTAAATCTTAAAACACGACATTTTTTGACAAGTAAATTGAAATAGCAAAATGAATGCCGACGTTTGCAAATAGAACAATATAGCACACTATCAAATGACTCTCAAAGTATCACGGTTAATTCATACATGATATACATGCCAGAGCACTTAAACTGACAATCTTATATCAATGTACAGCCATATGCTCCAAAAATGTACACTTATTGGGATGATATACATTGGAATGGTTTTAAAAATCAATTTCAAAAGAATCAAAAGTTTAGAAGAGACCAAACTTTCATTCTTTTCACCTTAGATCAACCTAAATCGCGTTTTTGGCCGTCCAGGGCCCAAACAGATGAATTTCACAACAATATTGGGCATCCTGGAATCCTCATAAAAAATGGAGTTGGTGTGTAGGTTTTCAAGCCATTCCGAGACATGACCAAACTTTCATTCTTTTCACCTCAGATCAGCCAAAATCGCGTTTTTGGCCGTTTAGGGCCCAAACAGATGAATTTGACAACAATATTGGGCATCCTGGAATCCTCATAAAAAATGGAGTTGGTGTGTAGGTTTTCAAGCCATTCAGATCAATTGGTTTACTTAGGTTTGACTTGGGAGAGTTAATATCAGTGTAGAGCTTGATTAAAATCATGCTTAACTTGAATATTTAGCCATTATATTTCAGCATTAAATATTATTGCGCGAACTTTGCCTCAATATACATGATGTTTATTCATTGCAAACATTATTTATTAAGCGTTATATATGACCGAATCTGTAGTAGTGTAATATAACGAATTGAAGTACCAAAATAAAGTTGGCTTTAGAATCACATGTGATTTGAGCAAACTTTGTTATTTAAATGTTCAATATACTTAGTAAGTCCAGGTCAAAAATATATTTACTAAGTGAGAGATCATTTGAAAACATAATGTGGTAACCTAACTATGTCTCTGTTATTTCGAACAGCATAAAACAAAATGAACCAGAGCATCTCAAGTACTGGGCAGAATGTTATTAGATCCTCTTGTAAGGTGTTCTATAGCGATTGACTGTTGCAGGTTTCAAATTTTGATATCTAAAAACATAAAAATTAATATCCAATATGCCAACATGTGCTTGTAAACCTTACAGATTACAACACTTAATTATATGCCTTTTCTTTCTTTCTTTCTTTCTTTCTTTTTTGCCGAAATTATACGCCTTTTCGTTTTAAGTGTTACACTTACACCTGAAATCTTAGAAACAGAGGCATAATATCATTTTATTTTCTTCTAACTCATAACTCATGATTAGATTTTAAAGTGCAATATGATTTATCACATGGAAGACTATTCCTCAAAGGTTTCTCAACAACATGCTACACACATACACACTCAACTATTATTACAAAATGTTTTATTCTCACAATTCACTAAATTTAAAGATAACAAAAGGACATTCAACAGGCAACATCAGATCAGTCCTTGAGCATGCGTAACAGCAGTTAAGCTCCTTATTTCTTGAAGCATAACTCAATATATGAATGAGAGGAATGCTCAGAGTAGTGATAGCTATTTCACTTGCATCCAATAGGCAAACCGTATTGAAAAATAAACAAAATAAGAACAGAATATTTTTTAGCAAGTTGAAAAGGATAAAAGTAAAAGGAAAATGAAATCTGATTTAAATAATAACAATACTTGAAAATTAAGGCAGCTGATTCATTACCTCAAGGGAAATTTGTTATTGATATTTAACTAAGGCTTTTGAAACAGAGGACCAAGGAAACATGAAGTTGATCTGCCATGTGATCAAACCATTGGAAAAATTTGTGTCTTCATACTATGATGAGGAAGAGAGAACCACAAACTCCTCAGAAGCCTGCTGCAAATCCAACTCCCATCCCAAGATACAATGACTTTAGAAAGTCATCATCTTCCTTTCCTTCAATCATCTTTGGGTGATCAAAAGCTTCTTACTTGTGGCACTTCTTTGGAAGAGGTTCTCCACAAAGATCAACGTTCCCAACAAAGCTCCATGAATCAAAAGTCTGAATTTGAGTTCCCAGTGGGATTTGTCCAATGAAATTGTTGTATGATAGGTTGAAATAATCGAGAAAAGACAAATTAGAGATGATTGTGGGAATTTCTCCAAAAAGTTTATTGTAGCTGAGATCAAGAGATTCTAATTCTTTCATGTCACCGATTTCCTCAAGAATCTTCCCAATCAAATGGTTTCGAGATAAGTTTAAGGACCACATCTGAGTCAAGTTAAACAATTCCTTAGGAATTTCTTTAGACAAATTGTTAGTGGAAAGATCGATGCTATGGAAAAGCATAAAGTACTTGGAATCAACCACAAAGAACAGGTAATCCAATTCTCTTCCTTTAGCAAAGACTTTTATCTCACCTACAGGAAAATACTCCACAATCGGCTGCATGATTTTGTATAGGCAATGTGGTATAGGTCCTGAAAGTTTATTCTCAGCGAGATCCAATACTGTCAAACGAGTGAGGTTGCATAACAGTGATGGAATATTGCCTGTAAATAGGTTTCCCCTCAATTTGATAACATATAAATTTGGTTTCATGGTATTTGGCAAAGTTCCAGAAAATTTATTTTGCTCTTAAATGAGGTATTCCAAATCTGTCTAGCTCGGATATACATGTGCACCAACCTGTTATTTAGCTCGGATAGTACATGTGTTATTTATCTCGGTTGTTTGCAAGGTGTTATTTTTCTTTATGGCTTATAAGTGCATGCTTAGTTTATAGCTTTGTATAATTAACATGATGAAAGTAGTTACTACTGAAATTTCCCGAATCTCACCCCTTTCTTTGATGATATACAGTTTGGGCAAGTACCTCTTAGGGAAAGAGCGTAGTGGTTGGTGAAGCCTAAAGGAGGAGCAAGTTGTGGAAGCTAATATTTTGTGTTTAAACTAAGCTTGTGACTTGAAGTTAGTTATATTTCTGTTTTGGTAATGAGATTAATTATGTATGTGTATGGTGAAGCCTAAAGGAGGAGCAAGTTGTGGAAGCTAATATTTTGTGTTTAAACTAAGCTTGTGACTTGAAGTTAGTTATATTTCTGTTTTGGTAATGAGATTAATTATGTATGTGTATATGTCTTTTGGCCATGTAAATATCTCTATAAGGAGGGAGATAAGATTGTTATAGCCTAAGGTAAGAAAGTATGCTTATAAAGTTGTTAGTAGAGGTAGTTATTAGTTGGTAAATATAATCTTGTTTAGAGCCGGGGCAAGTGTATGTGTGATGCCCGGAGGTGTTTACATGCCAGCGTTACATATTTGAGTTTTGAATTAATAGGTAGTTTGATATAGGATGGGTGATTTCTACTTTAAGGGAAGCATAGTTTAACTCGAGTCTTGTTAAATTATTATAAGTTTCTATAAAAGATTTTATAAGAAGCTTGAACCCCATAGTTTGATTTTAAGTTATTATAAAATCCCATTCTTGATTTAGAGAGATTCTTTGAATTATTGAACAGTTTTTAAAATTTTATCTTATTAAGGTACTTAATGGGTCATTAGTGGTTCAAGAACAGTGAAACTGTTCTATTCTATAAGGTATTCTTAGAGTAAGATGTAACAGTTTTGGTATTAGAGTTGAGATTCTGACAATAGGTTAGAAAGGTTAGAATGCTCCGCTCGCAAGTAAAGTTCTAGTTTAGTAGTAGCTTTACTTCTATTTGTTAGATGTGGAGTTATATTGAAAGAAATAGTTGAAGGGTTATAGTTGCTAATCAAAAGCTGACTACGTAATTAAAATGCAACATAAGGGCCTTAAAAGAGAAGTTGGAACTATCATATACTAATTCAATCGAAATCCACATTGGATATAAGAATAATAACATAATAGAGAAGTTGAGCCTGAAACTATCAATTTCATATAATAAGATGTTTTTCGATGTAATCGAAATAAGATAAATGAAATACAAAATCTTAAGTGCTTGAGTTATCAATGGAAATATGAGTTTGAATGGAAGAATAATGATGATAACGGTAAGTTCCCTCACAGGTTCTGTGGCGGTTGCTATCTCTTGGCCCCCTACCTCACCTTTTCTCTCTTTGGTTCGATGAAGAGGTTGGCAAGGGGAGTTTTTTTTTTTTTTGAGTTGAGGGCATTTTAGTACTTTCATAAAAATAATGTGGGTCCTACTACAAAAAATAATGGTGTTAGGTTAGATTTAACAATTATGACGTTTTTGCTTCTATTTTAAATGTTCATATGTATTTTTGCACTTCCAAAAAATATACAATACTTAACGGACTTTTAGTAAAAGTTTATGGGTATTTTTTATATTTTAACCCTATATATATATGGGCCTATAGTTGAACTCAAGATATAAAAATACATTAATTTTCTCATTTCTTAGCTAAATATAAAAAAAATTGAAACTATTATTTTTTATTTCAATAAATAAATATTTGATTTACGTTGGAGTATTACATTCTCGTTTGAAATTAATTACATCCCCAAACAATTGACATTCAAGATTTATATGATTGTCTCCTGTCCCTCACCATGTCGTTGATCTCTCTAATTTAAATTGAGCATAAATGATGTAAATAATAATTTATATGCTTTTTTATATTAAATGATGGGAGGTATTCCAAATCTGTCATGTCTGACAAGTCCAATGAAAAGTTTCCCAAGAAACTATTAAGACTCAAATCCAAATGCTCAAGATTCACTAATTAAGCCATTGAGGGAGGAACTTTACCTGTTAGCCTATTACTCTGCAAATTAAGGTAAACTAATTGTGTCCAAATGGCCAAACAATCGGGGAGTGGTGAGAAAGAATTGTGAGATGCTGAAACCTGAATAGGATGTGATATGTTTGGGAGGCCTCCTATAAAAATATTATAATCCAAATATATACTGCTTGAGAACAGTGTAACATTGGATATGTCTCCGCTGATAAAGTTTCTTGATACATCAACCTCATCAATTCTTGCTACAAGGCTCCAAAATGTGTTTGCATTGTCTATGGTTGAAATGCCTGATCCAGAAATGTCAATTTATTGTAGTGATAGTGGTGAATATAGCCATGCTGGAATATTAGGACCTAGGCTCGTGTTCCTCAATTTCAAATAACTGAGTTGAAATGGTGGGGGCCCAGTGTGGATCAAATTCAAATTTGAAACTAGTTGAACTCAAGTCTAGTGACGTTAAGTTTGAGAGTTTGGCAAAATTCTTTTTTGAAAGAACTCCTACCCAGACATAGCCAGAAAGGGCTAAATAATCCAATCTTCATTGGCTTTAGGTAGGTTGCCATCGCACTGATTGTAAGACAAGTATAAGGAAGTCAAGGAGGAAAGATTTCCGAGAGATGGGGGAACTGAACCATCAAACAAATTATCATAGATATTAAAGTATTGCAAATTTTCAAGTTGGCCCAACCAATTAGGAAATGATCCATTGAGATTATTGGAACTCAATGATAGATGCTTCGAGGCTGGAACAAGGCTATTGGTATTTGACCATAGAAATTATTCTCACTGAGCTCAAGAAAAGAGATATCCTTAGTGAAATTAAACAGTGAACTGGGTAATTTTAAATGTAAATTGTTCCCAAAAAGATCAAGAGTTGTAAGTGATGTAAAATTGACAAAGTCAAGGGAAGGAAATTCTGTCAATCTACAATCGCTCAAGTGTAACTCAGTGAGTGAAGGAAGAATGGCTATGTACTGGAGCCATTTGGTTTCATTTTTAATATCAACGAAACTAAGGTCAAAATATTTTAAGGATGAAAATTGATAAAGCCAATGAAGATCATTTATGACTAATAAATAATTAGAGGAAAGGTCACGATAGCTTAGTGTAACAGAAAAACTTGCTGAGTGATTAGAAGGAGTAGCAAGTGATTGGTTGTCAACTTTGTGTCCCTTTGAAGGAGATCTGGAAACTTTGCATGGTGGCATAGTCACAGTTTCAAAGTAATTGTAGCTCAAGTCCAAGTAATTGAGAAATTCAAGTTGAAGCGCAGATAGATTTATCTGACCTCTTAATATATGATTGGAAAGAGAGCTCTGAAACTCTGCCTGTGATGTTGTTATACTGAACTCCCACCCATAAACAGCAATCTTGTTCAACAGTCCAAAAAGAGAATTTGTTGTTTGGATCCACCACTCCTTGTTTGAAGATCCACCTCCCCATTTGCTCCACTCATAATAATGCTTATGTTGAATGTTGTTGCATATAGCAGAATCAGAAAAACAAACAAAATTTGTGAAGTGAAGCTCGCCATTGTGGTTAACAAGACTCTTCCACCACTCATGTCTTCTCAATAATAATTTGGCCAAGGAGCCTTCATGTATTCTTATCATCTCTTTCAATTTCCTTTGGTGAAAGAAACTTTGGCAATTTTGTCAAACATCATTTCCTAAGGAGTTAATTGCGTTAACCAATCCAATAGCGAATGCCAAAGTTGCAAAATACTACTCTACAATCTTTCAATTTCTTTTCATCAAACTTCACAACTTTTAACTACAAAATTTATTGTGCCATCCATCACACTTGTAAGTCTTCGTCCCAAACTATACTCAATTTAAGTCTTTCTGCTCATCAATGGAACCCACCGAAGAGCTTCCATTCTTATAATCTCTTTCAATTTGCCAATTTCATGAAATAGCCCTCCAGTCCTTTTTTATAATGAATGTGCATGAGATATACCTTTTTTTTTTGGGAAAGGAATAACAATATCCTTTATCTTTTTCAAAAAGAGCTACTAAACCTATAAACAAATTTTGACTGTAAAAATACCTATGATGATTTTAAGAGAACCCTAAAATTCGATTGCCATTAAATTCGCTAGACGGCCATTTATTTTGAATTGTGGCCTTGAGGGCCCATTGTTTATCCAGTTGCACTCCAGCCGGATTATTTTGACCCTATGACGTTACTATATATAGCAGTGCACATATACTATACTATCCGAGATAAATAGCAGGCTGGTGCACATATACTGTCCGAGCTAAAGAACAGGCTGGTGCACGTATACTGTCCGAGCTAAAGAACAGGCTAGTGCATATATACTGTCCGATCTAAATAGCAGGCTAGTGCACGTATATCTTATAGATAGATAAATTGAATAACTTAATTGGCACACATTCACACTGCAGATTTATAAAAGCGAACGAATGACAGGCGCACATAAAATTGGGCAAATAACTGCACTATATATATAAATATATATTGCACACGGCCATGGCAAATAACTTATGCAAGGATAAAATGACACGTGTTCATGATTGCACACAAGCTATATGGCACAATCTAAGGTTCCCTTGTTTAGTTCTCTGTAATCAATGCATAATCTAAGGTTTCCATCCTTCTTCTTTACAAACAACAGTAAAGCACCCTATGGTGAGACATTAGGACATATGAACCCTTTTTCTAATAACTCTATTTTTTTTTTAACTCTGCCATTTTATTTGAGGCCATTCTATACGGGGCTTTAGAAACTGATCTTGCTCCAGGTATTATATCAATTGCAAATTCCACTTCTCTTTCTGGAGGTAACCCACATATGTCTTCAGGAAACACCTCAGAAAATTCTCTAACAACTAGTATATCATCTATTTTAAGCTCTACTTCTGCCTGTATTGAAAAAGAATACCATATATCATTGACACCCTTTTTGTAACCATTTCTTTGCTTGAGCTATTGAAATGAAATTTCAACAAACCTCCAATTCTATAGGCTTCTGTGAGATGGGAAATACCAAATTCTTGTTCTCACAATCTAGAAATACATGGTTAGCTGATAGCCAATTAAGGCCTATAACAACATCTATATTATGAAATGGCATACAGATAAGATTAATAAATGTATCTTTCTGATCATACTGAATCAAGCAATTCAAACATACAGTAGTAGTAATTACATGGGCACCCAATGGTGTAGACACAAACAAATCATAAGGCAACTTATCAATATTTAACCCTAGCTTTCTAGCACATTCATATGAAATGAAAGAATGACTAGCTCCAGAGTCAAACAATACTTGTATTAGATGTCCATTGAGTTGGATTGTACCTTGGATCATATCAGGGGATCTGTGAGCTTATTCATGTGTCATGGCAAAGACTCTACCTTGATTTCTACACCTTGAATTTTCTGCTCTTTGCCTGCATTCCTTAGCATAATGGCCAGGTCTTCCACACTTAAAGCAAACATTTTGCCCAGCTAAGCATGGCTTGTCTCCATGTTTCTTGCCACAGCGAAGGCATTCTCTAGCATGGGTAGTTTTATGAAACTCCCGCCCTCTTTGATGGTTACCCCTTTTATCAATCTTCCTATTCCAGGGGTTTTGATTCTTTCTCTTCCTGGAAGTTCCTTCCGAGGCAACTATCTCCAGCTTATTGCCACTGGCAATCAAACTTTGATATTGTAAGCTGCTCTCCATGATTCGACAAACTTCTATAGCATCATCAAACTTTATTAACTGCCTCAGAGCCACCTTTTCATTCATTATAGGCTTTAGTCCTCGAATCAACTTTGCAGTATTCTATTGCTTGTTATCCCGATGTTTTGAGTAAGTGGAGTATTGTGATAGCCTAATAAACCTTGCCAAATAATCATCAAATGACACATTCTTAGCTTGCTTTATACTGAGGAACTCTGCTTTTTCATCTTGAATATACTATGGAAAATACTTCTGATTAAATTTCTCTTGGAACAATTCCTAAGTTATTGGAATATCCCTGACCTACAGTATCATCTCTGTATTCTTCCACCATTGATAAGCATCTCCTTCAAGTTTATAGATTGCCATTTGTGCTTTCCTCTCTGAAGAGCATCCCATTACACGAAAGATCTTTTCTAGTCTCATAATCCAATCTTCAACTGCTTGCACATCAAACTTTCCCACAAATGACAGTGGTTGATGTTTGCAGAACTTTATGATCCAATACTGCAAGTCCTCTTAATCTACTACTGGCCCAACTGGCCATCGTTGTGGCTAGTTGTGGCTGGGAATGAGGTTGATGACCTCTAGCCGAAATTGCCTCTACAACTTGTTCCCTTTTTATTCTTTCTCTGTCTTGCCTTGCCTGTGTTTCTCATATCTCATTAATTATCTGTTGTTGTTCATTCAGCCTTTGCAAAATTTGTTGCAAAGGATCAGGCTGGGGCCTATTTTCATCAAGATGCACCTTGCCCATGACACCTCTTAACCTAGCCATTTCTTAACTATTCATAAAATAAACTATCATTAATATCAATAATAACAATAAACCTTCAAATAGAGTGCACAAGCAAACAGTTATTCAATAATTTGATCCAACTTATCTAAATCACACAAAATGGCCACTTTCATTCATTATAACTCCACATCTAACAAATAGAAGTAAAGCTACTACTAAACTATAACATTACTTGCGAGCAGAGCATTCTAGCCTATTGCTAGAACCTTGGCTCTAATACCAACACTGTTACACCTTACTCTAGGAATACCTTATAGAAGAGTTTTATTGTTCTTGAACCACTAATGACCCATTCAGTACCTTAATAAGATGAACTTTTCAGAACTTTTCAATAATTCATAGAACTTCTCTAAATCAAGAATGGGATTTTATAATAACTTAAAATCAAACTATGTGGTTCAAGCTTCTTATAGAACCTTTTCTGGAAACTTATAATAATTTAACAAGACCCAGGTTAAATTATGCTTCCCTTAAAGTGGAAATCACTCATCCTATATCAAACTACCTATTAATTCAAAACTTGAGTATGTAACAATGGCATGTAAACACTTCAAGGCATCACACATACCCTTGCCCCCGTTCTAAACAAGATTATATTTACCAACTAATAACTACCTCTACTAACAACCTTTTAAGCATACTTTCATACCTTAGGCTATAACAATCTTATCTCCCCCTCCTTATGGAGGTATTTACATGCCCAAAAGACATATATACAGATACATAATTAATCTCATTGCTAAAACAGAAGTATAACTAACTTCAAGTCATAAGCTTAGTTTAAACACAAATATTAGCTACCACAGCTTGCTCCTCCTTTAGGCTTCACCAACCACTACGCTCTTTCCCTTAGAGGTACTTGCCCTTACTGTATATCCTCGAAAAAAGGGGTGAGATTTAGGAAATCTCAGTAGTAACTACTTTCATCATGTTAACTATACAAAGCTATAAATTGAGCATGCAAATAAGCCATAAAGAAAAATAACACCTTGCAAACAATCGAAATAAATAACACATATACTATCCGAGCTAAATAGCAGGTTGGTGCACATATTCAACCGAGCTAAATAGTAGGCTAGTGCACATGTATATCCGAGCTAAATAGTGGGCTAGCTAGTGCACGTATACTGTCCAAGCTAAATAGCAGGCTAGTGCACGTTCGAGCTAAATAGCAGGCTGGTGCACATATACTATCCAAGCTAAATAGCAGGCTAGTGCACGTTTGAGCTAAATAGCAAGCTGGTGCACATATACCATCCGAGATAAATAGTAGGCTAGTGCACATCAGAGCTAAATAGCAGGCTGGTGCACATATACTATCCGAGCTAAATAGCAGGCTGGTGCACGTATACTGTCCGAGCTAAATAGTAGGCTAGTGCACGTATATCTTACAGATAGATAAATTGAAAAACTTAACTGGTGCACATTCACACAGCAGATTTATAAAAGTGAAGGAATGACTGGTAAGCATAAAGCTGGGCAAATAACTGCACTATATATATATATATATCGCACATGGCCATGGCAAATAACTTTTGCAAGGATAAAATGACACGTGCTCATGATTGCACACAAGCTATATGGCACAAACAAGCATGCAACAATACAATGTACATTAACATGATAGGAAAAGAGTTGCTACCTTTTGCTCTTTCTTTTGTATTACCTTCTCCTTGTTTCTTTCTTTGATAATTTCTTGGTGGGCTTGGGCAAATATCAAAACCTATCATTTAGTCATAGGTATAAAAGTATGTTAATACCCATTCCATCTATAAGTTATAACTTGAGTGTCTATTCTTAAAATCCTAGATTTAAACAAACTCTACCCTTAATTAAAAGTGACTGGCCTTCTTGAAAAACAACTTGCAATCATATTTTGTTAATCACTTAAACATCCCTAGCTAAAGTTTATTTAAGTAAGATACTTGCTTACTATAAATGACATCAAATAGTGGAGTACCATAGTCCCCTCTACAAATTTTAGTTCCCAAAAAAAATGAACAATAATAGTCCCAATACATTATATGGACATGTGTGTCTGTGTGTGTATTGGACAGCTCTACTAGAGTTTGCTTATCATTATTACACTTGAATGTAATCCCCTGTATATAAATTAATATATCACAGAAAATGATAATAAAATCTCAGCTACAATCAAAACAACTTAAATCTTGCCATATAGTTTAAAATAAAAGCACTTCTCTATGTAGAAATTTCGGACCCCAAGACTTCCATTAATTATTTTGGCATTTAGGTAATCCTATAAGCTTTTCATGACAAGAAATCGAACAATCTCATATGGCCGGCAAAGTTTATAATTGAAACTCATCATATATGCACCCTAAACCATGCTTCAATTTCTTGACTTACTGGTCTATCATTGATAAACCTTTAAACATCAAAATATCATCAACTTTTACTCTTCAAACCATCCAAACAACAACATTATATATTCTGGAAAATATTTTACAGCAACACTAAAAATATTCAGAACATTTCTTTGTAATTCAACATAAACAGCAACCTTGTTGCATTTTAAATTCAACTTCATTCATCTCCATCTTTCACTCCGATCCTATATACTATATTTCTCTTTGCTCCTAGGTGCAAATTTGCTTAAGAAAATTCTGACAGCATTACACTTCACATCCAGAAAATTTCCAGCTACCAAAATAATGTTTAAACCTTCATTATAAAACCTTTGAACATGGTTTAAGCATCTAAGATAAGAATTTAGCATGTAGAAACATCAAACAGCAAGCTTTTGATCAGTTTCCAGCGTTAAAAGTACAAGTTATCAGCCACCAACTTCACACGGATCTATATATAATCTCACACTTATAATCCCATTATAACATGTGAATATGATATCTCCTTTATAACCCTTATGAAATTTCGTTTTCCTTATCCTTAATTTCAGAGAACCCAACGCCATACACTTAGAGACAGTAAGCATTTGATTCAAAAATCACAAGCAAAATTCAATCAGGCACATACAACCCCAATATAATCTTGAATCTACTCTTAGACACTATTGCAACTTTTAATCGCTGGTTCTCTTCCCCAAGCTTCAATTTTAATCACTCCTGTTTCTCCCCCAAACTACAGAAATCAGAAAATTGAAGGTGGGAAGAGATCCGAAGGACTCGCCTCACTCAAATTCTGGTATTGCATGCAACGATTGACCTTCTCCTCTCCTTCTCCCCTTTCCGTCGACGGTCTTCTCTGGTCCCTCCCTCTCGCCTCTGTATCCTGTTGCTCTGGTCGAAATTGAGAGAGAGAGATCAGGATTTGATAGGGAACCAAGGGAATTAGGGAAGAGGGAAGAGGGAAGGTGACGAAGAAAAAGACTCGTTACAACCCCCCCCCCCCTCTCACTATACTAGGAGACTAAATAATTTCTATAAAATTTTCTTCTCACATTATAGAGGATTTCTTCTTTAATTAGCTTCTTTAAGTCAAAAAGAAATTTTCCTAAAATCTTCAGGACCTATTTTTCTTGAATTATTTCAAGAAAATAAGCTTTTAGTTCCTAAAAATAGCTTTAAAATTGTTTATGCCACTTTGTGAGAAATTAAACCTCTCCATGCTTTTCTAAATCCCCTAAATAGGATTATATAATAATTCCTCAATCATCTCTAGGCCTTTGACTAATTTTTAGATAATTACTTTCCTTAAGATCTTGCCCGAAACTAGAAATTTGACCAATGATTTATTTTTGGGCAATTCAACTTAACAATGTCTCCAAATCTAGGATATTATAGTATGAACAGTTGCAATATTTGGATATTGGAAGTAATTTGTTCAATGGTGTAATTTCACCATCTCTTAGAAATATTTCTTCCTTGTTCCACTTAGATTTGTCCTTCAATCGATTGAAAGTGTCTGTTTGAGTTCCCTTCTCACATACGTATCTCATACACCAAAAATCATAATGGAAAAACAGCTACTGCTAATCCAAACATGCACTAAGTAGCAATCTTCTCAAAACCCTTGGACGACTCCATAACTTGAAACATTATTTACAAATTGGACATAATTTCTTGGTGGTGTTGTTATGGAAAAGAATTTTTCCAATTTCTCAAAATTTCATTTGAATTGTCAAACTAGACACAATTCAAGTACCTCATTTTAGAGCGAAATAAATTTTCTGAAACTTTGCCCAATACCATGCGACAAAGTTTATATATTATCAAATTGAGGGAAAACCAATTTATAGGTAATATTCCATCGTAGCTGTGCAACCTCAATTATTTGACAATATTGGGTCTGAGAATACACTTTTAGGACTTATACCACAGTGCCTACATAAAATCATGCAGCCGATTGAGGAGTATTTTCCTTTAGATGACATAGCAGTCTTTGATAGGGGAAGAGAAATGGATTACGAGTACTGTATGCTTGTGAATATCATCGATCTTTCCACTATCAATTTGTCCAGAGAAATTCCTAAGGAATTGTTTAACTTAACTCAAATGTGGTCTTTAAACTTGTCTCAGAACGATTGATTGGCAAGGTTCTTGAAGAAATTAGAGGCATGAAATGATTATATTCTCTTGATCTTAGCTGCAATAAGATTTCTGAAGAAATTCCTTTGCCATCTCTAATTTGTCGTTTCTTGGTTTTTTGAACCAATCACACAAAAATTTCATTTGAAAAATACCATTGGGAACCCGAATTTGAAGTTTTGATTCATGGAGTTTTGTTGGCAGTCATGAACTTTGTGGAGATCCTCTTCCAAAAAAGTGCAACAAAAAAGAAGAAACTCATGATGATTCAAAGCAAGCTGAAGGAAATGAAGACAACAACTTTCTAAAGTTATTATATCTTCATATAGGAGTTGGGTTTGCATCAGGCTTTTGGGGAGTTTGAGGTTCTCTCTTCTTCATTAGAGTTTGGAGACACATATTCTTCACATGGTTTGGTTGCGTAGGCTCTCTGTTTCAAAAAATTCGGTTGAATATCTACGACAAATTTTCCTTGAGGTAATAAATTAGCTACCATAATTTTTCAAGTATTGTTATTATTTAAAACAGGTTTGATTTCTTAAAAACGTCTATTAATCATTGGAACTTTTGCGAAAATGCTCTCAGCGTGAGAGCGACTTTTCTCTCCTCTGTGAGAGCGTCCTTTCTCTTCTCTTCGAGTGAGAGCAGATCCAATCCATCGGAGTCTTCTACTCTGTTTAATCGTTTAGCTTCAAGTGTTTCTCTCTATCGGAACTACTGTTCCGGTCGAGTGTGGGTGAGGGTTTCATGAAATTTGAGAGAGATGGAAGTAGAAATGCGTGACTCGACTGACCTAGATCTGGATTGGGAAGATGACGAATCGAAGAAAGTGGGCCTGGCGTTAGTTGGGAAACTGATAGCGCCACGTCCGATCAATAGAACCACGGTCTGGAAGGCAGTTGAACGGAGCTGGAATGTACGGGGTAAGTTTGAGATTGGTTTTGTCGATGATTTCGTATTCACCTTCCACTTCGAAGAACAATCGGAGTATGATCGGATCTTGAGGGATAGCCCGTGGGCAGTGGACGGGTTTAAGCTAAATCTACGTCTGTGGTCTCCATTACTAACAGTGAAGGAGGTGATGACTACAAAATGCATATACTGGATTCAGGTACATGATCTTCCCCCTAAGATTATGACAAGGAAGAATATTGTTAAAATTGGAAGTGTAGTGGATGATGTGCTCTGTTTTGAAGATCCAAAACTTAATGATCTGGTTTTTAGAACTTTTGTGCGAATTAGAGTGGAGGTGGATCTGGCTAAACCTCTAGTTGCTGGTTTATGGGTGCCGAGACCTGAGTTAAATAGAGTTTGGGCTACTATTTGGTATGAGAAACTCCAGAATTTCTGTTATAATTGTGGCATTATAGGTTATGATCATTGGGGCTGTGGTGCTGTGAGGGTTATGTCAGAGAGGGATCCTTTGCAACCTATGTTCTCAGCGGCTTTAAGAGCTAATCCAGTCAAGACTATTGCAGCAATTGTGATGATTAGGGAGGGTGAATATGCATCAGTCCAGATGGATTCAGGGCGAGATACTTCATCATCTCGTAGGAGTGTGGAAGGAAATATGTCAAGAGTAGGGCCTGAAGATCGTCTGGTAGTGTCTCAAAATTTGGAAAAAAAGGAGTATGGTCAAGAGGGCTGGCGTGAAGGGAAGGGTAGTGTGAATGTGTCTAATGGAATATCTGCTCATGGATTATTGGATGTACCTGAAGGTTTTGGCAGTGGAATAGATGGTGAGGAGGTTACAAGCCCGGTGAAAGAGACAAGAGAGAAGGTTATTCAGCAAGTAACTCCAGTTTTACAAACTAAAGGTCAAGAACCAGTTTCAAGTCAACAGATCTGCAAAAAGGCTTTGTTTAGGGAGCCTATCAAGCTACTGGGGTCACACAAGTCAGAACTATATATTGTGGAACTTCCAGAGGAAAGAGAGAGCCCTAAGAAATGTAAAGTGCCTATTATACGTCGACCTGTACCTCAGTTAACATATGAGGTAACTCTAGTTAAAAAACTAGAAAAGGTACAACTAAAGAGAGGGTTAGAGGAGATAGAGGATCTACGGGGCCCCAAAAGGGTTAAGAAGTGGGATGTGATAGATAGTTCTTTACAGCTGCCAGCAGAAACACAGCTATCTTTCTCTGAAGGATCTAAGAATATTTCTGAGGAGAACAAGAAGAAGTCTAAAGTGAAGGGTGCTGGTTCTACTGCATGTTCAGGCTTAATAGAAGTGCCAATAGTGGAAGTGATATCGATGACTTGGAAGAAGGAGGTTTTTGATGCTAAGTTTATTTTTGCTGCTGAAAGGCTTGGTGGTCAGCCACAAGTGACCACCGGGTCATTATGAGTCTCCTAAGTTGGAACTGTCAAGGGTTAGGGTCTCCCTTGACAGGCAAGAACTTGAGGTTCTTGTGTGGTAAATATCGACCCTCCTTAGTTTTCTTGATGGAAACTAGGGTTAACATGAAAAAAGTAGAAAGAATCCGTAGAAGTCTGAAATTTCAGAATAAGTATTATGTTGAACCGGAGGGCATTAGTGGAGGGCTTGCTTTGTGGTGGGTGGATGGATTACAATTTGAAATCCTTTTGGCAGAAAAACATTTTATTCATACGAAGATCTTGAGTGGAATGGATCCTATAAGGGGCTTTGTGACTCTGGTCTATGGCCCTCCTAAAGAACAACAAAGGGGTAATTGGTGGCGAAGGCTAAAGGGTTTGAATCCAGGGCCAGACTTCCCATGGCTCTGTATAGGAGACTTTAATGAAATGCTTTATGATTTTGAGAAAGAAGGAGGGAGATCAAGGTCACTGAGGTCTTTTGATGAATTTCAATCTTTTATGTCCACATGTGAGATGGTAGATATTGGCTATAAAGGGCTTTAATTCACATGGTCTAACAACAGATTGGCGGAGGATCACATTAAGGAGAGGATTGACAGAGCAATCAGCAATGGCTACTGGAGGGAGACATGCCCGGAAGCTCAAGTAAGTGTGTTGGAGCCTTTGGGTTCTGATCATTCCCCTTTACTGTTGCTGCCTAGTTATTCTGGCTTTAGAAGTGTTAAATGCTTTAAATTTGAGTTAAATTGGATGGATCATGTGGAATATGATGCTATGATAAAAGATAATTGGGATAGTTTAGATAGAAGCCAGGAAAATATTATTTCACTTTTTCAAGATAATTTGTCAAAACTAAGAAGAATTTTGAAAGAGTGGAGTAAAAGAGAATTTCCAAATAATAATAAAATGATGCAAAAGCCATGGGTTCGGACTTTTAGCCTAACCTGTTGGCTGTTATGGAAGAACAGATGTCAGGGGGTGATGGACGGCTCTCGACTTCAGGCTAATGAGATTGTACACGGGGTTCTGTATCAACTTATGGAGTACAGTCTTCCAGACACTATGAAGCATTCAGCCTTTCCTCTCAGAGGGGAAGGCGATGGCAGATGGCAACCTCCTCCGGACGATTTTGTGCGACTGGATACAGATGGTTCTGTCAACAATAAGAAGGAAGCAGCAGGTGGAGGAGTGATCAGAGACACTAGGGGCAACTGGATCCTCGGATTTCAATGTAGGTTGGGCTTTGTACCCTCAACAACTGCAGAACTTCTTGCTTTACAGACTGGTCTTCAAGTGTGCAAACAGTACGGTTTCCGGAAGGTCATTGCTTTTACGGACTCATTGGAGGCGTATCAGTTGATCATACGAGACGGTGGACCTCACCATCCAGCCAGAGCGGCCATCGTTGCGGTTCGAGATTTACTATTCTCAGAAGGGGAAGTTGAGTTGCGGTATGCACCAAGGGAGACGATCCGGTGTGCTGATTATCTAGCTAAGGATGCACAGAGCCTATTTCAATCTATGGTGGTTCTACCTATGCCTCTTCCAGGGTGCATCCCCATTCTAAGGGATGACTTTAGTCAATTTTCTTGACGTTTTTGATATTTTGTAACCTGTATTTTCCAAGTTAACTTGGCCGTTTCCCATTAAAAAAAAATGATGCAAAAGCTACTGTTAGAATTCAAAAACTGTTATGAGGATGAATGGACTAAAATAGTTGCTAAGAAAGCAAAGAGTATTGTGTCTCAAATTGAAGAAATATGGAGTAGGGAGGAGAAGTATTGGTTCCAAAGAGCAAGGACTAATTGGTTGAAATGGGGTGATGGTAATTCAAAGTTCTTTCATGCAGTCACTACACAACATAGAAGAAGAAATAAAATAGTAAGACTGAAAAATAATGAAAATGTGTGGACTGATGATATTTGTGAAATTAGTTCTTGCTTTTCTTCTTTCTATAATGATCTATTTAAAGGGAGAGGTAACAGAAGGTATGATGCTGTTTTGTCTTATGTTGAACCTGTGGTTACTAGTGCTGATAATGAGTGCCTGTTGTCCCCTATGTCTTTGGAAGAGATTAAACGTGCAGTGTTTGATTTAGGGGGGGTTAAAGGCCCCGGGACCTGATGGCTTTTCAGGAGTTTTCTATCAACATTCTTGGGAAACCGTCGGTCCCCAAATTTGTACTATGGTTAGCAAATGCTTTGAGAATGATATGGATATTGGAAACCTGAATAGGACTGATCTGATCCTTATTCCTAAGGTTGACTCCCCTGAAACAATGACTCAATTTAGACTAATAAGTCTATGTAATTTTAGCTACAAGGTGTTCTCTAAGGTTCTAAGTAATAGGATGAGACAAATTCTGGGTAGGGTAGTTACAGAACAGCAGAGAGCATTTGTACCTGGCAGACAAATTCAAGATAATATTTTTGTGGTACATGAAGCTTTTCATTACTTGAGGAATAAAAAGGGTAAAAAGTATGAGACAGCAGTGAAATTGGATATGAATAAGGCCTATGATCGAGTGGATTGGGGTTTTTTAGAAGTTGTGTTGCTTAAAATGAACTTTCATCCAAAATGGGTAAGAAACATAATGAAATGTGTGTCTTCAGTCCATTTTAATCTGAGGGTAGAAGGTAGGAAGATTGAGGAAATTCAGCCTCAGTGTGGGTTGAGGCAAGGGGATCCTCTTTCCCCCTACCTTTTCATTCTGGTGGCTGATATTTTGTCAAATATGATTAATAGACATGTAGAGTTGGGTGATTTGGAAGGAATTAAAATCACAGCGAGATGCCCTGTTCTGTCCCATTGTTTATTTGCAGATGATTCTATTTTCTTCTTAAAAGCTAGTAGGAGTAATTGTGCTATTTTTAAAAGTTTGCTAGAAGAATACTGTTCTGCCTCAGGACAGCGAGTTAACCTTGATAAATCTTGTGTATTTCTGTCCCAAAATGCTCCGGTGGATATAAAGGATATGGTAAGCAGTGTGTTGGATATTCCAGCTGCTGATTCTCCAGGGATGTATTTGGGGTTACCAATTTTGTGGGGTCGATCTAAAGTACAAGCCCTAGCGTTTGTTAGAGATAGGATACGGAAAAAAATCCTAGGTTGGAATAAATCTTTTTTGTCCCAAGCTGGTAGAGAGGTTCTTATCAAATTAGTGGCTAATGCTATTCCTACTTATTCCATGGCTTGTTTTCTTTATCCAAAGAAAACTTGTCAAGAGCTTGACAGTACTATCTCAAATTTTTGGTGGGGAGGAGTAGAGGATAGGAGGAAAATCCATTGGAGAGCTTGGAGTGTTTTAACAAAGAGAAAGTCAGAGGGAGGCCTTGGTTTCAAGGATTTTCAAAACTACAATTTGGCACTTTTAGGCAAGCAATGTTGGAGAATATTGAATGAACCTGAAGCTTTCTGGGTAAAAATTTTAAAAGGATTATATTTTCCTAATTGTTCTTTTTTGGATGCAGAAAAGGGCTCCAGAGCTTCATGGGCTTGGTCTAGTCTTTTAGAGGGTTGAAATCTGTTTTTAAACCAGGTTCTGTGGAGAGTGGGAAATGGTAATCAGATAAATATTTGGAAAGACCCATGGCTGCATTCTTTGGATAATTTTAAAATGCCTAATTGTGATATTCCCCTAGGACTAGAAAACCTCACAGTGGCAGATTTAATAGTTGATAAACAATGGGCTTTGGAAGGGTTACCAATTCCTTGCTATGTTTTAGAAGCCATAAAGCAAGTTAGGATCCCTGTCATGGAGTTTGAGGATAGGATTGTTTGGACTAGTGATCCTAAAGGGTTATATACTGTCAAAGGTGGCTATAGATGGCTGCAAGAAAATCAGGTAGTAAAGCAGCAAATAAGGCCTAGTACATCCTCTACCCAGGATAATGAGTTGTGGAAATTCATTTGAAATCTTAAAGTCCAACAAAAAATTAAGCATTTCTTGTGGAAAACTTGTTCAAAGGCCTTACCTACCAGGGAAGCTTTAGCCCGAAGAAGATGTGGCATTAATCATTTGTGTGCTAATTGTAATTCTTTTTCAGAAACCATTGAGCATTGTTTGTTGCTGTGTGATTGGGTAAAGAAGCTGTGGTTTGCATCTCCTTTAGCTTTACATATTAATGAACATGATATTACATGTTTTGAGCTATGGTTGTTTAAAATCTTTAAAGAACTGAAGGATGATGATTATTTACGGGCTCTTGTAGCCTATCTCTGCTGGTATGTATGGAAAGCAAGGTGCTATGAGGTATTTGAGCATAAAGCATCTGAATTTGAGTGGGTCCTAAATTCTGCAGCTTCAAGCCTGCAAGAATTCTGGCGTGTTCAGGGTTGGTTTTTGCAGATTAATACTACAGCTTCTTGTTCTAATAGCACAACAACCACGTGGCAACCTCCTGGATTACATTCTCTGAAATTAAATGTTGATGGGTCTTTTGTGGCTTCTACAGGTAAGAGTGGTTATGGATATGTCTTGCGCAATGGAAATGGAGATGTGGTGGATTTATACTGCCATGAAGGAGAAGCAGAATCGGCGTTTGGGAGTGAAGCAAAAGCTCTGCATTCGGCGATTTTCAGGTGTAAAGATCGAGGTCTAGGACGCTTGGAAGTGGAATCAGATTGTTTGTAGCTTGTTCAGGCTGTTATTTTTAATGCTTCTTATCCTGATTGGAGAGTAAATTCATTAGTCACAAATTTGCAATGTCTTTTTGCCTCATGTGGAGAGTTTTCTTTAGCTTTTGTTCCTAGGAAGTGTAATTTGGTTGCTGATTGGCGAGCCAAATCAGGTTGTAAGGGGTTGAGTCCTTATGGATGGGAGTTTTGTCCCCCACCCCCTCTTTTTGATCTTCTTAGCAAAGATAAACAAGGTTGTAAATAGGGAATAGGCTAATGCCATTTTTGAATAAAGAAGGATTTGTTTTTGACCAAAAAACAAGTTTGATTTCTCATTTGCTTTTATCTTTCTTTTACTATCTCCGGTTCTTAATATAAAATCTATTTAACTAAAATGGATAGATGAAAAAAATTAGTTGAATTAATTACTATATTTGTTAAAAATATGTGTGAGTTTCCCTAAAATACACTCTTAAATTATTTATATTGAAACTATTCATTTATGCAAACTCCTTTAACATGTACAATAAATAGGAATAATTTTTTTTAAAAATAAATATTGAGAACAAAATGGATTTAGAACTTCTATTTGGAACCAAATCCGACCGCTTAACTTGTTTTATACTGGGACTGGAGGTAGTACTTGCTAAAATAAATTATGTTCTTAGCTTATTATGTTTTTTCTTGTTTATTTTTCAATATGATGTGCCTACGCTAATGATTGCTCTCTTTTGCCTCAAGGAATAAAGAGTTTTGATGCAGTTACGCATGTTCAAGGACTCTGACTATGCCTATTGAATGTCATTTTGTCATCTTAAATTTAGTGACTTGTGAGAAGTGAACATTTTGTAGTAGTAATAATTATTAGTGTGCATGTGTCTCTCATGTTGTCAAGAAACCTTTGATAAGTAGTCTTCCTTGTGATACATGAATGTACTTTTAAACTTTAATTCTGAGTTTTCAGTTAGGACGAAATAAAAAGATATGATGCCTCTGCATCTAAGATTTCAGGTGTAAGTTTAACAGTTAAAACGAAAAAGGCATATGAGAGATGTAATATGACAGATTTACAAGAACATGTCGGCATATTGGATATTAATTTTGATGTTTGAGACATCAAAATTTGGAATTTGCAACAGTTAGGAGGATCCAATAATATTTTGTCACACTTAAGATGCTCTGTCTCATTCTGTTTTGCTCTGTTTGAAAAAGCAGAGTCATGCCTTAAGTTATGTGTAACACCCTAAATTTTATATTCACCAAATATATTATAATTATTTTGGAAATTCAGTAAAATGGTGAATATTCATGAATTTGGAATTTATGAATTTCATAAATGTTCAATTTCATGGGAAATTGGGCAAAAATAATTATGGAATTAATTTGGGTAATTTAAAAAGCCCAATATTAAGGTCCAAAAATGAAGGAATATTAGAGAAAATATTTGATCCAAAAATAGATGAAAATTGGCGAAAGAAAAATAAGAGAAGAAATTGAATTAGAAAGGTAATGGCAAAATCGTAATTTTGCCAAAATAGCACAAAATAAATTATTTTTCAATTAATTGACGTTAATTTCAATTAATTAAGGAAAATAAAGGTTAAAAATATATTTAGAATATTTTGGTCAATTTAATATGAATTTATGAAAAATTTGAGCAAAAAGTGCAATTTTCACCAAAATTGAGATTTTATATGTATACGTAACCGGAACAAGTTGTGAAGTCAATTGAGATCATAGGGAGGGATCCCTAGATGTCTCCTACATGTGGCATAAAGAAAGAAATATTGGTTGGGCATGATGGCATGGTTACATGAATGTAAGAAGTTATGTACATAAAATTTGATTTTAGCAATTTTGGAAAATTAAACAAATTATTATAATATTATGAGATATTAGAATATAAGTTCATCTTTCTCATTCAGCTGCTATTTCCACGAGAAACAGACCTGAAACATAGTGTGAGAACGTTTGGAATTGTAGAGAGAGAAAGGAGAAGAAAAATCACAAGGTAAGCCGATTTCTCCGACGATTGAGCTCCTAACGCGTATAACTCCGACTCTAAGCTACTCCTCTTTGTTTTTTAAGGTTTGGAAAGCTCAAATTTGGTGTTCTAAAAGTTAGGGTTTTCAGCCAAGAGCAAGAAAAGCTAGTGGGAGCTTGAGGTAACTTCCAAACCTTCGTATATTAACTATTCTGGCTGCTATGGACAATTTAATCGGTGAAATTTCGCCGGGTTTCCATTGGTTTTAAATTTTGGAAAAGTGTGTGCCTAAGGGTTATGCTGCCCAATTTTAGTTCAAATGGTTGTTATAACTCAATTAGATTGTTAATAAAGTGGTTAGGAGTAGAAAGGAACGTGTTTATGGAGCCGAAATCGTAAAACCCCGATTTTTCCCGAAGAACACCATTATTTCGGCCAGGGATGTTTGAGGGCCTTAGAGTTGGATTTTCAATTATTTGATGGTTCCATTGGGTTCAGGAGGGAAAATTAGGTGGGGTTACAATTGGGCACTTTTTCAGAAAAGGCTGAGAAAGCATAATTATGGAAACGCCCCTAAAACCCTAAAAGTAGGGCTGCCAAGGGAAATTTCATAATTTGACATTGAATTTGGTAATTTTGAGTCCAGAAATGGATTCCTTGGATGAAAATACGTCAGGATAGCCCGAGTCAAAAATTTGGAAAAACGTGCCGTCGGGCGGGGTACGGCGAGGCCGGGCCGAGGTCTCGGGGGCATTTTGGTAAATTTTCACCATAGGCTAATATAAACACAAGAAACACTATGGAAGTGTCTAAAATGATACTTGGATAAGTTATGACCTATTTCTTGTATATTTAATATTTTAGGACCGAATCGGGAGTTGAAAATCGACACGTTTCACTAGGCACACAAAAAAGGGTCGATAGAACTTCGAGGTAGGAACTACTATCTCTCATATACTATGTGATCGTTTGTATGATGCGTGTTACTGTATTTTGTGACTTGAACACGTGCTGAAGGCACATTACCTAGCTATGGTCTAGGACCTAGCTGAGGTACACTAGTCTTACCTAGCTGTAGTCAAGGACTCAGCTGAGGTACATGTAGGGGTTTCAACGGGTTAGTTGGCCCTGAATTTTGTATACACACACAGATGATATGAGTTTTCATTTTACTAGATATGGTGCATTGCATATTTAATTTTTGCATTTTATGTGTTGATCGTATGTTTCTACTGAGATTCCTTGGAATCTCACCCCTTTTTCTAAACCAAACATCTCAGCGGGTGCTAGCGGATCAAAAGGCAAGGACGTGGATAAAGGAAAGTGACTGGCACATGTCTTGAGGCGAAGTTAAAGTCCGTGGTTATAGATAGCTTATGTTGTAAATATTGTCACCTTTTGTATCTTAACTTTAGACTGTAAACAAATACTTTTATCAGTATATATGTACTTTTATGTATGCTTGTGGAACTTGGTCTCTATTACTCTGTAAATATCGAAATGGAAACGGGTGTTGACATTATGTCTTGTATTCAAATGATCTCTCAGTTATTAAATGTATAATGAACATTCCATAACATAGTTTTCTCATTTTAAGTAATGAACTTTATTGTTATATTCCGAACACTATGCTTTTGTTGTTGCTTGTTGCTGCTCATGATAACTTTCCTTTCAACCAAGCGCGTGTTTGCATTAGTGATGGTAAATGTATTTTTTTTTCAATCTACCTTTTCGGAACTTAAGTTAGGATAGAAGTTAGATAATATAATGTGATTTATATTTGGATTGACAGTGGTAGAAGTTGTAACCCCCGTCACGATCAAGGCCGGGATTAGCGTTTAATTGTGTTTCATAATTGAATAAGAGATTCAGAACAATTTCAAACTTTTTACAACACTTGTACAAATAGATCTCCATTCATTTTGTTCATAAAAACAATCGGCCTGTTTGGTATGTTACATATATAATATCAGAGTATCAGCAAATTCCCTACATTCACCCAGGATAATAACATTAATCCAAAATATTGTTCAGGACATCACTGCCTGTCTCTGTATCCATACCAGGGATTACACAAAACTATAATACTATGATCTATTCAATATATATACATTTATCCAAAATGATAACCAGTTCAGTATAAAACCAAAATATCTAACTAAGACTACTGTCGGAGTCCTAATCGCCCTTATCCACTTCTTTGTTCCTCGATCCACTTGCCCTGTCTAGATATGATAGTTGGAAAGAATGAGATTCTAGAGAATCCCAGTAGCAGCAGTTTACGAATATGATGCATATATACAAAGCAAGTAAACATATATCACAATGCAGCAATCAATATTTGAGGTCGGCACACTGCCACGTCCCCTTCACTGTATATGTATTCAAGGCTGGGCTTTCGCCACGTCCTATCAACTGTATCTGTATTCGAGATCGGGCTTACACCACGTTCCCTTCACTATATCTATATTCAAGGCCGGGCTTTCGCCACGTCCCCTCACTGTATTCAATGACTAATGCAAACAAGCAATGCAATATACATGATATAGGATAAAGTGTCACTACCTTGGTCTTTCCGTTCTTGAGTAGGCACATGCCTTTATGCTCCAGGCAAATATCAAATCCTAAAATCATAATTAAGGACGATACGTCACCACTTATTCCAATGCTCAATAACTTCACAACACTTAATTTGGTTATCATTACTGTCTCTTTAACACTTATATATGCCTCTAATAAAAGCCCTAAAGAGGTGGAAGAACTACCCTAGGGATCCCTTTTTGGAAGCACAAACACTGACATTTTTCATTGTTTCACTCGAATAAAGATGGCCTCACTCGAGTGATAGGGCACTGACACTCGAGTGAAGACGGCCTCACTCGAGTAGTGGTGTGGTCTGCACCCGGGTACCAGGGAGTGAAGGATAACAAGTGAGCACCTGAGAGCACAAAAACTTTTTAGAGACTGGGACACTCAAGCACACTGGACCTCACTCGAGTGATAGCCAAATGCTTTACTCGAGCACTAGAGAGTGAAGTCCAGGAAGTGAGAACCCGAGAGCAAACAGAAATTTCAAAGAAGAGAAGCACTCGAGTACTGGCCTTTGCACTCGCGTGAGACGGAATGTGTAATACCCCAAAATTTGGGATTTGAGGCTTGGGAATAAGCCTAAATTAAGTGGACTGCTAAGCTCCAATTTATCAGGAGCCCAAATTTATCCCCTAATGATTCTTATATCTTTTGGGTATTAAAAAAGTAAAATGGTTAATTTTGAAGAAAGTGATTATGCTTACAGTGAAATTGCCTATGAGATAGTGAGCTTGTCATGTGATTTTGAATGATTAAATGATGATAAAAAATTATGAAATTTTACAAGATGAAAGTAGACATCCTAAGCTTTAATTTGATAGGTTATATGACTCAATTAGAGCTATATATAAAAAGATATGAATTTTTGAATTCAGCCTAGAAAAACTGTGAAGTTTTTGGAACAACATGCAAAGATTAAAATTTTGGGAATTTTGTGATTCCATTCAGCAAAATTCTATATTTTTTCTTGAAACTAGACTCAATAAGGGTTCTATAGGCTTTGGAATCACTCCAATTCAAGTTTTCTAGAATTATTTATGATTTTTCAAAGTTTGGCTAGAAATCTGCCAAAATTTTGTAAAAATCCGAAAATTGGGAAATTATCAAATAAATGAAATATGATATTAGATATTAAAATAAAAAGTGATCATCTCCTTCCAGCAGCCATAACTGACGCCATTTTCAGTTTTAGAGAGAGAGAAGAGTTGAGATTTTTAGAGAGAGAAGGAGAGGAAAAAACTTGCAAAGGTAAGTGATTTCTTTAGTAAATCGGTTCCTAATGCGTATAACCCCGTTCCTAAGCTATTCTCCTATGTGATTCAAGGGTTGGAAGCTCAAATTTTCTTGTTGAAGTGACCTAGGGTTCAGCCATATTAAGGGAGAGCCAGTGGGAGCTTGAGGTAACTTCCAAACTCTTGTATATTGACTATTTTGGCTGTTGTGAACAATTTAATCAGTGAAATTTCGCTGGATTGTCATTGGTTTTTAAAATGGAAAATGGGTATGTGGGGCTGTTATGCTGCCCAAATTGGTACTAAATGGTAGTTGTAACCTAATGGAATAGTCAATAAAGTGGTTAGGATTAGAAAGGAACACGTTTACGGAGCCGAAACCGAAAAACCCCGATTTTCCCCGGAAAACCCATATATTTCGGTCAGGGCTGTAAATGGGACTTAGAGTCAGATTTTCAATGATTTGATGGTTCCATTGAGTTCAGGAGTGAAAATTAGGTGGGGTTACAGTTTGGCACTTTTTCAGAAAAGGCCGAGAAAGCATAATCACGAAAATGCCCCTAAAACACTGAAATAAGGGCTGTCAAGGGCAATTTTGTCTTTTTTCAGTGAATTTGGTAATTTCAAGTCTAGAAATGGATTCATTGGGTGAAAATATATCAGGATAGCCCAGGTTAGAATTTCGAGAAAATTACAGCCGGACCGGACACGATAGGGGCCGGGTCCCTGGGGGTATTTTAGTAATTTTTCAAGATAGACTCATATAACCCTTAGAAACACTATGGAAGTGTATAAATGGTATATTTGGAATTGTAGGACCGAGCTGAGAGCTCGAATTGCTGGCACGCAAATCGAAGAGAAAAGACTGGAGGTAGGAGACTTACCTTATTTGCATGTATTTGATATCTTTGCTTGTGTAGTGATATATGTGATTGCTTTATTTGATTGTGTAGAGCATACTTGAATAAATGAAGCTCTGTTTATGTTTTCGCTGTGGCCATAGTCTTGTTGTATGAAACATTGAGCATGCAAAAATGTCATTATGGGACATACATCTGATAAAGCTAACATGTCATACACATAGCATCTATCATGCATGCACTATGGTATCAGTTTCCTACTGAGATTCTCTCAAATCTCACCCTCCCCTACCAACAATTTAGACAGGAGATGACAGAAGATATGCAAACAACAATGCAGAGTACCGTACGAGGGGATTACAGTAGTGGAACGAAGAGGGAAGAAGTCTCTGTTTCACTGGGATGAGTTTAGACACCCTGGTAGCCTTGTACGGCTACCTTAATCGTAAGTATCATGTACAAACCCCTATGGGGAATTTATGTAATCATGCACATATTATTAGTATAGTTATGTTATTTCTGTGTTACTTAGTGAACCGCATATCGTTTTCCGCAAATACTCTAGTTAATATGAAATTAAAATAAGGGCGTGATATAATGCTTGCGAGTGCTGAGACACACTCTTGCACTTTTACAGAAGTAAAACAGCGAAACTGAAGGAAAAATGAAGAATCTCATTGAATCACTCGAGTGGAACTCAACCACACCCGAGTGATGTTCATCCCTCACTCGAGTGAGTCCCAGATCACTCGAGTGACCATATCAAAACCTAGAAAACACAAACACTATGACAGTTTTTCAGAATTTTTACCAAAAGCTGCCAATGGACCCAAAACCTCAACCAAAGCTATCCTCACACAAAAACACTCAAGGAATCCAATGGACATGTCAAAACCACCAAAATCCTATTCCACTATCATGCTTTGATTTTAGGCAACATGCAACACTAAATTTCCAACATTTCCAAACTCAATCATTCACTCTACAATCAATCCTATATATTCATACACATTCCAAATATACCATTTCCATACCAATAACATGTCAAATGTCAAATGTCCAATGATCATCATTTTTCGAAAATGGCCAATAAATTCCGGAAATTTGAAACAAATTCAAATGGCACAAAATTTAGATAGATATGTTTCTTTAACTCACCTCAACAACTTTCTCAAAGGGACATTTTGATTCTCCAACTTTCAAAATTCCTTGAGATCACAAATCAATACCAATGGACACACTACACCCATCAAAATAAAGCTCATTACTCAAGGAACAACTTTAATGAATGATGTTTAAGCAACATATAGAGATCATTTTCCCTTACATTTTCAAGCTTTTCTTCCTTCCCTTTTGGCAACAATGGCTGACGAAGAAAGGGAGAGAGAAAATGAGAGATGAGCTTGGAGAAGAAAGAAAAATGATTGCACTCCCTTCCCCATATCAGTTTCAGCGCACAAAGAGGGAGGAGAGGAGAGAGAAAACACTAAAAAATTCATTTGACTTTTTCCACCAATCCCTTTACATGTGATTTTGCCAAGTGTCCACTCCTTATTGGCTCACATACAATAAGTCACCAATTAACTTATCTAATCCATCCATTAGCTATTTAATCACACATCTCATTTCCTCTTAGTTAGCAATTAATTTCCCATTAATCACCAACTTATGCCCAATAATTCCATTCTTTCAATTTTTCACCAATTATGATATATTAATTAATATTGTCACAAATACATATTAATTCAACTTTAATCCACGATTACATTCTCAATAATCCTCATTAGTCCTTAATCAAAATTTGGGGTGTTACAGAAGTGGTTTTTCTTCACACTGACACTTGTTTGAATGGTTATCTGAAAAACAAATTTAGATGAAGAATGATTGAAAATGACATGAATCTCTTTAAATAATACATACAGGATTTCTTCCCTAAATTAATGTCATTTGTGTCTTCCCTATTATTTCTCAAACAAAACTTTATCTCCAAGAATCAAGGAGTTATCATCTCCATACAAAACAAAATGTGATAAATCATAATTATATAAATTTATAATTATATTATAGGCATATAATGTGATAATTTTAAAAGGAGTATTAAAATTATAAAAATAAAAAAATTAATGCATTAATAGAAAAAATGTAAATACTAAAAAAAATTAACACCTAATTAGACATATTCAATGTGATTTTGTTACATGTGGCTATTCAATCTTATTTTATTTTTTGTAAATTTTTAGATATTAATTAAATATTAATGATGTAGATCAATTGGGAGAGGGTGGATTCTCATAATTAAATTTTATTATTTAATTTTTTTAGGGTATTTTTACAAATCTCAAAATATTGGTTCTTTTACTATAGTTTTATCGTTTTTAATGAAAGCAAGTGACACGCCATACGGTACCTTTTATTTCTTTCATCCATGCTCCTCTTCTCCCTTTACTTCAATGATGTGGTTTTTTCTAAGAAGCAGCATAAATTGGCTTCATTGATATCGTACGTTTGGGCCTAACAGGCATATGGGGAAAATTGTAACTCCGAAGCAATTAAAATTGTAACAGTTATGCTTATCAAAAAAATTGTAACAGTTACAATTATCAATGAAGATGGGTGACATGGGCAAGGAGGACGATAAGAAGGTCCTCCGTGTGGGTTCCATCTTATGATTGAGTGTGATTTGGGATGAAGACTTTGTCACTCATTAAAAGTTCATATTCTTTTTTTGAAATGCTTAAATAAGTTTGTTGATTCCATTGATAAGCTAATGAAAATTTAGGAGGAAGACTTTTTAATAGGGTTATTAAATCCAGACCAAACTGGTCCGGTCATAAACTTAGGTTAATATTTTTTTATTTAAAAAAATTTATTCATTTTTTATTATTTTATTCAAAATTTTATATTAAAAACCCTCAAATCTTCACTTAACTTTCTTACCAATCTAGTCTCAGGTTAATTTCGGTTTGACTCCAATCTGATCTACTATCTCAACAATAACCTTACTTTTACGTAAGCATTACGTGTCTTTTTTGCTAAAAAATTTGTGGTCTTCTTTGTTAGTATAGGGGATGGATGAAAAGATTGGAGGACTTGGATTTATTAGAAGACTTGATTATAAGGAACAAAGTGTTTAGTTAATGCAATTTCGTAGAAAATGATATTTAACAAAATTCACTATCTCAACAATAATCTTACTTTTACATAAGCATTACGTGTCTTTTTTGCTAAAAAATTTGTGGTCTTCTTTGCTATTATAGGAGATGGACGAAGAGATTGGAGGACTTGGATGTATTAGAAGACTTGACTATAAGGAATGATGTGTTTGGCTAATGTAATTTTGTAGAAAATGATATTTAACAAAATTCACTATCTCAATCATAACCTTACTTTTACGTAAGCATTAATTACATGTCTTTTTGGCTAAAAAAATTGTGGTCTTCTTTGTTAGTATAGGAGATGGATGAAAAGATTGGAGGACTTGGACGTGTTAAAAGACTTGACTATAAGGAACGATGTGTTTGGTTAATGCAATTTCGTAGAAAATGAGATTTAACAAAACTCACTATGTCAACAATAACCTTACTTTTACGTAAGCATTACATGTCTTTTTCGCTAAAAAATTTGTGGTATTCTTCATTAGTGTAGGAGATGGATGAAAAGATTGGAAGGCTTGGACGTATTAGAAGAGTTAACTTTAAGGAACGATGTGTTTGGTTAATGCAATTTCATAACAAATGATATTTAACAAAATTGGCAAATTCTATTTCACCGGAAGGAAACTGGTCAAAAGAGATTACAAGACTTTCTTGGTGGGTTCCACGTACTATTTGAGTGGAATGACTGATGAAGAAGAGTTTAGTTTGGGGCGAAGACTTCTCATAAGCGTCATGGATGGGACAATGCCTTCAATATGTCACATGCATTCTTTTTTCCCTTTAATATTTTTATCACTTCCTCCAAATATATGAGAGTAAAATACAATGATTTCCCTATCATATTGTTAAAATTACATAGACCTTCTCTTTATTTTCAAAACACACATAATTGTCTGATTAGTAAGGTAAAATGTGAATTATATTATGTAAAAGATTACAAAATTTTATTATTTATAATTACTTGTTGAAAATTTTATATTTATTAATTTTGTTATCATAATCTAATTGTGCACTCACTCTCATTTAAAAATAAATAAATAATCAAGCATGAATTCAATACTTAAAAGCTGAATACAACTGAAAAGGTTTTAGCATTTTTTCTTTCAATGGAGTATCTTTTTGGTCAAATAATTATGTCTTCAAAATGATTAAAATGTGTTTATTTGAAACAATTAAAATAAAAAATTATACGCAAGTACACGGCAACACATTGAGTATTATAACTATTACTAGAGAAGAACAAATAACAAAACTCAGCTTGTCATTTAAGACCAATTGGTTTGTGAAAAATAATACTAGGGAACATAAATAGAGTTGATAATGTTGACTTGATTATTCACACAACTAACATTTCCTAGTTAATTTAGTTATTAAGAAATACAAAAAGGATAGGATAACAATCAGAAATTAATTGATAGCAATCGATCTATTACATTTTTAAGAAGGCAAAAAAAAAAAAAAAAAAAAAAAGGACCTACCACATTTATATAAGCATACAATCAAATCTTGAAATTAACGTTATTATTTGAGGATTACTTCAATCTGTAACGTAACATTATACAATCCTGATCTCTTATTATACACATCTTCTATTGTGTTTAACCTTATATTTATCCTTTTACTTGGCTTGATCTCTAGTGTTGGCGATTGTATATATACTTAAAATTATATATGTTTCTTCATCAATTTTATGAAACACGAGGGAGCGCCCCACACGTGGGAAAGGGAGGACCAGAGACAAACGGCGTCTGAGCCTCAGTCTTCTATTCCGATGTGGATAATGACCCTACTCCTGCATATTGTTACTAATATTTTTCTTTAATTCTTATTTACACACATGATACACACACACACACACACACACATCATGTAAAGACTTCATTGAGGCAATTCGATCTACTCAAACTTACCACAATGGCCAGCTTCTCTTCAAAAATTTCATTTGTTTTGTTGTTTCTGTTATTTGCTACAGCATTCAACAGAAGTGTGGTTATCTCAAACAAGGTGATACGTTGCAATGAAAATGATCAAAGACTTCTTTTAATTTTCAAACAAGGAGTGGTTGATCCAAACAACCAACTCTCTTCCTGGACTGTTGAACAAGATTGCTGTTTGTGGGAGGGAGTTCACTGCGACGATATCACAGGTAGAGTTACAGAGCTTTCTCTTTCCAATCATATATTAGAAGGAGAGATTAATGTATGTGTGCTTCAACTTGAATTTCTCAACCACTTGAACTTGAGCAGGAATTTCTTTCAAACTGTGAGTATGTCACTTTGCCAAATCTCCAAATCTCCTTTTGATGCAAACAAATTTCATAACCAATCACTTGCTACTCCTTCTAATCAATCAGCAAGTTTTTCTGTTGCTCTACGCTATCTTGACTTTTCCTATAATTGTCAATTAGTTATAAATGACCTTTGTTGGCTTTCTCAACTTTCTTCCTTAAAATATCTTGACCTTAGTTGTAATGATATTGGAAATGAAACCAAATGGCTCCAACATATAGCTATGCTTCCTTCACTCTCTGAGTTACACTTGTGGTTTTGTCGACTGAGTGATTTTCCATCCCTTGATTATACCAATTTTACGTCACTTGAAGTTCTTGATCTTTCTGACAACTATTTTAAGCCTAAATTACCTTGTTCATTCTTTCATACCACCAATCACATCTATCATCTTACCCTTTATATATGGTTGCGGTTTCTATGGTCAATTGCCAAAAGCCTTGCTCAATATTCAAAACCTCAAGCATTTAGATTTGAGCCATAATAACCTCAAAGGATCAATTCCATATTGGTTAGGCCAGTATGAACAGTTGCAATACTTGGATATCCATCATAATTTGTTCTCTGATGTAATTCCACCATCTCTTGGGAATATTTCTTCCTTGTTCAGCTTAGAGTTGTCCTACAATCAATTGAGTGGCAATCTTCCAGAAACCCTTGGAGAGCTCCAAAATTTAAATCAATTACACATTGGACACAATTTCTTGGTAGGTGTTCTTTCTGAAAATTTTTTTTCAAAGTTCTCAAATTTAACATCATTGAACTTAAGTTCATCAAGTTTTGAATTTGACATTGATCCTAAATGGGTCCCACCATTTCAACTTGAGCATTTGGATTTGGGTAACACAAGCATAGGCCCTAATGTTCCATCATGGCTGTATATACAGCGATCTCTAGAATATCTAGATATTTCTAGATCAAGGATTTCAACGATTGATGCAAATGTATTTTGGAGATTAGTAGTTGGAATTGATTATGTTGATATCTCAAACAACTTGATTAGTGAAGACATGTCTAATGTCACACTATCAGCAAATAGCTCTTACTTTGATGCATCTCACAACTCTTTGTCAGGATCTATGTTCTCGTTATTGTGCCAACTTGAGAGTCATGAAGAAAGCCAGTTGCATCATTTGGACTTATCATATAATCATTTGAGTGGAACACTTCCCGATTGTTGGACAAACTGGAAACAATTAGAATACCTTAATTTGGGGAGTAATAAGCTCACAGGAAAAGTTCCTCCCTCATTGGCTTCATTATTGAATCTTGAGTTGTTGGGTTTGAGTGATAATAGTTTCTTTGGCAAATTTTCATTAAACAAGCTAAATTGGACAAATTTGGGATACCTCATTTTAGAGCAAAATGAATTTTCTGGAAGTTTGCCAAATCGTATAGGGCCAAATGTGGTAGTTTTTAAATTGAGGATCAATCAATTTATAGGCAACATTCCATCACAATTGTGCAACCTCTCATTTGACAAGACTTGATCTTGCTGAAAATAAGCTTTCTGGATCTATACCTCATTGCCTATACATGACTATGCCTCCAAGTTGTGTGACAGTTTGGCCTAATGAAAAAATGAAAATATTTACTAAAGGAAGAGAATTAGACTATCGATTGGAAAGTGTTCTAAATCCTACAAGTAGTGTGATTGATCTTTCTACTAATAGCTTGTTTGGAGAAATTCCTAAAGAGTTGTTTAGTATTAGTCAAATGCAGACCTTGAATTTGTTACGAAACTACTTGACTGGAAAAATTCCCAAAGAAATTGGAGGTATGAAAAACTTGGAATCTCTCGATCTTAGCTACAATAGACTTTTTGGAGAAATTCTTTGGACCATCTCCAATCTGTCTTTTCTTGATTATCTGAACCTCTCATACAACAATTTCATTGGGCAAATTCCATTGGGAACCCAAATTCAAAGTTTTGAGTCTTGGAGTTTTGTTGGCAATAGTGAACTTTGTGGAGATCCTCTTCTAAAGAAGTGCAATAAAAAGGAAGAAACTCATGATGACTCAAACCCAGCTAAAGGAAATGACGATGACAACTTTCTAAAGTCATTGTATCTTGGTATGGGGGTTGGATTTGCAGCGGGCTTCTGGGGAGTTTGTGGTTCTCTCTTCCTCATCAGAGCATGGAGGCACAAATTTTTCCGATGGTTTAATGATTTGGGAGATCGACTTTATGTTGCTGTGGCCCTATGTTGCAAAAGCTATGATTGGATATAAGCAACAAATTTCCCTTCAGGTAATAAATTAGTTTTTTTATTTTTTAATTATGATTATTTAAATGAGGGTTTCTTTATCTTTTCCCTTCCTCTTCTCGCCAATCAAATTCTGTCATTAGCTAATTATATATTATCTTTGTTTATTGTATGTTTTGTCTTCGGGATGCAAGCAGCAACAGCAAGCATTGGGGGCAACAGTATATGCATTTTCATATGATCAAAATTAAAATTTATAACACACACACATACAGTCATACAAATATTGAGTAGTATAACCAAAAGAACAATTAATAAACTACTGAACTAGTCATTTTAGATAATTGGTTTGTGAAATTCAGTGGATATAAATATAATATTTATGAAATAATATCACTTACATGATTAGTATGTGATTCAACTTGGTTATTCACTCATATTTAACATTCCCCCATTAATTTATTTTTTAGATAGGATGATAATAATGAGAAATTTATTAGTTGAAATCAATAATCGAACTACCACATTTGTTAGCACGCAGTAATAATATCAAGAGCTGGTCCACTTTCCCACAGTAAAACTAAGACCTGTGTCTCTTTTTTGAAGTGTCAGGACAAAAATCTAAAGAGACCTCAAGTTAATCTCTATTTTTGATAATATCTATGGGGAGACCGAGCCACTGATTAAACAGAGCTGGCTCAAACTGGGCTACTCTGTTTTTATTTGAGTGGACTTCACATCAACCCATTTTATTCCTTTGCTTATATTGTATTTTATTTAGTGCATTAATTTTCTTACCTAAATGAAAACTTTGAGCAGCACAAGCATTAATTTGGATTCATTGAATATTTCCTATGATCCATAATATAAAACTCAGTTGACATTTGGAGATATTGATGAAACTAAATAAATTACTTTAAAGTATTTATATTTATCATTTTTCTTTAAACTAATTTATTTGACAAACAAATAATATATAATTCAATAATGTACAATATATACTATAATTAAGTAATTTATTTAACTTTCTTAATCTTTTCAAAAAGTTAATTATGCCTTATATTAAAAAACAAGGGAGTAGAAATGAAGATGAATAAGATATAGAAACCATCTCCGTGGACTTGGACTCCCCAACGATAAAAGCATATCCAACAGAATTGCAAATTTCATAGCATAAACCCAGTTCTATAAAGGTGAATGAGAAAGAGAAATAAGCCTTATGTTCGAAGATTTAAAAATGATTAAGATTATAAAATAAGCCGTATGTTCGAGTATTAATTTGAAAGCACCAAGACTATGAGATATAGTTTGATAAATGTAACGCCCCAAATTTTATTCACCAATATATATTGTAATTATTTTAGATATTCAATAAAATGGTGAATATTCATGAACTTGAAATTTATGAAGTTAGTAAATTTTCATTTTCATGAGAATTGGGCTAGAGTAAATTTGGAATTAATTCTTGAGTTTTCCAAAAAACCCAATATTGAGGCTCAAAATAGAGGAATACAAGAAAATAATATTTAGCCTAATATTAAATTTAATTTTGGCCAAGGAAAAGAATAAAAGGAATTTATTCAAAAATGTATTGGCAAAATCGTAATTTTGCTAATAAAGCACAAGATTTATTATTTTTCAATTAATTGAAGTTAAATTCAATTAATTAAGGAAAATAAAGGGGAAATAATTATTTTAAATCCTAAATATGCCATGTGTCAATATTTTATGGCAAGGGATTTAATTATAATTATTAAAAATTGGAATACATGTTAAATGGATCAAATACTACATATTGTGTACATGTAACTTGATCAATGTGATGAAGCCCAATTGTGTGCATGGAGGGGGCTTGGAGGCGTCAACTTGGGCTAACCAAAGGAGGGAAAGATTAGTTCAATCCTAAATAAGGGTTATGACACAATTGCATGTAGATAAGTCTAAGTACAAATTATGCCACAAAAGTCAATATTTTGGGACTTTATCTAATTAAGAAAATTAAGGGAAAATGCAAGATATTTTAAAAACATTTCCCTTCATCTTTCTATCCCAAAACCGTCGGCCACAAGCACAAGAGAGGAGAGAGAGAGAGCTTGAAGTTGTAGAGAGAAGGAAGAGAGAATTCACAAGGTAAGCTTGGTTTCTCGTGTGATTTAGCTTCTAGTTTGTGTAATTCCTTCTCTAAGCTTCTCTTCTCCATGGATCCATGTGTTTAACAAGCAAATATCAAGGTTTGAGGAAGAGGAGGGTTTCGGCCAAGAGAGAGAGGAAGAAGAAATCCAAAGGTAACATCACAAACCTCAAATTCTTGATACTATTGTTGTTTTTGTTGAAGTTATTGGTAGTTTTGTTGCTTGTTTGTTGTGATTTATAAATTTGGGAAGTGTTAACCCTAAGTGGTTATTCTACCCAAATTTCCTCAAATCTTAGGTATTAGGTGTTTAAATGACTAATCAAGTAATTAGGAGTGAAAAGGAGCAAGCTTTCGATGTTGGAAATCAAAAACCACAATTTCCCTTTTTCTTGACCTAAGTTTCGGCCAAGTCTAGAAGTAGGGATAGGAGTTGGATTTTCAATGATTTGATGATTCCATTGTATTCGGGAGGGAAAATTAGGTGGCGTTAGTGTTGAACACTTTTTCAGAAAAGCCCTAAAAGTGAAATGACCAAAATACCCCTGAAACCCTAATTAGGGGTTGTCAATGGAAAAATTGTCATTTAACAATGATTTTGAGAAAACCAAGGTCAAAAAATGGATTCCTTGGGCGAAAATATGTAAGTATAGCCCGGGTTAAAATTTCTAGAAAAGTACGGTCGGACTAGGTAAATTGGGGTCGGGCCGGGTCCCTGGGAGTATTTTGGTAATTTTATAGTTTAGACTAATATAACCAACAAAAACACTTTGGAGGTGTCTAAAGTGGTACATGAATAGGTTTTAACCTAATTCTTGTACATTTGAAATTTTAGGACCAAAATAAGAGCTTGAGTCATTGGCACGAATTTTGAGGAACGCTTTACGAGTTGAAAAGGGACATAAGGTGGTACTTTTATCCTTCATACACTATGTCATTGTCTCTATGTTTATGTATGTCATTGTTTGTAATTTAATTAATCAATATGGTTTGCCGAGAAGGGACAGTTAGTGCGAGAAATGCACTTCCACCTGGTTGTTGAGTAACAATCCAACAAAGGTGTATGGATAGTGGGGGTTGAGCCCTATCCCATGTAGACATGCCATTATATTGTTCATTAATTTGTATACAATATGGAGCATGACATATCTACTTTTCATATTTTATATGAACAATTGTATGTTACTATTGGGATTCCTTGGAATCTCACCCTTCTTCATAAATAATAAATGTTCAAGCGGGAACTAGTGGCTCCAAGGGCAAGGTGGTAGACACAAGCAATTGAGGGTACAGATCCCAAGATAGAAGTTATAGTTGGTTATATGTAGTCAATTTTAAATATTTTTGGATAATTTTGGGAACAATTTGTATATACTATCAAACCCTGCGGGGAGTCTTCTGTATGTAAATAAGTACTTATTATCAGTATATTTATGCTATATCTGTATGCCTGTGGAAACAAGTACTTATTATCAGTATATTTGTGCTATATTTGTATGCATGTGGAAACAAGTACTTATTATCAGTATATTTGTGCTATATCTATATGCCTGTGGAACTATGTCTTTCTTACTTTGCATATATCGAAATGTTAATGGGTGTTGACAATAAATCTTGATTTTTGTTTTGTATTTTACAAATAGACAGGGATGAAGGAAATGTTGGTTTAAACAAAAAAAATTTCTATTAGTAGTATTTTGTTGAACTAGTTATTATTTAACTACTCAACGGATTTTTCAAATATGGGCGATTTTCAAACAATTTTAATGCTAACTTCACCTCACCAATCATCACTAGCTGATGCCAACATATGAGGATTAGTAGGATTTCAGCTCACATAGGTCATAGCTCCAGAGTGGCCAAGGAATGCCTCTATTAAATCCTATGAGTCTCTATGCCATATGTAAACCTAAAGAAAGGACATGGAAAGCCGGCAATCGACACTCATATTCAAGCGTATCAACAATCATACAACCAAGTTGGATTTCATGGTTAATCCATGTGTGGGAACTTATATATGCAGGTTTTTTTGTTCTCAACCTGCGGATTGATCTGAATGACTTGTTTGGGCTGGATTTTGGTTTAACAATAATGTCAATAGGCCAACTAGTAGGACTCTGTTTAGGGCTCTATCTGGTCTCGGGATACCCCCATTCTTTATCGTTTTCTGAAGTACTCTTCTAGTGTGGATGTTGTCAATGAACACTTGGTGGCTCACAATGCCATACTTGATGAGCTAAAGCTTAAGTTTGGAAACTTCCCAACAATATATGAAGTCCTGTGCTAATAAGAAGCATTGTGATGTACAGTTTCAGATTCGTGATAAAATGTATCTCAAGTTATAGCCTCTCCGTCATCGATCTTTGACGGAATGGTCCAATGAACAATTAAGTTCTCATCAATATGGCCCTTTTCCTATTGTTGAGGAGGTTGGTCCTGGAAAAGTGATTTATTTTTTAATGGTAGGAATCTACTGAAGAGTGATGTATTCTAGAAAATTGGTGATGGGACAGGGTGAAAGTTTGTAGCAGTAGGTGGGTGCTAGATATGGAGAGACCATTGTCGAGCTATGTTGAAGTGACATTTCATGCGAAGGATTGGACTGTTGCAAAAAATATTGATAATGGAAGATGGAAGGTGGAGAAATTGGGAGGATTGTTGGTGCCAGTTTAATTCTAGACAAGCATGTGGTGGGCAGATGTGAAAGTAGCGCTAGGGAAAATAATAAGCTAGGTGGCCATTTATTTGATGTTTGTGTAAGAACCCCAAATTATCACTGCTCGATGTTTCTATATTGTCGATATGAGCATTAACTCTTAGAATTGATAACATTCTAGCACATTTTTTTTCTTCTCTTTTTACCTATTTTTGGATCCAAAATGTGCATAGAAAGAAGTTTATAGAAGAAAATGTGTATATCAAAATATTAAGCAAAAATCAAAGAAATTCTTATTATATCTTATATAGTTTGTGATTCAATTAGGAATTTATAAATCCTCCCTCTTTTGTAGGAGAATGGAGACAAGCTTTGAAGCACTCTAAGAACCAAGAAGCAATGAAAGAACAAAGGAAGTAAAGCATTATAAAGTTAGAAGAAGTAACATGTACAACTTGCCTCAATGAGTTGTAAAAATGCTGAAGCAAGTAGGAGAAAAACAAGAAGCCACGCTTTCTGTGTCACTGGCCTCAGCAAGTGGCAAACTCGTCGAGGCAAGTAAACAATAGTTATTAGTGTGTTATGTGTGTTTCATGTTGTCAAGAAACCTTTGATCAATAGCCTTCATTGTGACATTGTGATATATGATTGTACTTTAAACTTTGATAGAGTTATGAGTTAGAACCAAATCAAAACATTTCAGTTTTTATTTTTAAGTTGCAAGTGTAACAATAAAAACGAAAAGGCCTATGTGTTGTATTCTGTAAGATTTATATCTAGTTACTTGACTTATTGAATATTAATTTCCTAATTATAAGTTTGCTCAAACTCATAAGAGTTTATTTTTATTAATCAATAACTATTAAAAATATATGATTAAATAATTAAAATATAGAAATGAAAAAATTTGATTTAAATATATTTTAAATCTAAATAATTGAAATTAAATTAATTAAAAATAATAGTTTATCATATTCAACCAAAAAAAAAATCTATCAACCCATTTGGTTCAACCGCATTACATATCTCCAATAGTAATCATGATTGCATTACCAAAATAAAAGTGTTTTGTTACTCTTGAACATGGTAATAGGGTTTTCCATGGTGGTGATGATTACCAAAAAAATGGTAATCCTCATTCATAACTCACTTCCATGAATACTCATTACCACCGTATTGTATGGTTGAAAAAATTTAATGTACCCTTTAGTTTCATTTGTCTTTATTTCACTTATCTCATTTCACATATCACATCACGCCACGATCGCCGCCACCATTGCCTCCTCTACCACCCCTCGCCCCCTACCCCTATCACCTCCACTATTGTGGCTGCTGCCACTACGTCCTTCTCCTCCTCCTCCACCATCGCCACCACCACTACATCCTCCTACTCCTCTTCCACCGTCACCACCGCCACTATGTCCCCCTACTCCTCCACCACCACCCTCGCCACCTAGGGGTGTTCAAATCAGGGACCGGGATCGGGACCCGGATCCCCCGATCCTGGTCCCAGTTTTTGGCCAGGATGCAATTTGCATCCCGGTACCGGTCCTGTTAATCCCGAGATGGGACTGAGACCAAACCAGGCAATCCTGTTTTTTTTAAAAAAATAATTTAAAATATATTATTATATTAGTTAAATTTTTTATAATCTAGTGTTTAAAGTGATTATTTAACACCTAATAAGGCTATAATAATTACACAAATTGATCTAGAATTGAAGAATAACATTTTATTATTATTATTATGACCACTTTCATCAATTTCGTTATTATCTTTATACATTATATAGTTAGGATTAGTATCCCAATATATATAGTTTAACTCCAACTAAATATGTGATACACATTTTATCAAATGATAATTTAATTTATGGGATAAAAAAATACAAAAATAAAAGAATAACTTAATTTTTAAAAAAAAATAACAAAAAACCGGAACCGGAACCGGGATCACAAGGTGTGTTCCCGGTCCCGGTCCCGACCGGGACAGGAAATTCCCTGGATCAAAATGTCCGGGACCAGGACCGGGACACTTTGAACACCCCTACCGCCATCCCATGCCACTACCATCACCTCTTCCTCTACTACCTCATAGTAACCCCACGCCACCACTGTCACCTCCACCATTATGGTCGCCGCCATTACCTTCTGATCCACCACCGTCATCATCGCCTCCCCTACTACCACCACCTCCATCATTGTCGTCGTCACCATCATTACCTTATCCTCCACCACCATAGTCATTGCCATCCCCAGCTGCCCACCACCGCCACTATTGTCACTGCCACTACCTCCTCCTCCACCATTGTAATTGTCACCACTTGCCATCAACACTAACCATATCACTGTTACTGTTGCCTCCACCACCACAATCATCGACATCGGATGATCCTCGGCGAGACAACATGACGATAATTATGAGGCAACGCAATGGCTCTTAACTGCTTTTTCTACAAAGATTATATTAAGGGTAAAATAGACTTTGTGTGATATATTAATTTTAAATAATTATTAGAAAAATAACTCATTGTACTTTGCTTAAAAATCAAACCAAATACTAGCCCTGTAATTAATATTGCATTGCATCACATTGCACTACACTGCAGAGCATAATGGGATTGAACCAATGATGCCCTTACTTTGTTTGTTTTATAAATTGTCTTATTTATCTTGTAAATTCCCATATTTGTTTTGTGATTTTTTATATTTGTTTTGTAAATGGCCAAAATGTTTTTAATTTCCTAGGTTCTTTTGAACCACTTTATTTTCTTGTAAATATCTTTATTTCTCTTATAAATGCCCATATTTGTCTTATGAATTTCCATATTTTTCTTGTAAATGGCTGAAATGTTTTTAACACCTGAGGTTCTTTTGAATCCCTTTATTTGTCTTGTAAATGCCCATATTTTTCTAGTGAATTTTCATATTTGTCTTGTAAATAAACAAAATGTTTTTAATTCCCTATGTTTTTTTAAATCCCTTTATTTGTCTTATAAATCTCTTTATTTGTCTTGTAAATGCCCTTATTTGTCTTGTAAATGCTCTTTTGAAAAAAAATAAAATAAAAGAAGGGCATTAATGTCTTTTCACCCACAAAAATTAATTTCATTTTGACCATAGGGTGCATTGAAGTTTCAAAAAAATTTTGGGGGTTAACTGAAATTAATTTTCTAGGGGACCTAACCAAACTTTTCCCCTTTTTTCCCATCTCCAGCGTGTAATTTACTTCCGTCTCTTTTCCCCTTATCTTCTAATTGATTTTCTAATGGGTCACTGCAAAGCAATGGCCGTTCCTGACTATTGAGAAAAGGCATTCAAAAGCAAAATTAAAGGTAATGTTAAAAATTGCTGGGAAAGTACTAAAAGTTAATTAACCTCACCATAGTGGGATTTCCTTTTTAATCTTTTTTACCTGGTCACCGTAGTGGTTGGGGAAACACGCAACGACCAAACAATATGTTTTTTTTCCCCATTAACATTAATAATTAATAATCAGTTAAGAAATTTAAGGAAGTAATCAATTATATAATATCCCAATAAGATGAATTTTCCTCTGAGCGTGTAATTTACTTCCTTCTGTTTAACCCTCATTTACGCTTAAATTATTTTATAATGATTAAAGAGAATTTTGGCTTTTAAACTATTTCAAGAGTAAAAAGGCTAAATTACACAAAATATCCCTCACTTAGGGTTAGTTGCACATAACCCCTGACATTTTAAAGTTTAAAATTAACCCTTTGATCTTAATTCTACCTTTTTATTATTAACTCTCTGTTATTAAATAATCGTTATCTTTTTAATGGAAATTATCATGTCAGATTAAAAGCTGACACGTGACATCCTATGTAAATCACTAATTTTATAAAACCCCCTTGAACTTTGACCAATTACAGATAACCTCCTAAACTTTGATATTTATAAATAGCCCTTGACATTACAAATTTTAAATTTAACTCCCTTAAAATTTTGATTTAAGATATTAAGCTCCATGTGGTTGCTAGTTACTTCAAATTATTTAACAGAGTAATATTGTCCTTCAAGTGTAAAAATTATTGCAATATCGCCCCTTAATGGACATTAACATTGACGTACTGTTAAGTTTATATTAATGTGGAGTTAAAGAATTTTTTTTACCCTTAAAATATTCACGAAGGAGTCTGATCCAAATCACCTTTAGTCATTTCTTTGCTTCTACGTGCAGCATGAATTTCTAAGCTTAAGCCCTTAATTTTCTTAAAAGGTAAGCATATCCCTAAATTAATTTATAAAAACGCTAAACACCGTCAAGAAAATAGAGATTACTTAGTGGTTTTTATAAGGTAAAAATCTTATCAAGTGAATGGAAACTATAACACTTAAATACTGGCTATGGATGAACAGGAAAAGAATTGATTCTAATAATGGCAAAATTAAAGGATTGTCATACATGATGTTGTGCCTAAAAAAATCAATTAACAAATGTTGATGTCCATTAGTTGCAATGATTTTGATACCTTGGCAACATTGCTGACATGAATAGTTAAGAATGAATAGTAATGGCAAAAATAGTTCAGAAACAAAAATGTACAACTACTTAAAATAATTAGAGAGGGTACCAGTAAGAAAAGAAGGAAGTAAATTACACGGTGAGGGCGAAATTCCATCTTAATTATTAGAATATTATAGCTAATGACTTTCGATTAAAAAAAATAGCTAACGACTTCCTTAACTTTATTAACTAATTATTAATTCATAATGAATGAACATCATATATTGTTTAGTCGTTGCGTGTACTATGGTGTTAACTTGCTTTTGATTAGTCACTTGCCTCAGGAATATATATATATATATATATATATATAATATATATATATAAAGCTATGGGAGCTCAAGATTCTTGAGACCCAAAAAGCTCAATTAGCTTAATTTTTTTTTTATACATAAAGGAGAAATTTCTCAAAAAGTCAACCTACATCATTAGGAATACGCATATCCAGCTCTAAAATAGCTGCTAACTCCGCTGTTGAATACAATATTGGGTGAAATCCCGTTACAGTTGATAACGCCTCTTTTGCAAGATAGTCGGCTACCCGATTTGCATTTCTAGGAATGAACTACAATTCTATTCTCCATTCACGTTGCAACATCAAACGAATTTCTTCTATGATAGTAGCATCTGGATGATTTTGGCAGTTCCCACTATTTATCAAGTTAAGGACTTCTTGTGCATCCGATTCTAATACCACTCTATGCTTTCCTTGATCTCAAGTTGCCTTCAAACCCAGAAGAATACCCCATAGTTCAGCAGAAACATGATCCCCAAATTCCAATTTATGCATGAAGGCCATGATAAATTTCCCATTAGCCTCTCGAATAACTCCTCCGCACCCAGCACCCGTGTGCCTTGCAAAAGCTCCGTCGACGTTTACTTTAGTCCATCCCTCATCTGGCGCCATCCATGTAGCCCCCCTATCTGTTACTATTGTGCCTTGGAAGTTGATCCCGGCTAATTTTTTACTTGCCTTCTTCATGCTGGATAGAATTACATGAGCACGATTTCTCAGGCTCTCATTGCTCTCATTCTTATGCTCAAACAAACGTTCATTTCTCCTTTTCCAAAATAACCAACATAACGTTGCAAACCAGTCACCCCACTCTAGGCGTCAAACATTCACATTCAACCATTCCTTTATATTAAGATCAAAGAATGAGTGATCCCGTGGTAATGTTATCATTTCCATCCACAAGCGCTTGGTTTCAATGCAGTCTCGTAACACATGTGAAACTGTTTCTGGGGCTTTCTTACACCAATCACACACATCATCACCAGTCATACCTCTTCTACATCTTTCCACATTAGTCAGGATCTTATTATGAGCAACGAGCCACATAAAGGTTTTACACCTAGGGATAACATTCAGCTTCCAGATTTTCTGCCATAAGACTTCTTGGTTGACCGGTTCATTTGAAATCACTTGATATGCGGATTTGACCGAGAATTCTCCATTTCTTGTGTGCTTCCATCTGACGTTCTGTCTTACCTGCTCAACTTCAGTACCCTCTTGCACAAATCTCCATGCCGTCTTTATCTCTGCCCATGTATTTGACCCCGTCCTTTGGAGGTCTATTTTAGGAATTAGATCATTTCCACATTTATATTTGCTTCTAATAATTCTGACCCATAAATCATCTTTTTTCTTGATGAGATTTCATCCTAGTTTGGTCATAAATACTTGGTTTTGGGTTTTAATATGTCTCAACCCCAAACCGCCATTAATTTTTGAATTACAAACCGTGTCTCATGATACAAGATGATTTTTCCGCTTTTCCTATGTTGTGCCCCACAAAAAACTCCGATTCTGCCAATCAATCATATCACACGAGCTGATGATTTTAATGGTTGTTAGGTGTAGGTTTTTCTGATAAAGATTGTTCATGTTTAATATATATTTGGGCACAGCAAAAAGTGGAAGTCATCAAATACTATCCCACTAAGATGATGAATTTAAAAAAAAAAAATTTCCATCACTAGCGTGTAATTTACTTCCGTCTCTTTTAGTCTTTTCCCCTTATCTTCTAATTGTTTTTCTAATGGGTCATTACAAAGCAATGGCCTGACTATTGAGAAAAGGCATTCAAAAGCTAAATTAAAGGTAATGTTAAAAATTTCTGGGAAATTACTAAAAGTAAATTAACCTCACATAGTGGGATTTCGATTTTTCATCTTTTTGACCTGGTCACCATAGTGGGTTGGGGAAACACGCAACGGCCAAACAATATGATGTTTCATTTATTAAAAATAATAATTAATTATCAGTTAAGAAAGTCAAGGAAGTCATCAGTTATATACTTTCTGTTATAAATAACATTATGTGTGGATGTTCATGACTTCATAGATTCATATTTGACCAAAAAAAAAATGACTTCATAGATTCATAGGATTCCATTCCATAGTCATTAACATTATATCCTATAACTACCATATTGAAGGATATTTAGCACATTCTCTATATCCTTCAATTGTACAATTATGTTGCTTAATTCTCCTTTATGTGCTTATTTGTATAACAATATCCCAATAAGATGAATTTTCCTCTGAGCGTTTAATTTACTTTCTCCTTTTTCTCCCTCTTATACGCTTTAATTATTTTATAATGATTGAAGAGCATTTTTGTTTCTAAACTATTTCAAGAGTAAAGCTAATTATTTTAAACTATTTACCAGAGTAATATTGTCCTTCAAGTGTCAAAATTATTGCAATATCGCCCCTTGAATAATTGACATTAACATTGACGTACTGTTAAGTTTATATTAATTTGGGGTTAAAGAATGTTTTAATCCTTAGAATATGCATGAAGGCGAGCCTGATCCAAATCACCTTTAGTCATTGCTTTACTTCTGCGTGCTGCATGAATTTCTAAGCTTATGCCCTTAATTTTCTTGAAAGGCAAGCATTTCCCTAAATTACATTATAAAAACGTTAAACACCATCAAGGAAATAGAAATTAATTAGTAGTTTTTATTAGGTAAAATCCTTAAATAAGTGAATGGAAACTATAACACTTAAATACTTGCAATGAACAGGAAAAGAATTGATTCTAATAATTTTCTTAACAACGTGTGATAAAGAAACACTTACATAACTTCCTTTTTTTTTTTTTGCCTCAAGGGTGTAATTATTTGAAACAAAAATAAATGCCATATCTAATACTACCCAAAACCGTTGTTTTAAATAGGCTTCATGCACTTGGCCAAAAAAGAAAACGGCTTCATGCGTTCAAAGTTCAAACGATTAATCAATTGGCTGTGGAAATTGAAGAATATTAATATTTACTAATGAGATTCATTAATATTAATATTTACTAAATATCTTCTTATGTGTATTAAATTATATTAAGTGTTTAGATTTCAAAATATTTTATGCATTCTATGACCGATTAAATAATCAACTAAAAGATATTTTCAATAAAAATTTAGGTTATTATTATTAAATGAGTTTTTTGGAATTCTGGAAAAATCCTATAGGACATATATTGTAATGTCTTTAAAAGGTTACTCTATTTTTTCTATAATTCAACTTTTTTTTTCTCTTTCTATTGAGGTTATCACATATACCATACTAGCTAATTATTTCCCACCATCTCTGATGTGTAAAATTAATTGTTTCTCGGCCACACATTAGATTTGTATCAAAAATCTTTATATACCATACTAATTATCTCCAATACACACACACACACATTCAATCCAGGCAAACAAGTACTTGGTTTAAAATTATAGGATTGAGCTAAAATTTTAGACTCCAGTCCTCTTTAATTGACATAGAAACATTTTTTAAGTCATTGCCCCCACAATAAAAAAACAAAAAAGATAATCTCACAAACCCATAGACCCCATTCATGTTCAGCATTCTGAATAATATCAATTAACAAACATACCAACAGGGACTAGGTCAAATGGAAGACAGCTAGTTGCTCACAACTTGGTAAATCAAGATTCAAATTCCTATCATGAGAGATGTCCACATTTAGTACCCAACAATGTATCAAACAAAATTCTCTCCAATAAAAAGATACTTATGCCTAAAAATATTATCATAGTAATATTAGGGCTTAGTATGGAAAAGAAAAGAATGTCTAATGACAACAATTGTCCGAGTAAATAGTAATAAGAAAAACTAATCGTCTATTGACTAATGAGATATATTTTCTAAAATTGACAAAGTATAACAAATAACATGTAAAACTAGATTTTGCCTCTTTTACCTTTCCCACGTAAATTAGGACAAGCTCTTCTTACTCAGATTATAATATTTCATTTGACACTAAAATAAACTCATAACAATTATTATGCTTCAATGGAGGGCGCTAATAAGGGGAGAGTGAGTGAGTTAGTGTTGTCATCTTGAGCGATCGAAGATAAGAAAGGCAAGGGTGAATGATTTATGCAAAAGTAATGGTGGAGTGTAATGGCGATGAAATATGAAACTTAGAATTAAAGTTAAGCTGGTAAATTTATAAATAATTTATAAAATTATTTAGACTATATTATATGTACATATTTAATAGTATACATTTAAAAAAAAAGCTAAATAAGCTAGGCTTGTAGGCTAGGCCTTATGAAAATAGGCTTGACCTGTTTATCTAAATAAGCCTAGCAATATGCCTGAGTTTGAGCCTGAGCCTGAGTCTGGCCTATTTACTAAATAGGCTAGGCTAGGTTTTATGTAAACTAGGCCACAAGCCCTTATTAGAGGTCTGACCTATTTCCATCCCTAGTTATAATGATTTTGATACCTTGGCCACATTGCTCACTTGAATAGTTAAGAATGATTGGTAATGGCAAAATAGTTCAGAAACAAAAATGTCCTCTAACTACTTAAAATAATCAGAGAGGGTACCAGCATGAAAAGAAGGAAGTAAATTACACGGTGAGGGCGAAATTCCATCTTAATTATTAGAATATTATAGCTAATGACTTCCTCAACTAATTATTAATTCATAATGAATGAAACATCATATATTGTTTGGTCGTTGCGTGTCCTATGGTGTTAACTTGCTTTTGATTAGTCAGTTGCCTCAGGAATATATATATATATATATATATATATATATATATAAAGCAATGAGCACTCAAGACTCTTGAGACCAAAAAAGTTCAATTAGCTTAATTTCTTATGGTTGTTAGGTGTAGGTTTTTCTTGATAAAAATTGTTCATGTTTAATATATATTTGGGCACAGCAAAAAGTGGAAGTCATCAAATACTATCCCACTAAGATGATGAATTTAATTTTTTATTTCCATCACTAGCGTGTAATTTACTTCCGTCTCTTTTCCCCTTATCTTCTAATTACTTTTATAATGGGTCATTATAAAGCAATGGCCGTTCCTGACTATTGAGAAAAGGCATTCAAAAGCTAAATTAAAGCTAATGTTAAAAATTGCTGGGGAATTACTAAAAGTTAATTAACCTCACATAGCGGGATTTCCCTTTTTATCTTTTTGACCTGGTCACCATAGTGGGTTGGGGAAGCACGCAACGGCCGAACAATATGAATGTTTCATTTATTAACATTAATAATTAATTATCAGTAAAGAAAGTTAAGGAAATCATCAATTATATACTTTCTGTTATAAATAATATTATGTGTGGATGTTCATGACTTCATATATAGATTCATAGGATTCCGTTCCATAGTTATTGACATTATATCCCATAACTACCATATTGAAGGATATTTAGCACATATTCTCTATAACCTTTAATTATACAATTATGTTGCTTAATTCTCCTTTATGTGCTTATTTGTATAACAATATTCCAATAAGATGAATTTTCCTCTGAGCGTGTAATTTACTTTCTCCTTTTTTCCCCTCTTATGCGCTTTAATTATTTTATAATGATTGGAGAGCATTTTTGCTTCTAAACTATTTCAAGAGTAAAGCTAGTTTATTTAAACTATTTACCAGAGTAATATTTTCCTTCAAGTGTCAGAATTATTGCAATATCGCCCCTTGAATAATTGACATTAACATTGACGTACTGTTAAGTTTATACTCCCTCCGGTCCTAATTATAAGATAAAGTTGACTTTTTTGGAGAAATTAAGGAAGCCAATTAAATTACTTTAGAGTATTTTTATTTTTATTTTTTTCCAAACTAATTAATTTGACTAATAAACTAATATATAATCTAAAAATACTAAAAATATAAACACTCTAAAGTAATTTAATTGGCTTCCTTAATTTCTCCAAAAAAGTCAACTTTATCTTATAATTAGGACCGGAGGGAGTATTAATTTGGGGTTAAAGAATGTTTTAATCCTAGAATATGCATGAAGGCGAGCCTGATCCAAATCACCTTTAGTCATTGCTTTGCTTCTGCGTGCTGCATGAATTTCTAAGCTTATGCCCTTAAGTTTCTTAAAAGATAAGCATTTCCCTAAATTAAATTATAAAAACGTTAAACACCATCAAGAAAATAGAAATTAATTATTATTTTTTATTAGGTAAAATCCTTAATTAAGTGAATGGAAACTATAACACTTAAATACTTGCAATGAACAGGAAAAGAATTGATTCTAATAATTTTGTTAACAACGTGTGATAAAGAAACACTTACATAACTTTTTTTTTTTTTTTGCCTCAAGGTTGTAGTGAACCAAAAACAAATGCCATATCTAACACTACCCGAAACCGTTGTTTTAAATAGGCTTCATGCACTTGGCCAAAAAAGAAAACGGCTTCAAGCGTTCAAAGTTCAAACGATTAATCAATTGGCTGCGGAAATTGAAGAATATTAATATTTACTAATGAGATTCATTAATATTAATATTTACTAAATATCTTCCTATGTGTATTAAATTATATTAAGTGTTTAGATTTCAAAATATTTAATGCATTATATGACCGATTAAATAATCAACTAAAAGATATTTTCAATAAAAATTTAAGTTATTATTATTAAATGAGTTTGTTGGAATTCTGGAAAAATCCTATAGGACATATATTGTAATGTCTTTAAAAGGTTACTCTATTTTTTTTATAATTTAACTTTTTTTTCTCTTTCTATTGAGGTTATCACATATACCATACTAGCTAATTATTTCCCACCATCTCTGATGTGTAAAATTAATTGTTTCTCGGCCACACATTAGATTTGTATCAAAAATCTTTATATACCATACTAATTATCTCCAATAGACACACACACACACATTCAATCCCCAGGCAAACAAGTACTTGGTTTAAAATTATAGGATTGAGCTAAAATTTTAGACTCCAGTCCTCTTTAATTGAAATAGAAACATTTTTTAAGTCATTGCCCCCACAATAAAAAAACAAAAAAGATAATCTCACAAGCCCATACACCCCATTCATGTTCAGCATTCTGAATAATATCAATTAACAAACATACCAATAGGGATTAGGTCAAATGGAAGACGGCTAGTTGCTCACAACTTGGTAAACCAAGATTCAAATTCCTGTCATGAGAGATGTCCAAATTTAGTACCCAACAATGTATTAAACAAAATTCTCTCTAATAAAAAGATACTTATGCCTAAAAATATCAAATAACAAACATTAATTTCCTATAGTTGTAATGATTTTGATATTTAAAAGGCAGCATTGCTCTGCTGAATCGTTTAGATTGATTAGCAGCACGCGCAAAATAATTGAGGGATAAAAGTGTCCTTTAACTACTTAAAATAATTGGAGAGGATACTAGTATACCACTAAGAAAGGAAGGAAGTAAATTACACAGCCAGGGGGGGGGGATTCATCTTATCGGAATAGTATAGTAGATGACTTCCTTAACTGTCTTAACTAATTATTAATTATTAATGTTACTTTCTCCAGTTCTATTTATAAAAGCTCGAATAATGCGATTTAAGAAAGTAGTTAAAATTAATTAAAAATAATAAGTGTATTTAAAATAAATCTTTTTTCTAAGTATGCCGATATTTATTATGGGTAAGTAAGAAAGAAAAATATATTAAATATAGGTACCGCTAACCATTTAATTAATATAATATGTATAATTAATTAGAGGTAAAAAGGAAAAAATTCATTAAATATTTAAATAAATCCTATTGGGCTCTTATAAAAAATGCTAAAATAATTTAAATTTTGAGCTCTTATGAAAATGACGTGATAAAGTACTGAATGAAACATCACACATTGTATGGTCGTTGCGGGTACTGTGGTGAGGTTAATTAACTTGCTTTTATTCCCAGTTTCTATTATTATGATTAGGAAGGAAGGAAGTGAATTGAATTTTAAAAAAGACATTAAGTCAAATAAAAAAAACCCAGTAACTTCATCTTCCTCGGTATTAATATAATCTCATATTTGAACCCAACAAAATTCATACTCTCTAATCATTGTCTACAGCTTAATTAAAATTTTCATAATCCCCATATGTTTGGTGACTAGTGCAATAAATATATTAATATTTGCATCTGTCTGAACAAATGCCGGCATAAAAGTTGATTTCATTAATTATATTTGATTTGGTACTTATTACGTATTTGGATAATTAGTACAATAATACTTAGGTAATTAGAAAAATGGAATTTATTGATACTTACATTCCTGTGAACAAATTCTGGCTTAAAATTATATATGGTTCTTCAATTTTATAAAACACGAGGGAGGGCGCCACACGTGCGAAAGGGAGGACCAGAGACAAATGGCGGCTGAGCCTCAGTCTTCTAATCCCATGTGGATAATGACCCTACTCCTGCATTGTTACTTACTTATATTTTTCTTTAATTCTTATTTACACACACACACACTATATATATATATATCATGTAAAAGACTTCATTGAGGCAATTCGATCTACTCAAACTTACCACAATGGTCAGCTTCTCTTCACAAATTTCATTTGCTTTGTTGTTTCTGCTATTTGCAGCAGCATTCAACAGAAGGGTGGTTACCTCAAACAAGGTGATACGTTGCAATGAAAATGATCAAAGACTTCTTTTAATCTTCAAACAAGGAGTGGTTGATCCAAAGAACCAACTCTCTTCCTGGACTGTTGAACAAGATTGCTGTTTGTGGGAGGGAGTTCACTGCGACGACATCACAGGTAGAGTTACAGAGCTTTCTCTTTCCGATCATGCATTAGAAGGAGAGATTAATGTATGTGTGCTTCAACTTGAATTTCTCAACCACTTGGACTTGAGCTACAATGACTTTCGAACTGTGAGTATGTCACTTTGCCAAATCTCCTTTTGATGCGAACAAATTTCATAACCAATCACTTGCTGCTCCTTCTAATCAATCAACAAGTTTTTCTGTTGCTCTACGCTATCTTAACTTTTCCGATAATAATGATTTAGTCATAAACGACCTTCATTGGCTTTCTCAACTTGCTTCCTTAAAATATCTTGACCTTAGTTGGAATGATATTGGAAATGAAACCAAATGGCTCCAACATATAGCTATGCTTCCTTCACTCTCTGAGTTACACTTGAGGAATTGTGAATTGAGAGATTTTCCATCCCTTGATTATACCAATTTTACGTCACTTGGAGTTCTTGATCTTTCTTGGAATTATTTTAAGTCTAAATTACCTAGTTCATTCTTTAATATCACCAATCACATCTATCATCTTACTCTTTATGGTTCCGATTTCTATGGTCAATTGCCCAAATCCTTGCTCAATCTTCGAAACCTCAAGCATTTAGATTTGCTCCTAATAACCTCGAAGGATCAATTCCAAATTGGTTAGGCCAGTATAAACAGTTGCAATACTTGGATATCCAATATAATTTGTTCTGTGGTGTAATTCCACCATCGCTTGGAAATATTTCTTCCTTGTTCAGCTTATACTTGTCCCACAATCAATTGAGTGGCAATCTTCTAGAAACCCTTGGAGGGCTCCAAAATTTAAATCAATTACACATTGGACACAATTTCTTGGCAGGTGTTCTTTCTGAAAAGAATTTTTCAAAGTTCTCAAATTTAATATCATTGGACTTAAGTTCATCAAGTTTTGAATTTGACATTGATCCTAAATGGGTCCCACCATTTCAGCTTGAGTATTTGGATTTGGGTAACACAAGCATAGGTCCTAATATTCCATCATGGCTGTATACACAGCGATATCTAAAATATCTAGATATTTCTATATCAAGGATTTCAACGATTGATGCAAATGTATTTTGGAGCTTTGTAGTAGGAATTGATTATGTTGATATCTCAAACAACTTGATTAGTGAAGACATATCTAATGTCACACTATCAGCAAATGTCTCTTACTTTGATGCATCTCACAACTCTCAGTCAGGATCTATTTTCTCGTTATTGTGCCAACTTGAGAGTCATGAAGAAAGCAAGTTGTATCGTTTGGACTTATCATATAATCATTTGAGTGGAACACTTCCTGATTGTTGGACAAACTGGAAACAATTATATTACCTTAATTTGGGGAGTAATAAGCTAACAGGAAAAGTTCCTCCCTCATTCGGTTCATTGAATCTTAAGTTGCTGGATTTGAGTAATAATAGTTTCTTTGGCAAATTTTCATTAAACATGCTGAATTGGACAAATTTGGAATACCTCGATTTAGAGCAAAATGAATTTTCTGGAAGTTTGCCAAATCCTATGGGGCCACATTTGGTAGTTTTTAAATTGAGGACCAATCAATTTATAGGCAACATTCCATCACAATTGTGCAACCTCTCTCATTTGACAATCCTTGATCTTGCTGAAAATAAGCTTTCTAGATCCATACCTCATTGCCTATGCAACATCACGCCTGCACTTGAGTTGTGGACTTGGCCTAACGCAATAATAAAAGTATTTACTAAAGGAATAGAATTAGACTACCACCCAAGTCGTGTTACGTATGATACAAATGGCATTATGGATCTTTCAAGTAATTTTTTGTTTGGAGAAATTCCTAAAGAATTGTTTAGTAACAATCAAATGCAGATATTGAATTTGTCTCGAAATCATTTGATTGGAAAGATTCCCAAAGAAATTGGAGATATGTCAAAGTTGGAATATCTTGATCTCAGTTATAATAGACTCTCTGGAGAAATTCCTTCAACCATCTCTAATTTGTCTTTTCTTCATGATTTGAACCTCTCATACAACAATTTCATTGGCAAAATTCCATTGGGAACCCAACTTCAAAGTTTTGAGTCCTGGAGTTTTGTTGGAAATCATGAACTTTGTGGAGATCCTCTTCCAAAGAAGTGTAATAAAAAAGAAGAAACTCATGAGGACTCAAACCTAGCTGAAGGAAATGAAGACGACAATTTTCTAAAGTCATTGTATCTTGGTGTGGGGGTTGGATTTGCAGCGGGCTTCTGGGGAGTTTGTGGTTCTCTCTTCCTCATCAGAGCATATGGAGACACAAATTTTTCCAATGGTTTAATGATTTGGGAGATCGACTTTATGTTGCAGTGGCCCTATGTTGCAAAAGCTATGATTGAATATAAGCAACAAATTTCCCTTCAGGTAATAAATCAGTTTTTTTATTTTTTAATTATGATTATTTAAATGAGGGTTTCTTTATCTTTTCCCTTCCTCTTCTCGCCAATCAAATTCTGTCATTACCTAATTATATACTCCCTCCGATCCTAATTATAGGACAATATTTGGGAATTGATCTTGGTCCTAATTATAGGATAAAGTTTTAATTTTTGTCAATTTCTTCCCAAAATACCCCCCATTGATACTTTCTCAATAATAATGAAAAACAATAATAATTTTATAATACACCTATGTATTCTATAAAGTGAGTAATATTTGCAATTCATTAATATTACATACATCTCAATTCTACTATTTCTTTTATTTTATAAGAATAAAGGGTAAGAAAATCAATTTAACACTATCAATGTCATCATCTCTATTTTTAAAAATTGTAACTTTCCTTTTCTTTAATTCCACTTGAACCAAAACGGCATAACTCCATTTTAATGATAGACATAAAAAACATGGCGCTCATCTGGGAACTTTTTTTTTTTTTTATAGTCACTGAATAAGTATTTTAAACATTCAAAAATTAAAATATATACGTGGGAAGGCGCTACACCCAGCAGCATTAATTAATTTCTCCTGTCAATGTTACCATAAACAAAAACTAGCTAGTAGCAATATACTCACAGGACTATGGTAGACTCATGTAATTTTCTTAAATCACCCTTATTAAATAAGGATATTTTAGGAAAATAAATAAGATTAACTAATTTAACTACTATTCTTAATTTCTCCAAAGTTAGGTAAATATATCTTATAATTAGGACCGGAGGGAGTATTATCTTTGTTTATTGTATGTTTTGTCTTCGGGTTGCAAGCATTGGGAGCAACAGTTTGGAGTATTGGTTTTATAAATCTATCTATCACTACTTTGATGCTTTGTTTCCGTTTTACCTGTTGAATGCCCTTTTCTTCTTTTCTTGTCTTAAATTTAGTGAATTGTGAGAGAAGATTTTGTAATATTAGATATTAGCGCATATTTGTGTTCCCATCATGTTGTTAAGATGCCTTTTTTGAGTAGTTTTCCATGTAATATATCATTATACTTTGATCTTTTTCTCCTTCAATGGATTGTCCTTTATATAATTATTACGTTACTACTCTTGGTGGTGCGATCTGCATGTATATGCATTTTCATATGATCAAAATTAAAATTTATAATCAAAACACACACACACATACAGTCATAAAATATTGAGTAGTATAACCAAAAGAACAATTAATAAACTACTGAACTAGTCATTTTAGACAACTTGGTTTGTGAAATTCAGTGGATATAAATATAATATTTATGAAATAATATCACTTACATGATTTGTAATTGATCCAACTTGGTTATTCACTCATATTTAACATTCCCCCATTAATTTATTTTTTAGATAGGATGATAATAATGAGAAATTTATTAGTTGAAATCAATAATCGAACTGCCACATTTGTTAGCATACAGTAATACTCTTACAAAATATAATTAAAAGTGTAAGGACAAAAATCTAAAGAGAGCTCAAGTTGATCTCTATTGTTTATAATGTCTGTGGGTAAATAGAGTCATTGATTAAATAGAGCTTGCTCAAACTGAGCTACTCTGTGTTTATTTGAGTGGACTTCACATCAACCCGTTTTATTCCTTTGCCTATATTGTATTTTATTTAGTGCATTAATTTTCTTACCTGACTGAAAACTTTGAGTAGGACAAGCATTAATTTGGATTCATTGAATACTTCCTCTTATCACTTGGTTGATATTAAGAGAGATTAATGAAACTAAATAAATTAATTTAAAGTATTTATATTTATTATTTTTTTCTAAACTAATTTATTTGACAATATATAATTTAATAATATAAAAAATATATTATAATTAAGTAATTTATTTAGTATAAGCCATCTATCTTAACCGCAAGCGTACGGATCGTCACAAGTAATATAATAATATCGTTCCCATGACAATTAAGGAAAAAATGAGTTAATTATCACACTTATGTTCTTAATTAGGTTGAGTGAGAGTAATTTGGAAGATATTTTATATTTAAGAATTAATTGATTTAAAAGAGAATTTATTTGAGAACTTCAAGATATGAGGAACCTAGGATTACTTATCTCTACTGTACTTTATAAGACTAGCTTAAATCTTAAATTGATAATGAAAAGATGTGTTTGTCAGAGGTCCAAAATTAATTGATAAAGCTTTCTCAAGTCAAAACCAATTTTATATTCTCAATTAACATGTGCAATCTCTTGTCTTAGTTAACGAAAATACTCATTAAGCTCTATCCTCAATTAGACAATGCTAGGCTAATAGATATATCTCTATTCTATTAACAAACCATCTATTTAACCCCTAAACTTCAAGTCTAACATGATTTTATCTAAGTTATACAAGTAAATTAGCTTTCTCAAGCATCACTCAATTGAACTCAAAAATATAAGTGGTAGCCAATTACCCAGAAGCATTAAGCACGAGATAATAAAATGAACACATAAATTTCATTAATAAATAAAAGAAATAAATAAATAAGTCTTAATTCATCTAATAGTTCAAAGCAATCCTACAATAAAAAAATTAGCTACTCATAGTCATAACCAAAACCAAATCATCAAAGCAATAATAATCCACAGTAAAATAAGAGTTAACTAAAAGGAAAGAGAAGAAATTAATAAAATCAAAAGATTGAATCTTAAATCTCTTCTAAGCTTCAATTCCTTGGCTTCAATTGCCCCCAATTCTCCATAGCGTCCTTTGATCCAGTGGCGCTGCCGGTTTTCAAATCAATTGCCTCCACAGTTCTCTTGTCCTCCTGTGAAGATGATGATCAAATCCAAGCGCCTCTCCTTTTGTTCATACCCTGAACGTGTGTTCTCCTCCTCTCTTCCTGAAGAAGCTTAACCCCCTATATATAGTTCAGGTTCCTAGATCCTTATGCAACATCTCTCTAGCAAAATAAACAAAAAGATAAAAAAAATAGATAATGATAATAATAAATAATGATAATGATGATACTAATAAGAACAACAACAATAATAATTGAAATATCTTTCCTTTTTATCTTAAATTATTATTTTTATTATTAATATCATTATTTTTATCTTTAATATAAAAATTATTATTTTTATCCTAAACTTTGATATTTATAATATAATTCCTTTAGATCGATATCTTATCAAAATCTGACTAAAATCCCTTTGATTTATTATAGATAACTCCTAAATATATTAAAATATGTTTTAAAATTATCTAAAAATAAGGAGTCATCATTTAGCTTCCTTAATCTCTTCAAAAAGTTAATTATGCCTTCTATTAAAAAACAAGGGAGTAGAAATGAAGATGAATATGATATAGAAACCATCTCCGTGGACTTGGACTCCCCAACGATAAAAGCATATGCAACAGAATTGCAAATTTCATAGCATAACCCCAGTGATATAAAGGTGAATAAGAAAGAGAAATAAGCCTTATGTTCGAAGATTTAAAAATGATTAAGACTATGAAAGAAGCCATATGTTCGAGTATTAATTTGAAAGCACCAAGACTATGAGATATAGTTTGATAAATCTTTTTTTTTTTTTTTTTTTGCATTTTACAAATAGAGAGGGATGATGGAAATGTTGGTTCAAACAAAATAATTTTCTAGTAGTAGTATTTCGTTGAACTAATATTTACTTAACTGCTCAGCTGATTGTTCAAATTTGGGTGATTGTCAAACAATTTTAATGCTAACTTCACCACACCAATCATCACTAGCTGAGGATTAGTAGGATTCCAGCTCACACACTTCACAGCTCCAGAGTGGCCAAGCAATGCCTCTATTAAATCCTGCGAGTCTCTATGCCATATGTAAACTTAAAGAAAGGACATAGAAAGCAGGCAATCTACACTCATATTCAAGCGTATCAACAGTCATACAACCAAGTTGTATTTCTTGGTTAATCCAAGTGTGGGAACTTATATATGCAGTTATTTTGGTTCTCAACCTGCTGATTGATCTGAATGGCTTGTTTGGGCTGGATTTTTGTTTAACACTGATTTCAATAGGCCAACTAGTAGGACTCTGTTTAGAGCTCTATCTGGTCTCAGGATACCCCCATTCTTTATCGCTTTCCGAACTACTCTTCTAGTGTGGGTGCTGTCACTGAACACTTGGTGGCTCATATATAATGCCATACTTGATGAGCTGAAGCTTAATTGTGGAAAGTTCCTAACAATATATGAAGCCCTGTACTGATAAGAAGCATTGCGATGTACAGTTTCAGATACGTGATAAAGTGTATATCTCAAGTTATAGCCTCTCCGTCATCGATCTTTGACGGAATGGTCCAATGAACAATTAAGTTCTCATTAATATGGCCCTTTTCCTATTGTTGAGGAGGTTGGTCCTATTCCTATTTCATATCATATAAGCTGCAATTGCCATTTGATGCTAAAATTCATCCGGCTTCTTAAGAAAATATATTTTCCTAATACCTCATTTATGGGAAAAAAAGGAGGAAAAGCTTCTTGAGCATGGAATAGTACATGTGAAATGGTAGGAATATATTGAAGAGTGATGTGTTCTATAAAATTGGCGATGGGACCAGGGTGAATGTTTGTAGTAATAGGTGGGTGCTAGATATGGAGAGAACATTGTCAAGCTATGTTAAAGTGACATTTCATGCGAAGGATTGGACTGTTGCAGAAATTATTAATAATGGAAGATGGAAGGTGGAAAAATTGGGAGGATATTAGTGCCAGGTTTAATTCTAGACAAACATGTGGTGGGTAAATGTGAAAGTAGCATTAGGGCAAATAATAAACTTGGTGGCCATTTATTTGATGTTTGTGTAAGAACAAAATTATCCCTACCCCACTTTTTTGTTGCCGATAAGAGGTGCATTGATTGGGGTGAGTTGCAAAGAAAGGGTTTCAAAGGGGTTATGTCTGATAAGGATAATACCTTACTATTTGACCCTTGGCCTCTTCTTTCTTCTTTGCCAGAACATTGTAAATCAGAGTTTGGTATGGGGATGTTGCTCACAGGACTTTAGTTATGTTACATGCCTATGATGAATTAAGACTTCATGAGTATGATAATGGTTCCAACACTAAGGCCCTGGATTAGCCTATTTGCATTAGAATCATAAGTATTTGAGCAAAGTATTTGATAAATCATTAGACAAGCAGAGTATAAAGCAACAGTTGAGCTAAAACAATTATATCATTGCTTTTCATCATATTGAGTGTACAATGATGATTCTATTTATGGGAGCATAAAGTCATGGTGGTGGTCTGCCACCATGTTTGAGCAAAGTATTAGATAAAGTATTGGACAAGCAAAGCAAACTATAAATCAAAAGTCATGGTGCGCTAAAAGAATTGTATCATTGTTTTTCGTCATATTGAATGTATAGTGATGATTCTATTTATGGGAGAATAGAGCTTATCTAACATTGACACGTATATATCTTAAAATGAAGGATCAGAGGTTAACGAGGGTGAAGACCCATTTATTATGCAGCCATGGCCACCTCACTAAGGTTACTGATGCCATGACTACCAAAGAAGAGAGGCAGAGAGAAAGAGAGAGGGAGAGGGTAAGTCTGTTTACAACCTTTGACATCATTAGCCAAAGGGTTGTAGTAAAGGTATGTTCTGGAGCCTTTGAGAACTTCGTTTCGAGTGAAATTGTGGGGAGTATCAATCTTCCGGTTGGTGGGTTGAGGGGTTTAAGTGGATAAGTTTATTGATGGAGGACCATATTTTGTTTTTGTCAATTGCGAGGGTGTGTGTCAGGGGGTCGATAAAGATAGGGAGTTTGAAATTTGCAGAGACTTTTCATGTCATTGATATAGAATGAATGGCTATTAAACAACTCAAACCACAAGAACCAAATCATGGACATTCATGAGATGATTAAAAAATCTATCAAGAGCAATACAACAATGAATGATCCTACTTGGGTTTCACAATAATCATCCATCACTTAAAAGTGATTAACCACTAACCCTAACTCTAGCACTACTACAAATAGGATAATTTACGACACTAATTAACGACTATTTTCAAATAACAGTAGTAGAAAAGGAGTTGGGAAATGCAGGAAAACGTTTCAACGACTGTTCTTAATAACAGTCGTTGAAACAAAGCTTTCAACGACTATTCTTAAGAACAGTCGTTGAAAGTGGTGATTTCTGTAACCTCCTGCCTTGATTAGTGTAATTATAATTTGATATCACATAATTAAATTGGATTAGAGACCGTCGGATAATTTAAACTCATTTCAACTTCCTACCTTATAGTAGGGTTTTCACAAAATCTTTCAAAAACTTTTTCCCATCCTGGTCTCAATTTCAAAACTCGAATATAATTACCTGTGCAGTTAACTTACATTCATACATATCAGAGTGTATAATCAAATCCCCGGAAACTCCCGGGTTCTATACATATATAATCTGAGGGTTTATAAGTCTCCACTAGGGGATTACATAACCAAAATCAAATATAATATTTACATCTCAAAATATACAGCAATCCCAAATTCAAATGTAGATAACTAACATCCCACAATCAAATATACCCCAAAGGGGTTCTAATCGCTCCGGGTTGCCCGCTTCTCTTTAGAGCCACTTGCCCTGTCTGAAATGTTAGTCATTGGAAAGAATGAGATTCAAGAGAATCCCAGTAGTAACAAATCACTCATATAGTGCACCAACACATAGCATATATGATCATGTTAAGCAGCATCACAATGTATCATGGCTCACGCCACAAACAACAGCACTCATGGCTGTAAACTCTATACGTCAGCTTTCGCTACGATCTCTATGTATCACAAAGTATTCACAAAGTATCACTATGCGTCATCTTTCGCTGCGAACTCAAAGCATCACAATATATTCACAAAGTATTCTCAATGCATGACAAACATACATACAATGTTAAACATACATACAATGTTTCACACACAGTATAAGAGAAAGAGTCACCACCTTGTTCCTTCCTGACATTCTTCAGCACCGTGGGCTCTCGAGGGCGACATATATCAAATTCTATAAACCAAATCAGGGCCAATCCGTCAATCTCTTTTCCAATTTTGTAATACTTTATGTTGGTTATCATTTAAACTCTTTAGGTAGCTATTACAGGCCTAATCATATGCCTAAAGGGTTGGGAGAAATTACCCCAAAGATCACTTTTTAGAAGAACACTGATTTTGGGCTGACTCACTCAAGTGAAAAAGGCCTCACTCGAGTGTTACCCCCAATTGCACTCGAGTCCCAGCGAGTGAGATACAGAGAGTGTGTACGTGAGAGCATCGACACTCCTGAGAGTGGTCAGTTCACTCGAGCACAGACACAAGCACTTGAGTGATAGCTCTTTAGTCACCCGAGTCCCATCGAGTGAGATACAAGAAGTGACCATCCGAGAGAGCAACTACAACTCTCAGGTAACAAGTGCACTCGAGTACTAGCCCTAGCACTCGAGTGACTTCCCAATGCTCGTGAGTGCTCATGCGCACTCTTGATCATTTGCTTATGAGTGATAGCCCGAGAAGCCCACCCATAGTGCTACATGCACTTGTACTCGAGTGACACCATATGCACTCGAGTGATAATGTATGTCACTCGAAGATGAAGAAGTTCACTCGTGATTTCTGCCTGAAGACTTAACCAAAATACCCAGGATTTCATGCTACACTCGAGTGGGACCCTACCTCACTCAAGTGAAGCTTATCAGAAGCCAGATCTCAGCATCTCCTTCCTCTTCTCTTATGGCCACCTTTGATTCCATCTCCATCCCTACTACCCTCCACCAAGCCTTGACTCATCCTGGTTGGTGTACTACAATGGAAAAAGAACTTATGGCCCTTGAAAAAGCTAGTACCTGGACTCTTTTTTATCTACCTCCTGGGAAGAAATTCATTGGATGTAAATGGGTGTTTGTTGTTAAAACCAAGGATGATGGTTCTTTGAAATGGTTAAAAACTCGACTTGTTGCCAAAGGGTATGAATAAACTTATGGTATTGATTATTCCAAGAATTTCTCTCCTGTGGCTAAGCTAACCTCCATTTGTCTTCTTATCTCCTTGGTTGCCACCTATCATTGGGATTTGTATCAGTTGGATGTTAAGAATGCATTTTTAAATGGTGATATCCTTGAAGAAGTTTATATGGAGCAACCACTTGGGTTCGTTGCTCAGGGGGAGAGTAGGAAAGTGTGCTACCTCCAGAAGTCATTGTATGGTCTAAAACAAAGCCCTCATGCCTAGTTTGAGAGATTTTGTGATGTAGTCAAGAAGTTTGGATTAAGTCAAAACAAGTGTAATCACTCTGTGTTCTACCAACAATCTGATGCAGGCATGATTCTTCTAGTAATATACGTTGATGATATTGTGATTATAGGGAGTAACAATTCCAGAATCTTAGAACTTAAAATCTTCCTGAATTCTCATTTCCAGACAAAAGATTTGGGGTCATTAAAGTACTTTCTTGATATTGAAGTTTTGAGAAGCAAGAAATATATTCTTTTGAGTCAAAGGAAGTGTTCTCGATCTCTTAAAGGAGACCGGAAAGCTTGGAGCTGCACTAAGCAACATTCCCATGATTTTGAATCCCTTTCTAGATTTTAATGCTAGTATGTTTGATGAGCTTCCTGATGATTTGAAGAAGAAGATTGATCCAGAGAAATTGAAGCCGTTTCCATTTCTTGAGAGATATAGAAGACTCGTTGGGAAACTGAATTATCTAATAGTAAGTCATCCTGATATAATGTTCTTAGTCAGTAGGCTTAGCCAATTCATGGCATCACCAACAGTGGCACAATGAGAAGCTTTAGAACAAATATTGTATTATTTGAAAGGTTCTCCAGGTCTTAGTATTCTTTATACAGATTATGGGCACACTAAAGTTGAATGCTTTTGTGATGCGAATCATGCAGGATCTAAGGCCACAAGACAATCCACTACGAGTTACTGTGTGTTTATTGGTGGCAATTTGATATCTTGGAGAAGTAAGAAGCAAGGAGTTGTATCAAAATCAAGTGCAAAAGCGGAATACAGAACCATGTCACAATCAGTACAAGAAATTGTGTGGGTATTTCAACTCTTGAAGGAAATTGGCATCAATACGACATTGCCTGCAAAACTATGGTGTGACAATAAAGCAGCACTTCATATAGCATCGAACTATGTATTCCATGAACGAACAAAACATATTGAGATTGACTGTCATTTTATTCGTGATAAAATCAAAGAAAATATTGTATCTACCGGGCACATACGATCCGACGACCAAATGGCAGATCTTCTGACAAAAACCTTAAATGGAACACGGGTTCAATATCTTTGTAATAAGTTGGGCATGATCAATATATATGCTCCAACTTGAAAAGTGTTAGAAGTCAAAGACAATATCTCCCACCGTTAAGAGTATCTTCCAAGTCAAAGACAATATCTCCCATCGTAAGGAATATTGTCCACTGCCAAGAAGAATGTGATGGAACGTATAGGATTAGAAAATGTATAAACGGTTTCATATTGAACTAATTGTATATAAATATGAACTTGTAAATTACATAAATGATAGCTTAGTTTTAGTTTTATATACTGCCCATATAGCCTTCCCCTTCAACTAAACAACACTCATAATGACTTGCTTGTTTAAAACAAGTTACTATAACTACCATGGAGTTAAAATTGTAAATGAAGGTTGGTGAGATAGGCAAGGAAGAAGTAAGAATTAAGGTCCTCCGTGTGGGTTCCATCCATTCATGATGACCATATATTATGTAGATTGAGTGTGGTTTGGGATGAAGATTTTATTACTCGTCAGACAGTTCATATTACTTTTTTGAAATGCTTAAATAAGTTTGTCGATTCCATTGATGAGCAGACGAAAATTTGGCAGGAAGACTTTTGAAACGTAATAATTACATGCCTTTTTTCTCAAAATTATATTTTGTGGTATTCGTTTAGTTTCAGTGATAGGTGATCTTAGGCTGGCAAAAAAAAAAAAGATAGGTGATCTTAGATGTATTTATAATCACATATAAAAGTCATTGAAAATATGATGTGCAAGGAAATTTTTTTAAGCTTTTAAATTAAATTTTCGTTACTTATGAATTTTCAGTTTTTATATGCATGCATTTTTTCAATGATTTTCACAACTTGCATATATCATGTATAGACTTTATGGAGATCATTCTACTCAAATCAAACACAATGAGGAGCTTCCCTTCTCAAATTTCCTTTGTATTGTTGTTTCTGCTATTTGCAACAACATTCAACAGAAGCATACGCAATACAATAGGCAAGGAGGTTGGATGCAATGAGAATGATCAAAACATACTTTTGATCTTCAAACAAGGATTGGTGAATTCTTCAAACCAACTCTCTTCATGGACAAGTCAAGAAGATTGCTGTTTATGGGAGGGAGTTCAATGTGACAACATCACTGGAAGAGTTACAAAGCTTGATCTAGCCTATCATGAATTACAAGGTGTGATCAATCTATCTCTTCTTCAACTTGAATTTCTCAACTATTTGGATTTGAGCCTTAATCATTTCACAAGAGTGTGTATCCCACCATGCCAAGCCATGAGATCTTACAACCAATCACGACTTGCCTCCTCTGTTAATCAATCATCCAGATTCTCTGCTGCTCTACAACACCTTGACTTTTCAAGGAATATAGAGTTGACCATATATGATCTTCACTGGCTTTCTCAACTTTCTTCCCTAAAATATCTTGACCTTAGTTTCATTGATATTGGCAATGAAACCAAATGGCTCCACTATATGGCTATGCTTCCTTCACTGTCTGAGTTATACTTGACATTTTGTGAACTGAGAAATTTTCCATTCCTCAACTATCTCAATTTTACATCACTTGTAGCTCTTGATCTTTCTTACAATAGTATTAACTCAAAATTACCTGATTCATTCTTTAATTTCACCAGTGGTATCTCCCATCTTGACCTTACCAGCAATTATTTGTATGGGCAACTACCAGTAACCTTGTTTAATCTTCGAAACTTGAAAAGTTTAAGGGTGAGCTACAACATGCTCAATGGGTCAATTCCAGAGTGGTTAGGACAACATGAACATTTGCGGGAATTTGATATCTCCAATAATTTGTTTTTCGATTCAATTCCATCTTCTCTTGGAAATATTTCTTCTTTAACTTACTTAGACTTGTCCTACAATCATTTGAGTGGCAATCTTCCAATAAGCCTTGGGCAACTCCATAACCTAGGTACCCTATCCATTGGAGTCAATTCCTTGGTTGGTGATCTATCAGAAAAGAATTTTGCCAATCTCCCAAGGTTATCATGTCTGTACGCTTGTTCAAATGATTTTAAATATAGCTTTGATCCTAATTGGGTTCCACCATTTCAGCTTAAGTATTTGGATTTGGGTAACACAAGTCTAGGCCCTACTCTTCCGGCTTGGATATGTACACAAGGGTCTTTAGTCATACTAGGCATTTCTGAATCAGGAATTTCAACCATTGATGTAGATGTCTTTTGGAGTTTTGTTGCGAGAATAGATATTGTCGACCTATCAAACAACTTTATCAACGGAGATATATCCAATGTGACTATAAACTCAAGTTTAATAAACTTAAGCAACAATAATCTCACTGGAGGTCTCCCACAGTTATCAACAAATGTCAGCATATTCAATGCATCTCAAAACTCTTTCTCAGGATCTATTTCCTCACTGTTGTGCCATCCAAAGAGTAATGGCGAAAACATGTTATCTTATTTGGACTTATCATATAATCATTTGAGTGGAGCACTTCCTGATTGTTGGGCCAATTGGAAACAATTAAAATACCTTGATTTGGGGAGTAATATGCTAACAGGTGAAGTTCCGGCCTCACTAGCTTCGTTAATGAATCTTCGGACACTCAACTTGAGTGATAACGGTTTTTTTGGCAAATTTTCATTAGACATATCAAACTGGACAGATTTGAATTACCTCCTGCTAGAGAAGAATAAATTTTCTGGAAGTTTGCCAAATACAGTGCCGCAAAATTTGATGGTTATCAAATTGAGAGCCAACAAATTTATAGGAAATATTCCATCACAGATGTGCAACGTTTCTTCTTTGAGGATATTGGACCTTTCTGATAATAATCTTTCTGGATCCATTCCCCATTGCCTGTGTAACATCATGCGTTCATATCCTGAATTTTATGATCTTGGTGGTGAAATTCACTTATTTACTAAAGGAAGACAATTAGACTACAAATATGATGAACTCATTTTGAAGATTATTGATTTTTCCAAAAATAGTTTATCTGGAGAAATTCCTAAAGAATTGTTTAATTTGACCGAAATGTGGTCTTTGAACTTGTCTCAAAATCACTTGATTGGAAAGATTCCTACAGAAGTTGGAGGCATGACAAGCTTGGAATCCCTTGATCTCAGCTATAATAGACTTTCTGGAGAAATTCCTTCTACCATATCTAATTTGTCTTTTCTCAATCATCTAAACCTCTCATACAACAATTTCAATGGTCAAATTCCATTGGGAACCCAAATTCAAAGCTTTGATTATTGGAGCTTTGTTGGCAGTCCTAGACTTTGCGGAGATCCTCTTCCAACAAAGTGCCCCACGAAAGAAGAGACATGCGACTCAACGCTGCCAGTTGAAGGAAATGAAGATGACAACTTTTTAAAGTCATTGTATCTTGGAATGGGAGTTGGATTTGCAGTGGGTTTTTGGGGAGTTTGTAGTTCTATCTTCCTCAATAGAGCATGGGGAGACAGATTTTTCCGATGGTTTGATCATTTGGCAGATAAAATTTATGTTGCTGTGGCCCACTGTTACAAAAGCTTTGGCTGAAAATCAGGAAAAAATTTCCTTTGAGGTAAATAAACTAGTTTCCTTGTTTTAAAATTGTTTTTATTTGAAAGAGGGTTTCTTTCTTTTTCTTCTTCTTCTTGCTAAACAAATTCTGTTCTTTCACTGATTAAGTATTATCTTTTTTATTGTTCAATATGTTTTGTCTTCGGGATGCAAGTGCAATAGCAGCCATTGGATACAACACTTTAGTTCTGAATAATGGTTTTCTGCTTCAAGGAAGAGGGAGCTTTGCGGCCATGTTGCCTATTGAACTTCCTTTTGTTATCTTAAATTTAGTGACTTGTAGGGAGAAGAGAACATTTTGTAACACTGTTTATTTGTGTGTGTGTGTTTTGATGTCATGTTGTTAAGAAGCCTTTGTTGCATTGGCATAGTTTTCCAAGTGATATATATGATTGTACCTCAAAATTTATCATTTTGGGGAAATCCTTTTTTGTCATAATTACGTCTTCAGAAATGGTTCAAATGTGTTTATTTGAAATAACGAAAAATTATATGCAAGTGCACGCGCGCGAATTGATGATCAGTATAACTATAATTAGAAGAACAAACAACAAAACTCAACTAGTCATTCTTCTGTCTTCTGAATAGTCATATTTAGACAACTTGGTTTGTGAAAAATAGTGGATATAATTGTAAAGTTTTGTAAATACTATCACTTAAATGAAATTATTCGACTTGATTATTCACACATATTTAACATTTCCCAATTAATTTAGTTATATATGAAATATTGATAGGATAGGATAATAATCAGAAATAATCATTTGATGATATCAACCAACCAACCACATTTATAAGCATACAGTGTGACAAGCTAGCTAAGTAAACAGGGCTACGAACGCAGGAAGTTCAAATCTTGGAATTATAGTTAATTAGTTGCAAATTACATCAATTTGGAACGTTTAATACAAATCATATCGTAAACAATAGTTTATCCTTCTCTAATATAGCTCAAGTGCATGCCATGTTTGGTTATCAAGAGCTGGCCCTCTTTTAAGATTTCAGGTGTGATTGTAACAAATAAAACGAAAGGCATATGAGTGTTGTAATGTGCAAGATTTATATGTATGTTGGCTTATTGGATATTAATTAATTTGGATGTTTAAGATATCAAAATCTATAACTTACAACAGTGAATCATTATAATATTCTGTTGGACGCTTGAGGTGCTCTGTTCTATTTTGGTTTTTAATGTTTGAAATAACAGAGTCAAGACTTGGTTGGATTATGTATTCAAATAATCTGTTAGTCGAGAGCTTGTTCGTACATATGAATGTCATGTAAGTTTGAGAGGTTATGAATACTGCAATTGGTAAGAGAATGTTGAGACAAAATCCAATATTCTTTCGGTTGAGAATGCACTTGAAACTTCCACTTTGTGTTTCTTTGTTTTGACCTAACCTCTTCACTTGTTTCCTTCACTTGTCACTTAACAATAGAATGTGGCATAAAGTTTTGATGATCTATTTTCTTGGGGGAGACCTATGCAGATTTTAGATGCCGCCTTCTCATTGATCATCGCAATTTCACCGAACAATTTGGTTTACGTGTTGAGTTGAGGATGCTGCCTTTATTCTACACTTCCAATCATACAGATCAAGTTACTGCAAGCAAACACAGTTATGCCAGCTTCAAGGCAAGAGCTCAAGTCATGAATGCTGATATAGATTTAATTTTATCAACAAAACCCCATTTAAAATCACCTAACTCATCACGACATCTGAATGATTTGAGCTGCAAATTTCATTACATATATTGATATTTGTTCTTTTCTTCTTCTTTTAACATTCTAATGAAATCCTCCAGGTCTCTCACATTCAGGAATCAGGAGATTTGTCCTGTTTTTTCCCCCTCTGGCCATAGTTATCTGGTTTTTTTTATCATTCATTTATAGAGAGTAGGTGTGTTTAAGTCTGGAAATTTACTATATAATTTTACTTGGACTTGCTCTTGGGTTACTTTTCTTAATGGTTCTTTTCTTAATGTTGGGCCCATAATACATCAGAAATGATCTAATAAAAAATGCCTACCTTTAATTAGAGGCCCATTCTTGAATCCTGAATATCAACTAAGTAGAACGAAGGCGTTGTTATTAGGATAACTTGTCATTAGCTTCTTATTCTTTATAAGCATTACTCCTAAGAACCCCTTAGTTTTTTTTTTAATATTTTCATATTTCTTTGATTTCCTCATGTATCTGGGAAAATTTCAGAAAAATACCTTCAAAATATCAAAATCTCAAATTAGTTTTGTTTCCTAAAAGGTGAAAGTATATTTTTAGTTCTTTATATTTACATAAGGTTTCATTTTAGTCCTTTAAGTTTATAAAGTGTATTTTTAATCTTTAAAATTTAACACCATTAATGTTAGTATCGAAAAATGCTGACCAAGAGAAGTTCAATGGTGACAGTGCAATGTTGATGAAGCAAGCCGGACTTGTATTGCAGCAACTCATTTAATTTTAATCCTAGATGGAATTTAGTTAATTTATATTATTTATTTATAAATAAAACTCTAATTCAAATAAATTATTTTAATCAATTTCTTAATCTCTTTATCTCTCCTTCATCATGAAACCCTAGGGTACTGGTGCAACACCCTTATAAAGAAAGTAGCAACATTGAAAGAAAGAATTAATCATGAGAGGTGTCCATTGTTAAAGGGGGTCTATTTCACTGAACATGTATATAATTTGGAGTAGATTTTAGAAGGTTGTCACAGAAGCACAGATAGAATGTTCTCCATCTATAGGTGGCACAATTTGGTGTTCATCGCCGCTAACTCTCAAACAAGGCAAGTGAGCGAATCAACTGAGAAAGGTAAAACCTAACACCCATTAATTAGAGTTTAATGACAAAGTGTTGATAAGGACGCCAAGGAGTTAACAACAGAACATGAAAATTTCATTGAATGATGAATGAAGAATTGGAAGAAGTTGAAGGGCGCTGCCGCATATCGCTAGAGTTTCATGATGAACAAATTAAGGAGAAACAAATTAGGGATTACAATAATTTATTTGAATTATATTTTTATTTAAAAATAAAATAATATAAATTAAGTAAATACCATGTAGGATTAAAATTAGATGAGTGTTGTGTTGTAAGTCCAGCTTGCTTTGTCAGCATTACACTATCACTACTTAACTTCGCTTGGTCAACATTTTCCGTCGGTAGTAATAACGGTGTTAAATTTTAAGGATTAAAAGTATACTTTATAAATATAAAGAACTAAAGTGAAACCTCATGTGAACATAAAAGACCAAAAATATACTTTAGCCTTCCTAAAATAATTGGGTATTGATTTCACTTGATTAACAATTGACAACTTATTTTAATAGAATATCACTAATTTGATATTTTCAAATTTTGAAGATATTTTCTGAAGTTCTCCCTAATGACTTTCCCAACTTTTCTGGTTTTTTTTTTGGTACAAATATCCAAAGGTGTTTAATTCCATAGAAAATGATGTTAGGCAGAAATTGGCAAAATCTTTTTCACCCAAGTAAATTGAAAGAGATAATAAGAGTGGAAGCTCTTCGGTGGGTTCCAATGATATTTTCCGTCGACTTGATTTAGATTAGGTTGTGTCCTGATAAATTTTGAAACTTTGATATTCACCAGCGAATAATTGATTAATGCAATTCCATGAAAATGATATTTGACAGAATTGGCAAAATCTCTTTCACCAAAGGATTCAAATTGAGTATAGTTTGGGGCAAAGACTTCACAAGCGCAATCAACGGCCCAATTTTGAGGTGAGTTTGAATTATGAGGTTTATTAAGGTCAAAACATACCTCTAGAGAGATGTTTACGCATTGCCTATCAACATCATCTTCATATCAATTGCAACATTTGAAATCATAACCATGTAGGTTATGAGCCAAATTCTTATTAAACGAATCAATCTTCGTTGGCTTCATTAAGTTTTTGTGTACATATATCTATTTTAAATATTATTCTAATTCATTTATCAATTTAAATTCTTAAAAATTTATTAAATAAATAAATTTACTTAATTAAAAGTTAAAACATATAAAATATTATTAATTTTTTTAAAAAAATATATGCATTATATACATGGTCCATTAATGATTCTCAGCGAATGGAAATAAAAAATAGAAGATTTTTTTTTTTTTGACCAACAAATAGAAGAGATGTCATATGTAGTACTACCGAATTTTTAATTTTTAATTCGCATGACCACATAAATTTTAACATAAATCAAACTTATGATGCAAAAATGAACATTTGTTCCAAGATAATATATATATATATATAATTGAACTTAAGACATAAAAAAAGAGCACACTGATTCGCTCATTTCATAGCTAAAAAAGCTAATTCTTTTTTATTTCAATAAGTTAAATATTTGATTTATGTTTGGATTATCTATAAATCTATTGATATGATCTATTGATTATATAAAAGAAAGGTTATTGAGAGGCCTTCCTCCAACCATGTGGCATGCCCTCCTCCAACCATCTCACATGCATAATAATAGCGTAACAATTAAAATAAAGACAAAAAAAATAAAATATATAACTAGTAGATACTAGATAGTTAGAAGTTAAAAAATATTTTGAAATATTGAGAAGTAAAATAAAATATTTTTAAAATAAATATATTATGAACAAAGAGATTTCAAAATATTTGTAAACCTTATCTCCTTGCATCGCCCAAGTTAATTTTATATTTCATAAAATATTTTTTTAACGGATTCTTCTCATTTTACTGTTCACTTCCCATGTTCTATTCCTCTAATTCCATTAGCCTCCCACTATTAATCATTTTTAGAAATTAAAAATTATTTTTATATTTTTTTAAGAAAAATTGAGCTATTTCTCTCATTATATTCTCCATCTCCATCTCCCATATTATTTTTTTAAAAAAATATTTTTGTATTTTTTATCGTCGATGTTTTTTTCCTTGCAACTATTGTCTATTGTTATGAGTGACTCTTTCGACTTGGGTGGTATTTCTCCTTTTCTCAGTTTACTGATACTAACAAGTAATAAGGTTGTCAAACTCGCGAGTTTAAATAAACTCGTGATAATAATGTAAATTCGTATCGTGAACTCGAATTGTAAATTCGTAAGAGTTTAGTTTTATCATTAAATAGATATTATTAGTACATAATTAAATAATTAAAATATAAAAAGTTGACAACAATTTAATTTAAATGTATTTTAAATATAAATAATTGAAATTAAATATATCAACATTCATAATTTATAGTATTTAACAAAGAAATTTCTATAAAATTCATCTATAAAGTCGTTGAGTATAATCAAATTGAAAAGTTAACACGAGTTTAAGGGTGCATTAACACAATTTTGTAAGCTAGAAACGTAAAAACGGTAAACTCGGTGTATAAACTCGTGAATTTAACTGAGTTTACAAAGGTCGCGAGTTTACCAATGACTCGACTCGATTTTATAAGTTAGAAACATAAAAACGGTAAATTTGAAAAGTTAACTCGTGAGTTTGACAATAATAGATACTAGGGATTGGGATTGGATATTGTTAGGGGACTTCGTTATTGTCAATCACTTACGTGATTATATGATCGCTTTTAAGCTAATGTTCGTAATTTCTGATTATAACAATCCTGGTATAATTCCTTCCTAGAAACAGGTCAAACAGAGGTATATAAATATATTCAATTTGCTGTATTTTTCATATTTTTTGTTGCTATCTCTCCTCTCCTCTCTTCATTGTAGTTCTTCTTCTTGTTTTTTTTTTTTGTTTAATTTTGAGCAAGTATTGTTCTCTATGAAGAATTGAAATATTTTAGCGCAGCTGTACGTCAAATATATTTTTCTTAGTCACTTAACTGCCTGATTAGAAACGTCGGTTATTTGCTCGGCCTCTTCGTTGCGGTTCCCTTTGGCTTCTTTCTCTGATATGAACTTGCTTATAAAATGTTTCTAGGATCTTGTTTTCATTTGGGAAAGGGTTATACTGTTGTGTGATAAAAAATGCTTAAGAGAAAGCGAAGAGATTGTTACAAATTACAAAATATTTTAAAATATTTTTAAAATAAATATATTATGAATAAATAGATAATGAAATGATAGTTTCAAAATATTTTCAAATCTTATTACGTTGCATCCCCTCGATTCCACTACTAATCAGTTTTAGAAATTAAAAATTATTTATATATTTTATTTGCTAAAATATACTTTTAATGTTTTAAGTTTTGTATGAGGTATATGTTTGGTCTTATATTTCTAACACTGTTAATATTACTAATGGAAAATGTTAACTCAACAGACTCTAGTGATAATTGTGCAACTGATAAAATATATTTAAGTTGTAATTTATTTAATATAATATATTTATATTATTAAACTAAAATAAACCGACAAATCCCTACAAATAAAAGAAATCAAGGTTTTGATAGTTATATTATTAAAATAATATATTTAGATTATTAAACTAAAATTGTAAATACAACTTATGTTTTAATATTGACCAAGGAACGAAAAATCGGATCGAGCAATGAATCGGTCATAACACAGGTTTAAGAATAATATAAGATATATTATATTATTAACAAATCCCTACAAATCCCTGCAAATAAAAGAAATCAAGGTTTTGATAGTTATATTATTAAAATAATATATTTAGATTATTAAACTAAAATTGTAAATACAACTTATGTTTTAATATTGACTAAGGAACGAAAAACCGGATCGGGCAATGAATCGGTGACAACACAGGTTTAAGGGTTAATAGATCAACTAGGGTCTAACCAGTAGTTGAACCGGTCATATTAAAATATTATAATTTATTAGTGGCAATATATATTAATATATTTTTAAACTTCTATAGATAATAATGAATATTTTTAGGAAAAAAAAAGCTTAAAATCTATTAGTATTAATTATAATGCCTATACTTATGCAATGATATCTCCTTTCTTATAATTATTATATCTTTTTAAATAATGTTTTTCATTATCTTCGTTTTTTTTTATTTGTTCTTTCTTTACCTACTTTTCTCTTCATTTTGGTCTTCAACCTTTCCATTTTTCCCTAAAAAAGAAAAAAATAAAAATTTTAAAAATAAAAAAAAAAAGAAACCAGTCAAACTGGTTGAACCACCGGTTTTACCGGTCCGACGGTTTAATGATCAAACTAGACCAGACCACTGATTGGTTCCCGGTTCAACCGGTCCCACTGGCCGGTCCGATTCGATTTTTTGTTCTCTGATATTGACTGATTCATTAGGTTTTTAAATATTTTTCAATTTACGCATATTTTAGATTTAAGATTAATAGTATTTAATTATACAATCATTATTTGAGTTGTTGTGTTAGTATTTTTCGTTAGCAACATTAACATTGTTAGAATTATATGACTAAAAGTATACTTTATAAAGTTAATGGATTAAAAGTATACTACCTCCCGTCCTAATTATAAGATAAATTTAATTTTTTTTGGAGAAATTAAGGAAGCTAAATAAGTTACTAAATCATATCATATGTTATGTATTCTTATATTATATATTAATTTGTTAGTCAAATTAATTAGTTTGAAGAAAAAAGTAAGAATAAAAATACTCTAAAGTAATTTAATTAGCTTTATTAATTTCTTTAAAAAAATCAAATTTGTCTTATAATTAGGACCGGAGGGAGCATCTCTATAAACTTAATTAAAGGACTAAAAATATACTTTAACCTATTTTATAAAATACTTTTTGAGCCAATTCTTCCTACCTTTTTTCACCTCCCATATTCTCCACTTTGAATTCCATTAGCCTACCCACTATTAATCATTTTTAGAAATTAAAAATTATTTTTATATTTTAAAAATTTTTCTGTGCGGGTCCTTAAGTAATTGATTCTCCAGTAAATTCTTCCAAAGAAAAAAAAAGAATGAAATAGATATATCACTAATTTGACCAAGTCCATTCCTAAAAGAAAAATAGAAATTTTTGAAACATATCCCAAAAATCGTCATGTCACTTATTTGACCATGTCCCATTCCTGAAAGATAAATAAAACTTTTTAAAGTATGTATATCTCAACATATTGTCTTTCATGCCTTGGGCGGGTTTGTCTATGAGGACACCTTAATTAAAACTGTCAATCTTCTTTATAAAAGAGTTTTTTTATATCTCATATCTCATGCTTTAAAATACATTTTAGAAATTCGTGAATTTATTATTTAATAATTTTAAATTTTATTAATCTATAATTTTTGAACTTATTATCTCTCGTATCATGCGGGGTTTGTTGATATTAAAAACATCCCCCCAAGTCCTGGACTATTGCCTTTAAGATTTAGTGAGTGTTTGGGAAAGGTTAAAACCATAATTTCAGAAGCCCTTTTCCGTAAGCCGATACATAACTAATCTTACATACTTATTTCGTAAATTGTCAAAATTATTCTTCAAAAACTAATCCAAACACATGCTTATATGATTGTGTGCAGCTTCTCAGTACCACGTCATTGGTGTAGATAATATCACTACAAAAAAAATCACTTTTAGCGGCGATATTTGGCGGTGACTTTTAATGTCGCCGCTTAAGGTGTCACTTTCAGCGGCGACATTGTGTTGTTGCCGCCGAAAGTGTGTTTCAGTGGCGACTTTAGTGTCGCCGCTAAAAGTGTTGTTTGGAATTAAAAATTTTTTTTTTAAAACACTTTCAGCGGCGACTATTAAAAGTCACCGCTGAAAGTGAGTTTCCGCGGCGACTTTAGTGTCGCTGCTGAAAGTGTTGTTTGAAATTTAAATTTTTTTTAAAACACTTTCAGCGGCGACTATTAAAAGTCACCGTTGAAAGTGAGTTTTAGCGGCGACTGTAATACCCCGAATTTAGGATTTGAGGCTTGGGAATAAGCCTAAATTAAGTAAACTGCTAAGCCCCAATTTAGTAGGAGCCCAAATTTATCCCCTAATGATTCTAATATCTTTGGGGTATTAAGAAAGTAAAATGGTGAAATTTGGAAAATATAATTATGTTTTCGGTGAAATCGCCTATGAGATAGTGAGCTTGTCATATGATTTTAAATGATCAAATGATGAGAAAAAAATTATGAAATTTTACAGGATTAAAGTAGACATCCTAAGCTTTAATTTGATAGGTCATATGAATCAATTAGAGCTATACACAAAAAGATATGAATTTTTGAAGTCAGCACAGAAAAACTGTGAAGTTTCTGAAACAACATGCAAAGATTGAAATTCTGGGAATTTTGTGATTCCATTCAACAAAAGTCTATATTTTTCCTTGAAATTAGACTCAATAAGGGTTGTATAGGCTTTGGAAGCACTCTAATTAGATTTTTCTAGAATTAGTTATGATTTTTCAAAGTTTGGATAAAAATCTGCCAGAATTTCTGAAAAATCCGAAAATAGAAAATTGTTGATGACATAAGCAATGACATAGGCATAAGATTATTAAAGAAACATCATCTTCCTCCTATAGCATTTCGACGCCATTCTGCAACCAAAATAAAGAAAAGGAGTTGAGAGGGTTTTGGGAGAAAAAGAGAAGAGAACTCGTAAGGTAAGCCAATTTCTCCGACGATCTAGCTCCTAACGTGTATAACTCCGATCCTAAGCTACTCCTTTATGTTCTTTAAGGTTTGGAAGCTCCTCTTTTGGTGTTAAAACACCTAGGGTTTTCAACCAAGTCAAGGAAAAGCTAGTGGGAGCTTGAGGTAACTTCCAAACTCTTGCATATTGACTATTCTGGCTGTTATAGACAATTTAATCGGTGAAATTTCGCCGGATTGTCTTTGTGTGTAAAAATGGAAAATGGGTTGTGGGGGCTGTTATGCTGCCCAAATTGATACTAAATGGTAGTTTTAACCTAATGGAATAGTCAATAAAGTGGTTAGGAGTACAAAAGAAATGCATTTACGGAGCCGAAACCGAAAAACCCCGATTTTCCCCTTAAAACCTATATATTTCGGCCAACATTGTAAATGGGTCTTAGAGTTGTATTTTCAATGATTTGATGATTCCATTGGATTCAGTGGGTGAAAATAGGTGGGGTTACAGTTGGGCACTTTTTCAGAAAAGGCTGAGAAAGCATAATTACGAAAACGCCCCTAAAACCCTAAAAGTAGGGCTGCCAAGAGAAATTTCGTAATTTAACATTGAATTTGATAATTCCAAGTCTGGAAATGGATTCCTTGGGTGAAAATATGTCAGGATAGCCCAGGTTAGAATTTCGGAAAGAGTACAGCCGGACCGGGGTACAGCGGGGCCAGGCCGGGTCTCTGGGGGTATTTTAGTAAATTTTCACAATAGACTTATATAACCCCCAGAAACACTATAGAAGTGTCTGAACGGTACCTTTGGCATTGTAGGATCGAATATGGGGCCCGAGCTGTTGGCACGCATTACGAGGCACACGTTTCAAGGCGGAAAAGGGTTAAGGTAGGGGACTTACCTTACTTGCATGTATTTGATATATTTACTTGTGTAATGATGTATGTGATTGCTTTACTTAATTGTGTAGAGCATATTTGAATAAATGAAGCTCTGTTTCTGTTTTCACTGTGGCCATAGTCTTGTTGTATGAAACATTGAGCATGCAGAAATGTCATTATAGGGCATACATATAGATAAAGCTAACATGTCATACACATAGCATCAATCATGCATGCATTATGGTATCTGTTTCCTACTGAGATTCTCTCGAATCTCACCCTCCCCTACCAACAATTTAGACAGGAAACGACAGAAGATATGCAAGCAACAATTGAGAGTATCCACTACTACAGAATATAGATACTGCTACCCTAAAAGACGTCCCTTTTTAAAATAGGGACGTCTAAAACATAAGCGGTGGCATTTTTGTAATTATGTGTGGGAACTTGGTAGCTTGGGACGTCTAAAGTTTAAAAAAAAAATTTAATATTTTTTTTTACTTTAGACGTCCCAAATTCAATTTGGGACGTCTAAAGTAAAAAAAAAAATTTCTTTTTACACTTTAGAGGTCCCAAATTCCATTTGGGATGTCTAAAGTGGTACTTTAAACATCCCAAATTCAATTTGGGACATCTAAAGTGATGTCTAAAATAAAAATAAAAAAATTTTACACTTTAGATGTCCCAAATGGAATTTGGGACCTCTAAAGTGTAAAAAAAAAAACAAATTTAATTTTTTTTTTAACTTTAGACGTCCCAAATTGAATTTGGGACATCTAAAGTGATGTCTAAAATAAAAAAAAAAATGTACACTTTAGATGTCCCAAATGGAATTTGGGACATCTAAAGTGTAAAAAAAAAAAAAAATTTAAATTTTTTTTTAACTTTAGACGTCCCAAATTGAATTTGGGACGTCTAAAGTAAAAAAAAAAAAAAAAGAAATTTTTTTTTTTTTTTTTTACACTTTAGATGTCCCAAATTCCATTTGGTATGTCTAAAGTGGTACTTTAGACATCCCAAATTCAATTTGGAACATCTAAAGTGATGTCTAAAATAAAATAAAAAAAAATTTTACACTTTAGATGTCCCAAATTCCATTTGGGACATCTAAAGTGGGACTTTAGAAGTTAAATATTTTTTTTTTACAGTTTAGACGTCCCAAATTCCATTTGGGACGTCTAAAGTGTAAAAAATTAAATTAAATATTTTTTTTTTACAGTTTAGACGTCCCAAATTTCATTTGGGACGTCTAAAGTGGGGACTTTAGACGTCCTAAATGGAATTTGGGACGTCTAAAGTAATTCAAAAATTTTCCCGCGACCTGTATTGAATATAAGGGACGCTCGTGTCTTATATTAAATAAAGGGAAGCTTTCCTTCCTTTCTCTCTCTCTCTCGCTCCCACAGCAGTTTTCAATTTCTTTGATAAGAGTTGCAGAGAAAGACCCACATTCTATAGATTCAAATAGCTTTTTCCTTCTGTGTTTTCGCCATCGTCCCCCCTCTCATCATGCCCTTCTGTGCATAGCTTTTTCCTTCGGTGTTTTCGCCATCGTCCCCCCTCTCATCATGCCCTTCGATGCCTCTATTTGTGATGGTAACTCTCTCTTTATTACTTCTCAAATCTTACATGCTTGTATATTTATTATTATTATTATATAAGTTCCTCTCTTTTTTCATAATCAGATCTGGTACAGTGCATCTGGGTAAAAAGTGGATTTTTTGAATTTTAAAGTTTGACTAAAAGAAGTTTGAACAAAGCTAGCAAAGTGGTGGAAGTGTGGTGATGCTAAGAAAGAGAATGGAGAAAGCTAGCATTTATGTTCAGCAAAACTATTACAGAGGATTCTCGTCTGGAACTTGTGTTTGCTTTCGTAATTGATTATCTCAGCATCTACAGGAAATTTGAAATTCAAATGACTTTAGACCTCCCAAATTGATATTTGGGAGGTCTAAAGTCCTATACAGGGGACTTTAGGCGTCCCAAATCTCAATTTGGGACGTCTAAAGTCCTCCTTTTAGACGTCCCATTTTTTTCGGACGTCTTTTCTTAAAACATATTACGCCCCCCACATAGACGTCTCCCCAATTTTTGGACATTAAAAGTGCCAAAATAGGGACGTTAAAACCCCTTTTTGTAGTAGTGATCGTACGTGGGGTTTACAGTATTGGAACGAAGATGGGAAGAAGTCTTCGTTTCACTGGGATGAGTTTAGACACCCTAGTAGCCTTGTGCGGCTACCTTAATTGTAAGTATAATGTACAAACCCCTATGGGGAAGTTATGTAATCATGCACTTATTATCAGTATATTCATGTTATTCCTGTGCTGCCCACTGAACCGCATATCGTTTTCCTCAAATACTCTGAAAAAGGTTGAAATTAAGATAAGGACGTGACAGCAACTTTAGTGTCGTCGCTGAAAGTCTAGTTTGAAATTTAAAAAAAAAATTAAAAAAACACTTTCAGCGGCGACTATTAAAAGTTGCCCCTGAAAGTGAGTTTCAGCGGCGACTTTAGTGTCGCCGCTGAAAGTCTAGTTTGAAATTTTCCAACTTTTATTTTTAAAACACTTTCAGCGGCGACTATCAAATACTTATTATCAGTATAATTGTACTTTTCTGTTTGCCTATGGAACTTATTCATTATTACCCTGCGCATATCAAAATGAAAACGGGTGTTGACAATATTATTTTTAAAGGCCCATTCATGTTCTACTTCTCGACGGGTATATTTTCATCGTCACACCAAAGATAATCTCACAACACCAAAAAAATCGCATAGCAGAAAATGATATTTTTGACGAAATTGGCAAAATATCTTTAACCGAAGGAAAATTTAAAGAGATAACAAGAAGGGAAGCTCCTTGTTTGGTTCCATTAAGGTGTGGAAAGACTGAAATAATTGGGTATAGTTTGGGATGAAGACTTTACAAGCGTCATGGATGAGAACAAAAAAAATAAAAAGCATAGTTATATAATTGAACTCAAGATACCAAAAAAAAAAAAAAAATTAATTTTCTCATTTCATAACAAAAAAATAAAAGATAAGACAAATTCTTTTTTTCAATGAATAAATATTTTTTAATGTTTGAATAATTTGCAAACATTCTCTTTTGAAATTAAAAGGTCTAAATAATAATTTATAAGGTATTTTTCTTACTTTAAAAGCTAACGATTGTATTTGTAAATAACCTCTAGCAAGTTAAATGGTCTATTCGCATTTTGACGTGAAAAAATTATCCATTTTGTCGTAAATAACCTTTTAAAACGTTCAAACAATTTGATTGTGAAAATGAATATATTAATGTTCCAATTTTCCCTTCGAAAGACGGGAAGACTTGGACGTATATTAGAAGACTTGACCATAAAAAATAAGTGTATAGATTTTTTTATTAAGGATTTTTTGGCCTTCATTTTAAGGCATTTAAATGTTTGTTTACTTTTGATTTTCCAATATATTCTTTAAGCAACACTTGATTTACAATGATCTTCACAGCTTATACGCCTCCTGATCATGTAAATAAAGACTTCATTGAGTTCATTCTACTCAAATAAATTAATTTCATTAACAACAAGTGCTGAAATAAAAAATTCTCAAATACTAACATATTAAATTAAATTTAATAAAATAAATATTGTTAGATTAAAATATTATCATTAAAAAATTTATTTATAAAGTATTTAAAATTGTAGCATCGTCGGCATCATTTAAAAATGTGCCCTTGCACGTAAGCGATTCTAACACTCTCATCTTCAAGTTCCTCAAAGAGGCCCTAATCCGAACCAGTTTTCCTAAGGTAGGGGAAGCTCCTCTCATTTGGGTTGTTCATATGAATTCTGAATAATTAAGATTTAATTTTTTTTTATTTTTTCAAAAACAATTATTTTAATGGTTGGATAATCTAAACTAAAAATTATTTCTTAATTAAAATTTTTTTTAAATGATTTTTTTCATTTAAAAATCATCATGTGAACAAAATTAAATTTGGACTGTTCCAATTTCATCTGCACCATCTAGATGAGATGAGCTTCCCCTACATCAAAAAAGGATATCAAAAAAGGATAAGTACGGAAACTGGTTCTACTGATAGTTAGGAAAACTGGTTCTATGCAACATAATATATATGTACTACTATACTGAACGAATAAATGATTAAATGCCAACATTAATTTCCATACAAATGTTTCTACGGATTAAACATGTTTCAGGAAAATATAGACTTTATTATATCCATTTCAAAGAAATAATTTAGTTATAGATCCCAGGTAAAATATTTAAACAAAGAGCCAACGAATGCATTAAAAAATGACAAGAGACTATGTGACAGCGAAATCAAATTTAACGGATAAAATTGAGAAATCCAAAAAGTACTTTCTTAGCGTTAATTCAACTCCTTTTTCTTTGAGGATTTTTTTTTAAAAATCATATAATTAAAAGCGTTGAGCGTTCCTTTTCTTTTTTTTTTTTTTAAGAAACAAGTAACCTTTCAACATAAAATTAGGTGACTTTTAATTCTGTATAAATAATAATTTTAAATATTCTTTATAATCTTACATAACAACAAAGTGACTGTGGCTCCCATGCAGTCAATATTGTGACGGTAAAGAATAAAGGATCTGGAGATTTGTCAGTATTGGTGAGACGGGCAAGAAAGAAGCTCCTTCGTGTGGCTCCCATGCAGTTAATAGTATGATTGAGTTATTTGATTTGGGAGGAAGATTTTTCCTCAAAATTTTGTAGTGTTTGTTTAGTGTAGGTGGTGGGTGATCTGGATGCATTTATGTCACAAATTAAAAATAATTTGAAGAATTAGATTGGTTAGAATAGTCGACAAGGAAAATGACTTGCATGGAATATTTTTAATATTTGAAATTAGATTTCCTTTATCTTCGAATTTCCAACTTTTTTTTATATTTTCAGAACTTATATATATACACCATGGATAGAGTACGTTGAGGAGATCATTCTACTCAAATCAAACACAATGAGGAGCTTACCTTCACAAATTTCATCCGTTTTACTGCTTTTGCTACTTGCAACAACATTCAACAACAGCACATGTAATACAAGCAACGAAGTTCGGTGCAATGAAAATGATCAAAACATACTTTTGATCTTCAAACAAGGAGTGGTGAATTCTTCAAGCCGACTCTCTTCATGGACAAGTCAAGAAAATTGCTGTTTATGGGAGGGAGTTCATTGTGACAACATCACCGTCAGAGTTACAACGCTTGATCTAGCCGATCATGAATTACAAGGTGTGATTAATCTATCTCTTCTTGAACTTGAATTTCTCAACTTTTTGGATTTGAGCAGCAATGATTTCACAAGTGTGTGTATTCCACCATGCCAAGTCTCTAAGTTTCCCTTACATAGAGACATATCAAACAACCAATCAATCACCACCTCTTATACTCCATCAGCACATTTTTCTGCTCCTCTTCATTACCTTGACTTTTCATATAATTCTATGGCACTAAATGATCTTCGTTGGCTTTCTCAACTTCCCTCAGTAAAATATCTTCACCTTAGTGGCAATGATATTGGAAGTGAACCCAATTGGCTCCGGCATGTGGCCATGCTGCCTTCACTATCTGAATTGTACTTGGGAGATTGTGGGTTGGGAGATTTTCCATCCTACAACTATGTCAATTTTACATCTCTTAAAAATCTTGTTCTTTCACAGACAACGATATCAGCTCAAAATTACCTGATTCATTCTTTAATGTCACCAAAGACATCTCTTCTATTGACCTTAGTCAAAACAATTTCTATGGTGGATATTACCAATAGCCTTGTTCAAGCTCCCAAACCTAAAGTATTTGTCATTATCCTATAATAAAGTTGAAGGATCAATTCAATCATTTGTTGGAAACCTTTCTTCTTTAATTTCATTGGATTTGTCCCACAATTATTTCAGTGGAAATCTTCCAGAAAGCCTTGGACAACTCCATAAGTTGGGTGATTTACACATTGAACACAACTCTTGGGTGGGTGTCCTTTCGGAGAGGAATTTTACCAATCTATCAAACTTGACAGTATGTGATTTGAGTTCAACTAGTTTCCAATTTGACTTTGATCCTAATTGGGTCCCACCATTTGAACTCGAATATTTTGCTTCAGAAAATACAAGCTTAGGTCCTAATTTTCCATCATGGCTATACACACAAAGTTCCCTAAAAGAGCTGCGGCTTTCTAGATCAATGATTTCAAACATTGATGCACATATATTTTGGAGCTTCATAGAAAGAATTGATGTTATTGTTGACCTATCAAACAACTTCATTAGTGGAGACATATCCAATGTGACACTAAACTCACAATATGTAAATTTAGAGTATATAATAATTTCAGTGGAGGCCTCCCGCACATATCAGCAAATGTCTCCTATTTTCAGGCATCTCACAACTCCTTTTCAGGATCTATTTTCTCATTATTGTGTCATCCACAGAATAATGGAACAAACATGTTGTCTTACTTGGACTTATCATACAATCATTTAAGTGGGATACTTCCTAATGATCATTGGGCAAATTGGAGACAAGTAAGTTACCTTAACTTGCGGCGTAATAAGCTAACCGGTAAGGTTCCTCCCTCCATGGCTTCATTGAATCTTGACATGTTGGTTTTGTGTGATAACAATATCTTTGGAAAATTCTCATTAGACCTATCAAACTGGACAAATTTGGAATTCCTTACTCTAGAGGGAAATCAATTTTCTGGAAGTTTGCCAAATCTCATGGCTCAAAATTTGGTAGCTATTAATTTGAGGACCAACCAATTTGTAGGCAATATTCCATCACAATTGTGCAACCTTTCTTTTTTGACAATACTTGATCTTGCTGAAAATATGCTTTTTGGATCCATACCTCATTGCCTATATAACCTCACGCCTCCACATTCTCTGTCATATTGGCACACTGAAACGATAGAAGTGTTTACTAAAGGAAGAGAATTAGACTACAAATTTTATCGTGTTACATATCCTAAAAGTGGCGTTATTGATCTTTCAGCTAATATCTTGTTTAGAGAAATTCCTAAAGAACTGTTTGGTACAAGTCAAATGCAAACCTTGAATTTGTCTCGAATATATTTGACTGGAAAGATTCCTACAAAAATTGGAGAAGTGACAAATTTGGAATCTCTTGATCTCAGCTACAATAGACTTTCTGGAGAAATTCCTTCCACCATTTCTAATTTGTCTTTTTTTGCTTATTTGAACCTCTCATTCAACAATTTCATTGGGCAAATTCCATTGGGAACCCAAATTCAAAGTTTTGATTCTTGGAGTTTCATTGGCAATCATGAACTTTGTGGAGATCCTCTTCCAAGGAAGTACGACACTACTACAAAATATTGCTTTTACGACCCTAAAGGATGTCCCTTTTTAAAAAAGGGACGTAAAAAATAAAGACGGTGGCATTTTTATAATTCTGAGTGAGATTTGAATAGTTTTAAACGTCCCCAATTCAAAAAGGGATGTCTAAAGTCATTTTAGACTTCTCTAATTTAATTGGGGACGTCTAAAGTTAAATTTTTTTTTTAAAATCAAGAACGCCTTTTGGTCACTTTAGACGTCCCCAATTTAATTGGGGACGTCTAAAGTTAAATTTTTTTTTTTAAAATCAGGAACGTCTTTTGGTCACTTTAGACGTCCCCAATTTAATTGGGGACGTCTAAAGTAAATTTTTTTTTAATCAGGGACGCCTTTTATATCAGGGACGCCACTTTTGGTGTCCCTAATGTTTTAGGCGTCCCTGATTATTAAAACAAAAAAAAAAGACTTTAGATGCCCCCAATTAAATTGGGGACGTCTAAAGTGTGACTTTAGATGTCCCTTTTGGAATTGGGGACGTCTAAAGTTAAAAAAAAATAAAAAAAAATTAACTAAACAACTTTAGACGTCCCTAAATTAAATTGGGGACGCCAAAAATAATTCAAATCTGTACTGACAGTCTTTATTTGTCAGTTTTATAGATCAACACTCTTCTTTCTCATCAACGCAACCATTACTACCACACATTTAACTTTTATTTCTTCTTCTTTATATGCTGTTTTTAAACTTGTTTCTTCTTTTCTCTCTCTTTTTTTTCACCAGATCTGTAATGCTTACCACCACGCATTTAACTCTTGCTTCTTCTTCTTTATATACTATTTTTAAACTTGTTTCTTCTTTGCTCTCTCTCTTTTTCACCAGATCTGTTATGTTTCTTACTATTTTATCTTCTTTCTCTTTTTTCTTTGGATTTCCCTTCTATTTTATCTTCTAACTCGTGTTGTTATGGTTTGTAGATCGAGACTCCAAAACATGCTTCATGGCCACATTCCGACTGAGAAAATGAGGTACATCTCTCCCTGTTGCTCTTCTCTATTCATTATTATGAGAAAATGAATTTTAATAATAGAAGGAGATAAGTTTTTCGCAACTGATTCATCTTATTGTTATCATCTTTTGTTTATGAGATTTCAGCTCTAGAGTTATTATTGTGTAGATTTTGGATTTGGAGTTCAGATATTAGATCTGTAATTTTATTGACGATGATATGTAATTTCTGATTTTAAATACTGTTTAGTTCAGATCTATAATATAAATAATTTTTTTTTAAAAAAAAAAAGCACTTTAGACGTCCCCATTTTAAACTGGGGACGTCTAAAGTCCAAACTTTAGACGTCCTTTAATTTACGGACGTTATTGCCATTTTTTACTACGTCTCTCATATAGACGTCCCCTTGTTTTCAGACGTTAAAAGGCTTAAATAAGGGACGTTAAAAATGTTTTTTGCAGTAGTGAGTGCAACAAAAAGGAGTGCAACAAAAAGGAAGAAACTCATGATGACTCAAAACCAGCAGAACGAAATGAAGACGACAACTTTCTAAAGTCATTGTATCTTGGTATGGGAGTTGGGTTTGCAACAGGCTTTTGGGGAGTTTGCGGTTCTCTCTTCTTCATTCAAGTTTGGAGACACAAATTTTTCAGAAGGTTTGGTCACTTGGTAGATCAACTTTATGTTGCATGGGCTCTTTGTTTCAAAAGATTTGGTTGAATATCTATAACAAATTTCCCTTGAGGTAATAAATTAACTCCGCCTTTCTTTTTCAATTATTATAATTTAAATGAGGTTTCATTTTCTTTTTCCTTTTATCACTACAAAAAAAATGTGCTTTAGTAGCGGTTAAAAATTGGTATTAGTAGCGGTTTTAATCGCTACAAACAATATTAGTAGCGGTTACTAGAACCGCTACTAAATCGTATGTTGCAAGCAGTTTTGTAGCGGTTATATAAAACCGCTACTTAATCAAAAATAACCGCTACATCCTTTATAGCGGTTCAACCCAACCGCTACAACACCCTCATGAACGAATTTTTTTTCAGAGATATTTGTAGCGGTTATATAACCTCTACAAATATAAAAAATTGAAATTTTGAAGGCGAAAAAAATGACATTTTTTTTATTTTGTAGCGGTTAACAAACCGCTACTAATTTTGAATTTCATGAAATTTGTAGCGGTTATCAAAACCGCTACTAATTTTATGAAATTCAAAATTAGCGCCAAAAAATTTAATTTAAGTTTTAAAAAGGCGCGTTATTTAGTAGCGGTTTAATAACCGCTACAAATGTTTAAAAAAATTTAAAAAAATATACGATAATTTGTTTCTGTTTTTTTAATATTAAATTAAATAGTTTATTTTGTTATTATTTTATCTATTTTAATTAGCTTATTATTCAATAGTTTAACTTATTAATAAATTAAAAGGAAAAATTTAATTTAATTGGATTAGTATAAAATTTATATTAATAATATTATTAAGAATAGGTAGGTAATAAGGAATTATTATGTTGTCTAATATAATATAATTGTGTATGAAAAATAGATGAAAATGAAATACAGCTCTGAAATATCTGGAAAGAAAAATGGTTAGAATAAATTTTATAGAAAGGAAAGAAATATTGTAAAAAACATTAAAAATCTTGTTACCATATTTGATCGTATTATTCAGCTCCTCTACTCATACGAAAGAAGTTATAAATGAGAGAAAATGAAAGAAAGGTAAGGTGAAAAGAAATTGGGGAGTGTTTAAAATGAGTTGTGGTAAGGTATTTATAGGGATCCACGTACTATTTATAGCGGTTAATGTATCCATTTTGTAGCGGTTATTCGTTAGTAGCGGTTATTTTTATTTTTGTAGCGGTTTAATATTTATAGGGATCCACGTACTATTTATAGCGATTAATGTATCCATTTTGTAGCGGTTTTTTATTTAGTAGCGGTTAATTTTATATTTGTAGCGGTTCAATAACCGCTACAAATATTATTTTATTTTTTTAAAAAATGTTTTTTACATTTTATTTTAAAAAATTTTTGCATTTTTTTAAAGACAAAAGCATAATTTGAATTTGATCACTCATCGTTGCCATCCCTACAGAAATTTTGTAGAAAAATTATTGTTATGGATGTATTATTAAATTTAAAAAATTTAATTAAAATGACGTGGACTTAAAAAAACTCACCGTAGTAGAGGTAAATTGTCATCGCCTTCAGGGAAGTAGTTTTCAAAATCAGCTGGCTGAAATGGCTCACTCTCGTAGGTGATGTTATCGCCATCACCCATGTCGTAAAGGTCTCTTGGCTTTAAATGAACGACCATGTGCCAATCCCTATACCTATCGTCCTCGATATAATAAACCTGATGTGCATTTGAAGCTAGAATATACGGCTCATCATCTTGAGAAATACCAGTATGAATCGGCCGTGAGAAATTGACTGATGTGATCCCTAAGTCGTCAGTTGTCAGTCCTCGAGAAGTAGTGGTATTTGCCCACAAACACTTGAACAGCGTCACAGTGAAACGACCTTGATAATTAAGTTCGACCATATCAAGAAGCTTCCCATAGTAAGGGACGCCTCCGAACTGCATGTTGGCGTCACTGCTGCTCGCATAACTCCTTGTCCCAAATGTGCCATAAACACCCAAATTCTGTGTTTGCAATCCTTGATCCCGTGAAACAGTGCAAAACTTAAAACCATTGACATTGTATGCTGTAAACCGTTTTGCATGATCAAGAGGGCCGATTGCGAGAGCTCTGAAATCTGGTCAGTGTGGGTTGTGGTCATTTAGTTTTCTGCGCGCAAACCAAGCCGGGAATTCTCTGTGGACCCTCCTATCAACTTCCGAGGATGTCTGTGTACGGATCCTGAGTTGACGCTTAACATGACTTCTGAATTCCCTGCAATTAATAATGGAAAGGCGTTAGTGAAATGAAAGTGAGAAATGTTACGAAAGATATAGATCGAATAACATGTGAGTGTACAATTCTTAACGTATAAAAGGTTCAACTTGAGTGCAATTAATCAAGACATGTCTATGTGCTTGCAACTTCTCAGTTGCCGTTAGTTTGAAGTTCTCAGTTGCTCCAACTGGTTTACCAACACGAGGGATAAATTCTCCTGATGTCGGCGCAGGTTCAGGACAATCGTCAACACGAGGTGGGCGGTTGAAAGCCGTCTCAAGATCATCAAAGTACCTTGAGCAAAAATATAGCACTTCATCCCCTATATAGCCTTCAGCTATAGAACCTTCTGGCCACGCCTTATTCCTCACGTAAGATTTTAATTTCCCAAGGAACCTATGAAGTACAAAAGAGAAAATTGATATAAAATGCTGAAAAGGATGACTAGTAAACATTAAATACGGAGAATAAATTAAAGCACATATTTAAAATGAGTACCTCTCAATCGGATACATCCAACGATATTGTACTGGTCCAGCGAGCTTTGTTTCATGAACGAGGTGGACTGTGAGGTGAACCATCACAGTAAAAAAGAACGGAGGAAAGATTATCTCCAAATGACAAAGTGTAAGAATGATTTTCGACTGCAACTGATCGAGCTCTTCAACGATCAAAACCTTAGAACACAACTTCTGAAAGAAAGAACAAAGTTCCATCAAAACGATGGAAACATCGCGAGGAAGTGTATTCTTTATAGCCAGAGGGAGTAACTGCTGCATAAGAACATGTGAGTCATGACTCTTCAGGCCAGCAACCTTTCGAGCCTGCAAGTCAACACATCGAGAAATGTTGCTTGAATACCCATAAGGAACTTTTAATTTCTTCAACGTCGCGAGGAAGACTTCCTTGTTCGGTTTTGTGAGGGTAAACTTTGTCGGTTGAAATCTGTCATACTTATCTGGCCAAGCGTCTTCACGAACTCCCATGTCGCGTAAATCTTTCCTCGCTTGAAGGTGATTTTTTGTCTTGCCGGGTTCGTTAAGCAGCGTATACAGCACATTGTCACAAACATTCTTTTCAATGTGCATTACATCAAGACTGTGGTGAAGTAAATTAGATCTCCAATATTGAAGAGTGAATAAAATACTTATCTTCTTCCACTACTGAGGCGCCGAAGTCATGCGCGTCTTTTAGCGAGTTTGTGTTGAATCGTCGCTTTTTCCAAACTCGAAGTCAACATGCTCAAGCTGCCGTAAGATATCTGTACCGGACAAACTCTGAGGTGGTCCTCTTTTTTCTAGTTTCCCATTAAAGCGATTCCGTTGCAATCTGAACTTATGCTTTCCATCGAGAAACCTCCGATGCCCCATAAAGCACCACTTTCGGCTATGGGGAAGGCGCACTGCGTCAGGACGAGGAGGAGGAGGAGGAGTAGTAGTAGTCGGGACGACGTAGTGAGGGACAGGGGGAAGCTGTGGATGCTGCTCATCCGGGAACAGGCGACTCCATGACCGCTCGAGCATGTTGTTCGCGATATCACGCCACTGCGTCTGCTGAGCGTAGATCAAATCAGTGTGCACCTGCATCTGCTGCGTATGCTGCAAATGCTGATGTGCCATCTGCTGCTCCAAATATGACCGCAGCTGGTCAATAGACTCGTCCCTCAGACGTTTGACCCTTCCAGAGCTGCCAGCCTCAGAGGCGGCGCTCCTGCCATAGACCATGCTAGGTCTGGCGCCTATCCCCATCCCCCGTACGCTTCCTGGGTGCTCAGCCTGAGCCAGACCCGCCTTCAAAGGAGCCGTCGGGTCTACTGACCCCTGTGACTCCTCAGGCTGGGTCTGTCGCAGCTCAGCCTGCGACTGCTGTATCCGCTCCTGCCATTTTATGAAACAATTACTAATTAGCATTTTTCATTATTAACTTGGTTTTATAAAAATTATAATAATAAAATTACTTATAATGGCCGCCTCTGCCCTGCTGAGAGGTCGCAGTCCCGTCACAGTGTCTGTGTGTGATGGCGTACAACTCCCCATAGTCCGTCTGACGATTCTCCTGCTGTGCCTTTGTCTCCTGAAACAATTACAAAATTCAATTAGTATTATGAAATAACCAGCTAAAAGTCAGTGATATTTTGAAAAGTTACCAGCTCGCTGTAGGTGACAGCAAAGGTCTTCGATCTTGCTGTGTGGTGGATCGTCTGCTGTGCACGGATCCTGGTGTTCCTCTGAGAAAGCTCCTGGAAAAAAACCAATATTAAATGTATTAAAACAATAAAAAACATTTAAAATTAATAAAGTTCAAATTAAATACAATTAAATTGAAATTATAATTTAATAATTAACAATTACAAAATTATATATAACAATCTAATAAATACATTACCTGCCCCTTAGGGTTCCTCCTGAACAGGACGAAACTCGCCCAGTCGTTCGGCGGCACGCCGTCTGGGACACTCTCGATCAGCTGCTCCAGAGGCATCGTCCCGTTCTTATGCATCGTGTGGAGGAGACAGTTCCTCCTGTTCCTTCAGGCGTTACCCATCTTCACGAGGGCGTACCTCTTCCGGTTGGCCCGGACGGCAAACCGCAGCTGAAAAAAATTTATTTAAATATCAATAATTCCAAAAAACATAATTTAAAAAATATTAATTAAATAGAATTAATTACAAACAATATTAATTAAATAATTTTAATTACCTGAACCACCTCCTCCCAAGCTTGGTCCTTCGGCCCCCTCAGAACGTGCCTCCACGTCTTGAAGTGAAGGGGGAACGGCATCCAATTCGTGCCCAGGTCGTTCAGGAAGCAGTTGAGCAGGTGACCCCCATTGTGGATGGGCTGGTCAGTGCCCTCATTCCACGGCACTATAACTCGCAGGGTCCGGTCCATGCTGTTCAGACCGGCCACGTCTAGCCTCCTCGTCGAAACGTTCCCCTACTCATCTGCACAGTTTACCGCACGTTAGATAAATTGTAATTCAAAGTTAACATTTCGAATTGAAATAAATAATTTACTAAATTAAAAAATTAATTTACCTTGGACCTGCACCTCAAACCCAGTGGACCGCGAAGACGACCCTTCTGGGTTGTTTTACTCCCGAGCCTCCTCCTCATCGAGGAACTGCTCCATCTCCCTGATCCCAAGCGGGATCTCGAACTCCTCCTCGTCGTAGTCCTCGACGCTGATATCTGGCCCCCAACCTCAAGCACCTCTGGTGCGGTCGTCTCCTGTGGGATTGTCTGCGGTGCCTGTGGGATAGCCGACTCTAGTGGGGGGATGGGCTGAAATGCCGCGGTCGCCCTGCCTCCGCGCTGCCCCCTCCCTCTGCCCCCTGCTCGGCTGCTGCCACCCCGTAAAATCGGTCTGGGGACCTCAGGGGCCTTCCCCTTATCCTATCTTGAAGCCATATTAACTGTAAAAATAAAAAAAAATTAGTCACATTATTATGCAAAAATCTAATAAAAATTCAAATACAAATAAAATACGTGTTATATACGTACCTCAAGTGCAAATACTGAGAAATACAGTAGCAAAAACTCCTACACAGACATCTAAACACTCAAATATTGAAGAAACCACTCAGAGAAACCCCAGGAAATAAAATGAGCAAACGGAGAAATGAGGGAGGCGGTGGCTTAAATAGGCCAGATATTAGTAGCCGTTATTCCAATAACCGCAACAAATCACCAACGTTGCCTTAAATTTGTAGCGGTTATACAATAACCGCTACAAATGACAAGAACCTTTGAAATTCTGTAGCGGTTATTGCCCAAAACTGCTACAACAGTGGAGACTCCTGAAATTCTGTAGCTGTTATATCCTTATAACCGCTACAAATAGCTGGCGTTTGGTATTTTGTAGCGGTTTTGTTGCTGTAACCGCTACAAATAAACCGCTACAAGTTTTGGCGAGAATTTCGTGCCAAATTTCTAGCGGTTTTGCCTACCCAACCGCTACAAAAAACGCTGCTAATCTATCGCGCCTCTTGGCGCGTAGCTTGCCGCTACAATTTTGTAGCGGTTTAGGTTAAAACCACTACAAATATTGTAATTTGTAGCGGTTTTTTATAACCGCTACAATTGCACCGCTACAGATTACCATTTTTTTTGTAGTGTATCTTCTACTTGCTAAAAATGTTCTGTTCTTAGCTGATTATGTTTTATCTTTTTTATTTTTCAGTATGTCTTGTCTACTGGATGCAAGTGACATAGCTATCACTACTCTGAACGTTCCTCTCATTCAAATATTGAGTTCTGCTTCAAGGCATAAGGAGCTTTGCTGCTGTTACACTTGGTTAAGGACTCTGATGTTGCCTATTGAATGCCCTTTTGTTATCTTAAATTTAGTGACTTGTGAGAAGACAACATATTGTAATAATAGTAGTTAGTGTGTTATGTGTATTTCATGTTGTTAAGAAACCTATGATGAATTGCCTTTATTGTGATATATGATTTTACTTTAAACTTTTATAGAGTTATGAGTTAGAACCAAATAAAAACATTATGCGTCTGTTTTTAAGTTGCAAGTGTAACAATAATAAACGAAAAGGCTATGTGTTGTAATCTGTAATATTTAGATCCAGTTGGCTTATAGAATATTAATTTTCTTATTATAAGTTTGCTAAAATTTATAAGAGTTTACTTTTATTAATAAATAACTATTAAAAATATATGATTAAACAATTAAAATATAAAAATAAAATAATTTGATTTAAATATATTTTAAATCTAAATAATTGAAATTAAATTTATCAAAATTCATAATTTGTTATATTCAAAAAAAAAAATTCTATGAAGTTCTTATATAAAGTAACTAAATATAATCAAATCCAAAAGATTTTAAGAATGAGTTGATATAATTTTATAAATAAGAAATGCAAAAACAGAAAACTCAATTAATAAACTCACAAGTTTAATCAACTTTACAACTATCATGAATTTAAAAATATGTTAATATGATTTTATCATGTGAAAATGTAAACATTGTAAGCTCGGTTAGTCAATTCATAAATTTGACAATAATGATAGATAGCAATAAATTAAAACACCTCGTAGGAGGATCCAATAATAGTTTTTTGACACTTGAGATGCTCTGTTCCAGTTTGGTTCACACGAAATAACAGTGTCATGCCTTGATTTCGTATTTGAATAATCTATCATTTATTAAATACATAACGAACATTAAATAACAAAGCTGGCTGGATCCAGAGCAGTATGTTTCTAACATTAAATAATATGAGTGTTGTAATCTGTCAGGTGTTCCTTTAACGAAGTTGGCTGATTTCTTATTAGAATAATCTGTCGACTATAAGTTTAACAATTAAAACGAAAAGGCATATGAGCGTTGTAACTTGCAAGATTTATAGGCTAATGTTGGCATATTAGATATTAATTTCAATGTTTAAGATATCAAAATTTGGAACTGGCAACGGTTAAGAGGATCTAATAACATTTTGTCAACACTTGAGATGCTCTGTTTCATTCTGTTTGAAAAAATAGAATTATGCCCTGGGTTAAGTTATGTATTTATATGATACCTCAGTTATTAAATATATTAATTTGATTGTGTCTTTACGTCTTGGAGTCAAAAACAAAATATTTAATCCAAAAATCACAGTACAATGTAATACTTGGGTCAACTTACTCAAAGAGTCTTTTAATTTGACTTCCCTAGATAAATCTAAATGTTAAGAGAAATTGGTTAAAAAAAGGGTTTTAGAAATTAAATATTTTATTTTTTTAAATAGAAAATATAATATAATTAAATAAATAAATAAACATGCCACTCAAATTAATTTAAATCATAAAAAATGTATATAAATCTCACAAGTAAACTTTAATCACACAAACTCAATCAACAATTTATGGAAACAGTTATCAAGTTTCACACAAAAGAAAATATATAAATAGGAAACAAAACTAAATCAAACAAGAAGAATAAAAAAAAAAAGAAATAAACTCACACGTAGTGCATTAACAATGATCTACGTGCATGAACCATGAAGATTGGCAACTCTGCTGGAAGAGAAACAAGGAGGTGATGAATGGTGTTGTGGCTTCAGCGTGGTTGGAAGATTGGCAACTCTGCTGCTCCACCACTCTCAGCTCTGCACTTGTGTGAAGAAAAGATTTCGCCGGAGTTGGAAATGTCGCCGGAAATGGGGGTCGGAATTTCAGAATGTATTAGCTCTGCCTCAGTCTCATTCATGACGCTGAACTCTGATTCTCCAAGTCGGGTCTGTGTCATCCGACACTCTCAGCTTGGCTATGATCTCTGCTCTCTCTCTTAGTTCCTTTGCTGCTTCAAGAGTTCGCCGGAATGGGTGCCGGAAATGAAATTCCGACGGTGGTGAAGTTAGCAACAAAGGAGGTCGAGAGTGATGATGAAGAGACAGTGCTGTTATTCTCTTCCTCTTTCTCACTCACTCACTCACTCTCTCTCTCTCTCTCTCTCTCGTGAAGCTCTCTTGAAGCTTGGCCAGCGGTTGTTGGTGGTGGAAGTAGAACAGAGGAATGGTGATGGTGGTTGCTGGCGACTATGATGATCTGAAACAGAGGAAGGAGGAGGATGAAGGTGCTGTGAAGATAATGGAGGTGAAGGTGCTGCTAGGGTGATAAAAGAAAGGAAGAAAGAAGATGATGAGTGAACTGTGATGAAAACGATGAGGAAGGAGAGGTGGTGTGACAAATCTTAATTTTATTATATATTTTTATATTTTATTTGAGGATCTTATCATATTAATTAGGGAGAATTATATTCAGGTCCTAAGAAAGAAGAGAAATGAAGAAATCGTCCCTCTAGATTGTAAAATGAAAAAATGGTCACATGGAGTTGTCAATACAGACTCCTGGAGTTGTTAATGAGTTGCCAATACAAGCTCATGGAGTTATTAATGGGACCATTTTTTCATTTTGCAATCTACAGGGACTATTTTTTCATTTTTTCTCTTCCATGGAACCTAAATGTAATTCTCCCTATTAATTAAGTTTAAAATATTTTAATTATAATAAATAGATATTAAAAGTAAATATATTAAATTAGGATTAAAAATGATAAAATTGTCAAAAATATTATAATTACTCTTAATTATTAATTTTTAGGAGAATTTGAGATTGATTTAATTATTTTTAATTAAAAATCGTTGAAATTATGAGTTAAAATCTGAAAATGGTAATTTGGGATTTGAATTTTAGAATATACAGTTTGGTACCATTAAATTTGAACTTGCTAATCTAGTCTTACCAAAACACAGCGTTTTGGCAGCTTAGGTCAGATCTTTAATCAGTTCAAAATGGGAATTGCAGGACTTCTGGAGGGGGCTGCGACTTTGTATGAGAGCAGCCGCAGGTTAGAGTTGAAAAACCAGAGGGAGGCTGCAACGGAGAGGGGTGGCATCGGCGACCTTCACTCCATACACCTCATCACCTTCCATCATCTTGCATCCACCATCATTGTCACCCCTTTACCACCGCACCACACCCACAGGCCGCCGGCAGAGAGAAGTCGCAGAGCTGGGGAGCTGAGATTAGGAGGAACTGCTGCGAGACCTCACCCCTCATCGCCTTCACCTTTCTTCTCCATTTTCGTCCACCATCGCCGGTAATCTGTGCTCGAGCAGTTGGAGAGTGGAGTAACCGCGAGGATCAGAGAGCGAGACAGAGCGATGCCGGAGACGCTGTGAGACAGGGACCCTTCACCAAATCCACCATCGTCTTCCACCGTCATCAACTTCACCTTCATCACCTCTTCTCCTCCGTCATCCACCGACCTTCTCCTTCCAGAGCTACAACCCCCGTGCTTCCCCTGTTTCTGAAATCACCACAAGTTGTGGCTTCCCTGTCTCTTGATTCAAATTCAACACCAGCATTCCCTTATTCAATATTAATTGACCCCTTTAATTGGTGTTCGATATGTCTGAAATTGGGGAATTGTTTGGTGAAGCTGAATTGATAGCTGGCAGTGGCTAAAATTTCTCATAATCGCTTATAGCAAGAGGCAATGGCATGAACTTGGAGTTTTAATGGGGAAGTTTTTACTCTTTCAATTCTCTATTTCTATATTATATTTGTGATTCCACGGTGGTGTTAGGATGAATTTTAATATTTTATAATGTTGAATTAATTTATTTTGATGTATTTGGAGATTGGATGTGGCTTGAACCTTTGTTAGACACTTGACATTGCGTTTAATTAGTTTAATTATAATTTCTTTGTGCTGGTTGGTCTTTGGATTAATGATTTTGTGAACATTTTGTGCTAATTTCAAGGTGACTTAATCAATAGATCAATGGTATCTTATATTTACATTGGTTAATTAAATGTGAATTTATTAATTGTATTTAGTATTGGATTTTAGCATCATTAATCTTAAATTAAAATTAATGAGAAAATCAAGTGGTAATGTAAGGTGGCTCGGTATTTTTAAGTCCAGTTAATTGCTAGAGAGCTTAATCAACTTAATTTAGAGAGATTAATATAAAATGTGGCTTGATATTAATCAATCTACATTTAGGTTAGTATAAGGGATGGCCTTAGAGTCATTTTTGGAACTAGCACGATAAATCTCTCATAATTAGTTTAAGTGAGGATTGTTTACGCTATTATTATAAGGGATTGCTTCACTAGTAGAAAAATGGTGTTTTAGACCGGTTAAAATTAACTTTTTAGACTAATTTTGGATCATGTCTTGATACAACTAGTCTAAAAAGTATGTCACTTTTAAGACCGGTTTAGTAACCGGTCTTAAAAGTCCTACTTTTAAAACTGGTTGTATTGACAACCCATTTTAAAATAAACCATTTTAAGACTGGTTGTCATGAGTACTGGTCTTAAAAGACTCTTTTGTAGGTAATACAGAAACATTTTTAAGACTGGTTTTCCATATAACCGGTTTTAAAAGTTTGACTTTTAATACCGGTTGTACGTAAAACTGGTCTTAAAACTTAAATTTTAAGACATGTTATATGGGAAACCGGTCTTAAAAGTTATATTTATAACCATTCTTAAAAGTATTATAATTTTTTTTATTGTCTGTGATTAATTTAGTTATCAGAACGAATCCTAGAATTACTACTTCCAATGCCATACTTATTAAGTGTCATAAGGTGTTCAGTTTGCTTCCACTTACCATTTCCTTTTTTTTAACCTTCTCATTGGGAACTTGTAACATAACATGTCATATATCCTCATGTAATGAGTTGTTTAAAACCATCTATATATATGCATAATTGTTTAAAACACATACAGGTCAATGACATAGCTCAAATAGATTCACATGTAGTATAAATGCATGAATGCATATAATCAAAAAAACAATAAACATGTCAAATCATGCAACCAACAAGTTTTGCAATCAACGAACATGTCAATTCATTAATATATACAAAAAATTCCTCAATTTTACAAGAACTCACTGTTGTAAAAGTTCATAAATGAATTTAGTACAACAATTGCAAATGTGATCAATATTCTTTTGGAAAGGGGTTAGCAAAATCAAACATCTGAAACACCAGAGTCAAGCAAAACATTAACTTCACTTAAAAAAAATAAAAGTAATACAAAATTTTTGAAATATATATACATTTACCTCTTGAGTAAATTATGTCGTGCCTAAAGTAATAATATTATAAATGTGCCTCAGAACATACAACTCACACAAGTTGGGCCCCGATAGTTGCCTACGGGTCTGAAAAATAATATGATATCATTAAAATAAATATAAAATTAAAGTATGACTTATTATCAAATACATTCTTAAAACAAACCAATATGTAACTAACCTTTGGCAAGATCCATGTAGGGTCTTTTAGGTCACGAATAAGCCTACCACAAGCAGTGTGTAGGAATGTCCGCATAGCTCTATATAATCAAAATCACAAAGGTTACTTATTTTAAGCAAATTCCATAAATTTTGCACATGAAAGGTAATTAATAATGCAAGAAAACTTAGGAGTTCAAGGTTTTCTTCAATTCACTAGTTGGCTTGCTGAGGTGGAGGGAGCATAAGAGGATGACAGAATAACTCTTTTTGCACAAAATAGCCAATTACCAATGATCACTAAAAAAGGGAAGACTTTTAAGCAATATAAAACATTATGTATATTATGAAATATAAATTTGTTTCTTACCCATGTAAATATGGAGCTAAAAAACACTCAATTGTGGTTTCACTAAGCCTGTGTGATAAGTATGTGTGTTTGATAGCAGCAGTGGTCCCTTTGCCGTAGAGTTGAACTGGGCATAGGAGTTCAAATTTATTGGTTTTTCCAGAGTCAACCAACCTACGATTTATGTACCCACAATAATGCAAGCACACAAATCAAAGTTTAACGGCATAATTTATAAAATATTAACTTCCAATTTGAGAAGATACTTCCATTAAAAAGAGTTGGACAATCAAAACCGTAAGCTGTTATAGGGGATCTACCAGGGACATTAAATCATCCCTCTCAAGATAGCATTACACCCTTAACTTGCCAACATATGACTCAATAGGCCAATCTCTTGTTCGAAAGGACATATTATATGCCATCAGAATCAATTGCTGCATGACATTCGGTGGAGGCCGTGAAACATCTTGAGTTGAGGGAGGTGGAGGTGGCGGCGGCAAGGATTCCTCAGCTTGATTAAAAATAAGGTTCTTTGGCCACAAGATGAAATAGTTGAGGACATCGCCCATAATCTTGAAGTCATCAACAAGGATAGGGAGAGGTGCATCAGCAACGATCACCTCTTCAACTGCCACTCTAACTTGATCATCCTTTCTTTCTTGGTGGTGGACAGTTAATACCAAGTTGTGCACGCTCCCCCGTGCAACTAATCGTCTTAGAGGATCCTCCAAAAACAAGTCACAAGGCTCACCAATTTTTTTTCTAGGACCCTCTGATGACTGACCAATACAACTCCCTTTAGTGCTCTATTTAGGGTTTAGGGAATGAGCCTGGGGAGCATTGGTGTTTGCTTGTCTTGTGCTCGTCAAGATCATCCATTCCTCCTTTATCTTGCTGAACCTTTCTTCAAATTGTGCATCAAATGATGCTTCTGCCTCAGCCTCAGCTTTCTCCCTTACAATGGCCAATATATGCTCCATCTCCTCCCTAGTCACCATACTACTTGAGGAACGGCGTGTGGGTGCTCCAAAGTAAGCCCTTATGCCTACCCTGCCCAAACACGGCTAGGATGCTCGTGTTTTCCTGTAGCAACGGTCAGGATTTCATTCCTCCCATTCGACTTAAATGAACCCTTAGCATGTTTTTTTAAAGCTCCTCTTGTAAGGCACGTAAGACAAACATAAGTAATGAATTTTTGTTTACTCACTAATTAATAACAACAACAACAATACTTACAATTTTTTCACCAACTATATGAGATTGTTCACTCATATAAGACCTGCTCCTCTTTTGGTGAACGAACTTCCACATTTCTTCGTGGCGTATTGGAGATGGTGGAGAAAATATAACAGAAGGATAAGATTGAGCTGCTTCTTCCAATCTCTTCTGTTTAGCCGCCAACAAGTCTTTTTCAGCCTTCGCATAACCCCCACAAGACATTGTATGAGGGCAATCATTCTTTCTTCCACTCTCTTGTGCCTTTTTCCTTTTTTTTCTGCGAATGAGAAATAAAAAAAAGGTTACAATCAATAAATTAAAGACAATTCATAAGTAAATCAAATGCAAAATAAGTCAACTCACCAATGCTTTTGGAGTAGTCCGAAGCCGTCTAAATTCTTGCCAAGTGTGTTCGTCAATATAAGAATACTGGTCGCACGGATTAGGATAAGGTTGACATTCTTCCACCTCGATATGCACGTAATTATTGGCTAGACTTGTCTTAAACTTCCTCCAGCATTCATCACTATACGTCATTGTCTTATTATACAGGGCTTCATTCTCAGGAATGTCGTGAGTTGGATAGTTTCCTAAATATGTCATTTTACATTTTTATCCACATTTCTCCACTGCTCTATCAAAATGCTAGGCTTGTTACGTGCTAGAAGGCCTACAGAACTCCTATACCGGCTTGCATTAGACCCGATTGATTTCCAATATCTATCAAACTTAATTGGAATCTTTTCCTTGGTATTCTGATTGAGGGGAATGTCTCTCAATCGGGCGTCTTTCCTACCCCTTCGTCGTATGGGCCGGTTACGTGGCTCACTTTGTTCCATGCTCGGAGTATTGCTAGGCTTGCTCTGATTAACATTAGTTGGATCCGGAGTACCCTTACTAGGATGACTCATTATCCTCACTTTAAGGATACTATTTAAGGATAGTAATGGTTTAAGATAAATTAAAATCAATAGATGAAGGACTGAAGATTTCATCATAAGCTTACGGAAAAGGGAAAAACAGGGCAAAACCATATATATATATATATATTCTTAATGGAATCACAACCCATTTATTCAAGCACTCCCCCACAAAGACTCACTATAAAGCTACTTTAATACAAAAAAAAAGTAATTTAAGGCAGCTAATTTTCAAACTCTAATCATGTCATATATGTAACATATATTCTAACTAAAGCTAAATACAAAGAGATAAGAGATCCACAAAGTTCATGATCATCTAAGTTAAATACCACTGAAAATAGAGAACACAATTTTTTTTGGAGGGGGGACATATGTCAGGAAATCTTTTGACTGGTGTGTAGGTGCATTGATAACAACTCAAATAGTTAAATAATACCTTCAAAAAGTGAAAGTGATTTAAGCTTTCTAAATAGGAGTCTCTGACTAAGAAAACATGAATATCATATTATAAAGGAAAGAGGCACCTACCTTCCTTCCAGGAACTAAGAAAGTTGCTTAAGTTATAAATTGAAGTCATCAAAGTCAAGCACTAGACATATGTTTAACTTGGTGAGTAGCGCAAGCAAAAGCCAAAGACCAAAATAACCAAAAAGAAATGCAAAAGTACCAAATATATCCCTGCGTCTTTAGCTTCCTAGCTAACTCTCAAGAACTTGATGATGTGATAAACCAATTACCAGAAAATATACATAGAATGTGATAAGCTAGTTGCATAATTTTATCTTCGGCCTTGCCCTAAACAAGATAACAGCCCCAAAGAAGAGAACATTCAAAAAAGAGAATGGCAAATGTACTCTCACATACATATAGTAAAACTCTTCAGAATAATTAACGGCAGCAAAATACACCCCGGTCCACAGAAGAAAGATGCCAGTAAAATACAAATTGAAAGTCCCAATTAGGCTTTTACTTTTAACGATATAACAGAAGAAAAACCAGAGTCAGGATTAAAAAATCAAGAATCCTGAGCTTCAGTCAGTTTTTCGTACCTCTTCTTCCTCTTGATTTGAACAGTGTTTGGCCAGTTTACGAATTGAGCAAGGTCTCTCTTAGGAGGCAATGCACCTCCGATCCCTAATTGCTTTAGACGCTTGTCGAAAAGTAGGTTGACGACTTGCTGCAAGAATCGAACAAAGAAAATGGAGGCCAAGTCATTTCACAATTTCAATAAAATACCCAAAAATGAAACCATTAATTTAATTGAAGACCTGACAATTGAAACACAGACATGACAATAAAAACGAGCTTGAGAAAGAAACCAATCAAAGGGAACAAACGACGTTAGCCTTACGGTAATGTATTCAACCATAGATTTGCGTTGACGGCGGCAAAGGTTAAGGACGGAGGAGAAAAGTGGAAAGGAGGAGCTGTCGCGAACCGAGGGAGGGGTTTGGAAGATGTGCTTGAGTATCAGTTTCAGAGTTGAAATTAGGCGCGAGCTGAAATTAGGTCAGTTTTAAGATCGTTTGTTATACAAAACCGGTCTTACAATTAATATTTTAGACTGATTTTTAATAAATAACCGGTCTTGAAAAAAGGAAACTTTTTAAGATGGGTTATTATTAATAACGGATCTTAAATGTTTAGTATTTGAGACTGCTTTTTATTTATAATAGGTCTTAAAAATAATAAATATTTTATTTTTTTAATGGTGTTTAATTTAGATAATATATTCTAGACTGGTTATATTTAGAACCGGTCTAGAAAATATATTACATATATTTATTTTTTTAATTGTATATATTTTAAGACTGGTTGTTTTTAGAACTAGTCTAAAGAGTATTTTTAAGACCTTATTTCAATATAACCAGTCTTAAAATTTGATTTTAATTACAAAAATGCCACCGGTCATATTTTTAAGACCTCATCTGATATAACCGGTCTAAATGCTCTAGTCTAAAAGCCCTTTTCTGTACTAGTGCTTATTCCATTGTTGATCTTCTTGTTTCCTTCATTTCATTAATTGCATCATCATTCCATTTCATTTTGTAAGGAAAACTCACAAAAAGAATTAGCATAAAACAAGTTAATTTTAAATTGCATAAAGTAGTTCCAAAAGATCAAATTTTCCCTTTTTATCATTTTAGGTTAATCATTACACTTAGTTTCTAGGTAATTAATAAAAGACTCTTCGAGAGATGATTCAGGATTGCACCCTATATTGCAATCCTTGATTAAATTTTGTAGAGGTTACCAGGGCATAAAGCCGACAACACCCTTCTTCATGGTGAAATGAAGGAGAGGAAAATGCCAAGAGTGGTTAAGGTGAATGGTGGTGAGGAAGAGAAGATGTCGGCAGTGATAGAGATGACATCTTTCTTGCTTCAACTCCCCGTTCTGTAGTACCTTGGCAAGAAAAATGGAAAAAGAAAATTGAAGATATAAGGGAAGGCTGATGATAGAGGGGTGTCATTGGTGGCTATGGTGCGGAAGAGGTTGCCGCCGGCGACAAGGAAAGAAGAAGGAAGGAGGAAAAAGAAGATGGAGGTCGGATGTTTTTTTTGATGCTGTGCATGTGTTTTTAAAAGAAGAAAAAGGAAAAAGAAGGTGAAGATTATTATGGTGATGATTCATGATAATGCCCCACGTCCAGCTGCTTCTCCATTTTGTAAAATTTCTTTTGTTTTAAAACACCATGTCCCAGCTCCATTATTCCAACTGAAAGAGAAAGAAATGATCCTTGATTCCAGCTCAAGTAGCTCTTTAAAACAAGTTATTGTAGCTCCCATGCAGTTACAATTGTAAATGAAGATGCGTAAGATGGGCAAGAAAGAAGAAAAGAAGCTCGTCCGTGGGCGTTCCATCCATGCATTAATGAGCACATGTTATGATTTGAGTGTTATGTGGGATGAAGACTTTATAACTCGTTAGAAAGTTCATGTTACTTTTAATAAGGCTGTCGATTCTATTGATGAGCTAACGAAAATTTAGGAGGCAAAATTTTCAAACATAATAATTATGGGTCTTTGCTGAAAAGGTTGGAGGACTTGGAAGTATACGTATTAGAAGATTTGTCTATAAGGAAGAACATGGTATGTTGTCATTAAGATTTTTTTCGGCCATTTAAATGTTTGTTAGCTTTTGATTAACAATTTGCTGGCAATGGTTTTCTCAACTTGTATTTATACAATAAAAAGACTTCATTGAATTTATTTTACTGATCAAATCACGGTTAAGGCACAAATCTACCCATAGAGAATTTTGTTGTGTGCACCTGATACTATAAATTTAGTTGATTGATTTGGCTTGATTATTCACACAATTAACATTTCCCAGTTAATGTAATTATAAGAAATATACTAAAAGGATAGGATAATAATCAGAAATTAATTATTTGATAGCAATCGACCTACCACATTTATATGCATACAATAGTGTCTTAAGCTAGCTAAGCAAAAAAGGGCTATGGACACTCGAATAAGTTCAAATCTTGGAATTAAGGTTAGTTGATAATTACATCAATCTGGAATGTAACATTATACATGCCAAATCTCTTATCTACACATCTTGCCTGTGTTTAAATTAAAACTTGTACTTGGCTTGATCTCTAGTGTTGACCATTATATGTAAGTATTGACATATGAGGATGCAATTAAATGTTTGTTTGCTTTTAATTTTCCAATATGAAACACGTGGAAGGGCTCCACAAGTGGGGAAAGGATGACTAGAGACAAACTCCTATTCCTATGTGGATATGACCCAATATGTCCCTTCTTACTTCAACCACGCCACTAAATGCTCTTCATGCGCTTCATATTGGAAAATTCATTCATAATATACCACCTGCTCCTATATTGTTACTAAATTATATTTTTCTTTAATTCTTATTTACACACATTATAGATATATATATACACATATACATAATTTAAAAACTTCATTGAGGCAATCCTACTTAAATTAGTGAAATTACCATAATGGCAAGCTTCGCTTCATAGATTTTGTTTGTTTTTTTGTTTCTGCTACTTGCAACAACATACAATAGAAGCGTGGTTACTTCAAACAAGGTGATTCGTTGCAATGAAAATGATCAAAGATTGCTTTTAGTCTTCAAGCAAGGAGTGGTTGACCCAAACAAGCAACTCTCTTCTTGGATTGTTGAACAAGATTGTTGTTTATGGGAGGGAGTTCACTGTAACAACATTACAAGAAGAGTGTTATAAGGGTAAATGGTTTATTAAAAAGTATAAGTGTACACTATTAGATCCACATATTTTGATGATAACAAAGATTGGATTGATCCTACAAAAGGTTTTAATAATGAACAAAAGAGATTTGAACAAAGTACCTAAGTCTTTGGTGGCAGGGAAAGCCATCACTCAAGTAATGAAGAAGAACAAATAGTTGCAGAATAGGAGAAAACATCACTGGCAGATTCCTGAAGGGATCACTCGAGTGATGTGTTCAAAAATTATCCAGACAAGTTTCTGCCAAGTTTTGGAAGATGTCAATCAAGTGACCACTCGAGTGATGACAAATGATTACTCTAGGTACCACTCGAGTGACCAGGTAAGTTTTGAGGCAGTAAAGTCTCTGCCAGTATTTTGATGGGATCACTCGAGTGGCCACTTGAGTGATGCCTCTAAATTACTTAAATGACTACTCGAGTAATCAGGTCAAACTTTGTTGACTTAACTCTCTGGCAAGTTTTTCAATGGATCACTCGAGTGACCACTCGAGTGACCACTCGAGTGATGGATATAGATCACTCGAGTAACCACTCGAGTGATGCAGTACAGAAAGCATGATTTTAATATGTTATTCATTGATTTGTTACCTATATGATTAATCTTTCATTGTATTAGTTTCCTAAGTCTATTTGCAGAAAACAATGAAGAGATCTTGCTTTGGGAGGAAAGTCAAATGAAACGTCTGAACGTTTACCTACCGCACAATGGATAGTTTTCAAATTTGAAGAATGGTCAAACAGAGCCGAACGACTCTAATAGACATGTTTGAAATGCTGCCAACGGCTATTACAATGCATCTATATATATAGGATCATTCAATGAAAGAAAATATATGTAGGATCGGTAAGCACATCGGAAGAATTTAAAAAATTTTCACCGATCCTAGTTGAGGATCTATCAACGGCGTTTAAACCAAGTTGGACGGATTCATACCTTTTTGATGATTTAGAGTTTTCACAATCTCTATGAGCGAACACGTCAAGTTCGCTCCCTCTATCGATATCTACACGAATGCTCTCCAACCGAGACTGCGTGCTAGCGCCTCTAATATCTCCAAGGGTTTAACTTGTGGCTCTCAATTCTGATGTACACTGAGTCTATCAGCTCTATCAAGTTTATAACCTATGAGGGTTATTTTCAAATTTCAAAATTAATCATCATTAATTTCGAAATTAATTAACAATTAATTATCTTGATGAGCTAATTAAATAAATTCAGTTAAATTAAATCTGTCCAACAGTTTTAATTTAACCTATTTATTTAATCTAAATAAAGAGCCATTAGATTTAATTTATCTTCATAAATTAAATATGAGATACTATATCTCTATCATGTTAGTTATTAAATTTAATATATCTTAATAAATTAAATTTAAAACCAACACAATATAATAATATCATATAATATATATATACATATATATATATATATATATAATATTTTGAAAATATATATATCTATATAATATTATTAAATATAATAATATAATATAATATAATATTATATATATATATATATAAAAGATATATATTTTGAAAATATATATATATCTATATAATATTATTAATGAATTTTATATTATATTATATATATATATATATAAATATAAAATTCATCTACCCTAAATCAAACATTATCTCGTGTTGGGCCATTCTTGTGTGTGACCCTATAGGCCCATATGAAGTTGGCAGTGGGCCAATAACTACACTAACCCAAAAGTCGCAAGCGACCTCTAGTAAGACATTACGACTACCCAATTCATATAAGGATCGTTATCACGATGCAACCTATCATACAACCATGTCACGTCCCTTTTGTCACATGATATATCGATCAAGGATAAGGCATGGAAAATGTCATCCTCTTGTTCCTGACCATTACTTTCTCAATTCCTGAGTAGCCTGATAACAGAGACAGAAACTCCTTCATCATAGTATGGCCATACATTTCTCAGACTTACTCATCGAGGGGCCCAGTAATTCTCTCTACTAATGTGAGGGACAAATTCCATCTTGATCATTCATATTCCTCTACATGAAAAACCACCAAGCCCGATCGTAGCCTTTATCATCACCCGGTCAAAAGTGACTTTTGACTAGTTCAAAGCTTAGCAACTCTCATGTAGGAATCCATGATGACCTCAGGTCTAAGGGCATTGTGACGTGGTTATACATGAGAAAAGCTTATGACTTGATCCATGTAGCTTTCTCATAGTGGGTCGGTCCAGCACCTTGTACTCTTACAAGTGCCTAAGACTTTGATTCGTATCTCCATATCTTATCAAAGTCATACTGGTCTTGTTTCATCTCTGCTCCCGCATAGATGACCGACCAGGGACATTTTAGGACAATCTTTATGAATTATCCAAGGATACAATTATCACAGTTAACATGCAAATAATATGATAACAGAATGGAGAAATTTCATTAAAATAATAATGTTTAAAGTACAATGATTGGCCCTTAGGGCACAATTTCCAACAATATACACAACCAAGAGATCACACAAGCTTACAATGATCAATGCATTCAGAGTGCTCTAAATTTCTTATACTCATTCCTTGTACTTCAGTGATTATATATTTGCTCTATGAGAGAGATTTTCATTACAAACTCAATATCTGTTATTAAGACAACTTAAGGTTGTGGAACCTTGAGTTGGGGATTTGATTACAACATGTAAAGGGAGCAAGTGTCCAGTGAAGGAACTTGTTGTGTACTGAGGTGGCAAGAACCCATTGAATCTTGGAAGATATAGTGAAATTCTCAGAGAAGCTCTAAGGACTGGACGTAGGTCAAAGTGGTTATGGCCGAACCAGTATAACTTCTGGTGTACGCTTCGGTGATATCTCTTCTATCTCTTATCTGTTTTAAATTTCCAGTTAACCTTTTATATACATAATGAATTTTTTATATCACCCAATTAACCCCCTTCTTAGGTGAAAAGCTTGCACTAATATACACTGTCATAACTAAGTAATATAGAAATGAGTAGAATATCATTCTCATAAGAATTGATCACTAAGTATCAAAATAGGTAATTTTAATTCTATTTAGTCAATCGATTAGTTGGTAATTGAGAGTACAAAATAAAAATGATTAAATATGAATGCAATTGACATGAAAACAACCATGAGAAAAAGTCATAGGGATCAGATTTCACTTAGCAAATTTTGGATTGAATCACCTATTTATTCTAGTCCAATTTATTCCATATGATTGATAGCCAAGTTTCCCTAATTCAATTACAAACCTCTTCCAAGGTCAAGCAATTCTATAATTAATTGCTAATCCAATATATTCCTATATGAATTAAAGCAATCAATCATGTATTAAGATTTATAGAACTCATTAAGACTACACAACCCATATGAATATATTCTTATTTCATATGCAAATTATAGTTTCAATTATATGATCTACACATATGCATCTCCTTCCCGTCTCAATATATATATTGAAATCATTCAAAATATGGCAAATCAATTGAAAGCATTAAGAACAATAATCAAAACTCAATCATGAAGGAAAAATTAAAACTAGATTTAATAAATTAAGATTCATTCTGTCATTAGTAAGCTACATCATTACCCTATGAAAATGAAAATATAGCTCATGATGAAATTAAAAACAAAACCTAAATAAATTGAAAACTTTATAAACATTGCATGAAACTTGATTATTAAATTCTAAAACACAAAGATACATCTACAAGATGTATGAAAATGAAAAAATCTAGCCTTCCATATAGAAGGTAAAACCTTCCATGTAGATGGCGACCTATACCATCAATAAAGGAGGACTACTTAAGCCTTCCATGCAGGAGGTATGTAAGAAATAAATACAATGCATGAGATTAACTCTAAGATGGTGTGTTTCCTTATGTCTTGAGCTCCTCTAATTATAGATGGAGGGGGTGTAAAAATTTCCAAGAAAGTTAGGCATACATCTTGACCTTAAGCTTCTAACATTGACCTTGTGGTTGCCAAACTTATTGATTGCTTCATATTTTTGACATTCAAGACAGTAGAATTTCAACACATGATCCTCATGAAAGTTGTAGCTTTTATCTTAGAGTGAAAACTCAACTAGAATCTCCCCATTTCAACATTTTCAGCTCAAGTTATGGTCAAATTATTGAGGAAAGGTCAATCAAGGACAAATTCACATATTCAACTTCCAAGCAAAATTCAAAACCCTTGAAGGCATAATTGAGTTTTGAGCTCAACATAAAGGTTGTAGAGCTTTTTCTTAGCTTTTTATCCATATAAAGAATGTCCCAATCTGACATTTAGAACTCCAGATATTGTCTAAAAACTGAAACATGTTCAAATTTAGTATTTTTCAATAAATTATATTTTATGCCAAAATCATCATTTCTTTATCAATTACACCGAAATTCATTAAATTAATCTCAAATATCATCCATAAAGTCATCATATAAGGGAAAATAAATATGCAAATATTTTACTTATCAAATTCTTCTACACTTAGCTTTTCCACATCCTCGGACAACAAGAAGTGACTAATAAGTGCTTCCAACAAAATCAGAAGTGTCAAGTCATAAGCAAGAACACAATTGAAGAATAAGAGATCATAGTATTCATGAATCAACAAAAACATAAACTAGTAATTTTATTTGAAAATGAATTAATTGAGTTCGTAATCATAACTCATTCTCTCAATCTCTAAAGTGTTTAAGGGTAAGTGTTTCGCTCAAATTCAACAGAAAAAATTGTACTACCATAGACTTGCTAAAAATCTCAATTTCAACTTCCTAATTCACATGCATAATTCAAATCAAAAGGACTTATTGAGGGTTGTAATGGGGTTAAGGTAAAATGAATGTAAAACATAATATGAAGGGCTATATTTAAGAAATTTAATAGAGCAATTGAAAAAAATGGGCTACTTATGAATAAATTTATGGGAAAATTGTGAAAAATACCTCATTAGGAGCTTATTTTTCAAATGGGAGCTTAATTGACTACCCACCTATTTGCTTGACTAGTAGATCTGGTTTAGGTTTATAGGTTTGCAATTGATCTAGCAGTTGATTAGCAGTTGGTGCATAAATTATGGAGTGACGAGTCGCTTGGGTATGAATCCTATTTCCACAACATGATCAAAAAAAGACAACAAATTATCATAAAAACCATTAACATTTAACAATCTTAATGGCCTTTTGTGAAAGTTTAACTTAGCCTAATATGCAATGTTAGAAATCCCATCCAACGTCTCCAAACTACTAGGTAGAGTGATGAAAGCTTGAGCAATGATAGAACATTCGTCCCATTCATTCAGGCAAGCTTGAAACTTGTAACTCTTGTCCTAAGGAAAAGGTGTGATCTTCCAACTCCTTCACCCTTATACTTAAACCCTTGCTTCTATTAACCGATGCAGAAATGGCCACACTTCCCCTTAGGCGCTGGATGCCTCCCCCATATACAAAGTTGATCTTTTTAGAAGCTAAGGCAATTCCAAGTTCTTTTACTGCAATTAGAACTCTCCATCCTTGCCTGAATCAATTTCACCAAAATTGCAGATAGATGTAAATCTTCCTTTTTGTGTGATACCCTTTTTCTCCTCTTTTCTCTTAGACCATTTGTGTTTACAAATAGAAGAGTGTATATTTACAAGTGAAAGAGTGCATATATATACTACTTAAACAATGACAACCAAATCATGCAAATCACACATTTTTCAAAGAAGTATGAAAAATTTACCGACATAAATGACTGGTATAGGTTGCTTGAAGGAATTTAAACAAAATGAGAAGGAAATTTAAAAGTTACTGAAAAGATAAGACATATTAGACAAAAGCATGATTATGAATAGTAGTTGTGATTTTGACTCATATCTTTTTCTGGTTTTACATCCAGTAACGGCTTAAACACTTTCTATGAATCAAGGATTTGCTTCCCATCTAGTTTTCTTATAAACTGGCAAACAAGGTCTTTTATGGGCACCAGTATTGATCATCCCAAATCATACTATGACCTTATTGGTCAATATCATTACAGTATATGTGATGAATAGTATTACATCCAGTGTGGTGTATTGTAACACGACCAGTGTGGTCAACAGTCACACAACCTATATGGTCTGTGGTGACACATGTAAACAGAGATTAGGATGACTAGGGCAGAATACTGGCAAACACCTCTCAACAACAACAGTGTTAACAATCCTAGATCCATAGTCGACCTTTATGGTCTACACAGATGCAAGTAGGCATGGGTTAAGATGTGTTTCGATGCAATAAGGTCAAGTAGAAGCAAATGCATCTCAACAGCTGTAGCTTCACAGAATCAATTACCCTACTCATATTGTAAGAACTAGTAATAGTTGATTTTGAGTTGAGAACATAATATGAGATAGTTCGGAACAAAGCACACCGGTAAGGATCAAATAGTCATTTGATCCGGAACAGTGCACATGGTACGACAAGTGAATAGTGCACTTCTTATAACTAGTGAATAGTGCACACAGTACGGCTAAGAAGGGTAAAATAGTTATTTAATACTTAACATTGAATAGGCAGGCATAAATACAAACAGTCATATGTATAGATAGATATATTGGCAGTATGTCCTAGTGTATGTTTGTACAAGGTGGTAAGATTGGGATACTCTATGTTGTGAGAGTAGAATGACATTAATTGCAAGGCTAAATACACCAGATAGTGTCTCGACAAGGTAATGAGGCCTAGAATAATGAAATGAGTGTCTTAATAGACAATTAATACAGTAATGGGTTAGTTGGCTCATGAGTACAAAATAGAGAATAAAGGCGGTAAGACCCGATACGTATGTTTGCATGGGGCAATATCCTTGGACAGTAAGACCAGACAAATATTTTATGCAGTAAAGGATTGCGTGGCCTATGTATAACAAATAAACAGTATATGTGAATAGTAACAGGTTGAATATGTGGAGGCTAATAGGCATTTCACACACATATATGGGAAACAGGAGGCACGTACTTCACCCCCAGGTCGCTTCTTCGAGGCTGGGAAGGTGAAAGAAACCCGATATCATAGGGGGCTGGGGATACTCCAGTGAGGACAGTGCCATGCCAACAGCTTGAAGGCAACAGGGCGGACCACCTTGTTGCATTGCCCTTGGGCAGGCTGTTGGCATGACTATGCATCTCACAAGGAACTGTCCCCTCTTATGATAAGGAGTTGTTTCGCCTCCTCAGGGCCTTAGACATGCAACCTGGGGGCTTAGTATACGTGCCTTGTGAGCTCCCTGGTACCTCTATTTAAGCTTATGCAAGTTTTTGGTAAACATTCTATTTTTCATACAGCAAAACAGAGTAGAGAAAACTAACATGCAGCTATGAATTTATACTCTAAACCTCACAAATTTTAACTCTATACTTTCCTACACATATGTCCTTAGGTTAATGATCAAATTTCAGAATCAAATAACCCTAAAATTTTCCCCAAAATGGTCACACAATCACTGGTTTAACAACTTTGCAGTGACAGAATTTTCTATCAAATTTTCTCTTGTTCCAGCTACAAAATAACCACAGGAAACCACTCAAATCCAATATGAACACAAAGATAAATGTGCAGGAGACTCACCTATACCAGAATATGGAGTTGCATGTGTGATTTGTGGCCTCCTCTTCCTCTGGTTTAACTCTCTCTTGCTCACGTCTTTCTTTCTCTTTCTCTATTCTGTTTCTTTCTTTCCTTTGCTCTATCTTTCTCTATTTTTTGGCTACAGACATAAGGGGAAGTTGGAGGAGGCTAATGTGATATTATTTAATAGGTGTGTATGTATGTATACAAGGAGATGATTGCATGTGTGTGTGGTGTTGAGTGCTTGTACATGAAGGTGCGAGTATGAGTGTGTGTGTGTGTGTGAAACATGTGGCAAGGATTGATGATAATTATCTTTTAGATGACAAGTATGCTATGTGTGTTGGTGTCTGGGTGTGTGTGTTTTTAAATATACATAAGTATATTTTTATCCTATTAATTACACACACTAGGCCTTAATTTTTCCCTTCATCTAATTTAAGATTCCTTAAATTTTGTAGGTTTCATAATTTGACTTATTATCTAATTATTTTTCCTTGAATTATTTTTGGGAAAATAGGACTTTTACTAAATTTTGGGATATTACAATTTTTCCCCCATAAAAATAAGCTCAAATTATTGTTCTTCAAAATTTGTTACATTTATAGAGACATAAATTTTGGGTAACATCTCTTTATGTCTTCTTCAACTTCCCAGTTTGCTTCTCTAGGAGATAACCCCTTCCACACTACTTTTATGAAGGGATACTCCTGTACCTGAGTTGTTTTTTCCTACCGATTAATGACTCGGTTAGGTGTGACTTTATACGTAAGATCATCCTGTACGTCTACTTCCTTGTATTTAATCACATGTTTCGGGTCGAGTTGATACTTCTTAAGCTATGTGACATGGAAGACATCATGCAACCTACTCAAGCTTGGGGGTAAAGCTATTTGATATGCTACCGACCCAATCTTTAATAAGATCTTGAAGGGACCAATGTACCTAATGCTTAACTTCTTTAATTTTAGTGCCTTGCCAATGCTGGTAATAGGTAAAACCTTCATAAACATATGATCTTCAACTTCAAACTCCAGAGGTTTCCACCTCTTGTCAGTATAGCTCTTTTGCGTACTCTGAGTAGCTAACAATCTTTGTTTTATGAGCTTGATTTGCTTCGTTGTTTGGTCAACAATATCTGGCCCATACATTTGCCTCTCAGACAGCTCTATCTAGCATAAGGGTGACTGACACTTCCTTCTATACAATGCTTCATAGGGAGCCATTTGAATGCTTGAATGATAATTATTGTTGTATGCGAATTTTGAAAGTGGAAGGAATTGATCCCAAATGCCTTTGAAATCTATCACGCACGCCCTAAGCCTATCCTCTAGTGTTTGGATTCTTCTTTCAGTTTGTTCGTCTGTCTGAAGATGATAGATGTAATATCCTGGATTGTAATCAAGGATTAGTAACTTCAAAGTGATGTAATTAATGATAATTAAACACTTTTGAAGTATGTTGTGAAATATGATATAAAGATGCTTGGTGAAGGTTTAATGAGTATTGAAACAATCAGGGGTAAAACGGTAATCATAGTAAGGAGAACAAGATGGTGCCAAGTGTCAAGATATAGACCATGGATGAGGTCAAAGTTTTCAAACTCATCATCTCTCCCTCTCAAGTCAGTGAAGAAGCTTGGGAAGAAGAGAAATATGATCATCACTCTCTTATCTCATTTTCTCTCTCCATTCTCTCCATTTCCGACGAACTAGGCAAGAAAGAGAAAGGAAGGGTTTGAAATTTGTGAAGGTAAATGACTTCATATGCCTAACCACCCTTTATTGATATTGTTCAAATGGTCAAGAGCTTTATTTTCATGTTTTCAGACTATTGATTGGTGGTATTTGAAGAATTGTGAAGTTTGAGAAGTTGAGGAATCAATGGTTTGATCTTGGCAAGTTAAAAAGGTAAGCATTGGTGACCTTTTAGTATAAATGCTATGGTTTTTGATATAGTTTAGCAAATTCTGGAATTTTGCCTTAAATATTGGTATTTAATAAAAGTGGGAATTTTAGGGAGTGTTACTGTTCAATTGGTAGGTTGTGATATTTTGGAGTTGGTTGAGATTGATTTAGAAGAGGGAAATGAATGTGTTGATGAATGACTTATTAAGTGAAATGTGGAAATCTGAGGACAAATGGTATTTGGGGTGTGATTTTGGATATTTTGAGGTTACCCATAGGTTCCTTATGGAATTTTAGGTGAGAATGAACTTTGGTGCAAGTTTAGAACCTATTGGTATCAATTTAGGTCACTTTGGAAAACCATATCAGTTGCTGCGATTTGGCATCTGATAGGCATCACTTGAGTAAGGGAGGAGCTCACTCGAGCACGATGTGAAAATCTGGGTATTTTGGGAAGGTCTTCAGGCAGAAACCACGAGCGCACTTCTTGACTTGCGAGTGAGATATGATCATGCTCAAGTGAGCATGGGCATGCTCGAGTGTAAGTGCATTTAGCACTATGGGTGAGTGTCTCAGGTTATCACTCGTGGGCGGATTGTCAAGAGTGCGTGTGGGCACTCACGAGCATTGAGTGGTCACCCGAGCACTAGGGCCGGTGCTCGAGTAAACTTGTTGCTGGAGAGTTGGGTTACTCTCGGGTAGTCATTCGCTAGGCCTCACTTCCTGGTGCTCGAGTGCACCTGAGGTCATTGCTCGAGTACAACCTCTTGTGCTCGAGTGAGGGTGTATGATATAACAGGGTTTGCTCTCGGACAAACACCTTCTGAGGTTCACTCACTTATGCTCTAGTACTGATGGGGGGTGTCACTTGAGTGAGACTCCTTTCACTCGAGTGAGCCAGCCTAAAATTCAGAAATTCTTCCAAGAAGAAGGGTCTTTGAGGTAGTTTCTCCTAACCCTTTAGGCATATGTTTAGACCTAAAATAGACACTTAAAGAGTTCAAATGATAACCAACTTAAAGTATTATAAGAACAAGAACTTGGGAAAGAGATTGACGGGTTGTCCCTAACTTGGTTTACAGGGTTTGATATTTGCCGTCCTCGTGAGCCCGCTGTGCCAAAGAACGTCGAGAAAGGATCAGGTAGTGACTCTCTCTCTCTTATACTATGTGTAATGCTCTGTATGTGTGTGTTATCACTGTTTTATGATGATTTCTGATACTGCTGCGGTTACAGCTGGTGATAGCTGTCATTTACAGCGTAAGCTGTTGTTTACAGCGCAAGCTGTCGTTATTGTGATTACAGCGTAAGCTATCGGGATGGAGATTATAGCGTAAGCTGTCGTGATTATGGTTACAGCAAAGAGCTGTCGTATTGTGTTTACAGCCGTGAGTGCTATCGTTTGTGGTGAAAACCATATATCTTTGAGTTGCTGCTGCTGTTGTTACTGGTTGTGATTTGTATACATGCTTTGTGTTTATGCATTGTATGAGTGATTTGTTACTACTGGGATTCTCTCGAATCTCATTCTTTCCTATAACTAACATTTCAGACAGGACAAGTGGCTCAAAGGGGAAGCGGCCAACCCAGAGCGGTTAGGATCCTTAGGAATATATATTGGGTTAGAAATGTTGGTTATACATTTTGAACATGGGATTACTGTATATCTTGAGATATGAATTCTAGATTCGATTTTTGGTTGTGTAATCCCCTAGTGGAGACTTGTTAACCTTAGGTTATATATGTACAGAACCCGGGAGTTGCCGGGGATTTGGGTATACACTCTGATATGAATGAATATATATTAACTGCACAGGTAATTATATTCAAACAATTGAAATTGAGACAAGGATGGGAAAAGGTTTTTTAAAGTTTTGTGAAAATCCCACTGTAATGCAAGAATTTAAAATGAGTTGAAATCATCTGATGGTCTCTAATCCGTTTTAAATATGTGTTATCGAATTATAATTACGTGTTTAAAATCAGGGTGTTACAATAGGCTATGCTAAATTTGAGCTTGGTACCCAAAGCCTCGTGCACTGCCTTCCAAAACATAGAAGTAAACCGAGGATCTCTATAATAACTTATGTTATTCGGTGAACCATGTAGACGTACAATCTCCTTAATGTAGATTTTCGTGAGTTTATCGGGAGAGTAGTGAATACTGATTGGGAGAAAATGGGCTATATTCATAAATCAATCCACTATCACCTAGATTGCATCTTGATTTCGAACCTTGGGTAATCCTATCACGAAATCCATGGTGATTGTTTCCCATTTTCACTCAGGAATTGCAGGATTTTGTGTAATGCCCCAAATTTAGATTAAGGGCTAATTACAATTATTGTGAATGATTATGTGGATTAATGTGGATTTGAGATCCGGATTAAGTATTGGGAATACCCAACACCTTGTATTTTAGCATAATTATGTGATGAAAGAATTATTGGGCTAAATATAGGGGTAAATGGTGCATGAAAGAAGGAAAAGAATTTGATTATGCATTATGTGGAAATATTAATTAATATGCCATAATTGTTGGGAAAATTGAAAGAATGGCTCTAAATTAGTTATTAATAGAAGAGATTAGTTACTAATTAAGAGGAAATGAGATATGTAACTAAATAGCTAATGGTGTGGTTAGAGTAACTAATGAGTTACTTACTTTATGAGAACCAATGATATTGGGACACTTGGCAAGTGGGTATGGTGAGAGAATGGTTGAGAAAGTCAGCCCACATTTTTTTATTGCTTTCTTTCTCTCCTTCTCTCTCCTTGTGCGCATGTGAAGGGGCATGGGTCGGGCATATTTTTTCTGCATTCTTCATCATCTTCACCTCTAATATCTCTTTCCTCTCTCCATATTTTCGTCCTCCATGGCTGCTTAAGAGAGAGGAAGAAATCTTGATAAAGGTAAGCCATTTTGACCCTCTAAATGGTTTCTAATGGAAAAATGCTCTTCTATAAAGTTGTTCCTTGTGTTGAGAGCTTCAATTTCATGGTTTTAGATTTGTCATTGGGTGGTGTTTGAGCTCTCACGAAATTATGGACTTAGGTGAATCAAGGAACTTCTTTGGGAAAGTTGTTGAGGTGAGTGAAAGCTTCCTTCTCATATAAGTTTTGTGGCCATTGTTTAGGCCTTGAATTTCTGGAATTTTAGCCCTAATTTTCGTGATTTAGGGTCTTGGGGAGTATAATATGTTGTTGTCATGGAAATGGTGCCTTGTTTGGTGTTTTGAATTGATAGAATTGAATTGAAGTCTAAATGTGAAGTTTGGCACCTTTTGTGTTGATTTTGTGCTTTGGTCAAAACAGGGCATGTTGATAGGTTGTGATTTTGGTCATTTTGATATTACCATTTTGTTCCTTGTGAAAATTTATGTGGGAATAGGCTTGATTGTTAATTTTGGAGTCATGGGACACTTTGGTAGAAAATTGGAAAATCTGTCCCTTGGAACTCTGTTCTGGGCAGTTTATTTGTGTGGATGTTTTGAATGAACAAATGATTTCATAAAATTGTGAAACTTTTCAGTCTTAAAGATCACATCCCAAGCTTCAAAATGGACATATATTTTGTGTCATTTCACTTAGTATTCCGGGAGATATGATTGTCCAAAGTTTGGGTTAGAAACAAAACTCTGTTTTGGAGTAGTGTTGAGTTTTGGGTGATTCTGTATTTGTGTGATGATTTGAAGTAATGATTCATATTTTTCCTATAAAGAGGACTTAATTACCTTTTATTTTTCTTTGGAATCACCTCGTTTCGATTTTTCTAGAATTAGTTATGAATTTTGGAAGTTCAGCCAAGAATCAGGGAATTTCTTGGCTGCGGCCCAAACCTTTCTGACCTGATTCTGGCCGCGGCCCATGGGTGGCTAGCCGTGGCCAGTGACGTTTTAACCATATTTTGGCCGCGGCCCAAGGAAGGGCTGGCCTCTGCCAATCCCTGTGTTCCAACACTTTGAGTTTTCGAAAGGAGATCCCTAACCTATTGTTTCCCAACCTTTTAGGGCTTTTATTAAAGGCATTTGTGGCCTCTTAAGGGTCAATTATGATAACCAAATTTAAGTGTTATGAAAATGAGAATTTGGAAAAGAGAATGATCCTATGTCCTTGATTTGGTTATAAGGTTGGGTATTCACCCTGATTATGGTTCGATATCCGCTTGGATCAAGAGTAACCGATGCTGAAGCATACGTGGAAAGAATAAGTGTAGGGAACTTACCTCTCCTGCATGTATTGATATTTGTGTTTGTGTATTGATGCATGCTATTTCTTTGCTTGATTATTTGAAACATATATGAATGATTGAAGCTCTGTTTCTATTTATGCTATGGCCATGAGTATGTTGTTGAAACATTGAGCATACGAATATATCATTATGTGAACACGAGTTATTGTGATGCAAGCTTGTCATTCATTAAACACTTATCTTACATGCATATTGGTATCTGTTTCCTACTGGGATTCTCTATAATCTCACCCTCCCCTACCAATATTTTAGATAGGACAAGTGGCTCGAGGAAGTAGCAAGTGACTAGGGGTGGCGAGAATCCCTTATGGGCATTTGGGACAATGATAGTTGATTTGGATGTATTTAGAGTTGTATATGTTAGGATGGATATATGGTTGTATATGTTATGGAGGTGTATTTGGATATGTATTTGGAATGAAATTTGTGTAATTCCTATTTGAGAAATTGTAAAGGGCGTATGTGCCCATGAACCTTTAGTGAATATATGAACCTGGGATTGCCGGGATTGTTATTGTGCACTCTGATATTTATATGAATGTAGTTTATCTTCGCGAAGTAATTGTATTCGAAATATGAATGTGAGACCAGGTTAAAGTGTTTGTTAAAGAAATTTGTGAAAATCCTATCTTAAGGATGGGAATGTAAATGAATTTTGATTATTATTGGTCTCTATTTCATTTTAATCGTGCATTTCGGATATAATTACGGAGGGGGTTACATTTTGCAGATGTCTTGACACTACAAAAAAAATGGTATTTTGTAGCGGTGACATTGTAGCAGTTACAATTAACCGCTACAATATTAACATTTGTAGCGGTTAAAACCTAAACCGGTAAAAATTTGTAGCGACAAGATACACACCAAGTGACGCGATAGATTGGCAACATTTTTTGTAACGGTTAAGTATAAAAAACCACTACAAATAAGGCGCGCATTTCCCGCCAAAACTTGTAGTAGTTAAATTATAGCGGTTACTAAATAATTACCACTACAAAGTTGCCGCCACTTGGCGCGACCAAAATACACCGACAGTATAGCTATTATTTGTAGCGGTTTAACCAATTAAACTGCTACAAAATGTGAAAGGTCACGTATTTGTAGCGGTTATAAAGTTATAACCACTACAGAATTTCAGAGGTTTCTAAATTTGTTGTGGTTTTGTACCATAACCGCTATAAAACTTCAAAAAATTTGTAATTTGTAGCGTTTATTATAGAACTGCTACAAAGTTTAGCAGCCCTAGCTTATTTGTAGTGGTTGGTGTAGCGGTTATTTCAAGAACTGCTACAAATGCCGCCACTATATAAGGCTGCCGCCCCCTTTCACTTTTTCGTTTGGCCATTTTGTTTCCTGAAGTTTCTCTGAGTGTTTTCTTTTAGATTTTAGCATTAAGACATCTGTGGAAGAGTTTTTGCTGCAATATTTCTCGTTATTTGTACTTGAGGTACGGAGACAATACGTATTTTATTTGTATTTGTATTTTTATTATATTTTTGCATAATAATGTGACTAAAATATTTTTTTTTGAATTTTTGTAGTTGATATGGCTTCAAGATAGGATAGGGGGATGGAGCTCGAGGTCCCCAGATCGATTTTGCGGGGTGGCAGTAGTAGAGGAGGGGGCAGAGGGAGGGGCCAGTGCGGAGGGAGGGCGACCGTGGCATTTCAGCCCTTCCCCCCACAGGAGTCGGCCCTACCACAGGCACCGCAAACGATCCCATAGGAGATGACCGCACCAGAGGTGCCTGATTTAGGGGAGGGAGATATTAGCGTCAAGGACTATGATGCAAATGAAGACTTCGACATCCTGATTGGGATCAGAAAGATGGAGCAGTTCCTCGATGAGGAGGAGGCGCGGGAGCAGAACAACCCACGAGGGTCGTCTTCATGATCTACTGGGTTTGAGGTGGAGGTCCAAGGTAAATGAATTTTTTTATTTAATAAATTATTTATTTAAATTCAAAATGTTAAATTTGAATTACAATTTATCTAACGTGCGGTAAATTGTGCAGATGAGCAGGGGAACGTGTCCATAAGGAGGCTGGATGTGGATCGGACACTATGAGTTGTAGTGCCGTGGAATGAGGGCATGAACCATCCCATCGACAATGGGGGTCACCTGTTCAACCGCTTCTTGAATGACGTCCCGCCGAACGACTAGGCGAGTTTTGACCAGTTCAGGAGGAGCGCTGAGGGGTAGGTAATGTATTTATTAGATTATTTATATATAATTTTGTAATTGTTAATTATTAAATTATAATTTAAATTTAATTAATTTTAATTTGAACTTTATTAATTTTAAATGCTTTATATTGTTTTAATACATTTAATATTGTTTACTGTCACTTACAGCGAGCTGGTAACTTTTCATAATATCACTGACTTTTAGCTGGTTATTTCATAATACTAATTGAATTTTGTAATTGTTTTAAGAGTGGAAGGCATAGCAGGAGAACCGTCAGACGGACTATAGGGAGTTGTATGCTATCACACACAGACACCGTGACGGGACTCCAACCTCTCAGCAGGTAAAGGCGGCCATTGTAAGTAATTTCATTATTATAATTTTTATAAAACCAACTTAATAATTAAAAAATCTTTTAAGTAATTGCTTCATAAAATGGCATGAGCGGATGCAGCAGTCGCAGGCTGAGCTGCGAGAGACCCAGGCCGAGGAGTCACAGGGGTCAGTGGACCCAATGACTCCTTTGAAGATGGGTCTGGGTCAAGCTGAGCACCCCGGACGCGTGCGGGGTATGGGGATAGGCGCCAGACCTAACATGGTCTACGGTAAGAGCGTCACCTCTGAGGCTGGCAACTCTAGAGGGGTCAGACGTCTGAGGGACGAGTCTATTGAGCAACTGCGGTCAGATTTGGAGTAGACACAGGCTTTAGTGGCTCAGCAGCAGCAATAGATGCAGTACCTGCATCTGCAATAGATGCAGCAGTAGGCTAATTTGATCTACGCTCAGTAGACGCAATAGCGTGATATCACAAACAACATGCTTGAGCGGTCGTGGTGTCGCCTGTTCCCAGACGAGTAGTATCCACAGGTTCCCCCTGTCCCTCGGTTCGTTGCCCAGACTACTCCTCTTCCTCCTCCTCCTCCTGCTGATGATGATGGTGTGGTTAACTCTACCCAGCGCCCTGATCCAGCAGCACCTGAGGGAGCTCCACCAGAGGGAGCACCAGATGATCAGCCCCCAGCTACTTAGTTTAGGACATTTATTTTTTCTTGTTGAAATATTTATAAATAAATATATATAATTTTTTATTTCAGAACTTAGATTCTTATTGCGTTTACCATAGTTATATTTATATTCTTAAACTCCGTTGATGAATTTGTGAATTAAATGCAACAATATTATTTATATTTCTAAAACTAAAAAAAATAAATTATATATATTTGTAGCAGTTATATTATAAAACCGCTACAAATATAAAAAAATTATATTTGTAGCGGTTAATATGAAAAACCGCTACCAATATATATATTCGTAGCGGTTAACACAAGAACCGCTACAAATGTAATTTTTTTATATTTGTAGCGGTTTTATAATATAACCGCTACAAATATATATATATATATATATATTTTGAAATATAGTTCCATATTTGTAGCGGTTAATGCAAAAACCACTACAAATGTAAAGACATGTGTATGACAAAATTCAAAATTGCATTGTTGACTATTTGTAGCGGTTATTTAAATAACCGCTACAAATACTCAACTTTTCAATTTTGAATTTCCCCCACTTTGTGCCAATTTGTAGCAGTTAGTTATGTATAATAGCTACAAATGTATATTAGTAGTGGTTTTTCTTATAACCGCTACAAGTTTAAAACTAATTCTTCAATTTGATTTCCAACGGCTTGAAAATTAGTAGCAGTTTTATACATATAACCGCTACAAAATGTTTAGCACCATAGTGGTTACTGTAGCAGTTATGAACCGCTACTAAATATTAAACGTTGGAAATTCAGAATATAAGGTTCCAAGCACTGATCATTCTCTATTCACTCATCTTCTTCACTATACTTTCTTCTCTCTCACTAGTAGCTATGGATAAGTCATGGATTAGGTTGCCATGTAATTCTCCAGAATATTTGTATGGATTAAACAATTTCTTGGATTTCGCATTCACTCACGCCAGCTGTAACGGCTAGATCGTCTATCCGTGTCGGAGAGGCAAGTTCAAGAAGTGTCATGCACAAAATGTTGTTAAGGAATATTTGCTTTTGAAGCCTTTCCCTGAGGACGATACGTTCTGGGCAGTTCATGGTAAGAAGGCCAGCATTAGATATGATGATGCTCTTCCTCAAAGTTCTCAAGTAGGCATTCAACTAGATGAAGATGATCCTGTGAATGATGCTGTGTGTGATGCATTTGGATTTCAAGGCGACAACTTCAACGAAGAAGTGCACGGTTCTGAGCCGATGTTCATGAGGAATGAAGCAGCTCGGGATTTTTTCAGCTTGATGGATGAAGCAAATCGTCCTTTATATCAAGGTTGTCAAAAATATTCTAAATTATCTTTCTTGATCAAATTGTATCATATCAAGTGCTTGTGTGGAATCACAGATAAGGGAATGTCGATGTTGCTTGAATTATTACAAGATGCATTCCCCGATGCTGAGATTCCCATAATATCCTACGAGGCCAAGAAGATTATCAACAGGTTGGGGTTGAACTATCAAAAGATTGATGCATGCCCCAACGATTGTATGCTGTATTGAGGAGACGATTCCAGTAGGGAGACTTGTAAGAGATGCCACACATCGAGGTACAAGACAATTCAGAAGGGGAAAAAGTAGAAGAAGAAACCTGCAAAGATTCTCAGGTACTTCCCTTTAAAACCTCACCTATAAAGATTATTTATGTCATTTAAAACTGCGGAGCACATGAGGTGGCATGCCGTTGATAAGAATGAAGACGGTAAATTAAGACATCCTCGGGATGCAGATGCTTTCAGATTTTGCGACTGACCCCAGAATTGTTCAACTTGCGTTGGCGATCGATAGTTTCAATCCTTTTAGGAATCTTAGCACAAGTTACAGTATTTGGCTGGTAGTCTTTGTTCCCTACAACTTACCCCCTGGATGTGTATGAAATAAAGCTCCTTCATTATGTCTATGATCATTCCAGGCAAAAAGGCACCGAGCAATGACATCGATGTGTATCTATAACCATTTATTATGGAATTGCTTGAGCTGTGGAATGTCGGTATGGAGACGTATGACGCTTACGTGAAGACTTTGTTCAACTTGTGTGCAACCTTGATGTGGACGATTAGTGACTTTCCTGGCCTTGGCACATTATCTTGTTAGAATGTGCATGCTGGATTGGCATGTCCAGCTTGCAATTTTGACATTGACGCAGTACGCCTTCCCCACAGCCGAAAGTGGTGCTTTATGGGGCATCGGAGGTTTCTCAATGGAAGGCATAAGTTCATATTGCAACGGAATCGCTTCAATAGGAAACCAGAAAAAAGAGGACCACCTCAAAATTTGTCCGGTACAGATATGTTACAGCAGCTTGAGCATGTTGACTTCGAGTTTGAAAAAAGAGACGATTCAACACAAACTCACTAAAAGACACGTAGGACTTTGGCGCCTCAGCAGTGGAAAAAGATAAGTATTTTACTCACTCTTCCATATTGTAGATCTAATTTACTTTGCCACAGTCTTGATGTCATGCACATTGAAAAGAATGTTTGCGATAATGTGCTATATACGCTGCTTAATGCAATAATGTGCTATATACGTTGCTTAATAAACCTGACAAGATAAAATATCACCTTCAAGCGAGGAAATATTTATACGCTATGGGAGTTCATGAAGACGCTTGGCCAGATGAGCATGACAGATTTCAGCTGGCAAAGTTTACCCTTACAAAACTGAACAAGAAAGTCTTCCTTGCAATGATGAAGAAATTAAAAGTTCCTGATAGGTATTCAAGCAACATTTCTTGATGTGTTGACTTACAGGCTCGAAAGTTTGCTGGCCTGAAGAGTCATAACTCACATGTTCTTATGCAACATTTACTCCCTCTGGCTATAAAAAATGCATTTCCTCCTGATGTTTCCTTCGTTTTGGTGGAACTTTGTTCTTTCTTTCGGAAGTTGTGTTTTAAGGTTTTGATCGTTGAGGAGCTCGATTAGCTGTAGTCCAAAATCATTCTTACGCTTTGTCACTTGGAGATGATCTTTCCTCTGTCCTTTTTTACTGTATTGGTTCACCTTACAATCCACCTCGTTCATGAAACAAAGCTCGCTGGCCCAGTACAATATTGATGGATGTATCCGATTGAAAGGTTCTCATTTTAAATATGTGCTTCATTATTAGTTCTTATGTTTGCTAGTTGTCCTTTTTCAGCATTTAGTATCAATTTTCTCTTCTTTACTTTGTAGGTTCCTTGGCAAATTAAAATCTTACGTAAGGAATAAGGCGTGGCCAAAAGGTTTTATAGCTGAAGGCTATATAGAGGATAAAGTGCTGTATTTTTGTTCAAGGTACTTTGATGACCTTGAGACGGCTTTCAACCGGCTGCCTCGTGTTGAAGATTGTCCTGAACCTGTGCCAACATCAAGAGAATTTATCCCCCGTGTTGGTAAACCAGTTGGAGGAACTGAGAACTTCAAATTAACGGCAACTGAGAAGTTGCAAGCACATAGACATGTCTTGATTAATTATACTCAAGTTGAACCTTTCATACAGTAAGTATTATACACTCATATATTATTCTATATCTTTCGTAACATATTTCACTTTTATTTCACTATTACCTTTCCATTATTAATTGCAAGGAATTAGGAAGTCATGTTAAGCGTCAACTCAGGATCCGTACACAAACATCTTCGAAAGTTGACAAAAAGGTCCATAGAGAATTCCCGACCTGGTTTGCACGTAGAATACTAAATGACCTCAACCCACACTCATCAGATTTCAGAGCTTTCACAATCGGCCCTCTTAATCATGCAAAAAGGTTTACAACTTACAATGTCAATGGTTTTAAGTTTTGCACGGTTTCACGGGATCAAGGATTGCAAACTCAAAATTTGGGTGTTTATGCACATTTGGGACAAGGAGTTATGCGAGCAGTAGTGATGCCAACATGCAGTTTGAAGGCGTCCCTTACTATAGAAAGCTTCTTGATGTGGTCGAACTTAATTATCAAGGCCGTTTCACCGTAACGCTATTCAAGTGTTTGTGGGCAAATACCACTACTTCCACTACTTCTCGGGGACTGACAATTGGTGACTTAGGGATAACATCATTCAATTTCTCATGGTCATTTCATACTGATACTTCTCAAGATGATGAGCTGTATATTCTTGCTTCAGAGGCATATCAGGTTTATTATGTCAAGGACGAGAGGCACAGGGATTGGCACATGATCATTCATTTAAAGCCACGAGACCTTTACGATATGGGTAAAGGTGTTAACATCGCCTACGAATATCCAAGAAAAAGATTACGGCTTGTGGCAATGTTGTAGCGGTGGGATTAAACCGCTACAAATAAAGTAGTGGTTATTTTGCTTGAGTAGCGATTTTGTATAACCGCTACAAATCCGCTTGCAATATACGATTTAATAGCCGTTTTATAAACCGCTACTAATGTTTCTTGTAGTGATTAAAACCGCTACTAATAACCATTTTTAACTACTACTAAATCACGTTTTTTTTGTAGTGTGATGGTTATTGATGCTCAACTTTCACTTTCTGGCAAGTAAGGCAACAAGCAACGAACATGGTCACATCTCTTTTCATACCTGACTACCAATATATGAACTTTAGATTGTGGTACATCGTAGTTGCTCTTAGGTGCAGAGTATTTTTACTCTTGTGTGCCTTTTCCAGGATTCACCGCTTTAACTCTTTTTACGGTGGAATATATATTTGCTTCTTGTATCTGACAAGACCACTTGGTGACAAGTCATGTTTCTGAGTCTCTCCCTTTACGATTATATCTTTGATAGACTAGATACATCTATCCTACATCTGAGCTTCTTCTACATCTTCCTTCAGATCATTCTCTGCTTGACTAATATTACTACTGTTGATCATAATCTGATTCGACAAGTTGAGATCTCTGAAGTTCTCAATCAGTATTTGCTCGTGAATTATGAGGGCTACTACCTGTACTACTTTTCATGTGTGGGATATCTCTTTTTGTAAGGCTTCAGTTGACGGGATGCATATGCCATTACTCGGCCCTACTACATCAGAACACATCTCAATCCATGCTCATTGGCATCTGTGTAGACCACAAAGGTCATCTACGGATCTAGGATTGTTAACACAGGTGCTATTGTTAATTTCTATTTCAGCTCTATGAAGCTCTTCTCATAACTGCTGTCCCACACAAACTGTTAAGTTTTCTATACTAACTTTGTCAGCGGTAAAGATATTTTGGAGAAATCTTATATAAACCACCTGTAATACCTGGCAAGAACCAGAAAATTGCATATCTAAAAAACATTTCTAGCCTCTTCCAGTTTAGTACTGCTTCCACCTTGTTAAGATCCATCGAGAGCCCTTACTGTGAGACTACATGGCCCAAAAATTGAACCTCTGAAAGCCAAAACTCACACTTGCTTAGCTTGGCTTAAAGTTGCTTGTTCCTCAATGCGTTCAACACAATGCTCAGATAGTGTTCATGCTCCATTCTGCTTTGAGATTACACTAGAATATCATCAATAAAGACTACCACAAATTGATCCAAGTATAGATGAAAAAATTGATTCATGTAGTCCATGAACATAGCAGTTGCATTTGTCAGCCAAAATGACATTACCAGAAATTCATAATGGCCATATCTTGTTCTAAAAATAGTGTTCGACATATCGTCTGTTTTTACCATGAGTTGGTGATACCCAGATCTCAAATCAATCTTTGAGAATATATAGGAACATGATAGTTGATCGAGCAAATCATTGATTCTAGGAAGTGGGTACTTGTTTTTGACAATCACCTTCTCTAACTCCCTATAATCAATACAGAGTCATAGGCTTCCATCTTTCTTTTTAACAAAAAGCATTAGAGCTCCCCATAGTGAGACACTGGATCTAATGAACCTTTTCTCTAACAGCTCCTTAATCTTCTTCTTCAGCTCTGCCATCTCGATTTGGATATTGGTCCTTCTCCAGGCCTAGTCTCAATTGCAAACTCCACTTCCTTGTCTAGGGGCAATCCACTGGTATCCTTCAAAAATACATTAGGAAATTCATTTACTATAGGGATATTCTCTAATGTTTTTCCAGCCTCTTTTTGCATTGAGAAAAACATGATGTATCCCTGACAACCTTTACAGAAGCATCTCTCAACCTCAGTTGCAGAGAGAAAGTTTAGGTTGATCTTTGGATTAGCCTTTGATAGTGGATTAGGGTAAATAACTCTTTTATTCCCACAATCCAACAAAATGTTGTTTATGGTTAGCCAGTCGATCTTGCGAATCACTTCCATCCTTTTCAATGGAGAATAAATTAGATCTACTGTAGACTCATATCCCTATGCATTTACCATGCAATTTAAGCAAACCTCAGTTGTGACGAACCCATTACACTTAGGCGTCGAAACCGTAAGATCATACGGTAATTGATACACATACAAGCCTAGCCGTCATATACAATTGTATGCAATGAATGAATGACTAGCTCCTGAATCAAACAATTCTTGTACTAGATTACTATTGAGAGAAATCATACCTCTTATTAACTTTGGTGATTTCTGGGCTTCTTCCTATGTCAGAGCAAAAACCTTGCCCTAAACTTGCTACCTAGGTTCTCTAGGCTCTTGTCGCTGTCGACAATCCTTTATAAAATGTCTTGGTTTATGGTAGTTATAACAAACAATCTGCCTTACTGGCACTAATGACTACTTTGCCTGACTACATGTCTAACCAGGATGGTAAGGCCTACCACAGTATCTGCACATTTTGTTTCCAAAGGTCCTGGGTTACCTCGACTATTAAATTGGTTCAGCTTTTTACTACTCCCACCAGAAGAACTACCCTGATATCTACGCTTCTATGAAGAGTTCCCACCACCAGATGTGTTCTTATCATTAACATTTTTGTTGTTGTCCATCTCCAACAAATTGTGCTATGTAATCTGGCACTCCTCTACTGCCTTATTGAATCCCTTGAAATGTCTAGAGACGAGTTTTTCCTTTAGCTCTAGCTTTAAATCTCGTATCATCATACCATAACTCTACTCTTCGTTGTCATGATATTTTAGATATGAGGAGTATCGAGAAAGTCAAATATACTGAGTCAAGTACTCATCGAAGCTCTCATTTTCACCTTATTGTATCATCAGAAATTTTGTCTCTTTGGCTATTCTCACTGACTAAGGAAAATACTCCCTCCGGTCCTAATTATAAGACAAAGTTGACTTTTTTGGAAAAATTAAGGAAGCCAATTAAATTACTTTAGAGTGTTTATATTTTTAGTATCCTTAGATTATATATTAGTTTATTAGTCAAATTAATTAGTTTGGAGAAAAAATAAAAATATAAACACTCTAAAGTAATTAAATTGGCTTCCTTAATTTCTCCAAAAAAGTCAACTTTGTCTTATAATTAGGACCGGAGGGAGTACTTCTTATTGAACTTTTCTTGAAACACTTCCTACATCACATGAATATTTCGAGCTAGTAGATTTAACTTGGTACTTGTCCACCTTTTATTGGCATCTCTTTCCAACTTATAGATTGCCAGTCATGCCTTTATATCATCTAGGCACTCCAGTATTTCAAAAATCTTTTCAAAATGGGACAACCAGTCCTCAACGGCTTGGCAATAGAGCTTCCCTTAAAAAATAGTAGGTTAGTGTTTATTAAATCATGTCACCCAGGTTTGCATACTCTCAACCTCGATAATAGGGCTATCAGGAAGCTCTGGCTCAAGTTTTGGAGGCTGCACATGATCACTGCCTTGTCTACCAGGGTTATTATGTGCTTCTGCATCTGTATTTTGTTTCTGTTGCACCTCCCTTAGGTCATTTTGTAATTCATTAAACATATTTTGTTGCGTTGTCATCACACCCAACAGTTGCTGTATCGGGTCAGGTCTAACGCCTGGTACCTTATTATTGTTTCCATGTCGACCCCCAGCTCTACCTCCATTTTTGCCTCTACCTCTTGGTCCACCTCTTATGCTTACCATGTTTATGTTTCACTATATTGAAATGAGGAAGATGTAAGTTTCACATAGTCATATATGAGTATACTATTCTGATATTGCCAGAACCGCTTGCTCTGATACCAAAAATGCAAACCCTTTAATATTTTAATATTTGTAGAGTATTAAGCGCACAGTTACATAAGACATACATAAATAGTGGAAGCATACTGATAATAAGTATTGATTACATTACAGGAAATCCCTATATGGTTTGAAAAATATATACAGATGTACAGAGCATCCAAAAAAAACCAAAAGTACAATATAGATAACCAAATGCAGCTCTAAAATGCACTGAGACTCTATTCACCGGTAGCCACCGTCTTGTTTTTTTAGCCACTGGCATTAGCTATAATGTTTTATAGTTTTGAAAAAGGGTGAGATTTGAATTAATCTCAGTAGTAACATGCTTTTCTGACATATAAAATATGAAAATAAATATGAAATACACCATGTCATGTAAGATGATATACTGTTGTGCAGATAGAATGCTGTGTATACACTATCCAAGGCCAAACAATTGTTTACAACCTTGGCTGAACTCTGCGCCTTCGTTGGATCCCAGACCACAACTAAGTTAATATGTGTGTCCAAGACACTATGCTCATATTCTAGAGAATGGCATACTCAAACATAAAATAATCACATAGTATATGCAAGAAAAAGTTACTACTTGACTCCTTTCTCAATCCCTCTGTCGGTCTTAACCTTTAGTTTTGGCTCGGGCTATTGCAAATTCCTATAAATTAAAGTTACAAGTAATTGACTATAACTTGAACTATTACTACTTTTAAATCAAATTCTGTTGGTTATCTACTGCAGTTATCACAGTTTCTGCACAGTGCAATTCTACACAATACAATTTCACTATTTCCAGAAATCGGTAGATTTTCAATCAACTTTGGAAATTTATAATTAATTTTAGGAAATTTTAATTTGACTGATTCCAAAGCCTAAATGAATCTCTTTAAAAAAAATTTCATGGAAAAAAAATCTAAAGCTAGCCAATAATAACATATTTTTCCCATAAATTCGCCAAGCTTCCCTTGTTTCATATTGCATTCCAGAAATAGAGCACAACTTTGAAAAATCATAACTAAATCTAGAAAAATCTAATTGCAGTGATTTAAAATCCTATATGACCCTCAAGTTAACTTTAAGGGAAAAGTATTAGTCACTTCTAATTACAGGGCTAAATTTCCCAAAATTATCGAACAACATAACTGGTCTATAAAACATTCCAAATTCAATGCCTAACTTTAAAAATTCATATCTCACAGTGTACTGATGCAAATAACACCCATTATATATCAAATTAAATCTTAGAATGTATAATTTTGTTCAGGAAAGTTTCATGATTTTTGAACAAGATTATATTACTTGTTGGGCTGTTTGACGGCATTAAATTGTCCTACGTGGCTCTAACGGTGTTAAAGTTGCCTATGTGTCATACTTAATCAGACAGGTGATGTGGAAAGTTTAATATATAATATTGCTTGACTTAAAAAACAAAAACAAAAAGCACGAGCAAATAAAAGGGGGAAGGAAGACTCTTTGTGGACAAACAAAAGGGGACGGTTAGGTCACAGAGGACCCATGGCCGATGAAGTGCAAGAGTAGCGATCAACTTCGAGGAAGTTGAAGGGAGGGTCTGAGGTCTGAGCAATGGTGATCTGGGTGGCGAAGTGTGAGAGAAGCGACAACTTAAAGGAGGTTGAATAGAGGGTTTGAGGTCCGAGTGATAGTGATCTGGGTGGCAAAGTGATGGCGTCCAGTCAGAGCTCTTCTACACACACGGTGGGACGAACAGTTGGTAAAAGATGCAAATATCAGATGAAGTTGTAGTTCTCACTTCATGGATAGAGAAAAATTATGGTCAGTGATTTGTTAAGTATCTAAATTATAAGGTTAGTGGATGAGGTTTGTTAAGTGTCAAAGTTGTAGTTCTCACTTTTGATTTGTGGCTCCTTTATGCAAACTGGCACATGACTGTATATAAAATGATTTCTTCACCACCACGAACTTCTTGACATTTTGTTCCTTTCGTTCACCACCAAGTATGACATATTGACGATGAAGAATTCATTTTGACATTTCGTTCATACAACGCAAGTATAACATATTGCCCTATGAATTGCTGATAAATATTCCATAGCATGAATCGAGACACTCACCCTTTATTTGAATAAAGCACAGTTCAATTCATCACTATTCCTCTAGACAAAGTACATTACGCAAACAGTTCAAGAAATTGTTACATTTTGTTCATAATATAATACATTTATTAAAGGGTTATTATTAAGAATTATGGTTTGCTATTCTATTATTTATTTTCTAAATTATCTGCAGACCTTCACATACACATGAAAATAATCGATTTACTTGTCCTTAATCAACTGCACAAGTTTTGTTGGCCCCTTGATGTTTAATTTGCTGAAGGTTTTTCTTATATATTTGTTTAGAGACAAACCTGTAAACTATTGTTCAGTTGGGCTGGAAAACGTTTATTGTTGTATATGCCAACTACCTTGCTTGTGATTTTGACATTTTGTTCATTTTATTAGGCCCTTGATCCATTTTGTTGCTGAAATATTTAGTTACATATTTTGTTCATTTTGTTCATATTGTTCATTTGGAATAAACATTTATTGCTGAAGTATTTAGTTTCATATTTTTTGACATTTTGTTCATTTTGTTAGCCTCTTGTTCCATTTTGTAATGTGATTTTGTTATTTTTAACATATATAGTTACGCTAGGGATGCAACTACTTTGATTGGTTTGATGGACCATGTGAGAATCCACTGTTAAAGGAGTTAAAGAAGATAAATGAAGACAATATTGAATTAAGGGGGAGGCTAAAGTTTGTGAAGGGGATGTTGTGTGTAATGGGCTTTGTGCATGTTTATTTGATATGGAAAGTGGTAAATTTTAATGTATGAAAACATTGAATTAAGGAAGAGGTAACATGTAGTCTTGTCATTACCTTTTGCTTTGTATTTTGTCAACGTGGTCCACAAAAGTTTTGTAGAGGCTTTAAATGTTAAATAATTGATTAAGTATTGTTGTAGTATTTTGTCAGTACTTTTTGCATTATGGAGGCTTCAATGTGGTCGACAAAAGCATTAATGGCCATCCAATAATTGATAAATCATGGCCTAGGGAAAAAACAAAATGGAATATCTTCAAAATAAATATGGTTATAAATCAGAAACCTTTGCCAGGTAGATCCTTGTATTCAGAGTTGTCAACAAGAGATGAAAGAAAATTTGAGATACTACATGCAAACTGATTGCAATTCAATAACAAAAGGAGCTTTACATTAAATAAACGATTTGAGATACTACATGCAAACTGATACATACACACACCAAGTAAACTCTACATTCAAGCTAAATGTCAAAGGAAACTTTTGGATAAACATACTACATTCCAAAAGTCATTTCCCCAAGCAAAAATTATATCCAAAACATCTAAGCCACTAAATCCATAAGTTTCACAAAGCTATTACATCACATCATATATCCACAAAGTTACATGGAAAATGACAAATCCTAAATCAAGGTTGATTGCCTCCCAGAGGAGTCACATTTATGGATTCTTGCATGGAAGATGGTTGAGTAACGTTTTGTGTCTTTCGCTTATTTGGTAGCTTTTGAGGTGGGCCCTTTGGTGCCTTGCAATACCTTTGATCGTGCCCTTGATTATGACAGTTGGAACAAGTAACCGTTGTATTTTGTTATTTCTCCTTTAAAGATCCAGTTGTGTCCTTATGTACTCATCGCTTTCACTAGTACAAAATTTGATTTTTAGACCACCATATTTAGACCGGTTCTAGCGGATAAGGTCTTAAAAATTTGACCAATGGCAGTTTTGTAAATATATAGAACTTCTAAGACCGGTTCTAAAAATAACCGGTCTTAAAAAATTTTTCTAGACCGGATCTAACCAAGATCGGTCTTACAATATCAAAATATTTTAAAATGTAAAAATTTTTTAAATTTTAAGGCCGGTTATAAATAAAACCGGTCTTAAATAAAAACTTATCTAGACCAGTTATAAATAAACTAGTCTTAAAATATGAAAATTTTTAACTTTTAAGACCGGTTTCTATGAAAATAGGTCTTAAATATAAAAATTTTTCTTAAATATAAAACTAGTCTTATAAAAATTGGTCTTAAAGTTGAAAATTTTTTAAAATTATTTTTTTCACCATTTTAATGGAAAACAGGTCGAAAAGGTGAGATATTTCAGTGTATTTTCACTTCCGCGCGCCCATATCCCGCGCTCTAAACCCTTTCTTCTCTTGTCGCCATTTCTCTATGAGCATTGTCGCTGCTTGTTCTGAACTCCTCCATCGCACCCCATTCCTCTTTTGCTCCACTCTCCTGTCATTACCGCTGCCGTTGCTGTATTCCTCGTCGCTATTCTTTGATCATCATCACTCTCTTCTGCTGCCACCTCTATTCTCTGCAATGACCATTCTCCTTTACTGTGACTTCCCTTTGCCACCGTGACTTTGGGTAGAAGCTCACTCCTTGGTCTTCAATCAGGTTAGTGTTATGTTAATTAAAGCCCTCAACCTTCAGCTTCTTTTTGCTATTCTCAACAATATTAACTCTGACATGAAATAATTGCAGAAAAATGTAATTAAGGTTAAAGGGAAAACTGTGTGATCGATGACTTTATTACTATATTCATTTTTCTTGTTTTGGACCAAAACTAAATAAGGTGCTCTCTGACTTGTGATAATTAGCTTGGAGTAATACCATTCTAAGTTTAATTTTGTTTTAATTTAGTGTGATTGTTTGATTGTTAGTATTATTGGTTTAGTGTGATTGTCACTGTTATTGTCAATGTCTAGTGTGATTGATTGATTCTAAGTTCTGTTTTTTTACTACTTTCAAATGGTTCATTTTAAAATTCGTTGAAATCTCTAAAACTCTATGGTGGTTGTTTTTTTGTCTATCCTTTTGTTGTTGGATATAGGGTGCTACAAGTGTTGAGATATATATGGATTATAGTTGGATAAAAGCTAAAGGAACGAGTGTTGAATATGATAATAGGGTGAGGGGTTTTTTAGACTTCACTAGAAGAATGTTGATAATGGTAGTGGGAAGTTTTATTGCTCTTGTGTAGTATGTTTGAATGAGAAACTACTAAGTGCTACAGATATATATATACACAATTAATTTGTGAAGGATTTTGTAAGAGTTATACAGTATGGGTATGGCATGGTGAAGAATTAGAAATGCCAAGTTCATCTGAACAGGGGGGAGTGGGCTTTGATGATAATGACACGAATACGGATGATCGGATAGAGGATATTATTCGTGATATAGGAGAAAAGGCTTCTGAGCAATCACATGCATATGGCAATATGTACAGTGATGATGAGACACTGCTGTACCCAGGGGGTCAAAAATACCAATTGGTGAAAGAAGTATTGAAATTAGTAAGCTTGAAAGTACGGCATGGATGGAGCGACAAGAGTTTTTCAGAAATGCTTGAGGCTTTTAAGGGCATAGTTCCAGATGATAATGTGTTGCCTTCTCGATACAATGATACTAAGAAAATAATGTGTCCACTAGGGATGAAGTATAAAAAGATCCATGCATGCCCTAATGATTGTATATTGTATAGAAAAGAGCATGAAGAAGAACAACAGTGTTCGATATGTGAAACCCCGAGGTACAAATCAAATAACACTCCTGCAAAAGTATTGCGGTACCTTCTAATCATACCAAGGTTCAAGCGCTTGTTTACTAATGAAAACGATGCAAGAAATTTGAGATGGCATGTGGATGAGAGGATATCCAATGGAAAGATTCGACATCCGGCTGATTCTTCTCAATGGAAGAAAATCGATCAATTATTTCCTGCCTTCGGTGAAGAGCTTAGGAACCTTAGGCTTGGGCTTAGCACGGATGACATGAATCCTTTTGGTAGCTGGAGCAGGATAATAGTTTATGACCTATTTTGTTGGTAATTTACTACTTATCTCCTCTGTTATGCATGAAACGAAAGTACATCATGTTATCTATGTTGATTTCGGGACCAAAACAACCCGGAAATGACATAGATGTTTACCTGGAACCCTTGATCGAAGACTTGAAAGAGTTGTGGGATGAAGGTGTTGATGTTTTTAACGCGAACAAGGAGGTTTTTAAAATGCGAGCCATGATCTTTTGTACTATAAATGACTTCCCTGCATATGGAAACTTGTTAGGATATAGCATTCAAGGCCATAAAACATGTCCGATTTGTGAAGAAGGAACATGTTACCATCAACTTCAACATAGAAGAAAGACGGTTTATCTTGGCCATAGTAGATTTCTTAGACGAGGTCACCCATATCGTAGATTAAAGAAATATTTTTTTGGTGGACAAGAGTTTGAAGATGTTCTGAAGGCATTGACTGGGGAGCAAGTTTATGAAAAGGTACAAAATATCAATGTTATATTTGGTAAGACTATAAAGAATAGTAATGAAAAAAATAAATGGAAAAAGAGGTCTTTCTTCTTCAATCTTCCATATTGGCCCAATCCTGATGTTAGACACTATACTGATTTCATGCATGTGGAGAAAAAAGTATGTGATAGTATTGTTGGGATATTGCTTAACATACAAGGTAGTTCTAAGGATGGCGTGAAGGCAAGATTAGATTTGCAAGAAATGGGGATACGAGAAGACTTGCATCTAAAGCTATATGGTAAGAGAACTTTTTGTCCTCCAGCTACTCATACTTTATCTAAGGATGAGAAAAGAAGCTTTTGTGAGTGTTTATATAGCATGAAAGTTCCTTCAGGGTATTCTTCAAATTTAAGGAAGCTTGTGTCGATGAAAGATTTGAAGTTAGTAGGGCTAAAGTCTCATGATTTGTCAAGATTACCTGTCAAATGTAAGACATATTAGGCTTCCTGAACGTCATGATGAAGAAGGGGGTAGACGCGGGGAAAATGTAAAAAGTGTTGATTCTGATGAATTGCAACAAGTCCACTTGTACATCTTGAATAATGTTGATGAAGTTCAAGATTACATTAATGCTCATAAAGAAATTTTCCGGAAAGAAAATAGTTGAATGATTAAACAAAAGTTAATTAGGGAGCATAACAAAACTTTTGCACATTGGTTCAAATAAAAGGTTGACGGAGAAGAATGTGTTTCTGATACAATTAAAAGGTTAACACGTGGTCCTGAGGTTGATGTCATAACTTGGACTTCATTTGTGATCAATGGTTATACGTTTTACACGAAGTCCCTTGATGATAGGAGCACCATCCAGAATAGTGGGGTTATGTTAGTGGCTGAATCTTTGTACTTTTCTAGTTCAAAAGATAAGAACCCTAGATTGGTAGCAATACCTTATTATGGGGTTATTGAAGAGATTTGAGTGGTTGATTATGTTAAAATTAAATTTCCCATTTTTAAATGCAAGTGGGTTGATGTCAACAATGGTGTGATGATTGATCAGTTGGAATTTACATTGGTTGATCTGATCAATAGAAGTTTTAGAGATGAACCTTTTATTATGGCATATCAAGCAAAATAAGTCTTCTATGTTACCGATCAAGCAAATAAAATGTGGTATGTAGCTCTCCAAGGAAAAAAGGTCCTTGACATTAATCAGGAAAGTTGTTCAATGAATGATCTTCTTGAGACTCTTTCTTTTTCTAGTGGTCTACTAGAATTGAACGAAGAAGATGAAGCAGACAATGAACACAGCACAAGAAACGATCATCATGAAGGGATATGGGAGGATATCCCTTTATAAAACTACTTTTAAGGTTAGTTAGCTAAAATAATTATAATATATATTGTTGTTGCATTAGTATATATAAAACTACTTTTTTTGTTGTCGTCACAGGAAAATGAAGCAAATGAGGTGTCTTAGCTGAGACCCAGCTCAACTTATACGCATATTAGGTCACAATAGAGAAATAAACACTCTTAGAGGCAATGTGAACTGGTATGCTGTGAATCAATGTTGTTACAAACTTGTATTGTTTTATTATTTAGAAACTATAAGAATAACTTTTTTTTGCATGCATATTTAAATTCATATAGGATGAAGGCACGTGAGGGCCTACTCAAATGCAAAGAGTGAGCTTTGAGTCTGAGTTAAAGAGTCTCTTGCCTATTATTGATGTTTTTTCCAAGGCCTATTATTGATGTAATTCATCTGATTCAGGTGGTTCTAATTTTTAATTTCCATCTATGCTACTACATATATATCAACAGATATGGGTGAATCTATGTCTACTTGCGTTTTGGATTGTCATGTATGTGATTTGTATAAGATGTTTGTTAAAATGTGTAAGAGAAGAATTTATTTAGACGTCGTTGAAATAGTTGCTTGCTGAGTGAAATGTAAAACAGGGGAAATAACTTGCTGGGTAAATCTTTTAAACGGAACAATTTTTTTTTTAAAAAATTTTAAGATCGGTTCTATTCAAAACCGGTCTTGAAAGTAACTTTACTTTCAAGACTAGTTTTATGAAGAATCGGTCTTAAAAGTAGAACTTTTAAGACCAGTTATCTCTAATACCGGTCTAAAAAGTTACTTTTTAGACTGGTTTCTTCGATAACCGGTCTAAATATAATTATTTTAAGACCGGTTTTATAAATAACTAGTCTTAAAATTTTGTTTAAGACTGGTTCTATAACCGGTCTAAAAAGTAGCAGATTATTAAGACCGGCTGTATTAAGACCGGATCCGAAACTGGTTTAAAATGTCGTTTTTAACTGGTCTTAAAACGGATTTTTCCACTAGTGTTTCTTTTCTTTTGTGGACGTCTAGGACGTTTGTGATATGATGGAGGATCAATTGGTTGTCCGTCAGCTTGCCCCCACATGTTCTCTCCATTGATAGGCTCAATAACCAGAGAGTAAGAGGCCACAAAAGATTGCAATGTCAAGTACTTGTCAACATACTCATATGGATCTTCCCTCTTAGCATAGATACAAGCAACTCCAGTCTGTAAAATTATGCATGCATTTTCTGAAAAGGGCATTATAATATGAGTTTGGGGAAAAATTAAGAACATTATTTTCTAGCTTTCATCTTGAATTTTCCATTAATCAAGTACAACTGCATGTCCGTAACATGTGACTTTGCCGAATACAAAAAAAAAAGAGGTAGGCTACTTAATGCATGCACTTTCCCTCAATTTAGTATTAGAAAAAAAATGAACAAAATGCAGGTCTGTTAAGTGAAATGCAGAAATGCATGATATCATATTGTTTAGCATGTAACACATGAAGAAACAGAGTTGGATAGTGCTTTTTAGCACACAACATTTCAATATGCATGAACAGAGGTGGGCAGTACTGCACGTTTATGACTGTAGAGGTTTAATGAAGTTTTATATATGGGCATTTTTCATGCTGATGCACGTAGATATGCACGAGTTCATGTTGGTGCAATTCAATTTTAATGAACATTATCAACTTATACATTATGTAATAACTAACATATTGACATAAACTTGGAATCAATAATCATTAAGCAAAGAACTAATAACATTAACATAAACTTACCTGCATAGGATTCCATTCAATTGCCACCAATAACATGAGCAGCTTCTAGCAGTCATATCAACTTGGAACATGTCCTTATTAAGTGAAACCTCATAGCGATTATCACCTACATATCTCATTACCCACTTTCTTGATTCTTGAATCTCTTTCTTTAATCTTTTACGAGGCAATGGTCACACTATCCCCTTATCACGGTACTTCTCAACCTTCACACGATTTTCAACAAATCTTGTCATCAAATAGGTTTTGATCCAATCAGGCATGCTCACAATAGGAAGCTCTCTTGCCTCTAATTGTCTTCCATTAAATGATTCTGTAATGTTCACTACAAAAAAAATGGTGTTCTGTAGCAGTGAAATTGTAGCGGTTTGATATAACCGCTACAAATTGTAGTATTTGTAGCGGTTATAAGCTAAACCGCTACAAATTTGTAGCAGCAAGCTACGTGCCAAGTGGCGCGACAGATTAGCAGCGTTTTTTCTAGCGGTTAGGTAGAACAAACCGCTACAAAAATGGCGCGAATTTCCCGCCAAAACTTGTAGCAGTTAATAAATAAAAACCGCTACAATATTCCCGCCACTTGGCGCGACCAAGACCTGCCAACAGTGTAGTGGTTATTTGTAGCGGTTATAGCAACAAAACCGCTATAAAATCCGAAACGTCAGCTATTTTTAGCGGTTATAGGTCTATAACCGCTACAGAATTTCAGGAGTCTCCAAGTTTGTAGTGGTTTTTTGCCATAACCGCTACAGAATTTCAAAGGTTCTTGTAATTTGTAGTGGTTATTATAAAACCGCTACAAATTTAAGGCGCCCTGGGTGCTTTGTAGCGGTTATGGTAGCGGTTATTGGAATAACCGCTACAAATGTCTAGCCTATTTAAGGAGGTGCCTTCCTTATATCTCCGTTTGCTCATTTTGTTTTCTGGGAATTCTCTGAGTGGTTTCTTCAAGATTTGAGCATTCAGATGTCTGTGAAGGAGTTTTTGCTATAGTATTTCTCAGTATTTGCACTTGAGGTACATATATAACACGTATTTTATTTGTATTAGTATTTTTATTAGATTTTGCATAATAATGTGACTAAAATGTTTTTTTTATTTTTACAGTTGATATGGCTTCAAGAGAGGATAAGGTGAAGGCCCCTGAGGTCCCCAGACCGATTTTACGGGGTGGCAGCAGCCGAGCAGAGGGCAGAGGGAGGGGGCAGCATGGAGGCAGGGCAACTGCGACATTTCAGCCCATCCCCCCACAGGAGTCGGCCCTACCACAGGCACCGCAGACTATCCCACAGGAGACGACCGCACCAGAGGTGCCTGAGTTTGGGGGGCCAGATATCATCCTTGAGGACTACGACGAGGAGGACTTCGAGATCCCGATTGCGCTTAGGGAGATGGAGCAGTTCCTTGATGAGGAGGAGGCTCGGGAGCAGAACAACCCAAAAGGGTCGTCTTCGCGGTCCACTGGGTTTGAGGTGCAGGTCCAAGGTAAATAAATTTTTTAATTTAATAAATTATTTATTTAAATTTGAATTACAATTTATCTAACGTGCGGTAAACTGTGTAGATGAGCAGGGGAACGTGTCGACAAAGAGGCTGGACATGGCCGGTCTGAACAGTATGGACCAGACCCTGCGAGTTATAGTGCCGTGGAATGAGGGCACTGACCAGCCCATCAACAATAGGGGTCACCTGTTCAACCGCTTCTTGAATGACCTGGGCGCGAATTGGATGCGGTTCCCCCTTCACTTCAAGACGTGGAGGCACGTTCCGAGGGGGTCAAAGGACCAGGCTTGGGAGGAGGTGGTTCAAGTAATTAAAATTATTTAATTAATATTTTTTGTAATTAATTCTATTTAATTAATATTTTTTAATAGGATTTTTGTAATTAATGATATTTAAATGATTTTTTTGCAGCTGCGGTTTGCCGTCCGGGACAACCGGAAGAGGTACACCCTCATGAAGATGGGTGACGGTTGGAGGAACAGGAGGAACCGTCTCTTCCACAGGGTGGATAAGGACGGGACGATGCCTCTGGAGCAGCTGATCGAGAGCGTCCCGGACGGCGTGCCGCCGAACAACTGGGCGGGTTTCGTCCAGTTCAGGAGGAGGGCTGAGGGGCATGTAATGTATTTATTAGATTATTTATATACTTTTTTTAATGATTAATTATTAAATTATAATTTCAATTTAATTATTTTTAATTTGAAATTTATTAATTTAAAATGTTTTTATTGTTTTAATATATTTAATGTTTTTTTTCCAGGAGCTTTCTCAGAGGAACACTAGGATCCGTGCGCAGCAGATGATCCACTACACAGCAGGATCGAAGACCTTTGCTGTCACCTACAGCGAGCTTGTAACTTTTAAAAATATCACTAACTTTTACTTGGTTATTTAATAATACTAATTAATTGAATTTTGTAATTGTTTTAGGAGAAGAAGGCACAACAGGAGAACTGTCAGACGGACTATGGGGAGTTGTACTCCATCACACAGACACCGTGACGGGACTGCAACTTCTCAGCAGGCAGAGGCGGCCATTGTAAGTAATTTTATTATTATAATTTTTATAAAACCAACTTAATAATGAAAAATGCTAATTAGTAATTGTTTCATAAAATGGCAGGAGCGGATGCAGCAGTTGCAGGCTGAGCTGTGACAGACCCAGGCCGAGGAGTCACAGGGATCAGTGGACCAGACGGCTCCTTTGAAGGCGGGTCTGGCTTAGGCTGAGCACCCCGTGTGCGGGGGATGGGGATAGGCGCCAGACCTAGCATGGTCTACGGCAGGAGCGCCGCCTCTGAAGTTGGTAGCTCTAGAGGGGTCAGACGTCCGAGGGATGAGTCTTTTGACCAGCTGCGGTCAGATTTGGAGCAGCAGATGGCACAGCAGCAGCAACAGATGCACCAGCTGCATCTGCAGCATATGCAGCTGCAGGCTGATATGATCTACGCTCAGCAGACGCAGTGGCGTGATATCGCGAACAACATGCTCAAGCGGTCATGGAGTCGCCTGTTCCCGGAGGAGCAGCATCCACAGGTCCCCCCTGTCCCTCGGTACGTCATCCAGACTACTACTACTCCTCCTCCTCCTGCTGATAATGATGGTGCGGTTCACTCTGCCCAGCGGCCCAATCCAGCAGCACCTGAGGAAGCCCCAGCTGAGGGAGCACCAGATGATTAGCCCCCAGCTACTTAGTTTAGGACATCTTTTTTTTATTTGTTGTTGAAACATTTGTAAATATATATATATATAAGTTTGTATTTCAGAACTTAAATTCTTATTGTGTTTACCATAATTATATTTATATTATTAGACCGCGTTGTTGAATTTGTGAATTAATTGCAACAATATTATTTATATTTCTAAAATAAAAAAATAAAGTATATATGTATTTGTAGCGGTTTTATAATAAAAATCGCTACAAAGATAAACTATTGTAGCGGTTCAACAATAAAACCGCTACAACCATATATATGGCTGTAGCGGTTCCACAACAAAAACTGCTACAACCATATATATTTTTGTAGCGGTTATACAATAGAAACCGCTACACCTATATATATGGTTGTAGCGGTTTTACAATAAAAACTGCTATAAATACTCATCATTTAAATTTTGAAATTTGCCGCCTTTGTCCACATTTGTAGCGATTATGTTATGTATAACCGCTACAAATTAAAAAAATAATTTTTTAATTTACTGTCCAACGGCTTTAATATTAGTAGCGGTTATATACATATAACCGCTACAAATACTCAACGTTTAAATTTTCAATTTCCCACCAAGTGTGCAAAATTCCAATGGCTTGAAAATTAGTAGCGGTTTTATACATATAACCGCTACAAATATTTTAGAACTGTAGCGGTTATTGTAGCGGTTTAATAACCGCTACAAAATTTGAAACGTTGGAATTTCAGAATATAAGGTTCTTGGCATTCGTCATTCTCTACTCTCACATCTTCTTCTCTATACTTTCTTCTCTCTCACTAGTAGCTATGGATAAATCATGGATCAGGTTGCCGCGCAATTCTCCCGAATATTTATATGGATTAAACAGTTTCTTGGATTTCGTATTCACTCACGCCAGCTGTAACGGCAAGATCGTCTGTCCTTGTCGGAGATGCAAGTTTAAGAAGTGGCATGAACGAAATGTTGTGAAGGAACATTTGCTTGTGAAGCCTTTCCCTGAGGACTATACGTTCTGGGCAGTTCATGGTGAGAAGGCCGGCATTAGATATGACGATGATCTTCCTTGAAGTTCTTAAGTAGGCATTCAAGTAGATAAAGATGATCCTGTGAATGATGTTGTGCATGATGCGTTTGGATTTCAAGGCGACAACTTCAACAAAGAAGTGCACTGTTCTGAGCCGGTTTTTATGAGGAATGAAGCAGCTCGAGATTTTTTCAGCTTGATGGATGAAGCATATCGTCCTTTATGTCAAGGTTGTCGTAAACATTCTAAATTATCTTTCTTGATCAAATTGTATCATATCAAGTGCTTGTGTGGGATCACGGATAAGGGAATGTCGATATTGCTCGACTAATTACAAGATGCATTCCCCGACGCTGAGATTCCCACAACGTTCTACGAGGCCAAGAAGATTATCAACAGGTTGGGGTTGAACTATCAAAAGATTGATGCATGCCTAAATGATTGTATGCTGTATTAGGGAGACGGTTCCAGCAGGGAGACTTGTAAGAGATGTCACACATCGAGGTACAAGACAATTCAGAAGGGGAAAAAGCAGAAGAAGAAACCTGTAAAGATTCTCAGGTACTTCCCTTTAAAACCTCGCCCACAAAGATTATTTATGTCTCTAAAAATGCGGAGCACATGAGGTGGCATGCCGTTGATAACAATGAAGACGGTAAATTAAGACATCCCCGGGATGCAGCTGCTTGGAAAACGTTTGACAATGACTTTCCAGATTTCGCAACTGACCCCAAAAATGTTCGGCTTGCGTTGGCGACCGACGGTTTCAATCCTTTCAGGAATCTTAGCACAAGTTACAGTGTTTGGCCGGTAGTCTTAGTTCCCTACAACTTACCCCCTGGATATGTATGAAACAAAGCTCTTCATTATGTCTATGATCATTCCAGGCAAAAAGGCACCGGGCAATGACATCGGTGTGTATCTCCAACCGCTTATTGCGGAATTGCTTGACCTGTGGAATGTCGGCTTGGAGATGTACGACGCTTACGGCAAGACTTTGTTCAACTTGTGTGCAGCCTTGATGTGGATGATTAGTGACTTTCCTGGCCTTGGCACATTATCTGGTTGGAATGTGCATATTGGGTCTGCGTGTCCAGCTTGCAATTTTGACTCTGACGCAGTGCGCCTTCCCCACAGCTAAAAGTGGTGCTTTATGGGGCATCGGAGGTTTCTCGATGGAAGGCATAAGTTCAGATTGCAACAGAATAGCTTCAATGGGAAACCAGAAAAAAGAGGACCACCTCAGACTTTGTCTGGTACAGATATCTTACAGCAGCTTGAGCATGTTGACTTCGAGTTTGGAAATAGCAACGAATCAGCACAAACTAGCCAAAAGACATGCAGGACTTTGGCGCCTCAGCAGTGGAAGAAGATAAGTATTTTATTCACTCTTCCATATTGGAGATCTAATTTACTTCGCCACAGTTTTGATGTAATGCACATTGAAAAGAATGTTTGCGACAATGTGCTGTATATGCTGCTTAACGAACCCGGCAAGACAAAAGATCACCTTCAAGCGAGGAAAGATTTATGCGACATGGGAGTTCGTGAAGACGCTTGGCCAAATAAGCATGACAGATTTCAACCGGTAAAGTTTACCCTCACAAAACCGAACAAGGAAGTTTTCCTCGTGACGTTGAAGAAATTAAAAGTTCCTGATGGGTATTCAAGTAACATTTCTCGATGTGTTGACTTGCAGGATCGAAAGGTTGCTGGCATGAAGAGTCATGACTCACATGTTCTTATGCAGCAGTTACTCCCTCTGGCTATAAAGAATACACTTCCTCCCGATGTTTCCATCGTTTTGGTGGAACTTTGTTCTTTCTTTCAGAAGTTGTGTTCTAAGGTTTTGATCGTTGAGGAGCTCGATCAGTTGCAGTCGAAAATAATTCTTACGCTTTGTCATTTGGAGATGATCTTTCCTCCGTCCTTTTTTACTGTGATGGTTCACCTTACAGTCCACCTCGTTCATGAAATAAAGCTTGCTGGACCAGTACAATATCGTTGGATGTATCCGATTGAGAGGTACTCATTTTAAATATGTGCTTTAATTTATTCTCTGTATTTAATGTTTGCTAGTCGTCCTTTTCAGCTTTTTATATCAATTTTCTCTTCTGTACTTTGTAGGTTCCTTAGGAAATTAAAATCTTACGTAAGGAATAAGGCGTGGCCAGAAGGTTCTATAGCTGAAGGCTATATAGGGGATGAGGTGCTATATTTTTGCTCAAGGTACTTTGATGATCTTGATATGGCTTTCAACCGCCCACCTCATGTTGACGATTGTCCTGATCCTCAGCCGACATCAGGAGAATTTATCCCTCGTGTTGGTAAACCAGGTGGAGCAACTGAGAACTTCAAACTAACGGCAACTGAGAAGTTGCAAGCACATAGACATGTCTTGATTAATTGCACTCAAGTTGAACCTTTCATACGGTAAGAATTGTACACTCACATGTTATTCAATCTATATCTTTCGTAACATTTCTCACTTTCATTTCACTATCGTTTTTCCATTATTAATTGCAGGGAATTCAGAAGTCATGTGAAGCGTCAACTCAGGATCCGTACACAGACATCCTCAGAAGTTGATAGGAGGGTCCACAAAGAATTCCCGAGCTGGTTTGCACGCAGAATACTAAATGACCACAACCCACACTCACCAGATTTCAGAGCTCTCGCAATCGGCCCTCTTGATCATGCAAAAAGGTTTACAGCATACAATGTCAATAGTTTTAAGTTTTGCACGGTTTCACGGGATCAAGGATTGCAAACACAGAATTCGGGTGTTTATGGCACATTTGGGACAAGGAGTTATTCAAGCAGCAGTAATGCCAACATGCAGTTCGGAGGCGTCCCTTACTATGGCAAGCTTCTTGATGTGGTCGAACTTAATTATCAAGGCCGTTTCACCGTGACGTTGTTCAAGTGTTTGTGGGCAAATACCACTACTTCTTGGGGACTGACAACTGACGACTTAGGGATCACATCAGTCAATTTGTCACGGCCAATTCATACTGGTATTTCTCAAGATGATGAGCCGTATATTCTAGCTTCAGAGGCATATCAGGTTTATTATGTCGAGGAAGAGAGGCACAGGGATTGGCATATGGTCGTTCATCTAAAGCCACGAGACCTTTATGACATGGGTGAAGGCGATAACATCGCCTACAAGAGTGAGCCATTTCAGCCAGCCGATTTTGAAAACTACTTCCCTGAAGGGGATGACAATTTACCTCTACTGCGGTGAGTTCTTTCAAGTCCACGTCATTTAAATTAAATTTTTTAAATTTAATAAAACATCCCTAACAATAATTTTTCTACATAATTTCTGTAAGGATGGCGACGATGAGTGATCAAATTCAAATTATGCTTTTCTCTTTAAAAAAAACTGGAATAAAATTTTTAAAAAACAAAATTTAAAAAAAAAATTAAAATAATATTTGTAGCGGTTACTAAACCGCTACAAAAGTAACAATAACCGCTACTAAATAAAAACCGCTACAAAATCGACACATTAACCGCTACAAATAGTACGTGGATCCCTATAAATATTAAACCGCTACAAAAATACAAATAACCGTTACTAATTAATAACCGCTACAAAATGGATACATTAATCACTACAAATAGTACATGGATCCCTATAAATACCCTTACCACAACTCATTTCAAACACTCCCCAATTTCTTTTTACCTTATCTTTCTTTCATTTTCTCTCATTTACAACTTCTTTTGTATGAGCAGAGGAGCTGAATAATACGATCAAATATGGTAACAAGTTTTTTAATATTTTTTACAATACTTCTTTCCTTTCTATAAAATTTATTCTAACCATTTTTTTCCCACATATTTTAGAGCTGTATCTCATTTTCATCTATTTTTCATACACAATTACATTATATTAGACAACATAATAATTCCTTATTACCTACGTATCCGTAATAATATTATTAATATAAATTTTATACTAATCCAATTAAATTAAATTTTTCCTTTTAATTTATTAATAAGTTAAACTATTGAATAATAAGCTAATTAAATTAGATAAAATAATAACAAAATAAACTATTTAATTTAATATTAAAAAAACAAAAACAAATGATCGTATATTTTTTAAACAATTTTTAAATATTTGTAGCGGTTATTAAACCGCTACTAAAAAACGCGCCTTTTTAAAACTCAAATTAAATTTTTTGGCGCTAATTTTGAATTTCATAAAATTAGTAGCGGTTTTATAACTGCTACAAATTTCATAAAAATTCAAATTTAGTAGCGGTTTATTAACCGCTACAAAATAAAAAAAAATGTCAATTTTCTTTTCCGCCTTCAAATTTTCAATTTTTTATATTTGTAGCGGTTATATAACCACTACAAATATCTCTAAAAAATATTTCGTTCATGGGGATGTTGTAGCGGTTGGGTTGAACCGCTACAAAAGATGTAGCGGTTATTTTCCTTGAGTAGCGGTTTTATATAACCGCTACAAAACAGCTTGCAACATACGATTTAGTAGCAGTTTTACTAACCGCTACTAATGTTGTTTGTAGCGGTTAAAACCGCTACTAATACCCATTTTTAACCGCTACGAAATCACGTTTTTTTTGTAGTGGTTAGTGGTCACCATATCACATTTAGAGGTCCCATAGAAGTGTGACTTTGTCTAACAAGTTGGAGGGATTGCTAATAAATAATCATGTGCTTCACTGGAAATAGCCTTCAACTCACTCATTCGTTGTTTCCATTAAGCCTTAATAGTGGTCTTTGCAGTATGAACAATTAAGTCACACACCACGGTTCATCCTCCATATTTGGCCTTCACATTTGCATACAAATTCTGAGTACAAAATCTGTGTTCAGCACCTTCAAGTAGCTCTTCAAATGTAGGAACAAGACCCTACATGTTATCAAATGATATATCAAAGTTCAGTTTGCATACAATTGAAAGCTGAAAAAAATCATTTCAAAATGCAAACAGTAGTTCAACTACCTTTTGCCAATCAGATATGAAGACCCATCTTCTTTCTCTCATGGTGCCAATATCATCTAACAAATTATTCAAGAACTATGTCCAAGAGTCCCTATTTTCTCCCTCAACAACAGCCCACGCTAATAGAAAGTATTGGTCATTAGCATCACGTCCTACAGCTACAAGTAGTATTCCTCTATACAGACCCTTCAAAAAGCACCCGCCAACCCAATTATAGGTTTGCAACCTACTAAAAATCCTCGCTTTACAGCACCAATGCACTCTAGAGTCTTCTAAATATAGGAGGCCGTATGTGTATGGTTGATCAGTAACCAAAACAAAAGTTGTCTCAGGGTTACACTTTTTCACTTCATTGCAATAATCTCTCAACCTATGATATTGCTCCTTAAAATCATCCTCAATTATTGACTTTGCCCTTTTCCTTACCTTGTATGCCTTTTACACAGACACATCAACCATGTAGTGGTCTCTTACTGATGCAATTACGTTTGCCAACTTCAAGTTTTTGTTTATCTTCATCAAGTTAACTATTTTCTGTGAAATCCACTTGTATAAGGCATTCTTCCCCTTTATAGACACCCCACACATGTATTTGGCATAAAGTGTCTTCAACCAATACGTTAGGTTACCAACCCTTCCTTTACTTACAAATGCTACCCATTTGCATTCTTTATGTGCACACTTGACTCTGCATCTTACCTTATCATTCTTTATAAACTTCAATTCATATCCATTAAGTAGTGCATACTCTCTTATCGCAGTCTTAAATTATTGAAGTAAATTGAACTCCATCCCCAACTGAAATTGAAACTCTTTGCACATCTCTGAGGGATTATATTTTGGGTGTTGTTCTTCAGCCACTATCTCACCCTCATCATCACTCATTCCATCAACTTCTTCAATGTACTTAGATTCATAATCAGATAACATATCCAATATATTCTCCTCTCTAACCTTAATCGTGTTTGATTGCTGAGGTTGATCAGTCTCGGCGCATATCAACTGTGAACTACCAACAACTTCCTCCAATACATCACCTACACCAACATCAACATATTGCCTAAAATAATCATCATCTACATTTTCTTCATCACAATTCTCAAAATCTAATAACATGGTCTCTGAAGTATTACTACTCTAATCTACTTCACTGCTACTGCTGCTATCTTTTTCCAAATCCATATTTAACCTATGAAAAATTGAACATTTGAAATTAAAAAAATTTAGAGGCATCAAACAAAACAGATCACAGGTTACATGAGAGTAAATGCAAGAAACAAGCAGAGCATCAAACAAAACATACACACACGTCATCTAAAATGCAATTTCAAATGGAATTATAGTATAGCCTAGTATTTGTCTTGGCATAAACAAAAGGTTAAAACATGTTTCTTCAGTTATAAATATAAATACCTAGATTTGTCATTAAGCATGACATAATAAAATTTGAAAAGTGGATCTAGCCTATACCTACTCTTTTTTTATATAATTTGATTTTCCAATATACACAAGGTAAATTAAAGCTAATGAAGCCAGAAATCTAGTGACAACAAGGTGAAATTACTGATAAAAAATAAGACTAGGGTGTGATGGTTCAGAGTATAAAACAATTGTAGGCAGCTTCTTTACAAAGATATCTAGTTATGTACATCTATTCCAAACAGATCCTCAATTAGAGATGAAGTAGAAAACACAAAAGTGGTTCGGCAACTGGAAGAAGAAAGACAAGTTATTGTCATCAAAAGCTAATAATGATAATAATAGCAATGTCATCAACATTATTCTCTTCAGTAAGAAAAAATAGAGCATTACAAGTTGATATGAAGTGAACAAAGTTGATATATACAACTGGGTTTAGCGTCGATGTTCATATAAACAACAAGTTTCTTACCTTTGAATGAAGCAAATGACGATGACAATACACGTCTGATCTTCACTCAACGGTCACCATCATCAATGATTCCTCCTTTGGCAATCGCCACATCAGACTTTGCTAGCCGTGGGTCCTCTTTGACCTAACCACCCTCCCTTTTGTTTGTCGACAAAGCATCTTCCTTGTCGTTTTCCACTAATGGCTGAAGTGTGCATGCATTGTGTTTGCTTTTGCTCGTGCTTTTTATTTTTATTTTTTTGTTTTTTAAGTTAGTCAATATTATATATTAAACTTGCCACATCACCTTTCCTATTAAGCATGACACATAGGCAACTTTAACGCCGTTAGAGCCATGTAGGATGATTTAACGCTGTCAGACAGCCCAGCAAGTTCTTCTGAAATTTGAGGGACCAATGGTTTAAAATGGTATAAAGTTGAGGGACTAAAACCACCACTTTTAAATTATAGGGACCAAAACCAAAATTGGCCCAAACTTGAGGGAGCAAAAATTATGTTTGCCCTTTGTTTTAATTGATTGTTGATAACATGTTTTGGGATATGAGTGCTGGTTATAGTTTATCTTTGCATGTGATTGATATTTTTTAGTGACATTGATTTGACTGGTGACATTTGTTGGTTTTTCATCAATTGGTGAAAATTTGAGATCTTAGAAGCTTTTGCTATCCCTACACTTGAATATGGTTATTTCTTCACTTCCATTACTTAGTGTTACTTGTTCACATTGAGGACAATGTGACATTTAAGTGTGGGGGTGTTGCGAGGTGTACCATTGATTTTGTATGACTTGTCGTCCTAAATTTTTTTTTGGAAATATTGAAAAATTTCTTTGGTTTTACACATAAATAGAAAAATTTTGAACACAAATTTTGCTTTTCATGGAAGCTTGGATTTTACTTATGAACATTGGCAAAGTTGGGATGATTTGAACTTGAAAATGATTGAGTTTAATTAGAATTCGATTCTATCTTCTTGAAGTGTTAGTAGATAGGCAAATAATTTGGCTTGAATGATTGACTTTAGGATGTCAAATACCAAGGAGAGACTTGAACATAAATATTCATTTCTTTCATGAGGGAGTACATTAATTATTGAACTTGTCTTAAATCTCTTTTGAGCTTAGAATCCTTTTGCATGCATAAGGATGATTTAGGCATTCATTTCATAGCTAGTTTGGCCAAATGTCTATCTCTTTCACATGAAAATACTTTGATTTATCCCATTTGAGCCTTAATTTGTTTTTTAAAAAAATTGCATAGAGTAAATAGCCCTTTGTTTGAGAAATACAATTTTTATATCTTTTCCTTTGCATTCATTTCATTATCCTACCCTATTCATTATAACCCTTAGAAAAGTCCTTTTGATTTGTGTGAGCAATGGGATAATGTAGTAGAGATGGAGATGATAAATAAGCTTATGGTAGATAGGTTGCAATAAGTGGAAGAGAGTGAAATACAAGCCCTTTCATTATATTGAGGGAAGAGTGCAAACACTTACTTGTGAGGAACATTCTATTGTTATGTGTCTTTGTTAAATTATTTGCATTTATACTTGCATTTTTAGAAAGTGAAAAAGAGTTTTAAGAAAACTTCATTCAAACAAAATTTGAATTAAATTCAATTTTGTAGTGTTTTCTTTAAAAATCTTGCATCCATGAGCTTCTTTGGTTAAAATTTAAACGTTTGAAATCTTGGGGACAAAATTTGATGCAAGTGTGGGGGGCGACCAAATTGGCTTTGCTTAAAAGGAAATGCTCTCCTAATCCGATGTGTAGCATATGTAAAGTACATGTGGAGGCAGTACAACATGTTTTATTTCTATATCCATGGGCAAAGCTTTGTTGGTTTGGTTCGCCCCTGACTATGGTGTTTGAAGAGAAAAATATGGTCAGATTTGCATGCATGTGTTGGTTTGTATGGAAGGCAAGATGTGGGGCTATGTTTGAAGATGTGGCGATTACTGCATATGCTTGCCTTCCAAAAGCCATCAGATTCACCAATGAATATTGGGAATGTATGGGGAAGAGAGGGAGGCGTCAGAATCTGGTACAGCCTGTGGAGAGAAGTATGCGGTGGCAGAAACCAGAAACAGTGTTGATTTAACCGTGTCTTTACGCCTTGGGGTCAAATGCAAAATATTTTTAATCTAATAATTGCAGTACAATGCAACACTCGGGTCGTCTCACTTATGGAGCCTTTATTGAACTACCTAAGTAATCTAATTATAATGCAAATACATTAAAACAAGGAGAAATGGATTTTGGATTTTTCTCAAATTAATAGTTAAAAGAAAATGCAATTTTTTTGATTACATGCTAATTGTTACGAGTTTAGATGATTAATTAAATAGTGCAAGTGTACACTGTCGTAATCAAGTAATATAGAAGTGAGTAGAGTATCGTTCCCACGATGATTGATCACTAAGTACCAAAATGGGTAATTTTAATTCTATTTAGTCAATTGATAAATTAGTGATTGAGAGTATAAATAAAAGAAAAATAATTAAATATGAGTGCAGATGATATGAAAACAAATATGAGAAAAAGTCCTAGGAATTAGATTTCATTTAACAAATTCTGGATTGAATCACTTATCTATTCTAGCCCAATTTATTCCACATGATTAATAGTCGAGTTTTCCTAATTTAATTACTAGCCTCTTTCAAGGTCAGACAATTCTATAATTAATTGCTAATACAATATATTCCTATATGAATTTAAGCAATTAATTAGGAATTAATATTTATAAAACTCAATAAGACTACACAACTTATATGAATATATTCCTATTTCATATGCAAGTCATGGTTTTAATTATAGGATCTACACACATACATCTCCTTCCGGTCTCAACATACATATTGTAATCATTCAAAAGGTGGCCAATCAAATGAAAGCATTAAGAACAATAATTAAAACTCAATCATGAAGGAGAAATTAAAAATAGATTTAATAAGTTAAGATTCAATCCATCATTAGTAAGCTACGTCATCACCCTAGGAAAATGAAAATTTAACTCATGATAAAATTAAAAACAAAATCAAAATAAATTGACATTATATAAAACTAGAATGGAATCTTCATAAATACTACATAAACTTGAATATTAAATTCTCAAACATAAATATACAACAAAAAATATACATGAAAAAACTGGAGAAATCTAGTCCTCCATTTAGGAGGTAAAACCTTCCATGTTGGCAGCATGCAAAAGTAATACAATACTAAGCCTTCCATGTAGGAGGCATACAGAAAATAATATAATACTAAGCCTTCCATGTAGGAGGCATGCAAAAAGTAATACAATACATAAAATTAAAAATTAAAAATAACACAATTTATTTAGAACTGTTAGAGAAAATATCTCTCTCTATCAGAGAAGTATCTCCTTATCAAAGAGAATATCTCAACTATATTTCTTCTCTCCTCCTCTGAATCTGCGCCTAATGCTTGGTATTTATAGGCAACCTTGGTATTTATATTTTTCTTTATTTTTTAAATACTATTTATTTTACACCCAAATATATTATATTAAGCTCAAATATCATCCATAAAATCATCATATAAGGGAAAATAAATATGCAAATATTTCACTTATAACTAATCTAATATTTTTGGTATTTTCTTTATAAAAATGGAGAATGATTAAGAGTGAATGGAATGGTATGAAGTGGAAAATATGAATTAAGAATGCTCTTGGTAATGAAGAAGTGACAATCCTCGCTTAAAAAGATTATGGGAGTTAATTTTCTCTAAGTTTTGAAAATAAAACCCCAAACGATCTCTCGGGTCTAGTATTCTTAATTAATAGTTACTCCTACGAATGCAACTAGTAGCTATCTCTTAAGGCACTATTAGGAATCACTTAGAGTGCAATTAAAATGGATAAGTATAACTTGTTTCCTCTTAATATGAATGCAATAACACGATACTCAATTGATCCAATTCAATTATACAATCTAACAATAACACAAAGAAAGCATAATTTCATTGAATCAGTAAGGAAATATATATATAAATTCATCAAGCCATAAAAATTCAATCCAATCACAAATATCAAACCAACAGAGACAATTAACATCAATTTCATTTCCAGAATCATATACAATAATTCCTAAAACTAGGCCATTTAAATATATGATTCTAGATTAATTGAATGATAACAAAACTCCCCTTTATAATCCATTAAGCTCAAGCATATATCCTCATCACCAAGAATTGAAATCTAGCCACTGCAACTTGTCATTGCAACCCTAACAAAAAATTTCACAATTCCAGGCATGTAAACCACTGATTAAATTAATCAATTAACTCTAAAGCAATCAAGCACAGTGGGCTGAAATTTCTATGCAAAACAGATAGTTCCACGGTTTGGACAGAGGGAGTCACGCCTGTAATGATGCTGGAAACAGAGGTGTGGTATGGAGAAGAAGGAGGTTCGGTGATGATGATTATTGGAGGTGATGATGGTGGAATGAAAATAGAACAGTGCTAAAGAGATGACAGTGGTGGATGGAGAAGAACGACGGTGGAGAGGGAAGTGTAGTGCTGTGGTTGTGGAAACTGAGAACAGAGGATGAGAGACGGTGGATGTTTGCAGAAAGTGGTCACCGGAAATAAGGGTCGGAGGTGATTGGAACAGAGAAAGGTGTTGGTGTTTGGGAGGTTCGACTCTCCAACTCTCAGCTTCCCTTGTCCTTCGTCCGCCTCAACCCTGTCGGAGCTGGTAGTGAAGGTTGTCTGACAAGGAAGAAGAGGGGCACGGTGATGGTGGTGGTGTGAGTTTCTTGAGAGAGGGAAGGCCGAAGCTGCTCACCGAAAAAAATGGAGGATGATGATGGTGGTGACGGTAGTGAGGAAGAAATGGGGGAGTGCCGCCGGCGGCAATGGTGAAGAGGAGAAGCTCACTGCCGGCGACACACAATGAAGAAGAGAGGAGGAAAGAAGGTGCAGGTGACGTCCGATGATCCTCTCCTTGTGCGACGCTGCCCTGTATCTGATCTGCCTCTCAGCTCGTCTCTCATCGTTCCCAGCTTCTCAGAATCGGGTCTGGGCTCCCTCCGCTTTGGGCCTTCAGCTCTGATATTATTATTATGTTTTGTTTTTTTGGGTCGGATCTGGGCTTGACTTTTGGGCCTGTTCTTTTTTTTTTGTTTCTTTTCTTTTAAACCCATTAAACAGAAAACTGACATAGGCCCTTTTTTTTCTCTTGGCCCAAATCACCCAAAATAATTAATTTGAAGCTCCAAGATCATTAATTTTCTTCTTTAATACCTACAATACAAAATTAAGCATAAGGTAGCATCAAAAGTTCAAGGGACAATATAAAAAATAATAATAATTAATGAATTTTGACAATTTTTGCCCTTAATTCCCATTAATTCAAAATAATTGTCCCTAACCAAAATTAATGTTTAATAATGCAATAATATCCCAGAAAATACATTAAAATCCCAAATTAATCATGAAAAATTCATATAAAAATATGGTTCAATCAAGTCTCTATCAAGATTAATATTGATGGTTCATACGGTGAAAATATGCAGAGTGCAAGCATTGGATTGATAGGGAGGGATGAAGGTGGAAACTTCTTGGGAGGAGTCGGATTAAGAGTAGAGGCAGACTCTACTTTTATGGCTGAATGCATGGCTTTGACGGAAGCTTTTAGAGTAAATTAAAGGAGCGTTTTAGTGGTGGTAGGATAATTTTGGAGACGGATTGTATGGAACTATACAGGAGTGGTGAATAGGAATATAGAAGTGTTTGATTGGAAATGTGAAGATTTGTTGCTGAAGTGTTTCGATATGGGAGGGTCAGATAGTAATTGGGGTCTGTCTCTAGTTTCCAGCAAGGGTAATAATAATGCTGCTGATTTTATGCAAACCACCACTCTCTTTGGTTAAGATCCTGCTTCATGACCTGGTTAGTGTTGGAAACTCTTCAACTGAAAAACAGGAATTGGCTTATAAGTTTTTTAATCTGTAATAAAAAATTTAATCTGTAATAAAAAGACAGCTTCGATATTTAGAGACAGCTGTACTTGAAAATGAGGATATTATAAATATTGGAAATTTCGATGTTGTTATGTGTGAGGATATTACTTAAAAGGGATAAAAATTTAAATAAAAATTGTTCTTTTACTTACTTTGCTTATGATGATGAGCTTGCAAATTCTTCTCAATAGAAGATCGTGTTTTGTATTTCTGAAATTATATCATTCATATATCATAAATCGTAATACCAACTCTTCATGCTTCATACAATATATGTATGCAATCCACTTTCAAGATTTGTGTATATAATTGTGTCCAATTTTTCTCTAACACGTTGTATCGTTGTGGTTAATAGAAGCTAACTTGAAAGGATCTAAACATTAGATTATTCTCATTTTTAAATGTTAAAAGATGCAGTCGTCAATGACGTCCACTAATTGAATTAGTTATTTGCAGTGTGCAATAAAAAGATTTATTAGTTGTTGATTAATGGATTTTACATTAATTTGAAGCATCCAAACAATTTGGTTTTGAAAATTGAAAACAGGCAAGAATTGAACATGATGTGGAATGGCACGAGTTAACTTTTTTGCAATGCTTTTTAGAATGACTTTCATAACACTTACACACACACACACACACACACACATACTTCAAAAATGATAAAATATTTAGTCAGAGTTAATATGTAAGAAAAGGATGAACTTTGACCAATAGTAATCTGGGTTATGGAAGGAATCATGTCCTCTTTCATACATGGACTATTTACAGAAAATCCCCCATTTGGATCTCAACATTCCTCCTTCAGATTACCTTAGCACAGCCTGCCTTCGTTTCCTACAGGAGGCGTAATCATCCTAATCTTACCTATCTTCTCCATACTCTTTTTTTTTTTTTTCATTCTGCCCAGTAGCTCTTTTCAAAATAACATTCCCATGAATCCTAAATAAAATTTCCCCCTAGATCCCTAAAAGAGGTTTAGCCGGTCATACCTTACTGTTGCTCAATAATCTTTGATTAAATATAATGTTGCAAGCTATCACTGAAGAGAACTGGTCGCAAAGCTCAGCAAGACACGATAGAGAATTTGAGAAATTATATCTTTGCATTCAAGAGTGATTGCAATGAGTGGTGCCCTACTGAGGAGCTTACAGGAGTTTATATAGAAACTGAAACTAACCTTAGTTTCTTGACTCTGGTTATTGTGACTCAGGCAATCTCAACTCGAGTCACCTTTACAGGACATTACAAGACACCTGTCCTACCTTTCACAAAAAGACATTACAGATAAGATTCTTTGCTTAAAGAAAAAGATTACATTGTTTTTCTGAGTGTGCTTCATCATTTTTGTCGGCCATCTTCAATTTTTCTTCTTTTGTTTGCTTCTGCCGACAATTATAGTTGTCCTCTTCTGCCGACACTTCAAAGTAGGCTTGGGTCCAAGGTAATGGATGGACTTTTGTCGCTTCCTCTAATTTCATGGCAAAACTTACAGTTATGATTAGGATAATCATTTACTATTTGGCATATTTTTCTTTGAGTTTCTTCAGAATTCTCCATTTCATTTTTCTTAATCTTATTATACCATAATCCACACTGCTTCTCATTTTTAGGCTTCTGTCCAAGGGAGTAAATACATGTCTTATCTGTGGAATAATATACCCATGGTTGTTCTTTCTCTGACACTTTTACACGATTCATCTCTTGATAGATTATATTGTAGTCTTGGGCTCTTATATTGGATACACAAAACTGAAAATCTTCGTCATCAGTTATTTCTTCTTTAATCTCTGGTTCGTACTCCAAAGGGCTCTTAGTAGTTCCAAGCCTTATAAGATTAATAGGCATATAGAATTTGTCTGGAGTGATCTCTGCTATAGTTGAATAACATCTGATAAAAACTTGATTCTTAGTTACAATATCAAAATATTCTTCAACTGCTTTGGTTATAATCTGGGGTAACTCGGAGATTTTTGTCATGGCTCTGGATGGATATATACTTTGGATTAGGCCATATTGATATAAGGTTCTTACAATACTGGGAGGTGTTCCAGGATAAATGATGGCTTTATTGAAGGCATAATGGGATACATACTTAATAGTTTTATGGGACAAAGACAATTGGTTCAATTTCTTGACAATGATTTTATAGAAATTATACTGTCCAGGAAGATCAAAGATATTAGAGGTATTTGGCTTTTGGACTGGATTATTCTGTTTTGGTCTTTCTTTTTCTTTTTCTTTTTCTTGGAGGGCCATAATCTGAGAAAAAGTCATAGATTCTGGTTGGGTTACAGGTGTTTGAGTTAAACGAGTTTTTGATGACTGGGTCACAGGCATGAGAGATTCAAGTCCTAATGACTCAATTAAACTTTGGGTATTGTGAATGGATGACTCACCAAGAATGGATGACTCTTTTGTAGGTAGTTGAGCATTAGTAGCAAATGCTTGCTTGCCCTTATTCGTAGCATTATTCGTTTGTACATCTGTACTTATAAGTGGGTTGGCATCAGCCTTACAGAGCTTCAAATTCTCAAGCTGAATATAGATATCATTAAGAGAGTCATTAATACCATATATAGAGCTTGTAATCCCTTGTATATTGGTACTAACTTGACTACTTAATAGACTCATATTCATCTCAAGGATATTCATCTTCATTACAAGTTGATTCATCATCGGAGAGGAATTGTCACGCCCTTATCTCAATTTCAACCTTTTTCAGAGTATTTGCGGAAAACGATATGCGGTTCGGTAGGCAACACAAGAATAGCATAACTATACTGATAATATGTGCATGATTACATAAATTCCCCATAGGAGTTCGTGCATAATAATTACCATCAATGTAGCCACACATGGCTACCAAGGTGTCTAAACTCATCCTAGTGAAACGGAGACTTCTTCCCGTCTTCGTTCCACCACTGCAATTCCCTCGTACGGTACTCTGCATTGTTGTTTGCATATCTTCTGTCGTCTCCTGTCTAAATTGTTGGTAAGGGAGGGTGAGATTCGAGAGAATCTCAGTAGGAAACAGATACCATAATGCATGCATGATTGATACTATGTGTATGACATGTTAGCTTTATCTAGATGTATGCCCCATAATGACATTTCTGCATGCTCAATGTTTCATACAATAAGACTATGGCCACAGCGAAAACAGAAACAGAGCTTCATTTATTCAAATATGCTCTACACAATCAAGTAAAGCAATCACATACATCATTACACAAGCAAAGATATCAAATACATGCAAGTAAGGTAAGTCTCCTACCTTAACCCTTTCCCGCCTCGAAACGCGTGCCTCGATCTACGTGCAAACAGCTCGGGACTCCATATTCGATCCTACAATGTCAAATGTACTATTTAGACACTTCCATAGTATTTCTGGGGGTTATATGAGTCTATCTTGAAAAATTACTAAAATACCCCCGGGACTCGGCCCCATCATACCCGGTCCGGCTGTACTTTTCTCGAAATTCTAACCTGGGCTATCCTGACATATTTTCGCCCAAGGAATCCATTTCCAAAATTGGAATTATCAAATTCAATGTAAAAATTACGAAATTGCCCTTGGCAGCCCTACTTTTAGGGTTTTAGGGGCGTTTCCGTAATTATGCTTTCTCGGCCTTTTCCGAAAAAGTGCCCAACTGTAACCCCACCTAATTTTCCCTCCTGAATCCAATGAAACCATCAAATCATGGAAAATCCAACTCTAAGGCCCATTTCTAGAGATGGCTGAAACTTATAGGAATTTAGGGAATATTGGGGTTTTTCGGTTTCGGCTCCGTAAACATGCTCCTTTCTACTCCTAACCACTTTATTGACTATTCCATTAGGTTAAAACTACCATTTAGTATCAATTTGGGCAGCATAACAGCCCCCACAACCCATTTTCCATTTTTACACACAAAGACAATCCGGCGAAATTTCACCGATTAAATTGTTTATAGCAGCCAGAATAATCAATATGCAAGAGTTTGGAAGTTACCTTTTACTTCCGTTTGCCTTTTCCAATAATGGCTGCAAAACCCTAACTCTCAACACATATTTGAGCTGCAAAATTTGTGAAAGACCAAGAAGAGTAGCTTAGGAGTAGAGTTATACGCGTTATGAGCTAAATCGTCGGAGGAATCGGCTTACCTTGAAAGTTTTCTTCTCCTTTCTTTCTCTACAATTCCACACCTTCTCTCTCTATATGCAGCTGTGCAGAACATCAGAAATGAGCTGAAGGAGGAGGAGGAGGATTATAATGATATATCCAATTTAATTAATTAATTTTCCCAATTTTCGGATTTTTGCAAAATTCTGGCAGATTTCTGCCCAAACTTTGAAACATCATAACTAATTCTAGAAAAATCGAAATGAGATGATTCCAAAGCCTATAGAACCCTTATTGAGTCTAATTTCAAGGAAAAATATAGAATTTTGCTTTATGGAATCACAAAATTTCCAGAATTTTAATCTTTACATGCTGTTCCAGAATTTCACAGTTTTTCTGTGCTGACTTCAAAAATTCATATCTTTTTGTGTATAAATCTAATTGAGTCATATGACCTATCAAATTAAAGTGTCGGATGTCTACTTTCATCCTGTAAAATATCATAATTTGTTCTCATCATCTATTCATTCAAAATCATATGAAAAACTCACTGCCTCATAGGTGATTTCACCGTAAGCATAATCACTTTCTTCAAAATTAACCATTTTATTTTCTTTAATGCCCCAAAGATATAAGGAATATTAGAGAATATATTTGGGTCATCTACTAAATCGGGGCTTAGTAGTCCACTCAATTTAGACTTATTCCCAAGCCTCCAATCCCAAATTTCGGGGTATTACAGGAATCTTCCTCTTTATTCGTTTGGCTTATAGGGCTTTGTCTTCCAAACCTGTTTACTGATTCCATCTGCTCAAATAATCAGCTATTAGATTGTTTTTTCCTTTGATATATTCAACCTCGTAATCATAATAAGCTAATTAAATCAGATTGCCATTTAATCAACATTTTACTGCTCAATTTATTTTGCTTGATTCCTTTAGATAACCAATGCTTTACCTGTGTATTATCTGTTCTTATTATAAATGTATTATTTACTATAAATAATTCCAATTTTTCTACAGCTTTTACAACAGCTAATAATTCTTTCCAATTAGAATGATACCTACTTTGAGATTCATTAAATTTTCCACTTGTATATCTAGTTATTTTTTCAATTCCATTTTCATCTTCATGATATAAGGCAGCACCCCAATAATTATCTGAGGCGTCAGTGTATATTATCCATTTTATATTTTCTTTTAAAGGTATGGTTAATTTAGGTAATTCTTTACACAACAATTTTATATTTTCAATTACCTTTTCTATATTACTATCCCATTTTCATACAGTTTTTTCTCCTGCTAACTTAGATATTTTGTAGGTTAATTTTGATAAATTGGGTATATAATTTCTAGCTTGATTTACTACTCCTAAAAATGACTGTAATTATTTTTTATTTTTTATTTTCTTAAATTGAAATATCTTCTAACTTATATGATCTTGTAATTCTATTCCATCTTTTGTTAAAACTTGTCCTAAGAAGTTTATTTTTTCTTTTCTTAGTTCAATCTTAGAGGGTGATATATTTAAACCTTTTTCTTCAATTATTCTTACAAATTGTTCTAAATGGTCTTCATGTTCTTTTTCATCTTTTGAAAATATCAATATATCATCTATGTAAATTACCGCAAAATCTCTTATAGGTAATAACATTTTTTATACATATTCTTGAAATATACTAGGGCTATTATGAAATCCCATAGGCAATATATTACATTCATATAATCCTTCTGATGTACTAAAGGCAGTATATTTTTTACTATCTTCTTCTAATTTTATTTGAAAGAATCCTGATTTACAATTAAACTTACTGAATATTATTTTTCCTCTTATAAGATTAAATAACAAATCCATCTTAGGTATAGGATATCTATTTCTTATAGCTAGTTCATTTAATTTTTGATAATTAATTACCATTCTGGTTTTTCCTCTTTTTTCTTCACTATGTTTAGATACTATTATAGCTGGTGACGAATATTCTGATCTACTGTCTCTTATGAGCTTATATTTCTTCATTTCTTCAATATGCATTATAAATTCTTTTCTATCATTTTCTGTCCATGCGTATGGTTTACAGTTAATTTCTTTACTATAGTCTTTTAATTCTATTTTTGCCATAGGCTTAGATTTTTCCTAGTGTACTAAAGGATTATCACTCTAATTATCTATAATTCTTTGTTCTATAGTTTTTATTTCTACTATATTTAATGTTGCCAGCATATGTTGTATTTCTACTGGATTATTGTTTTGTAAGAATTGTACTTCATGTTCATTATTTTTCTTCTGGAATTTTTCATCTTTTCTTCTATATGGTCTAGTTATTCTTATTCCACACGCTTCATGTTTACAAGGTGTAGTTAATATTAAAGCTTTACTAATCATATGCATAGGAAAATATTGTTCTAAGAAATCCAATCCTAAAATTACATCAGAAGATGGCTCATTATATTGATTTAATTCTTTTATTAATAATTCATAATTTCCTATTTGTACATTTATATCTTTTGCTTCCAATTCTAACATATGTATTTCTTTTCCAGCACTTTCCATTCTAAGCATCTTATTCTTCTTTTTCCATAATTCTGGTGGTAATACATTATATTTTGCTACTGATAAATTTGCTCCAGTATCAACCAAAGCATGATATTTTCTTGCTCTATATTTCTTATAATTAAATTTTATCAAAATGTAATATAGTGGTCTATTCATATCCTAGACAATATTTCTAGACGTTTTTTCAAGATTTTTTCTATATTTTTCCTGTCTTTTCTTTCTCTCATAATTCTACCATATTCTTCTTCATATAATAAATAATATTGGTCATGAATATAATTTAACCTTTTATCTTCCCATATATGTGCTTTCCTCATTTTCTGTAATATCATTGTTAAGAAACTTTTATCATTTTTTGGTATAACAGTTATATATTCTTTTGTCTTATATATCCAATCATCTTCCTCTATCATTATTCTAGCTTTATTTCTCATTTGTTCATTCAGCATTTCTATTCCACTAATCATATCACACCCTTGATATTAATTCAAGTTGTTTTTTAATTTCTTTCTTAATTGTTCTTCTTTCTCTTTTCCTATTTATTATTTGATTAACTAATTGTATATATAATTGGTCATTATTCTGTGCTAATTCTAGCATTTGACTCGTTACTACATCTTCAATTTTATCTGTTTTTGTTGTTCTATTTTTTAAACTTCTTAATAATCCCATATCCGCTTTAGGTATTCTTATATCTGTTTCATTTTTATTATAATACCATATATTTTCATTGTACAATGTCACTCTCCTATCCATAAATTAAGCTCTAGATAATAGTTCAAGTTTTTCCTTAAATACCTTTTTAATTTCTTCCCTATTCATCATATTATTTACTACTATATTATATTCTTGTACAAAATTTTGTGAGTCTTCAAAATATACTCTTCTTAATTCTTGTCTTTCTTTCTTATTAGCTTTTTCTATATTATGAACTATATGATTCATCATGGCTTTATCAGCTCTTGGAATTATTATTTTTTCTTCATCTATATAATAATAATCTTTTTCTGCTAATATTATTTTAATCATTTTCACTCTCTTATGCATATTTATCATCATATTAACTTTTATATTACAATTGTTTGATGGTTTATGTTAAATATTATTCTGTCTTTTTGGTTTCTATAAGGTTTTACTTTATCTAAAAAATCTTTTCCTAAAATTATTTTATAAGTTTTATTTGTATCTTGTTCTACCCATAATGTTAATTGTATTACATCTCTTTTATTAAACCTAACCATTATATTTGTTTTTAATCCTTCGTCAGTTTCTTCATAATCATTTTCTGTATATCCTAACTCAATTTTACTTTTTTCTTCATTTTCATTTACTAATGTTATCATTTCTTGCCATATACCATTTTTCTTTATTTCCATGATAATTTTATTTTCTTCATTTTCTTTGGTTATATCTAAAGTTGTTATTTTTTGACTTATTTGTACTAGTTATGTATTTATAGGATTATTTATTAAAGACATTTCTGCCAATTTACTACTACTTCCTATATCTATACTTCTTCTTGGATTTACATTTATTTGTAATGGTTCATTTAAAGTATTAACTCTTAGTGACCTATTTTCTAAATTATTATTAGCTATTAATCTTTTTCCTCTGTTATCATTTATACTTACAGTTTTATCTAATTCAATTTCTAATAATTTTGGTAAGGTTATATTTATAGGATCTACCTTAATTTCTTTTAATATTGGCATAAATTGTTTTTCTATACTTATCATTCCTATTGATTTATTAAATATTTTATGTTCATTTGTAAATACTAGTCCTATCATAGCTGTTATACTTATAGTTTTTGCTCCTTGTAATAATTTTATTCCATTTAATTTATGATATATCATTATTGATTGTTCTATATGTTCATCATTTCTAGATATTGTAAAATTTGTATTTAATGTAAATTTTAATTTTTGATATATTAAATTTCCTGCTAACATTCCTAATACACTATCTTCCACATTACTAATTATTCTTCCATCAGTTATTAATAATTCTATAGGTGAATCTATTCCTTCCCTAAAATAAGCTTTTACTAATAATTGTACTCCTGCAATATATATTTCGGTTACTTCTTCTTTAAATGGTAACTTAGCTATTTCATTTTCTATTAATCCTTTGCTTATTAATGGTATTCTTAATATCCTTCTGTTAATGATGATTCTATCGGGTGTTTTTTCTCTAATATTACACACTGGCTTTTTACATTCTTTTTGGATTTTAATATTTTACTTACTTTTCCCATAAAATTTTCATTTGTTAAATGATCTGGTTTTAAATTTAACTTTATATCCTTTATCTTTGCATATTGTTTTTCATTAAATGTCATTCTTTTTTCTACAACTCCTTCTGACACATCTCTATATTCTTCATATTCCTCATATTCTTTATCTTCCTTTACTTCTTCTACTTCTTTTCCTTGCATCATATATAATTTATATTCTTCTTCTGAATCATCTAAATATTCTATATCCGATTCTAATAATTCTTCTTCTGTTTCACTCAGATCTGAATCACTTAATAATTTTATTTTATATATTTCTATTTCTAGATTTTCTACATCACTATATATTTCTTCATCGAATTCTAAAGGTTCTAGTTCATATTCTCTAGCTTGTTCTAATATATTCATTGTCTTCTTATCTCTTGGTTCTTTACATTCTGTTGATATATGTCCTATTTTTCCACAATTATAACATCTACATTTCCTGGGTTTTTTACTATAATCTATTTTTCTTCCTTTCTTAAAATATTTTCTTGGTTTATATTTTCTATAAAACTTTTCTTTTGGATATTTTTTAAATTTATATATGTATTTGTTATATCTTTTTATCGTTTTTCTGTATTTTCTGTATTTATATTTATTCTTTTTATCTTATTTTCATCCTTACAACCCCATCTATGTGGTCTTTCAATTTCTGCACATTTTAAAATTATTTTATTTTGTTTATAATATTTCATATTTCTCCATGCTTGTTTACATTTGTCTGACAGATAACTTCTTAAATAATCTATCCTTCTTCCTAAAGAATCTATATAAGGTATTAATTCTGGATTTTCTTTATATGTTTTTAAATAATCTTCAATTATTTCTTCTCCTATTAATTTTGGTAATTTTCTATAAAATAGTTCTAAATATTTTATTCCTTTTTACTTCAGGATTTTCTTTTATTTCATAATAATATTTCTGAAATTCGCATATATATTGGTTTAGGTATTTTGGTTCCAATGAACATATTTCTATTTGATATAGTCTTTTTATTGCTTCATTACTCGTTATATGTTCTTCTAAGTTATGACTTCTTCCTACGAATTCTGTTCTTAAAACATATTCATATCGTTTTACTAATTTAACATAATATTCTTTTCTATCACTATATTCTTCTTTTCTTAAATGTCTTACTTGATTTCTCCAATTTTCTTCCTGACTTCTCCACCAATAATATACATTTCCTAAAAAGCTTGATTCTATTAATAAATTAGTTGATTGAAAATCTAAATTTCTTCCTATTAATGCAATTACTTGTGCTCTCGCCCATTCTTCTATTATTTTTTCTGGTTCCATGGTGCAATCTAAATCTAACCATATTCCTGATATTGGTATACTTCTACTTTCATATTGTTTAATGGGTGGTGGTATAAATCCTTTTCTTTTTGGTGTAAATTCTGAGTTATTGGGAGTTTCAAATTTCATTTCAAATTCTTGTTTTTTTATTGTGTCCTAATTCTTCTATACTCAAATCATTTTCTCTTTGTTCCTTATGTTTCATATAATCTGATTCTGTCCTTATTTTTTCAGATTCTGATTCATCTTTTTTACTTGATTCTGGTTCATTTATTTTTATTCCTGTATTTAATTCACTATATTCTTCTAAATTTTCTGTTATATTAGTTGCATTTTTAAAATCCTTTTGAATCTGTTCTAATTCTGATTCTTCTAATCCCATTAATCTTTCAATTTCATCTTCTTCATTGTTTATAACATTCATCATGTTTATTTTTGGCTTATAAATATCGAAGAGATTTGTTATATCCTTTGAATATATTATTTCTGCTATTTTACTTCCTTGTTCTAATTCTTCATTTTTTTCTATAGGTCTTATAAATTCCTTAACTAATTGTTTTTGTTCTTCCATTTCTTCTTTTTCTATTTTACCTATTTTATCATTTATAATCCATAAATTACTATTTATTATTTGCTGTCCTCTTATTACTTGTTCAATTATTAATCTTGTCTGTCGTACATTTTCATCCATATTTTGTTTATATATCTTCTCTTTTATACTTTCTAATTTTTCCATTTCTTCCATGGCTTTCATCATATTTAGTTTTCTATGTTTATGTATTATAGGTTCTAATCCTAAATCTGGTTCTATTTTTTCTATTATCATCGGCTCACTTACTCCTAGTGAATTCATTATGTTCTTTACATTACTTTTTATTTCTTTTATTTCTTCATTATTATGATCTATCTTTTTTGTTATGTTATATAATTTTTCTTCTAAGGATTGACTTAAGAATTCTAATCTATCTTTTCTATTTGTAGGTTTCTCGGACATTATTTTTTCTTTTACATCTTTCGGGACCATTTCTAATATTTCATTTAAATTATATATTTCCATTAAATCATGTATATTAGGATTTATATATGTTCCTAATTGTTTCATTATGTACATATTATTCCAATTCATTAAATTCCATGTATTATTTCCATTTCCTCCTATCATAAAGGGTGTAAACATACAGGTTTCTTCTTGATTTCCTATAAAGGGATAATAAGAACTATTAGGTAATTGATTACATTCAACTTCATATATTCGGGGTTCTAATTTTCTTATAGTGTTCATTATAATTTCAATTGAAGTTATACTTTTAAATAATTCACAATATCACTTTAATGAAAGTAAATGACTATTATCACAATTAAACTTATTCAAACAAATATGATCAAGGTAAAAACAGTAAAAGATTATCAGGGATCTAGAGTTCCATTTTATTAGAAACATAAGCTCTGATACCATGAGGGGATGCAAACCTGAGCAGCATGTGAATTTTATCTTGGAGCGGAATTTAGATAAAGCAAAATCGAAAGAGACACGTACATACTTGCAAAAATGATAAAATATTTACTCAAAGTTAATATGTAAGAAAAGGATGAACTTTGACCAATAGTAATCCGGATTATGGAATGAACCATGTCCTCTTTCATACATGGACCATTTATAGAGAATCCCCCATTTGGATCTCAACCTTCCTCCTTCAGATTACCTTAGCACAGCTTGCCTTCGTTTCCTACAGGAGGCGTAATCATCCTAACCTTACCTATCATATATATATATATATATATATAAGTGTCATTAATTATACTCAACAAAAATGGCGAGCTTTTGCTTCACAAATTTCCCTTATTTTGTTGTTTCTACTAATTTCAACAACGTTCAGCCCTGGGTACCTTGAGCAGGGTAATCCGTTGCAACGAAGGTGATCAAAGACTACTTTTAATCTTCAAACAAGAAGTGGTAGATCGATTCAACCAACTCTCTTCTTGGACAGTTAGACAAGATTGTTGTTCATGGGAGAGAGTTTAGTGTGACAACTTCACAGGCAGAGTTATAGAGCTTTCGCTTTTCAATCATAGATTAGAAGGTGAGATTAATCTATGCGTGCTCCAACTTGAATTTCTCAACCACTTGGACTTGAGCTGCAATGACTTTGAAACTGAGAGTATGCTTCTATGCCAAATATTCAAATCTCCTTTAGATGCACACAAATTTGACAACCAATCACTTGATACTCCTTCAAATCATTCAGCAAGTTTTTTCTGTTGCTCTAGGTTATCTTAACTTCCCATATAATAGTTTAGTCATAAATGACCTCCAATGGGTTTCTCAACTTTCTTCCTTAAAATATCTTGACCTTAGTTACAATGGTATTGGAAAGTGTTAAGGTGCAAATTTACCAACGAAGTTTTGTTCGAGAGGCGTCTAGCACAAATATGTTTTAAAAAGGGAAAAAATACCAATGAACAATTAAAAAGGGTACATCTAGCACAAAACCATTAAATTTGACCTAACGACGTTAAATTATAAGAGAAGAAAACCCCTAACGATGTTAGATCAAATTTAACGGTTTTGTGTTGGGTGCGCCCTTTTTAATTGTTAATTGGTATTTTTGCCTATTTGAAAACATATTTGTGCCAAACACCCTTCGGACAAAACTTCGTTGGTAAATTTGCACCTTAATCTTAGTGGAAATGAAACTAAATGGCTTCTGTACATAGGCATGTAATTGAACCATATTTTATATATGATTTATATAATTAAATTGGGATTTTTAATGCATTTTCTGGGATTTTTAATGCATTTAGGGATAAAATTGTCATATTTGTTAATTATTTATACAAATGATTTCTTGAACCATTGATGTTATCTTATGCTTAATCTTGTATTGCAGGTGTTTTAGGAAAAATTGGTGATTTTAGAGGTCAGAATTAATATTTTTAGGCTGGAGAAAATTACAGAAAAGGCCCCAAAAATGAAAATTACACACTTATGAAGAAAAAGGGTCAGCGAAAATTACAAAAAATTACCCACAAGTTTTAAGAATATGCGTTCATACCATAAATATTTTGAAAATTTGCCTTGGAATCCCTCAAAGAACTTTCAAAAGTTCTCAGTTTAGTCCCTGATCAAAACTTGTGTTTTGACCAGGACTAAACCCTCTTCTTCAGGAGGGCACAAGCTGAGGGAAAGACACAAAGGAGGCGCCACAAGCTTGAGCTTCGGCAGAGAGTTTGAGAGAGGGCTTGAGAGGTGAAGGGAAGGAGACGGAGAACCACCACCGTCGACGATGTCCCATCACCTCAACTCCACCATCGAGGAGAGAGAATCACATAGTGGCGGCGAAACTGACACCAGGGGTGAGACGCGAGAGGGAGACGAGACCTGAGAGCTTAAGGAAAGAGTTTAAGCATCGCGAGTTGATCTTTCACCATCACAGCATCACCACCACCCTTGTCCGGCGTGTTCTGCAACTCCCAACAAGGTTCTATAGTTTCTGGTTACCATTCTCCAGATTCCAGTGATTCAGTGCAGATTCCAGCGACACCTTTTCCCTTCTTTCTTGTTCCCATTCCAGATTCATCCTACCATCTTTCTCTTTCACCATTTTAGATGCAACCTTGAACTACCGTCCTTCCCTCTATTTTTCTTCTTTACTGTCATAACCACCACACAACCACCATTATCACTGCCGACCACCTTCTCTTTTTCATTGGCTTCATAAATCTCCTTCCACCATAACCACCTCAGTACCTTTTCTGATTCACGCCTCTACCAATTCCAGAGTTCCAGCTTCTTCATCTTTGTGTTTGAACCGATAGCCCACTTCCATTCTCATTGAATCCATCAGTGCATTCATCTCCTATGGATTTTGGGTGTTTTGAGATGATTAGAGCTACTGTGAGTGCAATAAAATTCATGCGTGGTTGAGGATTTTAACTCTTGAGGACTAGGGCTTTGGTTTGAGTTCAAGAGCTTCAAGGGGGATTTTTCTTTCTTAGTTTCTTTATGAATTTTCTATTGTCATTGTAATTCCTAACTGTGTTCTAAGATAGTTTTAGAACGATTTTGTTGAGTTATTTGGACTCCACATTATTGAACTAAGATTGTTTTTATTGTATTTGTATTGCAACTATTGTGATTGGTTGATTAATAGTTATGTATTTCCTATTAATTCAATGAGATTATACTTGCTACGTGTTCAATAGTTTGTGTAATTGATTTGAGTTAATTTGAGTGACGTGTTTGTGCATTCATATTAGAGGGAAACAATTGCATTAATTTAAGCCATTTTACACATCAAGTGGTTTTAACAATTTATGCAAGAGATGACTATGAATGCAATAGTAGGATTAGTTATTAATTAGATAAATTGAACTCAACGTGTTTGCTTGAGGTTTTTAATTAAGACTTGATGGATTTCAAACTCCCATATTATTTAGTGAACTAGGATCGCCAGTGAACCAATTTCTAAAGAGAATTCACTCCATTCATTTCTTCATATCCATCCTATTTTTATAAAAATACCAAAAACAATAGTAGTTTAGCTTTTAATTTTATTGCATTAGTCTTTAGTTTATTAATTTGAAAAACCCAAAACGAATTTCCCTTTGCTTTCATTGCAATACATTTAGATTACTTAGGATTCAATAAAAGGTTCCTTAAAAAGAAAGAACGATCCTAGGTTTACCTATACACAATCCTTCATTAATTTTTGATTATGGACCCTAAGGCTAACGTATAGAAAAACATCCTAATTGTAATATCCCAAAAAGTGATTAAGGGCTAATGACTTCAAAAGTGGATGTAATTATTGTTGAATAAACACTTTTGAAGAATGTGTGATGGGAATTTGGATATTTTAATGATTCCAATGGATTCCTTGTGAAAATTTATGTGAGAATGATGTTTGGTATGAAAATGGAACCAATGGAAGCAAAGATGCAAAATCTAAAATTCTGTCCAGTGAAATTCTATTCTGGGCAGTCCGTTTGTGTGAACGTTTTTAATGACCAAATGGTATCTAAAAATTATGAAATTTTCCAGTCTTATAGTTAACATCTCAAGCTTCAAAATGGACATATAGTTTGTTCCATTTCGTTTTGTGAACCAGGAGATATAACTGTCCAAAGTTTGGGATGGAAACTGAACTCTGTTTTGGGGCAGTTATGAGTTTTATGTAATTCTGGAATTGTGTGGCGATTTTTATTAATGGCCAATATTTTTCCTATGAAGAGGACTTAAATATCTTTCATTTGGCTTTGGAATCACCTCATTTCGATTTTTCTAGAATTAGTTATGATTTTTCAAAGTTTGGGCAGAAAATCTGCCAGAAAATCCGAAAATGGGAATTATGACATCATCTCATTAAAAGATGATGTCAGCATGGATTATTAATCAAATTGCTCATCTTCTTCAGCCATTTCACGCCATTTCCAGCTGAAGATAGTGAGAGAAAGTTGAGAGCTCTTAGAGAGAGAAAGAGGAGAAATCTCGCAAGGTAAGCCGATTTCTCCGACGATTTAGCTTCTAACGCGTGTAACTCCGATCCTAAGCTACTCCTCTTTATTCTTTAAGGTTGTGAAGCTCAAAATTTGGTGTTTCAAAGAGGCTAGGGTTCAGCCAAGTTTGGGAAAAGCCAGAGGGAGCTTGAGGTAACTTCCAAACTTTCGTATATTGCTTATTCTGGCTGCTGTGGGCAATTTAATCGGTGAAATTTCGCCGGATTGCCATTGGTTTTAAAGTTTGGAAATTGAGTTTCCTAGGGGTTATGCTGCCCAAATTGGGTCTTAATGTTAGTTGTAACCTAATGTAATGGTTAATAAAGTGGTTAGGAGTAGAAAGGAACGCGTTTACGGAGCCGAAATCGTAAAACCCCGATTTTCCCTGGAGAAGACCATTATTTCGGCCAGGCCTAGAAATGGGTCTTAGAGTTGGATTTTCAATGATTTGATGGTTCCATTGAGTTCAGGGGCGAAAATTAGGTGGGGTTACAGTTGGGCACTTTTTCAAAAAAGGCCGAGAAAGCATAATTACGGAAACACCCCTAAAACCCTAAAAGTAGGGCTGCCAAGGGCAATTTCATAATTTGATATTGAATTTGATAATTCTGAGTACGGAAATGGATTCCTTGGGCGGAAATATGTTAGGATAGCCCATATTAGAATTTCGAGAAAAGTGCAACCGGTCCGGGTATGGCGGGCCCAGGCCGGGTCCCCGGGGGTATTTTTGTAAATTTTCATTATAGACTCATATAACCCTAAGTAACACTATGGAAGTGTCTAAATAGTGCATTTGGAATTGTAGGATTCGATATTTGCCGCCCTCGTGAGCCAACTACGCCAGCGAACGTCAGAAAGGAACGAGGTAGTGACTTTTCTTTTGTACCATATATGATGCATTGTATGTGTGTTATATCGTTGATTTGTAATGAATTCGTATGCTGCGACATCTGTGGATTTGTGTTAGCATTGTCATTCCAATAGTCCCTGAGTAGCTAACAACGGTTCGGGTTAGGACGGTGTGCCTTCCCGGCGGAGAAAGGGGATGAGGATGAGGTGTGATATATGTGATTATATGAGCTGAAAGGCTATTTGTGGAGGCCGACGGGCCATTTGTGAAAGCCGAATAGCTGTATGGGCTATAAGGCTATATGTATGCACTGCCACGCCAATAGTCCCTGAGTAGCTAACAACGGTTCGGGTTAGGCGGTGTGCCTTCCCGGCGGAGAAAGGGGATGAGGGTGGAGTGTGATTTGTGGTGCTGCTGCTGTATGATGATTTGCTTACATGCTGTGTGCTTATGTGTGGTATAAATGTTTTGTTACTACTGGGATTCTCTTGAATCTCATTCTTTCCTTTAACTAACCTTTCAGACAGGGCGAGTGGCTCTAAGGAGAAGCGTACGACCCGGAGCGGTTAGAATCCTGTAGGGACATCTATTTTGGTTATGTTGGTTAAACCTGTTGGACAGGGTGTCTGTATATTATGTTGGTTGTAAAGAATAGTTGAACGTAGTTGTGTAGTCCCCTATATGGAGGTTGTAAACCCTTTTTGTGTATGAACGGAACCCGGGGGTTGCCGGGATTGCTATTAGATATTCTGATATGAATGAATGTGAATTAACTGCACAGGTGATTATATTCGATAATTGAACTTGAGACCGGAATAGGAAAGAAGTTTTGAAAATTTTATAAAGTCCCTACTTCACAGGGAGTTCTAAATGAGTTTTGAACTATTCGACGGTCTCTAAACCAATTTAATTACGTAATATCGAATTATAATTACGCTATTTAAGGCAGGGGGTTACACTAATCAAATGGCGTCATTGCCAGGGAGCTAAGTACTTGGCTCCCAAGGTAATCTAATTGTCAAATTCACTTTTGACAAGGGGTCTCTCATATGAAGCTTGTTAGTTTTCCATTTTTTGTTCTTCTTTGCATATAGTTTAGGAATTTTGCATTTAGGTCACTTGCATAGCATTCATTGCATTGTCTTGACTTGGTAGCTTCTGTGTGGTATTGTTGCATTACATTTGATATGTTCTTGAGCTCACTTGTTTGAATTCATCATGTCTCCAAGTTAATTCATAGCATACTTGCAGCTTTTGTCATTTTGAAATTCTTTTTCCCCTTTTTCACTTGCATGTGTTTATTCCTCATTCTTTTTCTTAGTTTTTATAGTTTATAATTAGATAGCCATCTTGTGATTCATTGGGAATTTATTAAATTGAATTTCTTATGGATTGGTTTAAATGTCATCAAGATTTATCTCTCAATTCTCACTCTTTTGTAGTCAATTGCACCAGGAGGAATGATAATGTCTCTCATGGATCTCAATCGGTGCAACAACAATTAGATCTCATTTTAGCTCAAATGGAGAATCAAAAAAAGGAGTTTGTATTGTCAAGATAGTTCATCATTTCCATCTCACTCTTTTGTAGTACCTCAACCGAAAATAAAGAGTTTATCTTTGAAAGCTTCGATTCTATTCAACAAACATTGTGGCTTCTTCAAGCTAAGTTGAGATGTCAAGATATTCTAATTGGTCAAGAATGTCATGGTTTATTCCACCCTCTATACTATGAATGCTACCAATAACCTTCATTTCAACTTAATTAATCACCCACTACACCTACCCTATAGATCATCCCATGAACCTTCTTGTTATTCTCTAGAAATTCTTGTATTTCATCACATTTTTCTCATATATTTGTGGTTTTAAACTTAAATTGTGCATAAGTTTTATACATATGAAGAAAAATGTGATATGTTGAAAATACTTGAAAAAGTGCAAATTTTGAGCTAAATGTATAGGGTTTTAGATTAAATTGAAGAATTGAAAAGCTCATAAAATCCTTCTCTTTGTAGGAGGATGATGACAAGAAATGAAAGCTTACATGGATCCTTGGAGGTGAAGAAAAGAAGAATAAAAGTCAAGAAGGAAGATCAAAGTAGCTTGAAGGTGTCCCCGGTTGCTTTTGCTACGCCATAGCGAAGCGAAAGCGAAAACACATCAAAAATAGGCCTTTCTGACCGCGTACGCTGTGGGTTTGCTATAGCGAAGCGAAAGCGAAAACACATCAAAGATAGGCCTTTCTGATCGCGTACGCTGTGGGTTTGCTATAGCGAAGCGAAAGCGAAAACACATCAAAAATAGGCCCTTCTGACCACGTACGCTGTGGGTTCGCTATAGCGAATCGAGGGCGAAGTCGCGATACTGCAACTGTGCGTTTGGAAAAAACTAATGCGCCAGCTGACTTTTTAACCTAATGGGGGCGCCGAATTGAGGGGATTCTGCACAAGGAAGAGCTCAAGGACTACAAGGAGGCTTCTTGGAGAGCTTGAGGAGGATTTTGGTGCTTCTTGGAGGAGATTCTTGGAGAAATTCAAGATTTTTCTTCTCTTTTTCTGGTTTTCCCCCTCTTCTCTTCTCATTTGCTGATATGGTCATGAGTTTTATGTTGAGTTGTTGGTTTGTATTGATTATGAGTGGCTAAAACTCTCATTTAGGATTACTTCTACTCATTGTATGGATTAAAACTACTATATTTTCTTGCTTTTGATAGTTGTTGAGAATATATGTTGATTTTCCTCTATGCTTAATTACTATCTTGTGCTTGATCACCACATGATTAGTTTAGTTCAATTGAATGATGCTTGAGAGAGCTATTTTGGTTGTAGAACTTGAGAAAAATCATGTTAGACTTGAAGTTTAGGGATTAAATGGATGGTTTGTTGTTAGAATAGAGATATATCTAATAACCTAGCATAGTCTAATGAAGAATTGATTTGGGAAAGATGATTTTCATTAATGATAGACAAGAGATTGAACATTGTTAATAAAGATTAAAAATCAATCTTGACTTGAGAGAGCTTGATTGATGATCTTAGAATCTTTGACTAGCATATGGACTCACACAACTAACATAAGTGAATTAATTGCATAGTTTTATGAAATACAATGAGGAAGAAGTAATCCTAAGCCTTTAAACCTTAAAGTAGAATCAATTTTACAATCACCTTTGTTTTATCTTATTGTTTTTAGCAAATTTCCTTACTCGACATACTCAATTTCGAATGATTTCATTCAACCTAGTTAAGAACATAGTTACAATAATTAACTCACTTTCGTCATAGTCCTCATGGGAACGATCTTTACTTATCACTTTATTACTTGCGACCCGTGCGCTTGCGGAAGCTAAACGGCGAACACTTCTCCACCACCATATAACCCATATTATGAGTCTCATTCTAATCATCCACCATTCAATTGCAAGCCATATTGTAAACCTCCTCCTTTATTCCATCCCACTCCCCGACCATATTATCTATCTCATGAGTCTTTATACCCACCATTTGAGCCATCTTATAAACCTCATTCATAACCATGTGTGCCAAACCAAGACCCTACTATTGGTGAAGTCATTCAAGAGTTCCAAAACCAAATCACTCTGACTATCAATGAAGAGTGGTCATATAAGGACACCTTTGCTCATCAAATGGAAGTGATTCAAGAGTTTCAAACTCAAATGGATGATCTTACCAAAGAGCAGCGGTCACAAATGGACTTTATTATCAGAAGAATGGAACACCAAGCGAAAGAGAATGAGAGATTGGAAAAGGAAATTGAGCATCTCACACAGTAATCACAAGTGATGAAGAAGTAGTTCCAAGAAAATCCTCCTTCCATATTCACACATACACAATAAGTGGAGCAACTAGAAGAAAGCAATGACATGTCATGCACAAAAGGCTTCTAAGTGTCATACTTCACCAGAGACTCACCCACCACATATACTTCCATATGAGCCACCCATTCTACCATGCCACGAATATCCATCCCAATCCTCTACTTCTCAACCTTTCGGATTTGATGCCTTCCTCACATTGCCATATATGGATGCCTAAACCCTTACCCTAAGAAGAATGTACTTATTATAATTGGCTTATCAATTTTTGTTACCGTTAAAGCAATAATTGTCACTAGCCAGACTTTATTTTCTCCCATATGAATCGCATTCGTGACATGATTAGAGACCAACTTGTATGGGGTATGTGATCCAATTATTTATGTAATATGTTTTTTATAAAATTATGTCTTTTGGCACCACATTTTCTAACTTCAATTTTTCCACTTGTTTATAATATTAAATTTCTTGTTTTCTTATAATTAACACAAAAACACTTATATAATCGTCAATCCAAAAAAGCTTTGACTTTTAAAAAAGCACTTATCTAATCGTTAATCCAAACAAGTTTGACTTATGCAAAAGCACTTATACAATTGTTCATCCAAACATAAATCATATTACACAAACTGACTTTTACTCTTTTATAAGTCAGATTTAAAATAAGTCATTTTTCCCACTGCTATCCCAAACACACACTAAGTAGAACAAGGAAGAAATATTTCCAAGAGATGATGGAATTACACTGCTAAAGAAATTATGTTGGATATCCAAGTATTGCAACAATTCATATTGGCCTAACCAATTTGGAATTGATCCTTCGAGCCTATTAGAGCTCAAATATAAATGCCTGAGGTTTTGAAGATTGAGCAAGGCTTTTGGAAATTGACCATCGAGACGTCAACTTCCAAGGGAAGAGGTAGTGGGTTAAGAGTTAGTGAGTTAAATCGGAGTTAAACCGGAGTTAACCCGAGACTAGACCGATAAGAAAGTGAAGATTTGAGGGTTATTCATATAAAATTCTAAATAAAATAATAAAAATAACATATTAAATTATTTTTAAGTAAAAAAAAAATACTAACCCTGGTTGATGGCCGGAGAGTAACAGGGAAAGCAAGTTGGTTAGTTTGGACTTCTCATATAATTATTTGATTTGAGCACACTAAAATACCTTAATCTGGGGAGTAATAAGCTAACAGGTACAATTCCTCCCTCATGGGCTTCATTGAGTCTTGAATTTTTGGATTTGAGTGACAATAGTTCTTCGAAAAATTTTAGTTAGACATGCTAAATTGGACATATTTGGAATACATCTTTTTAGAGCAAAATAAATTTTGTAGAAGTTTGCCAAATTAATCCAGATATGGCACAAAATTTGTGAATTTTTAAATTAAGGACGAATCAGTTTTTAGGCAATATTAATCCATCACAATTGTGCAGCCTTTCTCATTTGAGAATACTTGATCATGCTGAAAATAAGCTTTCTGGATCCATACCTCAATGCCTACACAACATCACTCCTCCAAAGTCTGCGATAACTTGGGCTACTAAAAGAATAAAAATATTTACCAAAGGTAGAGAATTACACTACCAATATTATGATGTAACATATCCTGGAAGTGGCATTATTGATCTTTCTAATAATAGCTTTTGTCTGGAAAAATTCCTAAAATCCTGTTTAGTTTCAGTCAAATGTGGTCCTTGAACTAGTCTAGAAACCATTTGATGGGGAAAATTCCCAAAGAAATTGGAGACATGGAATACATGGAATCTTTGATCTCAGCTACAATAAGTATTCAGGAGAATTTTCTTCAACCATCTCAAATTTGTCTTTCCTTGATAATTTAAACCTCTCATACAACACTTTCATTAAGCAATTCCATTGGGAACCCAAATTCAAAGTTTTGATTCCTGGAGTTTTGTTGGAAATCATGAACTTTGTGGAGATCCTCTTCTAAAAAAATGCAACAAAACAGAGGAAATTCGTGATGACTCAAAGCTAGTTGAAGAAAATGAAGATGACAACTTTCTAAAGTCATTGTATCTTGGCATGGGGATTAGATTTGCAATGGGCTTCTAGGGAGTTTGTGGTTCCCCTTTCCTTGTTAGAGCATGTAGACAAATTTTTTCGATGGTTTGACTATTTGGTAGATCAACTTTATGTTGCTTTGGCCCTCTTTTTCAAATGATTCGGTTGAATATCAATAACGAATTTGCTCATCAAGGTAATTAATTAGCCGCTTGAATTTTTAAAGTATTGTTATTATTTAAATGAGGTTTCATTTTCCATTTCCTTTTATCTTCTCCAACTTGCTAAAAAAAGTTCTGTTCTTAGCTGATTATGCTTTATCTTGTTTATTAAGTAATATGGTTTGTCTACTGGATACAACTAACATAGCCATCACTATGTTGATCGCTCCTCTCATTCCAATATCGAGTTCTGCTGTAAGGAATAAGGCGTTTTGCTGCTGTTACACATGGTCAAGGACTCTGATGTTGTCTATTGAGTGTCCTTTTGTTATCTTAAATTCAGTGAATTGTGAGAAGAGAACATTTAGTAATAATAGTTATGAGTGTGTCTGTGTGTCTCATATTGTTAAGAAACCTTTGATAAATAGTCTTCCATGTGATATTATGCCTCTGTATCTAAGATTTCAGGTGGAACTTTAACAATTAAAACGAAAAGGCATAAGATTTACAAGCACGTGCTGCTGCCATATTGGATATTAATTTTGATGTTTAAGATATCAAAATTTTTAACTTGCAACAAAGCACCTCGCTATAAAGAGGATATAATAACACCCTTGAGATGCTGTGTTTCATTTTGCTTTATACTGTTTGAAATAACAGGGCCATGCCTTGGTTAGGTTAGTACTCAAATGATCTCTCAGTTATTAAATATGATGAACATTATACATAACAAAGTTGGCTCAAATATGCAGAGCAATTCGAGTTTGTTTCTAAGTAAAAGACTCAGTTATTAATTATAATGAACTTTATACATAACAAAGTTGGCTCAAATATGCGGAGTAATTCGAGTTTGTTTCTAAGTAAAAGACCATTAAGTAATGACCTGACTTGGCATGAGCTCATTTTGAGTAATGAACTTTAATGCCTTTCCCTTGAACTAAACTACACTCAGAATGAATTGTTGAAGCGCAATGACTTGCTTGTTTAAACATTCTTTGTAATCTTCCCTAAAAGCAAGTGACTGTAACTCCCATGCAGTTAAAATTGTAACGGTAAAGAATTAAGGATCTGGGTTTGTAAATGAAGATCGTTGAAATGAGTAAGAAAGAATGTAAGAAGCTCCTCCGTGTGGGTTCCATCCATTAATGAGCAACATATACTATGATTGAGTGTTATTCGGGAGGAAGAATTTTCACACTTTGTAAGTATGTGTCTTTTACTCTTTTTTGCTCAACATTTTAGTATAGGTGAAGTTTGGTTGAAAAAGTTGGAGGACTTTGGAAGTATTAGGAGACTTGACTAGAACGATGATTTGACTATGTCTTTACGTCTCAGGGTCAAATATAAAATATTTAATTTAAGAATTACAGTACAATGCAATACTCAAGCCGTCTCAGTCGAAGAGCCTTTTAATAAAACTAAATGTCATGCAAATACAAATACAATAAAACAAGGGAAATTTTTTTTTTTGGGGTTTTCAAATTAAATGCTAAAAATATACAATTTAATTAAATACCAAACAATTATTATATATAAATAAATATATATATATATATATATATATTAATCAATAAGAAAAGTTTAATTCCAACAAACAACAATTCAATCCACAAATTATTCAAATAATACTCAAGTTCAACACAAAATATATAAATGAGGTTCAAGATTAAATTAAATACTCCCCTGCATCACACTATGTCCATCCCAAGGAAACAAGCTTAGCCACTCATCAATTCAATAGTGCAACACCCCAAATTTTATATTCACCAAATATATTACAATTATTCAACTTCTCAAATATATTATTTAACTAAGCACAATGACTAGCAAGAACCCTTACTAATCAATACTCCCAACTTCTCAATTATATCTAAACTTAGACTCAATTATCAATTAGGAGTATCTTAAGTACTTAGCTCATGCTAGATTTGTACTCATTGATTGTAATTGGACTATAGTACTCTTTTGTTATTCAATTGCTTTCCTCTATTCTCTTAAAATCAATTGTTTTCTAGGTTTCTAGGAATTAATTAGTGGTAGAGAGGATCTCTTATGAATCTAGCATATCACATTTGATAAACAATGAAGTATCCATCTATTCAAACTCCACAAGCATGCCACATGTTAGAAGAACTAGCAAAGATGCAAAGCTTAATCCAAATGAGTTCAATTGGAAACCTTTACTAGGATAAGTGTTTGCATTCTACTCTCATGTAAGGTAATTTTTCACTAGCATCCACTTTGACCACACTCTACCATAGGCTTGTGATATTTCTAGGCTCTCCACTACTTGTAACAATGGTATAAATAAATCCAAAGGATTTTGTAGGGTTGTAATGTTGAATAGGTCAAATGATGGAAAATATAATAAACACTAGAAAATATAATAAACACTGTGCTTGCACCACATAATTTACTAGACCACTTAGCACTATAGAACTAACTTATTTAACATATTTTACCATTGTGACTTTATTTTTTTCTTTGAATTTTTCTTCTTTTTTTTTTACACTTTTTCTCCTTTTTTTCTTTTTTCTTTTCTATTTTCTTTCTCTTGACTATTCACATGGCATTTTTTTTCAATAGTGCAAGGAACAACTTGATAAAGGATGCAAACATAGCATTTGTATAATGAAATAGAAATGAAAGTGAAAGGCTCAAAGGGATAAACTAAGGTGAATGATGAATGGTTTGTATTTGGGTTAGAAGGTTTAGAAATGAATGCCAATGTCATCTCTATCCATACCATTGCAAAATGTAGCCTCAAGTAAGAAACAAAACAAGTTCTAAAGAGCAATAATCTAAGTGGATAAATCACACAATGAAATGAACAATTATGCCCAAAATACCTTCCAACTAGGCTTTTTGTTTCCTAACGAACTCATCAAAATTAAACAATGCATCATTTCTAAGACTTAGAATATACGGCAACTCACTTCATTTAGACAAGTTTCAACATCAATATCTAATCACATGCAATTGAGATACTTGATCATACTTAAACATCTCAAAATTTTTGAAAAATTAGGCTCAAAATGGATGAAGCAGCAGCTAGCACAACACATGATGGCATATTAGAGTCCCTACAAACAAAACAAAAAACATACAATCCATACAAAAAACATACAATCCATCTCTCCCCTACACTTAATCTTTGCATTGTCCTCAATGCACATAGAGACTAATGATATGACAATGGTGCTCAATAATGCAGTGAAGAATCAATGTGAGAAAAGAGTTGATTAACACACAAAGAAAAGACAAAAACAACACACAAGACACAAGCTACCTTTTTCTACTAGAGTATCCCTCCCCCATACTTGTTCAACATCATGAAATCATGCAATAAACATTCCAAAATAGTAGAACAAGGTAAAGGAAGGAAGCAACATTATCATGGAGGCTTGTAGCTAGTGTGGTACAAATGGAGACAGTTGGCTCGAGTATGGAAGTTTCCGTCATAGCCATCCTTTACTTTATAAGTCCTCTTATAACACTTGGCAACCACTTCTAAAGGACCAATCCATGTCTCCTTGAATTTTTCATGTGTAGTAGAATAATGAGGCACATAAGCCATGACATAGTCACCAACTTCAAAAGTAGTCTTTTGTGCTTGAAGCTCCGCATGAGTGGGTTGACTTGGATCAATGGACAAGTCATGTAGCAGAAGTAGTAAAGAGCTTCCAAATCTATCCTTAGGCCTCAAAGGCTTCTCTTTGCTAGGTGGTGGATTAGTATGGATTTGACACACCACCTTCACCAGGTTGGAAACTTGCCTCAAGGCTTTAAAAATGTTAAACTACTGCTTTGAATGAGTCTTGCCAGCTCCACTATACCCTGTACTATCATCACAAACAACACCTTTCTCAAGAAAATTTGGGTTAGTAGAAGACTTAACAAGTATAGCATCATTTAGTAAAATAGCACACATGGTGTGGAACAAGTGTAGTCCAGTGAACTAGCACTAGAACACTTGGCATCACTACTATAGGAGGGGGGAATTAAAAGAATAGTGAATAGAAGGGGTAGAAATAATCACATGTGCATCAACATGATTCATATGTTCACTAGAAACTAACTCATGCTTAATATGATCATTATTATGCAATTCATCAATAAAATGCACATTAAGCAAAGAATAGTCTTCATGTGGGTGTTTCATTATTTCATACATATTAGAATGCACAAAATGATCACCAACAGACATAGTTATAGAACCTTCCTTCATTTTAATCTCAGTGTTAGCAGTTCTTATGAAAGGCCTACCCAAAATCAATGCACCTTCACTCATACTCTCCTTAGACATGTCTAAAACATAGAAATCTGAGGGAATGAGCAAGTCATTAACTTTAACTAACACATCCTCAAGCACTCCAAGTGGATATCTAATTGTTTGATATGCTAATTGCAAAATAACTCTAGTGGGCTTGAGTATAGTGACTCCTATGGACTCATTAACAAAATTTGGGCATCATATTTATTGCATCACCTAGGTCAAGCAATCCCTTAGGAATTGTGAAATTCATAATTGTGAAAGGTATGGTGAAACTCCTCGGATAATCTTGACACTTAACCGGTAATTGGGGCTTATACAATGCACTCACATTAGAAGGAAGTCGAACCATCTCATTAGACTTGAATTTTTTCTTGTATTTGCATAGGTCCCTTAAGATCTTATCATATTTGGGTTGTTTAAGAAGTTCAAGCTAAGTAAAGGTATATTGACTTCAATCTTGCTAAACAATTTATACAAATCATTATCATGCTTTTCACTAGCCTTTTTCATGCCTTGAAGATACGAGTGAGGGAAAGGAAGGTATTTCAAATTTACCTCTTTACCTTGGTAGACAAAGGTTCCATAATGCTCATGTTGGGTTCCTTGTTCAACTCCTTCATTCCTTTGGCTTGTAGAACTTGTGGAGGAAGTTTTCTTCAAGATGCTTTTCTTCTTTTGGCTCTCGGATGAAGGAATGACTTGGAATGTGGAAGCTTGCTCTTGTATGCTTTCATCATAAACAACTTCTTCTTCATCCTTTTTTGGATCATCAAGTCCAACTTGCTTACCACTTCTTAGTTGGATAGCATTTAAACTCTTAGGATTCACCACAACATTCTAAGGCAAGGTTCCCTTCTTGGCATCATTCTCACTCTTTGCATTAGCCAATTGAGAAATAAAGGTTTGAAGATTGTCATGCTTCACTTCCATTTGTTCAATCTTGTCACAAAGCTTGCTCATCATCTTCATCAAGGTCTCATTAGTGTTAGTGTCTTGAATAGGTACCTCTCTTGATGTTGATGGACCTTGATAAGAAGTCATAGAGGGATTCCTAAATTGTCTTTGATAATTTTCAGTACCTCTATAGAAGCTCTCCGTCCCTTGATAGCCTCTATTGTCATTGCCTACCATCTAGAATTGGAATTGTCCTTCCACCCTCCATTGAAATTGTTTTGATTATATTGGGTTGGCCTTTGATAATTCATAGTAGCCACATCACATTCTCTAGCTTGAGAAGGACAAGTCAAAGTAGTGTGCATAGGGCTACCACAAGTTTTACAAGAAGTAGGCGCCAAGGCTTGAGACATAGGAGGAAGATACGAAGCACCAACATTGTGGACTTGTTGAGCTTGAATGGTCTTTTGCATACAACCCATTTGATCACTTAAAATGGCCAACTTGTTCAAAATCTCATTGTTAGACCAAGCTCCAACTCCACATGCTTGAGCTCTTTCTCTTGTACCAAATTGTTTGTTATTGGAAGCCATCTTTTCAAGGAGACCCCAAGCTTCTTGAGAGGTTAAATCAATTAGAGAACCACCAGCTGCAGCATCAACGGTGTCTTTGTTGTGATCAAGCAACCCATCATAAAAGTATTCCACCAAGTGTGGTTGGGAAATTTGATGGTGTGGACATTTGGCAAGGAGTGCAAAAAATCGAGTCCAATATTCATACAAGTTCTCACTCATTGCTTGTTGAACGCTATAAATTTCTTTTCTCATCTTAGCCATTCTTGTAGCTAGAAAGCATTTCTCTAAGAAAACTTTCTTTATTTGCTAGAAAGAATTTCTCTAAGAAGACTTTCTTTATTTGCTCCCAAGTCAAGGTTGCAAAGTGGCAAGGAAGCATATAAAGCCACTCCTTAGCTTTTCCCTCCACAGAAAAGAAGAAAGCATGGCTCATGACTTCATCCAAGTCAGCACCCGGAGGCTTCATGGATGAGCAAACCATGTGGAGAGTCTCCAAATGGCTATGTGGATCTTCACCTTCATTACCATGAAATTTAAGTAAAGCACTTATCAAATGTCCTTTCAATTCAAAATTAGCATTGAAATTATAGAAGCCATAAAGATTATAATCAACATTGGAAGAAATTATATCTCTTATGCTCCTATTTCCTATATCATCATGCACATGCTTATTATTGTGAGGTACTTCATTATGGTCATTATTAGGAACCTCATTATCTTGATGTTCAACGTGTCCATCTATGTTTTGATCTAGCATAATATGATGATTAATGAGAGGGCAATCAATGAGGTCAACAAAGAAATCACCATTATCAATAGCAATGTCCAGCTTTGCACACACAAAATGATAGCAAAATCTGATTAAAAAATAGAGCAATTTCACAGTAAAAATTCAGCTTGAAGCTCAAATCTGAGTCAAAAATCCAGAAAGTCAGTTCTCGAAATTTTGCTTATATGGTTTGGTAAACAATTGATACTCACAGATTGAAGTCAGAAGTTGAGAGCCAACAATGTGCAACAGATTTATTCCACAATGGAAATCCAAGCAAAATGGAACAGGGTACTTCCAAGACACAAGTGCTTAAGTGATTGCAAATGAATGAGATTCAACAAGACAAATACAGCTGAAAAAGTCCCAATACTTATAAATCAGCAACAACACTCTAAATGACTTATATGATTTCGAAGGCTATTGACAAATCTGAGTTATCAATTCCACAATAACCAAGAGTTTCAGAGGGTAATGAAGAGATGCAAAACAGAATTAGCTCTTTAGTTTCAGCAAGAATTTAGTTTAGCAGCAGGTGCACACCAATAACAGCAGATAGAAATAAGATCTGATGACCAAAATGACACTATCAATTTCTAGTAAAGTAACATCAGAGTGATATGCATAGATTCAAAGTGACAAACCAGCAAAAGTCCAGCAGAGTATGCAATATGAAATCAAGTGGCCAGCCACAAAAATTCAGATCAGAACTAGAGATTTAGAAGAACGTATTACAGCAATTTCATAGCTTGAGATGAATGGGGTTTAAAAATATTACAGCAAAAGTGATGTTGATTCAAATTTTTTGTTTTTTGGGAATAGTCATAAGGACTAGCAGCAGTTAGAAAAAACAATCACAGCAAAGATTTGATAGAACTTGAACAACTTCACACTTAGCAAGCTAACCAAATTCAATGAATCCAATGAATTAACTTCAAGCAGTTTCAAGACTCAAAGCAAAATCAAAGCACACAATATGGTCCTTATCACAGTGGGACAATTTTAGTTCCAAGTTTCCAAGGGTAATCACAGTGAACAAGACACAACAAGTGACCAATTGACACTTCACCAAGCTAAAATGTGAGATACTCAATCAGATTTCAAGTATTCAATCCAAATGGCAATTCGAAATGCAAGATCAGATCATATTAGCTTCTCATATTCAGCCAAAGACAGTTCTTCCAACAGAAAATTGTTGAGAATCAATGACAGTCACTTAAGCACTCACCTTGATAGCAATTTCCTCCATAACAATCAGATTCACAAAATAGCCAGCGAAAATTTACCGAAGAAACTTGATTTTATAACAACTCAACTTAAGAAATTCAGAGTTGATTTCTACAATATCAAAAGCTCAATCACAGCAACATCAATCTAGAACGAGTTAAGAACAACAGTAATAACATTCAGCATCAACACGCACAAGTGCAGGAAATCATCCAAGTTCAGCAGCTTTAATAGGACAGCCACAGAATTTTCATGGGGAGAATTTTGCAGAAATCAAATTTTCTTTCGAATATGGTTAAAGCACTCTTACTTTTAGTAGAAAGCAAAAATTTCACTCACAATTCACCTTAGTTCATCATACTCAATTAAGTTCACAACTTGCAACCTAAAAAATTCAGCACATGAATGCAGTGATTTCAGAAATTCCAAGAGAGAAATTCAAATTCAATTCCCAAGAAGACAACAAGTTCAGTGAAGTCATAGTGTGAGAATGACAGTGCAGTAGTGCAAAACATTCAACAAGTCAAGAGGTAAAACTTTCAGCAATTTATTTCCAAAATTCCATAGTTTACTTCCTTCAAAGTTAAAACCAGTCTTACAATTATCTAGTAAATGCAGCAGCAAGAGTTAAGAAACTGACAATCCAGATTAGCAGCAAAGAATTCTATTGCAGCAGAACGTGTCTCAGCAAGAGTTCAAGAGTTAACTCAGCAATTCAGGGCAGAATTCAAGTTTTAAAATCAATGCACATCAGTTTAGCAAGGTTGAACAAGTTAGAAAGCAAATGAGACCTCAAGTTAGTAGCAACAAGTGTATCATGGCAGTGATTAATTGAAAACTAAGTTTATGATAGCAACTAACAGTGTTTTTGACAGCAACAAAAAATGAAGTGCTAGTGCAGCAGAAATTCAATTCCTGAATGCAAATGTTCTAATGATAGCAAACTAGTTTCAAGTCACTTGTCAAGTTCAACTAGGCAGTCAAAAGAGAGGAGAGCTCAGAAATCCATGATTCAAGTCACCCAAGAAGAGAGTGCAATGCTAAAAATCCTTCTAAGTCAATTATTCAAATGTACTAGGTAAGTCTAGCTTCAGAAAATGGACACTAACAGTAGATTGAGCTGAAAAAATGAAATTCCACTTGGAAAACCAATGGACAGCAATTAAGTTCCAAAAAAGACCATAACAGTTCAGCTAGCCAATAATTATACTAATCTCCAATATCCAATGACTACACAAGCAAAATTTCACATCAACTTTGAAGTCTAACTCTGTACATCAGTAAGATCCCAGGAATGTAGAACAAAATTATGTCAAAATTTCAGTTCCAGGTGCAGCTAGACATCTGAGTTTAGAATTAACGCAATAATCACAGCCAGCAACTAAAATGTAACTTCAAGAGTCAAAATCACATAAACAAAGGCCCAATATGACAGTAAAGATTTCACAAAAGCCAAGTTGAAACATCTTTGCACTATTGAATGGTACAATGCGTTTTTTTTTCAATGAGTCAGTGATCAGCTGCAAAGTACCTTTGAATAGGCAATCAAACAACAAAATCTAGTAGCTATCAACCACGCTAAGGCACTAAAAAAAATAAAAGCAAAACACTCTAAATAGGGAGAAAAAATTTGACACCTAATATAACTAACATCCTAACAAATCGAAACAAATTTTTTTTTTCAGTATTTCTAGAAAATGTTCTTTTTTTTATAAATTGAAAACAAGAACTCCTAACCTACACAAACTACACCCCGTCAAATTCTTACAATTGACACCCAATTACCTAGGAGCTAGGGTCCCCGGCAACGGCACCAAATTTGAAGAGCCATATCGTGGGGCTATCAAATAAAACTAAGCTAAATGCAATATAGGGCAACTAACATATATCGATCTCTACATGGAGCCTATATTTAGTTCCTAAGTAATATAGAGTAAATAACAAATTAACCAGAGAGTATGGGATGTGAGTTTCATCTATCTAATTAAACTAAAGAGCTACTTGTTTATGAATTTTTCAATGTATAAAGTGAGTAAGTGGGTGTAAATGCAAGAGATGAATGTCCTAGGTGATTGAATCCACTAACCATCCTTGTCCAATTTTAATTTTTAAGTTCCTCTCTTAACTAAGCACAAAGACTAGCAAGAACCCTTACTAATCAATACTCCTAACTTCTCAATTATATCTAAACTTAGACTCAATTATCAATTAGGAGTATCTAAAGTACTTGGCTCATGCTAGATTCAAAGAGATCCTCTCTACCACCAATTAATTCCTAGAAACCTAGCAAACAATTGATTTTAAGAGCATAGAGGAAAGCAATTGAATAAAAAAAGAGTGCTATAGTCCAATTACAATCCATGAGTACAAATCTAGCACAAATATCATCATCCAAATTACATCAACCGATTAAATCCTCAGCCATATACACAAATCATAAACTCTAGCAACCTAGAATCATAATCTGTATATACATAGAGTGGAAGATGTAATTAAGATACAAAGAACTCCCCTAGTTGCTCAAGGACTCAGGTTAGCTTCACCATCATCATTAAACGAAAGATTCTAGCTGCTCATAATTCGAAAATCAGCTCCTCTGGACCTCTAGATTGCCATGTTCATTGCAGATCCAAAAAACAGAGAAAACATGGAATTAATCGATGGAAAAATGGAAGGAGAAGGAGAGGCGGTAATCATGGAAAAGTGGATCGAAGAATGGAATGGAGAAATGAGAGTGAACCCTAGAAAAACTAGCATCTGCGTGAGATGAAGCACTCCCACTCCCAAAACGTGACTCCTCCCTCTATTTTTCTGTTTGATCTGGTGAGTATAAAATATAAGGCCTTGTTTGCATATGGGCAAAAATTTGAGGGATCTTAAGGCCAAGAAACTCAAGCCACCAAACAATGCCTAATTCCTTTCTCAAGCATATTAAAATTAGAAAACTAAGAGATAAAATCTGCACATATGCTCTCATTTATTTCCATCTTTGTCCTCCATTAAGCTCTAATGTACCATGTCATCACCCATATTAAAGAGATACACAAAGGTAATATCATATGTTCACAATTAATTAATAATGAGAATAAAAAATATTATTTAAAATATATCAATTTAGCAAATTTAATTCCCAAATCACCTTTGCACTCAAATCTCACATTAATACATAATTATGCCCAAAATAGTTAATCAAATCCCACAAAAGTCTAAGGTTAATCACTAAAAGATATGTAAATATTTAGCTCTATCAACTGAAACAATTTTATTTCCCTTTTTCTTTCAAATTTTCACCTAGCAAGGAAAATGGGAAGGAAAAATGGATTAATGGAATTAAATATGCCAAGTGTCAATATCGTATGAAAAGGGATTAGTTTATAATTGATTAAGAAGAACACATATCTAATTGCATTAAAATATTGCTTCTTCGACAAAGTAATCATGATTATGATACAATACTTGAGTGCATAGTTAGATTAGTTCGAACAAGCAATTTGGTTAGTGGAGACATAAGGGGGGACGCTTTTTGAAGCTAACCAAAGGAAGAGGAAATTAGTCTAAAACTAATTGAAGCCTAATGACACAATTGGAAGAAGATAAGACCACTTGCCAACTGTCACCACAAGATGCCATCTTAGAAATCAAGGGATTAAAGGAAAGAGAGATATTTTATAAAACACATTTCCTTCCTCTTCCCTTGCTCATTTCAGCCAGCATAAGAGAAAAAGAGAGAGAGAGAGAGCTTTAGAGATCTAGAGAGAAGGAAGAAGAAGCTTAAAGCAAGAGTTGATCTCTTAGGCATTTTTTTTTGTAATGTTGTTTGGAAACCTTCTCTAAACCCTTCTTCTCTATGAATCCATGGTTTAGAAGACACGTTTTGATCTCAAGGAGAGAGAGAGAGGAGGACGTCTAGAGAGAAAGTTCAAGAACTCAAGAGGTAACTTCACAAAACTCAAATCCATACTAATTTGTTGTAGTTGTTGATGTTTGTTGTTGGATTTGATGATTTTTGGTTGAGTTTGTAAATTTGGAAAGTGTTAACCCCAAGGGGTTATGCTGCTCAAATTTCTTTGAATCATGGTTAGAGTGTGTTTAAATGGCTTAATGATGGATTAGAAGTGAAAAGGAGTAATCTTTAGAAGTCAACACAAAACTCCGATTTTTCCTTTTTCTTGAGAAGTTTCGGCCAACACTGTTCTGGGGGGAAGGAGTTGGATTTTAAGTGATCTGATGGTTCCATTGGATTCAGGAGGCAAAAATAAGTGGGGTTATAGTTTGTCACTTTTTCGGAAAAGCCCGAAAAAACATAATTATGAAAACGCCCCTAAAACCCTAAAACGAGGTTGTCAAGGTCAATTCCGTAATTTTGGAAAAATGTGCCATCGGGCCGGGGTCCTAAGGGCATTTTGGTAAATTTTCACCATAGGCTAATATAACCATAAGAAACATTATGGAATAGTCTAAAATGATATTTGGATAGGTTGAGTCCAAAATGATATTTGGATAGGTTATGACCTTGTACATTTAATATTTTAGGACTGAGTCGGAAGCTGGAAGTGACACATTTTATGAGGCAAATTAAAAAAAGAGTTGATAGAACTTGAAGTAGGGATAACCATCTCTCATATACTATGCAAATAATTGTATATATGTGTTGCTGTATTTGGTGATATGATTGGGTGCTAGAGGCCTAGTACCTAGTTGTGGTTCGGTGCCCAACAAAGGTATATTGAAATCCTAACTGTGGTCGATGACTCAGTTGAGGTATACTATCAAAAATCCTAGTTATGTTCGATGACTCAGTTAAAGTACACTATCGAAAATCCTAGCTATAGTCGGTGATTCGGTTGAGGTATTTACATGTGAATTGAGTTGAACTTTCATTTTTGTCTAATATGGTGCACTGCATATTTAATTTTCACATTTCATATGTCGATCATATGTTTCTACTGGGATTCTTCGGGATCTCACCCCTTTTTCAAAAACAAATATCTCAGCAGGTGTTAGTGGGACGAAAGGCAAAGGCTTAGACACCGAAAAGTGATTGGCACGTGTCTTGATGTAAGGTCAAAGCAGGTGATTATAATTAGTCTATTTTTAAGATATTTGAGGAATCTTGTAAATATTGAAATTTCCGCTTCCGTATTTTGTCTACAAATGACTTGGGATTATATACGAATACTTTTATCAGTATAAATGTACTTTTATGTATACCCATAGAATTCCTTCTTTATTACTTTTCGATTATCGAAATAAAAACGGGTGTTGAAAAATAGCAGAGTAACAGCAAAGAAACCATGGCAGCCATGAATAAAAGGGAAATATGATGAGAGAATGAAGAGATATCAACTTAACGGGAAAGAAGGGAGTGGTAAATGAGCTAATGTAATGAAAGAATGGAATGATGCTAGTGGTGGAGGGCCGTTGTTGGAGATGATATGGAGGAAGAAAATGAAAATAGCTGAATTATGGTGAAAATGAACAGAAGAATTTAGAGGAGAATGACGGAAACAAAACAGAGGGATAATCACCGGAGGTGGTGCCGGAAACTGGGAAGGTATTCCGACGAAGGTGAAGAAGGAAAAGGACGGTTATGATCGGTCTATGGTGGTAGTACAATGGTTGGAGAAGAAGCTTACGGCAATAAAAAGAAAGAAACAGACGAAGGACGATAAAATGAAATGAGAGACGAAAGTAGAAAGGCTCGCCGGAATCTGGAATTTCTGCCGGGATTGGGGCCGGAAATGACTGGAAATGATAAAACTCTTCCTCTGGTTCAGCTTCAAGTAGCGACGCCAGTGTTGATAAAGAAAAGAGAGCAAGGCGATGGTGATAGTAGAGAAGGCGAGGAAGCTGGTGGTGTTGGTGGTTATGCTGAAACGCGCCGGAACTGAAAGTTATCGGAAATGGGGGCCAGAGACGGTGTGATTGGAGTAGAGGAATGAGGAGGCGGAGGATGCTATGATGATTATCTTTTGGTGGAGTGAAACTCGAAATTTCAACTCTCTTTTCTGCATGGAAGTTTCGGTCACAGTGAGGATTAAAGGGTGTGGCGGAGAAGAGGAGTAGAGGTCACCGGAATTTGCAACGGTCACCGGAAGTTGCAGAGCACTCTGGATGAAGGTGATAGTGATGTTTGTAAGAAAAATTGGGCGTACCTGGAGTGCGACCGTTTCTCTCTTATACCCACGCTAATCGTATCACAGTAGCGGAAGCGATTATGACGCACAGCAAATACACCACTATAGGAAGAAGAAAAGAGAAATATAGTAGAGAGAATAGGGATTCACAGTGACAGAGTTTCTGTATGTTAATTCAAGTATATTCACAACTGAATCCCTTTACGCCTATTTACAGGGTTCTATGCACCCTTTCCTCTTCTACTAACATGTCCTTTCATCAGAGAGACAAGATATCCTTTCGATTGAGAGATATATTGTTTCAGTGAAAAAATGCCACTTGAAGAGTCATATTGCATCGGACAAAAAAAAAACATGACTCATAATATTTTGGATAATATTACATATATCAACCCAAGCATTTATGTAATTTATACTTTGACCGCAATCTTATTGGGCTTGGGCCCAATCCACCAAGGGTGGACTAGGCTATTTTCCAATAATGTTCTTGGTTGAGTTTGAGTTCTTCAAACTAGACTATGAACTCTGAAAATGAACTGTGATAGTGAGTAAGGGAGGAGGGTGGTGGGTTGGTTTGCGGTTTTTCCTTTATCTCTTCAACTATGCATTTTGTGGTCTCCGACGATGGAAAATGGAAGAAGGCTGCAGATTTTTTTTTTTTTTTTTATTATTATTTTATGCCTGGATTCTCAACAAGGTCCTTCTTTCTCATCCTTTCCAGTTCACCGCCCCCACACCCATTCTCAGCCCATGCTAGCTGCTGCCATTATTTGGGTCTTCCATCACTTGCCAGCTGAAAAGGGAAAGAGCAAATGCTCCTTGGTTCCAGCTCTCTCACCATTCATGTCAAGTCCGTGTCCGTGGGAAGAAAAGAACCCTGGTCAAAACGCAAGTTTTGACCAGGGACCTTTCCTTAAATGTCAAAAGTTTATTATGAGGGATCATAGTGCAACTTTTTGAAACTTTTGTGAGGTAGAATTAAATTTCCAAAACTTCTGGATTTTTTCTGTAATTTTCTTGGACCATTTTCTTCATGCACTTGTAATTTCCACAATTTTTAGGGAGGGACCTTTTCTATAATTTTGCCCAGATTTCAAAATATTAATTCTGAACCTCAAAATTGCCAATTTCTTTCCAAAACACCTTAAATGCAAAATTAAACACAATATAGTATCAAAAGTTAAAGAAATCATTTGCATGAACAATACAAATTATGATCATTTTGTCTCTATTTACACTTAATTCAATGCAAATGTCTTTTATTCAAATTAGTGTTTGATAATACAATAATGCCCCAGAAAATTCATTAAAATCTCAATTTAATTATAAAAATTATATATAAAAATATGGTTCAATCAAAGGACTATGATATGCGGTCATTAAAAATTTTCAGGCATTTAGGTGTTTGTTTGCTTTTGCTTTACGATTTGCTGGCAACGATTTTATCAACTGGTATATTTATTTGCTTAATTCAATGCAAATGTCTTTTATTCAAATTAGTGCTTGATAATACAATAATGCCCCAGAAAATTCATTAAAATCTCAATTTAATTATAAAAATTATATATAAAAATATGGTTCAATCAAAGGACCATGATATGCTGTCATTAAAAATTTTCAGGCATTTAAATGTTTGTTTGCTTTTGCTTTACGATTTGCTGGCAACGATTTTATCAACTGGTATATTTATGCCATAGAAAAACTACATTGAGTTCATTCAGCTGAATTTCGATCAAAAAAGTTCATTCTGCTGAATCAAATTAAGTAAAAATTTCAAATATGACCGTTGATCACCAAACAATCAGTATAATTCTCCTCATATAGATAGGCTAGTAAGAAAGATTGCTACTCTTTCACTTCCTTTCGACTACTTTTTTTTTTTTTTGGGAGGTGTTATTATGAATAATTGATAAACTTGGCTTGATTAATTAAATGCATAATTGAATGCATATAATTTGTAAGATGTTAAGAGTTAAGGGAAAGGGAAGGGAGGCCATTCTTGATGTTGGGCCCACAATGCATGAGAAATGGGTTATTAGAAAATGATCTATCTTAATTTACAAATGACATACTAGTTTTACTTTTTTTTTTCTTTTTGGAAAAGTTAATCATTTAATTCTCATAATATCACCAAATTTGCAAATTTGTTTTTTTGCCGGTACCAAATTTGCAATTCGCTCCTTACACTTTCACTCTCACGACTCAGTTCTTGTTATTGCCACATCAAATGAAGATGATTCCATGTTGTCAATTTTTTTTTTAATTTTCTGTAAAAAAAAAAATTCACTTTTACTCTGTCATACTGTGATTTTCTTCTCTAACCCCTAGCTCCTCCAAGAACGTCCACAATTGTGAATCGGAGAAGGAGAAGAAGACAAGAAAGCTTGTGGAGAAGCAAAGTGAGAAGTGATCGGAGATACAATAGGTGAGAGAGATAGAGAGAGACTGGAACAAAAGAAGAGCGAGACAAACGTGGGGAAGGGGTCATTATTTTGCTAGGAAATTTGTTGGAAGAGAGAGAAGCAAGGAAGAAGGAGTGAAGGCTATATGGATATTTTCGGGAAATGGCCTTTACTCACATCTAACGAAAGTGAAATTTTTATAAAGAATAAAAAAATTGACAACATGAAATCATCTTCATCTTATTGTCATAATAACAAGAATTGAGTTACAATTTAGTGAAACTATAAGAACTAAGTCGTATGGGTCAAACTATATAAGGACAACGTAATAAACTAAGTGAAATTATAAGGATTAAATAATTAATTTTTTTCATTCATTCATTCTTTCTTTCTTTCTTCCTTTTTTTTTATTAACTTAGTCGAATTACCACACACGCTCAGATGTCAACGTAGGGTTCAAACTCTAGACCTCCACTAAGCAAGAACGTGGTATTGCTAGTGGGATAACTTGCTTTGGGGTTCTTGTAGTTTATAAGCCTTTCTAGATCGAACACCTTATCTTGAAAGCCCCACTCATGTTCTAAAAGGAGAAGAGAATATTTTGATTGTCACGCCTCTACAAAAAGATAATCACACAACACCTAAAGATATCGCATAGCAGAAAATGATATTTTTGACGAAATTGGCAAAATCTCTTTCACCAAAGGAAAATTGAAAGAGATAATAAGAGTGTAGTTTGGGACAAAGACTTGACGAGCGTCATGGATGAGACAAAAAAAATCTGTATATAGTTGAACTCATGATACAAGAAAAATACATTAATTTTCTTATTTCATAGCTAAAAATAAAAAATTAAACTAACTTTTTTTTATTTCAATAAATAAATATTTTATTAATGTTTGGATACTTTGAAAACATTCTCGTTTGAAATTAAAAGGTTTAAATAATTATTTATAGGGTGTTTTTCTTATTTTAAAAGCTAGAACTTATATTCGTAAACAACTTCTAGATGAATGGTCTATTTTGCATCTTATCGTGGAAAAAAAAAATCCATTTTGTCTCAAATAAACTTTTGAAACTTTCAAAAAATTTGGTTGTGAAAATGAATGTAGTAATTTTTCAACTTTTATTCGAGAAGACGGGAAGACTTGGCTTGGACGAATTAGAAGACTTGAGCATAAAAGAATTCTTAGTAGCTGTAGATTTTTCTTTATTGAGGCATTTTTGGCCTTCAATTTAAGGCATTTAAATGTTTGATTACTTTTGAGTTTCCAATATTCTTTGAGCAACACTTGATTTACAATGATGTTCACATCTTATATACATGCTGATCATGTAAATAAAGACATATGATTAAGTTCGTTCTACTCAAATAAATTAATTTTATCAACAACAAATGCTGACATAAAAAATTCTCAAATACTAACAAAGTTTAATTTTATAAAATACATATTTTTAGATTAAAATATTATCATTAAAAAAATTCTTTATAAGTATTTAAAATTGCAGCATCGGCATTTAAATATGTGCCCTCATGCGTAAACGATTCTAACACTCTCATCTTCATGTTCCTCAAAGAAGCCTAATCCCATGTAAAAGCTTGAATAACTTCATGAAAATAAAATAAATTCAACATATATGTACTACAATACTGAAAAAATAAATGCCAACATCAATTTCCATACAAATTTTTCTATGCATTAAATATGTTTCAGGAAAAATAAACTTTGTTGTATCCATTTCACTATCCTTTTTTCTAAAAAAATGAAGAAATTCAAAGGAAAATATTTACTTATTGGTCCTAGGTAAAACATTACATAAAAAGACAACGAATGCATTAAAAAAATGCGAAATCAAATTTAACGGAGAAAATTGACAAAAACAAAAATTACTCTCTTAAGTCTTAATTCAATTTCTTTTTCATTTATTATTTTTTAAAATCATGTTCAAAAACTGATAGTTCCCTTCATTTTAGCATAAAAGGTGACTTTTAATTCTTTATAAATAATATTTTTAAATATTCTTTCTAATCGTACGTAAAAACAAAGGGACTGTGGCTCCCATGCGGTTAACATTGTGACGGTAAATAATAATCTGGATTTGACATCCGAGTGGGTTCCATCCACTAATTATAAGTACATATTTTACTGAAAATATGGGAATGGAAGATTTCTTTTCTTTTATTTTCTTTTTTTATGTGACAAACAAACGGCATTTGAACTTAAAAATTCTCAAAAAATTTGATGAAATAAGGAAAGGATAGGGAGATGATGTGGTAGGAATATGAGATTTTGAAGTTTGAGTGTTTTTATTAAAATGCCCCTCACATCTTTTTAAAAAAATGGGGCAAAACCCTCGCCGTTGCTGTCACCGGTAGGCCGCTAGAGCTCCGGTAACAACTTAAGTATAGTAATTAGTAACTTGGGTGTATATATTGACAATTTGAGCTCCTAAGTTGTCAATGTGTATAGCCAAGTTGTTAATTGTTATTTATAAGTTGTCATTGCATATATTCAAGTCGTCAAAAAAGCCTGATAGGGGTTTTATGAAGTTCAAGTTGTCAATATTTATACTCAAATTGCAAATATTGTTATTCTTAAGTTGTTATTACTTATATAGTCAAGTTGTTAACAACACCTGATAGGGGTAAAATATAATCTACATGATAGTTAACATTTGGGCATAGACAATGACAACTTAAAAATAGTAATTAACAACTTATGTGTAGATATTGACAATTTGAGCTCCTTAAATGTTAACAACCTTGTAGGCCATATTTTACCCCTGTTTGGCATATTTAACAACTTAAGTAAAGGCAATAATAGCTTAAGAATAACAAGTAGCAACTTGGATACATATATTAACAACTTCAACTCTCCAAAACCACTGTCAGCCGTCGTTGACAACTTCAATATAGATAATGATAACTTAAGGATAGTAATGAGAAACTTGTGTATACACATTAACAACTTTGGGAGCTCAAATTGTCAATATGTATACCCAAATTGCTAATTGCTATACTCAAGTTGTCACTAGAGCTCCAGCCACGGGTCAGTCAGCTAGGTAGTGCCAACCTTCTCAACTTTTTTAAGAAAAAATGTGAGGGGCATTTTAGTAAAATACCTAAACTTCAAATCCAATATTCATATTTGATTACCTATTTATCCTTTTATTAATTTAGTAGACATATTGAAGTTTTTATAATTTAAATGGTATCCCCCCTCCCCCGAGGTGGCTCCTCTCTTTTTCTTTCTTTCTTTCTAGCAAAATATTGGAAGAATTCAAATTGTTAGAAGACTCGACAAGGAAAATGACATGCATGGAATATTTTTAAGCTTTTAAGTTGGATTTTCTTTATCTTCGAAATTGCAACTTTTTAAAAAAAAAAAAAAAATTTCCCCACTTATATATATACCATGGATTGATTACTTTAAGGAGATCATTAATATTCTACTCAAATCAAAACACAATGAGAAGCTTCCCTTCACAAATTTCTTTTGCTTTTCTGCTCTTGCTATTTGCAACAACACTCAACAGAAGCATATGCAATCCGGTAGGCAAGGATGTTCTGTGCAATGAGAATGATCAAAACATACTTTTGATCTTCAAACAAGGAGTGATGGATTCTTCAAACCAACTCTCTTCTTGGACTGTTGAAGAAGATTGTTGTTTGTGGAAGGGAGTTTACTGCAACAACATCACAGGAAGAGTTACAGAGCTTTCTCTTTCCAATCATACATTACGAGGTGAGATTAATCTATGTGTTCTTCAACTTGAATTTCTCAATCACATGGACTTGAGTTACAATCACTTTAAAACTGTCAGTACGCCACCCTGCCAAGTTTCCAAATCACGTATCACTCCTTTTAATCAGTCAGCAAATTTTTCTATTGCTCTTCATTATCTAAACTTTTCAAGTAACTATGCTTTGAGCATAAATGATCTTCATTGGCTTTCTCAACTTTCATCCTTAAGATATCTTGACCTTAGTTACAATGATATTGGAAATGAAACCAAATGGCTCCACCATATCGCCATGCTTCCTTCACTCTCTCACTTATATCTGATCAATTGTGGATTGGCAGAGTTTCCATCCATAGATTATGTCAATTTTACGTCACTTGAAGTTCTTGATCTTTCTTCCAACAATATTAAGTCAAAATTACCCAATCCTTTCTTTAATATCACCTATCATATCTATCATCTTGACCTTAGTGGATGCAATTTCAATGGCAAATTACCAAAAGCCTTGCTCAATCTTCAGAACCTCAAGCATTTAGATTTGAGTGGTAATTATCTCGAAGGATCAATTCTAGATTGGTTAGGTCAATATGAATGTTTGCAATACTTGGATATTGGAAGAAATTTGTTCAATGGTGCAATTCCATCATCTCTTGGAAATATTTCTTCCTTGTTCTACTTAGACTTGTCCCACAATCAATTGAGTGGCAATCTTCCGGAAACCCTTGGACAACTCCACAACTTAAATTATTTACACATTGGACACAATTTCTTGGTGGGTGTTCTTTCTGAAAATAATTTTTCAAAATTCTCAAATTTAACATCATTGGACGTAAGTTCAACACGGTTCGAATTTGACATTGCTCCTGAATGGCTGCCACCATTTCAACTTGAGCATTTGGATTTGGGCAACACAAGCATAGGTCCTAATTTTCCAACATGGCTGTATACACAATGGTCTATAACACATCTAAATATTTCTGCTTCAAGGATTTCAACAATTGATGCAGATATGTTTTGGAGCTTTGTAACAGGAATTTATGATGTTGACATCTCAAACAACTTGATTAGTGCAGACATATCCAATATCACACTATCAGCAAATGTCTCTTACTTTGATGTATCTCACAACTCTTTGTTTGGATCTATTTTCTCGTTATTGTGCCAACTGGAGAGTAACAGGGAAAGCAAGTTGGATCATTTGGACTTATCGTATAATCATTTGAGTGGAGCACTTCCTGATTGTTGGGCCAATTGGAAAAATTTACAATACCTTAATATGAGAAGTAATAAGCTATATGGTAAAGTTCCTCCCTCAATAGCTCTGTTAACAAATCTTCGTTTGTTGTATTTGTGTGATAATGGTTTCTTTGGTAACTTTTCCTTAGACTTGTCACGTTGGACAAATTTGGAATACCTCCGTCTTGAGCGAAATAAATTTTCAGGAGATTTGCCAAATACAATGCAACAAAATTTGTTGGTTTTCAGAGTGAGGGCCAACCAATTTCTTGGCAACATTCCAACAGAGATGTGCAACATGTCTTCTCTAAGAGTAATTGATCTTGCTAATAATAAGCTTTCAGGATCCATACCGCATTGCTTGTATAACATCATGCGGTCTTATCCTTTATTTATTTGGAGTGAGGAAACAAGTATATTTGCTAAGGGAAGAGAATTAGATTACAATGATGTCATGTCATTGCGTAGTATTGATTTTTCTTCCAACAATTTGTCGGGAGAAATTCCTTTAGAGTTGTTATTTGAGATAAGACGGGAAGAAGTCTCCGTTTCACTGGATGGGTTTAGACACCCTAGTAGCCCTGTGCGGCTACCTTAATTGTAAGTATCATGTACGAATCCTTATGAAAATTTTTTGTAATAATGCACATATTATCAATATAATTATGTTATTCCTGTATTGCCCACCAAATCATGCGTTAATATTCCATTGCAAGTCAAAATAAGATAAAGGTGTGACAATAACCCTAAAGGATCAATTACACATTGGTTAGACCAGTATGAATAGTTGCAATACTTGGATAATGGAAGTAATTTGTTCGATGGTGTAATTCCGTCATCTCTTGGAAATACTTCTTCCTTGTTCCACTTAGACTTGTCCTTCAATTGATCGAGTGGCAATCTTCCCGAAACCCTTGGACAACTCCATAACTTAAATCATTTACTCATTGGACACAATTTCTTGGTGGGTGTTGTTACAGAATTTTTTTTCTCCAATTTCTCAAATTTAACATCATTGGACTTAAGTTCAAAAAGTTTCAAATTTGACATTGATCCTAAATGGGTCCCATCATTTCAACTTTAGACATTGGATATGGGCAACACAAGAATAGGTCCTAATGTCCCAACATGGCTATATACACAACAGTCTCTAAAGTATACGAATATTTCTGCATCTGGGATTTCAAAAATTGATGCAACTGTATTTTGGAGATTTGTAGCAGGAATTGAGACTGTTGATCTCTCAAACAACTTAATTAGTGATCACATATCCAATGTCATACTATCAGGAAATATCTCTTACTTGTATGCATCTCATAACTTCGTCAGGATCTATTTCCTCGTTATTGTGCCATGTAGACAGTAATGAGGAAAACATGATGACTGAGTTGGACTTATCATATAATCATTTGAGTGGAGCACTTCCTGATGATTGTTGGGCCCATTTGAAACAATTGGAATACCTTAATTTGGGGAGTAATAAGCTAACTGGTAAAGTTCTTCCCATAATAGCTTCATTAGAGCTTCTTGAGCAATTGGATTTGAGTCATAATAGTTTCCTCAGAAAATTTTCATTTGAATTGTCAAACTAAACACAATTGAATTACCTCATTTAAGAGCGAAATAATTTTTCTGGAACTTTGCCCAATACCATGCAACAAAGTTTATATATTATCAAATTGAGGGGAAACCAATTTATAGGCAACATTCCACCACAGTTGTGCAACCTCAATTGTTTGACAATATTGGATCTCGTTGAGAATAAACTTTAATTTCAAGACTTATACCACAGTGCCTACATAAAATCATGCAGCCGATTGAGGAGTATTTTCCTTTAGATGACATAGAAGTCTTTGATAAAGGAAAAGACATGGATTACGAGTGTTTTAACCTTTCCACTAACAATTTTCCTAGAGAAATTGCCAAGGAATTGTTTAACTTGACTCAAATGTTGTCCTTAAACTTGTCTCAGAACCATTTGATTTGTAAGGTTCTTGAAGAAATTGGAGGCATTAAAGGATTAGACTCTCTTGATCTTAGCTACAATAAGCTTTCTAGAGAAATTCCTTCAACCATCTCTAATTTATCTTTTCTTAGTTTTTTGAATATCATACAAAAATTTCATTGGACAAATACCATTGGGAACCCAAATTCAAAGTTTTGATTCATGGGGTTTTGTTGACAATTATGAACTTTGTAGAGATCCTCTTCCAAAAAAGTGCAACAAAAAAGAAGAAACTCATGATGATTCAAAGCTAGCTGAAGGAAATGAATACGGCAACTTTATAGAGTCATTATATCTTGGTATGGGAGTTGGGTTTGCATCAGGCTTTTGGAGAGTTTGCGGTTCTCTCTTCTTCATTAGAGTTTGAAGACACAAATTTTTTAGATGGTTTGGTTGATCAACGTTATGTTGCATGGGCTCTCTATTTCAAAAGATTCGGTTGAATATCTGTTACAAATTTCCCTTGAGGTAATAAATTAGCTACCATAATTTTTCAAGTATTGTTATTATTTAAAACAGTTTTCATTTTCCATTTACTTTTATCTTTCTTCCACTATCTCCGGTTCTTAATATAATATCTACTTAACTAATTTGGGTGGATTAAAAAATTAGTTGAATTAATTACTGTATTTGTCAAAAATATGTGTTAGTTTCCCTAAACTACACTCCTAAATCATTTACATTGAAATTATGCATTTATACAAACTCTCTTAATATATGCAATCAATAGGAATACTTTAAAAATATGATACATATTGGGGACAAAGTGGATTTAGGACCAAATCCAACCCAACCCCCTAACTTGCTTTTATACTTAGGACTGGAGGTAGTACTTGTTAAAATAAATTATGTTGTTTATTTTTCAATATGGTTTGCCTACTGGACGCAAGTGAAATAGCAAGCACTACGCTGATCGTTGCTCTCATTGAAATCTTGAGTTCTGCCTCAAGGAATAAGGAGTTTTGCTGCAGTTACGCATGGTCAACGACTCTGAAGTTGCCTATTGAATGTCATTTTGCTATCTTAAATTTAGTGACTTGTAAGAAGAGAACATTTTGTAGTAATAATTATTAGTGTGCATATGTCTCTCATGTTGTCAAGAAATCTTTGATAAGTAGTCTTCCATGTGATATATGAATGTACTTTTAAACTAAAATCCTGAGTTTTGAGTTAGAACCAAATAAAAAGATATATGATGCCTCTGTATCTAAGATTTCAGGTGTAAGTTTAACAGTTAAAAAGAAAAGGCATATGAGTGCTGTAATCTGAAAGATTTACAAGAACATGTTAACTTATTGGATGGAGTATTAATTTTGATGTTTAAGATATCAAAATTTGGAATTTGCAACAGTTAAGAGGATCTAATAATATTTTGTCGACACTTGAGATGCTCTGTCTCATTCTGTTTTGTTCTACTTGAAAAAACAGAGTCATGCCTTGGGTTAGGTTTTGTATTCAAATGAACTCTGTTATTAAATACATAATGAACATTCCATAACAAAGTTTTCTCATTTTAATTTTGAACTTTAATGTTATATTCCCCACACTATGCTTTTGTTGTTGCTTGTTGCTGCTCATGATACCTTTCCTTTCAACTAAGTCCATGTTTGCATTAGCGGTGGCATGTGATTTTTTTCAATCTGACTTTTCGGAACTTAAGTTAGGGTAGAAGTTAGATAATGTAAAGTGATTTATATTTGGATTGACGGTGGTAAAAGTGGCTTTTCTTCAACTGACACTTGTTTGAATGATTATTTAAAACGCAAGTTTAGATGAAATGATTGAAAAGGAAATGAATCTCATTAAACAATACATATAGGATTTTTTCCCATAATTCATGTCATTTGTGTTTTCCCTATTGTTTCTCAAACAAAACGCTGAATTTTGCTTTATCCTATCCCCATGAATCAAGGAGTTATCTTCTCCCTACAAAACAAAATGTGATAAATCATATTTATATAAATTTTATAATTATATTATAGGCATATAATGTGATAATTTTAAAAGGATTATTAAAATTATAAAAATAAAAAAAATTAATGCATTAATAGGAAAACTGTAAATACTCAAAAATAACACCTAATTAGACATATCCAATGTGATTTTGTTACATGTGACTATTCAATCTTATTTTTTTTTTTGTAAATTTTTAGAGATTAATTAAATATTAATGATGGAGATCAATTGGGATTGGGTGGATTCTCATAATTAAATTTTATTATTTAATTTTTTTGGGTATTTTTACAAATCTCAAAATATTGTTTCTTTAATAATAGTTTTATCTTTTTATAATGAAAGAAGTGACATGCCATACAGTGCCGTTTATTTCTTTCATCCATGCTCCTCTTCTTTCTTTACATCGATGCTGTGGCTTTTTTTGAGAACCAACATTTTAGGCTTGTTTGGTTCAGCGTTTTCTTAAAAAATAAATCCTTATTACGCAAGCTAAGATAAAACTTCTCTTACATACTTATCTCGTATATTGTGAATCATGATTTATAAGCACTTATTAGTAAAAAATAAGCTATTCCAAAAGTGGCTTCATTGATATCGCATGTTTAGGCCCAAAAGTTATATTGGGAAAACATCTTGTCAAATAGGCAAAATTTCTCTCATCGTGCATCCTTCTGTCTCACTGTGCATTTTCTCTCTCTTACCGCTAACTCAAACAGAGCCTAAACCACATGGAGAATGAATTATATTGAGGCACAATCACTTGCTCGTTTAAATATTCCTTAGAATCATATATAAAAACAGGTTATTGATGTAACTCCCATGCAATTAAAATTGTAACAGTTACAATTGTCAATAAAGATGGGTGAGATGGGCAAGGAGGAAGATAAGAAGCTCCTCCGAGTGGGTTTCATCCATACATGAGCACATGTTATATATGTATGATTGAGTGTGATTTGGGCTGAAGACTTTGTGACTTTTTAGAAAGTTCATATTATTTTTTTGAAATGTTTAAATAAGTTTGTCAATTCCATTGATAACATGACAAAAATTTAGGAGGACGACTTTTCAACAGGATTATTAAAACCAGGACCGGACCTGTCGGTCTGACCCAAAAACCGACGAACTGGCCATCCAACCGGTCTGACCCAGCCATAAACCTGGGTTAATATTTTTTTATTTAAAAAAAAATTATTCAAATTTTTATATTAATAACCCTCAAATATTTACTTAGCTGTCATTTAAGACCACTTGGTTTGTGAAAAATAATAGTGAACATAAATATAGTTGATTATGTTGACTTGATTATTTTCCTGGTTAATTTAGTTATTAAGAAATACAAAAAGGATAGGATAACAATCAGAAATTAATTATTTGATAGCAATCGACCTATTACACTTATAAGAAGGCAAAAAAAAAAAAAAAATGAACCTGCCACATTTATATAAGCATATAATCAAATCTAGGAATTAAGGTTATCAGTTGAGGATTACATCAATCTAGAACGTAACATTATACAAGCCTGATCTCTTATTATACACATCTTCTCTTGTGTCTAACCTTAAATTTATCCTTTTACTTGGGTTGATCTCTAGTGTTGGCGATTGTATATATACTTAAAATTATATATGGTTCTTCATCAATTTTATGAAACACGAGGGAGGGCGCCACATGTGGGAAAGGGAGGATCAGAGACAAACGGCGGCTCAGCCTCAGTCTCCTATTCCCATGTAGATGATGACCCTTCTCACTTCAATCACGCCACTAAATGCTTTGCGCAGTTCATATTGTAAAATTCATTCATAATATACCACCTACTCCTGCATCGTTACTAACTTATACTTTTTCTTTAATTCTTATTTACTCAAACTTACCACAATGGCCGGCTTCTCTTCACAAATATCATTTGCTTTGTTGTTTCTGCTATTTGCAACAGAATTCAACAGAAGTGTGGTTACCTGGAACAGGGTGATACGTTGCAATGAAAATGATCAAAGACTTCGTTTAATCTTCAAACAAGGAGTCGTTGATCCAAACAACTAACTCTCTTCCTGGAGTGTTGAACAAGATTCCTGTTTGTGGGAGGGAGTTTATTGCGACGACATCACAGGTAGTGTTACAGGGCTTTCTCTTTCCAATCATACATTTGAAGGCGAGATTAATTTATGTGTGCTTCAACTTGAATTTCTCAACCACTTGAACTTGAGCTGGAATTACTTTCAAACTGTGAGTATGTCACTTTGCCAAATCTCCAAATCTCCTTTTGATGCAAACAAGTTTCATAACCAATCACCTGCTACTCCTTCTAATCAATCAGCAAGTTTTTCTGTTGCTCTACGCTATCTTGACTTTTCCTATAATTATGATTCAGTTATAAATGACCTTTGTTGGCTTTCTCAACTTTCTTCCTTAAAATATCTTGACCTCAGTGACAATATTATTGGAAAAGAGTCAAATGGCTCCAACACATAGCTATGCTTCCTTCACTCTCGAAGTTGTACTTGGCGAGTTGTGGACTAAGTTATTTTCCATTCCTAGATTATACCAATTTTACGTCACTTGAAGTTCTTGATCTTTCTTTCAACTTTTATCAGATGAAGTTAAAATTTTCTAATTCATTGCTTAATACCACCAGTCACATATATCATCTAGCCCTTCCTGGATGCCATCTCTATGGTCAATTTCCAAAAGCCTTGCTCAATCTTTAAAACCTCAAGCATTTAGATTTAAGCTATAATAACCTGGAAGGATCAATTCCAGATTGGTTAGGCCAGCATGAACAGTTGCAATACTTGGATATCCAACATAATTTGTTTTCTGGTGTAATTCCACCATCTTTTGAAAATATTTCTTCCTTGTTCAGCTTAGACTTGTTGTACCATCAATTGAGTGCCAATCTTCTAAAAACCCTTGGAGGGCTCCAAAATTTAAATCAATTACACATTGGACACAACTTCTTGGCAGGAGGTGTTCTTTCAGAAAAGAATTTTGCAAAGTTCTCAAATTTAACATCATTGGACTTAAGTTCATTAAGTTTTGAATTTGTCATTGATCCTAAATGGGTCCCACCACTTAACCTTGAGCATTTGGATTTGGGTAACACAAGCATAGGTCCTAATGTTCCATCATGGCTATATACACAGCGATCTCTAGAATATCTAGATATTTCTAGATCAAGGATTTCAACGATTGATGCAAATGTATTTTGGAGCATTGTAGTAGGAATTGATTATGTTGATATCTCAAACAACTTGATTAGTGAAGACATGTCCAATGTCATACTATCAGCAAATAGCTCTTACTTTGATGCATCTCACAATTCTTTGTCAGGATCTATTTTCTCGTTATTGTGCCAACTTGAGAGTCATGAAGAAAGGAAGTTGTATGGTTTGGACCTATCATTTAATCATTTGAGTGGAACACTTTCTGATTGTTGGACAAACCGAAAACAATTAAATTACCTTAATTTGGGGAGTAATAAGATAACAGGAAAAGTTCCTCCCTCATTGGCTTCATTGAATCTTGTCTTGTTGGATTTGAGTAATAATAGTTTCTTTGGCAAATTTTCATTAAACATGCTGAATTCGACAAATTTGGAATACCACCTTTTAGAGCAAAATGAATTTTCTGGAAGTTTGCCAAATCCTATGGGCCCAAATTTGGCAGTTTTAAAATTGAGGACCGATCAATTTATAGGCAACATTCCATCACAATTGTGCAACCTCTCTCATTTGACAATCCTTGATCTTGCTGACAACAAGCTTTCTGGATCCATACCTCATTGCCTATGCAACATCACACCTCCAATGCAATTCGGGCTTTGGCCTAACACAATAATAAAAGTATTTACTAAAGGAAGAGAATTAGACTACAAACCAATTAGTGTTATGTATGATACAAATGGCATTATGGATCTTTCTAGCAATTTCTTGTTTGGGGAAATTCCTAAAGAATTGTTTAGCAACAATCAAATGCAGAGGTTGAATTTGTCTCGGAACCATTTGACTGGAAAATTCCCAAAGAAATTGGAGACATGTCAAAGTTGGAATCTCTTGATCTCAGCTACAATAGACTCTCAGGAGAAATTCCTTCAACTATATCTAATTTGTCTCTTCTTATTGATTTGAACCTCTCATACAACAATTTCATTGGCAAAATTCTATTGGGAACCCAAACTCAAAGTTTTGATTCATGAAGTTTTGTTAGCAATCATGAACTTTGTGGAGATCCTCTTCCAAGGAAGTGCAATGAAAAAGAAGAAAATCTTGACAACTCAAAGCTAGGTGAAGGAAATGAAGATGACAACTTTCTAAAGTCATTGTATCTTGGTATGGGAGTTGGATTTGCAGTAGGCTTCTGGGGAGTTTGTGGTTCTCTCTTCCTCATCAGAGCATGGAGACACAAATTTTTCCGATGGTTTGATCACTTGGTAGATCAACTTTATGTTGCCTGGATCCTCTGTTTCAAAAAGTTGAATATCAATAACAAATTTCCCTTGAGGTAATAAATTAACTACCTTACTTTTTTCAAGTATTATTATTTAAATGAGGTTTCATTTTCTTTTCCTTTTATCTTCTTCTACTTGCTAAAAGAGTTCTGTTCTTAGCTGATTATGTTTTATCTTTTTTATTTTTCAATATGTCTTGTCTACTGGATGCAAGTGATGAAATAGCTATCACTACTCTGAGCGCTCCTCTCTTTCAAATATCGAGTTATGCTTCAAGGAATAAGGAGCTTTGCTGATGTTACGCATGGTCAAGGACTCTAATGCTGCCTATTGACTAATGTCCTGTTGTTTTCTTAAATTTAGTGAATTGTGAGAAGTGAACGTTTTGCAATAATAGCTATTAGTGTGTATGTGTGTTTCATGTTGTTAAGAAACCTTTGATGAATAGTCGTCCATGTGATATATGATTGTACTTTAAACTTTGATAATGAGTTATGAGTTAGAACCAAATAAATTCATTATGCGTCTGTTATTAAGTTGTAAGTGTAACAATAAAAACAAAAAGGCCTATGTGTGTTGTAATGTGTAAGATTTATATGCAGTTGGCTTATTGAATATTAATTTCCATGTTGAAGATATCAAAATTTGAAACTTGCAGCCGTGAATGTTAAGATTGTCAAACTTATGAAACTAAGCAAACTTATATCATGGACATAAATTCGGATGGTGAACTAGAATCGTAAATTTGTAATAGTTTACTTTTATCAATAAATATTAAAAATATATGATTAAATAATTAGAATATAAAAATGACATAATTTAATTTAAATATATTTCAAAACCAAATTATTGAAATTAAATTTATCAAAAATCATAGTCATATTCAACAAAAAAAATTCTATGAAGTTCTTTTATAAGTAGCTAAATACAATCAAGTCAAACGATTTATATAAGTTTAAGAGCAAAGAGCAAGTTGATATAATTTTGTAAGTAAGAAGTATAAAAACAGAAAATTCAATAAATAAACTCAGTTGTTTGGATTCAGAGCAATATGTTTCTAACATGAAATAATGAGTGTTGTAATCTATCAGGTGTTCGTTTAGCAAAGTTGGCTTGATTTCGTATTATAATAATCTTGTCAGGTATATAAGTTTAACAATCAAAATGAAAAGGCATATGAGCGTTGTAACCTGCAAGATTTACAAGCTAATGTTGGCATATTAGGTATTAATTTCAATGTTTAAGATATCAAAATTCAGAACTGGTAATGGTTAAGAGGATCTAATAACATTTTGTCGACACTTGAGATGTTCTGTTCTGTTCTCTTTGAAAAAACAGAGTCATACCTTAGGGTAGGTTATATATGTATTCAAATGATGCCTCGGTTATTAAATATATAATGAACATTACATATAGAAAAGATTGCTTATATGCAGAGCAATTCAAATATGCTTTGGTGCTTGCTGTTGCTGCCCATAATGCCTTTCCCTTCAACTAAACTACACTCATAATGAATTATTGAGGCGCAATGACCAAACAAATGAAAAGGAAAAAAATAATAATTAAAGAAGAAGAAGAAAAAGAAAAGGAAGAAAGACCCACCCGTTCTCGGTCAACTGGGATATGGTAACTATGGCTGATGGATCACTTTTAGGAAGGAGAGAAAGGAGAATTGTATTGGGGGAAAATCTTATTTAAGTACCAAAGATCATAAAAAATATAAAAAAAATATCTCATTGTAAATTCCTCTTTTAAAAAAATTCCCATGAATATCAGTGATATAGATTATAAATGTAAACTTACTTTATTAATAAGTATATATGACTATATTAATAAGTAAAAGAGTAGTTGTTGACAAGTTCATATATGTTAAATAAAACATCTCTCATTAACAAAAATATATGATTATATTGATAAATTATAAAATGAACGTTAACAACCTATCTATTTTAACCACAGTAAGGGGAAAACAGCATATAATAGAATAATGTTTCTAAAAAGTGGGTCAAAAAGAAGACTCTTGTGGGCGACTTCTCTTTCTACTTGAATACAAGTTATTGCAACTCCCATGCAGTTACAATTGTAAATGAAGATGGGTGAGATGGGCCAGAAAGAAGATAAGAATTGAATCTCGTCCGTGTGGGTCCCATCCATGCATTAATGTGCACATGTTATGGTTTTAGTGTCATGTGGGATGAAGACTTTATAACTCGTCAGAAAGTTCATATTACTTTTTTGAAGTGTTTAAATAAGTCTGTCGTTTCCATTGATGAGCTAACAAAAATTTAGGAGGAAAACTTTTCTTTTTCTTTTTTTTATTTTTTTTGCCGAAAAGGAGGAAGATTTTTCAAACATAATAATTACGGGCCTTTGCTGAAAAGGTTGGAGGACTTGAAAGTATTAGAAGACTTGACTATAAATGGTAAAAAGAAAAAAAAATTGAAGACTTGATTATAAGGAAGAACATGATACGTGGTCATTAAAAAAATTTTCAGCGATTTAAATGTTTGTTAGTTTTTGATTAACAATTTGCTGGCAATGGTTTTCTCAACTTGTATTTATACAATAAAAATACTTCAATGAATTGATTTTACTAATTAAATCAGGGTTAAAGTATAAATCTATCCATGGATAATTTTATTGTCACTACCATAGAAGGCACTTTTGATGACCGTTTTTATGCCCTTTAGACTACCGTTTTCAAGGGGACGTATATGCGAGTGTCGTTGAAATTTTTGAAAACGAAGACCGTTTTAAAATGGTTGTTGTAAGAGAGTTACAACGACTATTTTTTTAAAAAAAGTCGTTGAATCTTAACATACAATGACTATTTTTATAAAAACAATCGTTGTATGTCATGCCCGAGCAACCCTGGTGTGTTTAGTCATGGGTTACAACGATTGTTTTTATGAAAACAGTATTTGTATCCCTTTTTTTAAAATATTGTTTGCTTTTCTCCCACTCAGTGTTGAAACACTGCCAAATTCTAGACATGTATATTTTGAGTTTGGAACACACTCATATAACAAATACCATATCCCTCATAAAACAAGGAACGGATAGCTAAAACCATAAAAATAGTCTTGCTAAGAAATGCACCGTATGAATGTCATAAGGGATTCAGAATTCACACATAAATTAATTGGGACAGCATTGTGATTCAACAAGAGCACTATCATAAGGGTTTTATAATAAATAGGGCACCCCTGAGTCAAATAGACTACATGTAGCAATATAAAACATGTACATCCTTACATCTTTAATGCTTTGCATCATTTTGCAAATTCTTCTCTAAAAATTCATAGTACTCAATATAAATAAGAAACTAAGAAACTAATAGGAGGCAAAGTATTCGAGTAAGGCAACATAATGTACCACTGCATTATGTAAGAAACCTCTACATATCATCGTCTATGTGTTGTAGAAGATAAAATTGCAGCATCGGCATTTAAATATGCCCTCATAAGTAAACGATTCTAACACTCTCATCTTCATGTTCCTCAAAGAAGCCTAATCCCATGTAAAAGCTTGAATAACTTCATGAAAATAAAATAAATTCAACATATATGTACTACAATACTGAACAAATAAATGCCAACATCAATTTCCATACAAATTTTTCTATGCATTAAATATGTTTCAGGAAAAATAGACTTTGTTGTATCCATTTCACTATCCTTTTTTCTAAAAAAAATGAAGAAATTCATAGGAAAATATTTACTTATTGGTCCTAGGTAAAACATTACATAAAAAGACAACGAATGCATTAAAACAATGCGAAATCAAATTTAACGGAGAAAATTGACAAAAACAAAAATTACTCTCTTAAGTCTTAATTCAATTTATTTTTTTTTAAAATCATGTTAAAACTCTGATAGTTCCCTTCATTTTAACATAAAAGGTGACTTTTAATTCTTTATAAATAATATTTTTAAATATTCTTTCTAATCGTACGTGAAAACAAAGGGACTGTGGCTCCCATGCGGTTAACATTGTGACGGTAAATAATAATCTGGATTTGACATCCGAGTAGGTTCCATCCATTAATTATAAGAACATATTTTACTGAAAATATGGGAATGGAAGATTTCTTTTCTTTTCTTTTTTTATGTGACAAACAAACGGCATTTGAACTTAAAAATTCTCAAAAAGTCTGATGAAATAAGGAAAGGATAGGGAGGTGATGTGGTAGAAATATGAGATTTTGAAGTTTGAGTGTTTTTACTAAAATGCCCCTCACATCTTTTTTAAAAAAATGGGGCAAGAACCCTCGCCGTTGCTGTCGCCGGTAGGCCACTAGAGCTCCGGTAACAACTTAAGTATAGTAATTAGTAACTTGGGTGTACATATTGACAATTTGACCTCCTAAGTTGTCAATGTGTATACCCAAATTGTTAATTGTTATTCATAAGTTGTCATTGCATATATTCAAGTTGTCAAAAATGCCTGATAGGGGTTTTACGGAGTTCAAGTTGTCAATATCTATATTCAAGCTGCAAATTGTTATTCTTAAGCTGTTATTACTTATAGTCAAGTTGTTAACATCACCTGATACGGGTAAAATATAATCTATATGATTGTTTACATTTGGGCATAGGCAATGACAACTTAAAAATAGTAATTAACAACTTGTGTGTAGATATTGACAATTTGAGCTCCTTAAATGTTAATAACCTTGTAGGCCATATTTTACCCCTGTTTGGCAAAGTTAACAACTTAAGTTGACAACTTCAATATAGAAAATGATAAGGATAGCAATGAGAAACTTGTGTATACACATTAACAATTTTGGGAGCTTAAGTTGTCAATATGTATACCCAAGTTGCTAATTGCTATACTCAAGTTATCACTAGAGCTCCAGCCACGGGTCAGTCAGCTAGGTAGTGCCAACCTTCTCAACTTTTTTAAGAAAAAATGTGAGGGGCATTTTAGTAAAATACCTAAACTTCAAATCCAATATTCATATTTGATTACCTATTTATCCTTTTATTAATTTAGTAGACATATTGAAGTTTTTATAATTTAAATGGTATCCCCCCTCCCCCGAGGCGGCTCCTCTCTTTTTCTTTCTTTCTTTCTAGCAAAATATTGGAAGAATTCAAATTGTTAGAAGACTCGACAAGGAAAATGACATGCATGGAAAATTTTTAAGCTTTTAAGTTGGATTTTCTTTATCTTCGAAATTGCAACTTTTTTTTAAAAAAAAAAAAATATTTTCCCCACTTATATATATACCATGGATTGATTACTTTGAGGAGATCATTAATATTCTACTCAAATCAAAACACAATGAGGAGCTTCCCTTCACAAATTTCTTTTGCTTTTCTGCTCTTGCTATTTGCAACAACACTCAACAGAAGCATATGCAATCCGGTAGGCAAGGATGTTCTGTGCAATGAGAATGATCAAAACATACTTTTGATCTTCAAACAAGGAGTGATGGATTCTTCAAACCAACTCTCTTCTTGGACTGTTGAAGAAGATTGTTGTTTGTGGAAGGGAGTTTACTGCAACAACATCACAGGAAGAGTTACAGAGCTTTCTCTTTCCAATCATACATTACGAGGTGAGATTAATCTATGTGTTCTTCAACTTGAATTTCTCAATCACATGGACTTGAGTTACAATCACTTTAAAACTGTCAGTACGCCACCCTGCCAAGTTTCCAAATCACGTATCACTCCTTTTAATCAGTCAGCAAATTTTTCTATTGCTCTTCATTATCTAAACTTTTCAAGTAACTATGCTTTGAGCATAAATGATCTTCATTGGCTTTCTCAACTTTCATCCTTAAGATATCTTGACCTTAGTTACAATGATATTGGAAATGAAACCAAATGGCTCCACCATATCGCCATGCTTCCTTCACTCTCTCACTTATATCTGATCAATTGCGGATTGGCAGAGTTTCCATCCATAGATTATGTCAATTTTACGTCACTTGAAGTTCTTGATCTTTCTTCCAACAATATTAAGTCAAAATTACCCAATCCTTTCTTTAATATCACCTATCATATCTATCATCTTGACCTTAGTGGATGCAATTTCAATGGCAAATTACCAAAAGCCTTGCTCAATCTTCAGAACCTCAAGCATTTAGATTTGAGTGGTAATTATCTCGAAGGATCAATTCTAGATTGGTTAGGTCGATATGAATGTTTGCAATACTTGGATATTGGAAGAAATTTGTTCAATGGTGCAATTCCATCATCTCTTGGAAATATTTCTTCCTTGTTCTACTTAGACTTGTCCCACAATCAATTGAGTGGCAATCTTCCAGAAACCCTTGGACAACTCCATAACTTAAATTATTTACACATTGGACACAATTTCTTGGTGGGTGTTCTTTCTGAAAATAATTTTTCAAAATTCTCAAATTTAACATCATTGGACGTAAGTTCAACACGTTTCGAATTTGACATTGCTCCTGAATGGCTGCCACCATTTCGACTTGAGCATTTGGATTTGGGCAACACAAGCATAGGTCCTAATTTTCCAACATGGCTGTATACACAACGGTCTATAACACATCTAAATATTTCTGCTTCAAGGATTTCAACAATTGATGCAGATATGTTTTGGAGCTTTGTAACAGGAATTTATGATGTTGACATCTCAAACAACTTGATTAGTGCAGACATATCCAATATCACACTATCAGCAAATGTCTCTTACTTTGATGTATCTCACAACTCTTTGTTTGGATCTATTTTCTCGTTATTGTGCCAACTGGAGAGTAACAGGGAAAGCAAGTTGGATCATTTGGACTTATCGTATAATCATTTGAGTGGAGCACTTCCTGATTGTTGGGCCAATTGGAAAAATTTACAATACCTTAATATGAGAAGTAATAAGCTATATGGTAAAGTTCCTCCCTCAATAGCTCTGTTAACAAATCTTCGTTTGTTGTATTTGTGTGATAATGGTTTCTTCGGTAACTTTTCCTTAAACTTGTCACGTTGGACAAATTTGGAATACCTCCGTCTTGAGCGAAATAAATTTTCAGGAGATTTGCCAAATACAATGCAACAAAATTTGTTGGTTTTCAGAGTGAGGGCCAACCAATTTCTTGGCAAAATTCCAACAGAGATGTGCAACATGTCTTCTCTAAGAGTAATTGATCTTGCTGATAATAAGCTTTCAGGATCCATACCGCATTGCTTGTATAACATCATGCGGTCATATCCTTCATTTATTTGGAGTGAGGAAACAAGTATATTTGCTAAGGGAAGAGAATTAGATTACAATGATGTCATGTCCTTGCATAGTATTGATTTTTCTTCCAACAATTTGTCGGGAGAAATTCCTATAGAGTTGTTCAACATGACTCAACTATGTTCCTTAAATTTGTCTCGAAACTATTTGACTGGAAAGATTCCCAAGGAAATTGGAGCTGCAAAATACTTGGAAACTCTTGATCTCAGCTACAATAGACTTTATGGGAAAATTCCTTCAACCATCTCTACAATATCTTTTCTTGATTATTTGAACCTCTCATATAACAATTTCACTGGACAAATCCCTTTAGGCACTCAAATTCAGAGTTTTGATCCTTGGAGTTTTGTTGGCAATCCTCAACTTTGTGGAGATCCTCTTCCAAAAAAGTGTAACAAGAAAGAAGAAACTCACAACTCAAAGTTGGTTGAAGGAAATGAAGATAACATCTTCATGAAGTCACTGTATCTTGGGATGGGAGTTGGATTTGCAGCAGGCTTTTGGGGAGTTTGTGGTTCTCTCTTCCTGATCAGAGCATGGAGACATAGATTTTTCCGATTATTTCACGGTTTGGTTGATCTACTCTATGTCAGTGCGGCCCTCAAGCTTAAAAGTTTCCATCGAATATTTGGAACAAATTAAATTGTTATTGAGGTAACGGATTAATTATGATATTTTGCGAAAGTTCTTATCTGATCTCCTTTATTTCCATGAGTTTATCTTCTTTTTTTCTTCTTTTAGTTAAAACAAATTTTTTTCTTGACGAATTTTTTTTTTTCCTGTTGTGCATTGTTCAATATGTTTTGGCAATAGGACGCAAGCGCAGTAAGCAGTGGGAGCAACATCTTTGAAGACTGATTTAATCTATCTATTAATGTCCTTTCTTTATCTTAAATTTAGTGAAATAGTGATCAAATAAGATATTGTAATAATGGTTATCATCAAAATATCTGGCTGTGCTTATGCCATTAATTAGAAGCCTTTGTTGAATGGATGATGATTATTTGAGATTTGATCAGTTCTGTTTTTTCAATGGAATATCCTTAATTTAGTGTGATAAAAATTTATATGTATGTTTAAACTGAGAAAAAGACATATATCCAGTCTAAATTGCTCGCTCACAGTAAACAACATAAGCAGACAATCTAGATAATCTCAATAACCGCCACAGGTCACATTTTAAATTGCAGCATACACACACACACACACACACACATATGAAATAAGACTCATTTCAAAGTCTGGGAGTGTATTATAACCCTGCCAAATTTCATAACATGGATAAAGTGTTTGCCCTATCAAATGTCTTTCCAAAAACGTGGCTCATCAATAGAACAACAACTAGCTAACTTAATTTAAGCATTATTAACTATTCTTTAATATAGCACTTACCTTAGCCTCTGCTTGGCTCTCATGCTCCTCCTTGTGGAGGACAGATACATGCCAAAATATATAATCAACATACCAAATACCTTAAATAAATATATACAATAGCCAATAAACAAAATTTTAATAATGTGGTAATCATAACAAGCTTCACATGAGCTTTCATCTTCAAGCTTTCTCCACTAGCTTGCTATTTCCTTTAGGAGTACTTGCCTCTACTATTGGTATATGGGAGGAAAGGGGTGAGATTCAGGAAAATCTTAATAGTAAAACATTATATTAAATCGTTTAACTTTTACTGTTAAAGAGGGAACATTTGACTGTGAATGGTGTGACATGGACACTACGTTGGGTCAAATAAAGTCCATATGTCAGTTTTTAGGAAGCAGCGTAGCGGATGTTAAACATTCCTATTACTTTCAAGAGTCTTAAAGGAAACAAAGTAAACAAATATATGGTAGAAATTAAATGCACAAGACACTACAAAAAAAATAGCATATTACCCACGGAGTTCCATCGCTGAAATCATTTCAGACGGAAATTATTGACGAATTAGGGACGGAAACGCAATTACTGATGGATTACCGACAAAATAATTTATGTCACTAAAAAGTACGTGGCAAATTGATTTACCGACAGAACTTTTATTCCATTGGAAATTACCGACGGATTACCCATGGAAAAACGGATTACCCATGGAAAAATTCTGTTGATGGAAACTTTTCCTTTAGTAATTACCCGCATCCTGCCCAGGCGACCCTCGAGTAGGGGCCACGTGTCCCTCTAACCTTACGCCATGTCTCTCTGGTATCTTGGACCTCTGGTATGTGTTATGATGCCTTGCCAATTGAGCTGCTTTAACTTTGTGTTATTTATTCACATAATTATATATAATGTAATAATTAAAAAATATAATATTAAGATAAATATATATAATATTAAATATATAATTATATATTTCATTTTTTTGAATATAAAATTTAAAAATTTTCGATTTCTTATTTCGTTTACATATTTAATATTAATATTAATATATATATATATATATATATATATAATATTACATGTATATTCATATATAATTATATTTTTTTTTTATGATATAAATTTTAAAATTTTTAATTTCTTATTTCATTTAAAATTTTATTCTTAATATTATATATATTTAATATATTATATTAAATATTAATTTTATGATATTTAAATTTTTATTTGTTATAGATTATTTTTATTTTTATTATTTTATATAAATTATTAAAAAATAAAAAAAAAATTATTAATTTTACCTACAGATTGCCCATAGAATTTCATCAGTAATTTCTAGTTAAAATTACCCATGGAATTCCGTGGGTAAATTGTCAACACCCGTTTCCATTTCGATAATCAACGAGTAATAACGACGGAATTCAATGGGCATACAGAAAAGTACAATTATACTGATAGAAATATTCGTTTACGATTCAAACGTCGTTCGTTTACAAATATGATATTGTTCGTCAACGGAAACAGAAAATACAGCGGAAGTTTTAATATTTACAAATTTCACCCAAAATATCACAAAATAGACTAATTGGCCCACATTCTTGACCTCGCCTCGAGACACGCGCTGCTCACTTCCCAACGACAATGTCTTTGCCCTTTTGCCCACTGGTACCCGCTGAGGTATTTGTTTAAAAATAGGGTGAGATTCCGAAGAATCTCCGTAGAGACATAATATCGTTCATAGAAAATGCGAAAAGTAAATATGACATGCGCCAAGGTATGCACAAATTAATAAACAATATAAACACATCATCGTCATGTATACATGAGTAGGGCCCAGCCCCACAATCTACACCGGTTGGTCTTCTGCCAACTCCCAGTGTAAGTGCACCTCTGGCACTAACAGCCTCTTTCTAGGCAAATCATGTTATTAATAAAGTGCATTTACAAAACAATGGCATCCACACAATCACATAACTCATGGCATAGTGTATGAAGGATAATGTCCCTACCTCAAAGCTGTGATATTCCCTATTTAATAGTGTCTCGTAAAGCGTGCTGTCCCGGCGTCCGACTCGGTCCTAAAATATTAAATGTACCAGAAATAGGTCATAACCTATCCAAGTATCATTTTAGACTATTCCATAGTGTTTATTGTGGTTATATTAGTCTATGGTGAAAATTTACAAAAATGCCCCCGGGAACCCGACCCGATGGCACGTTTTCCCAAAATTTTGACTAGGGCTATTCTGACTAATTTTCGCCCAAGGAATCCATTTCCAGCCTCAAAATCGCCTAATTCATGGTCAAATTACGAAAATACCCTTGACAGCCCCTAATTAGTGATTTCAGTGGCGTTTCCGTAAATATGCTTTTTCGGCCTCTACCGAAAAAGTGCCCAACTGTAACCCCACCTATTTTTGCTCACTGAGTCCAATGGAACCATTTATTTCATGAAAATCCAAATCCTACTACCATATCTGGTCTGGCCGAAATATTGGGAAAAATATGGAAAAATGAGGTTTTGTGTTCTAGTTTCCAAAACTTGTACTTTTTCACTTCTAACCCTTGATTAACTCATTTAAACACTTCTTAACCATGATTCAAAGAAATTTGGGCAGCATAACCCCTTAGGATTAGGACTTTCCAAATTTACAAACTTAACAATACAACCAAATCCAACCATAATCATCAACAACAACCATATCTAACATAATCTTAGGATTTGTAAAGTTACCTTCTTGAGTCCTTTTTCTTCCTCTAGAAGTTCTCCACTCTCTTTCTCTTTGGCTCAAGATTTGCTTGCTAATCCATGGAATTTATAGAAAGGAAGAGATTAGAGAAGATTAGAAGAAGAAACCTTTAAGAAATCTTAGCTTACCTTGGATCTTACTTCTTTTTGCTCTCTAAATCTCCAAGAGCTCCCAAAAATCACTCTCTCTCTCTCTTTTTCTCTTCTTGTGCGTGAATGGCATGAAAGGAGGAGGAAAAATTTTATGTACTACTTGTCTTCTCTCATCTTTAATCCTAGCCCTTGATCTAGCCAATGGTCAAGATTTTTCCACCTTTCATGAACACTTTAATTGCCCTCATGACACCTTGCATTAGGCCATACTCCTTCCACTTTATGTCATTTTTTTGTGATCATGAATGTACTTGGATCTTATCTCTTCCACAATTTGTGTCATATAATTAATTAAAATTTAACCATTTCCTTTTCCCCTTTTTTTTCTATGTAGGGGACGGATTTTTAGGGAAGTAAATGAGAAAGAAAAATGTTTTTCCTATATTCCATATAATTGACCAATGTATAATTTCCCCTAATTGACCAATTTCTTGATTTATTCTACCAAAAATAATCTCATTTATGCATTTTCCTTTATTTTCCTTGATTAATTGAAATCAATTCCACTTAATTGGAAAATAATTAATCTTGGGCTAAATTGGCAAAATTATGATTTTGCTATCCCCTTGGTAATTTAATTCAATTTTTGAATTAATTTGCCCCTTTCCTTATGAATATGAATATTCCAAAATTCACAAGATCCAAATTCATGAATATTCACCATTTTATTGAATTATTCAAATAATTACAATATATTTTTGGTGAATAAAATTTGGGGTGTTACAGGTAAATTGTCAGTAATTACCGACAGAAAAAATTATATGGGTAATTCGTCAGTATTTACCGATGGAATATTTTCGGTCTTTAATCCATCGTAATTAGCTACGGATTACCCATGAAATTCCGTCGGTAATTTCTCATTCAAATTACCCGCGGAATTCTGTGGGTAAGACGTCAGTAATTACCGATAGAAAAAATTCCGCGGGTAATTCGTTAGTATTTACCGACAGAATTTTTTCCGTCTTTAATCCGTTGGTAATTAGAGACGGAATTTTTTTTTCTGTCGGTAGGAATTTTTTGAAGGAATTTACGGACAAAATTTTTTCGTCAAAAATCCGTCGGTAATTTTTCTTATGTCAAAAATTACCAACGGAAATAATTCCATGGGTATTCCCGTTGGTAATAACATGTTTTTTTGTAGTGAGAGACACTAAAATTATTAACATGGAAAACCTCTCAAGCAAAGGGTAAAAACTACAGGTTGTCCAGACCAATGAAAATATGATCCAATTTTAGCAAAATAAGGTACAAAAGAGTCCCAAACAAATGCACAAATGCGTGCAACCACCAAGCCAAACAACTAAAGCTACAAGCTTACAATTAGAAAACAAACTAGCTAAAAATACTAGGAAAAACATCGGTGATCATGAACATGTTTTATCTCCACACAAGACCTCTAAACAATGATCCCACCATTGAAAATGATGAACCATATGTTTTCAACCAGCTGACCAAATTTCAGCTCAATCCAATAGGCAACGAATACGTAGACACCAATTATCAATACTGACCTTTGAAGCTGCATTTCTCTCACATGGCTACAAAATTATACTTCTCTGACCTCTCTAGCCTCGGCCTATCCGGCCTTAGCGGGGCCTCATTGCCTAGAAACCTAACATGCCCTCTTTCCACTTTAATAAGTGAAACACAACTCAAAGTAGGAAACTACGAGAGAATATTCTTTCTCACAAAGAACAATTAAGAAACTTTCTTCTTTTTTTCATTCACTCACTATTTTCCTTCTTTCCTATTTCTTTTTCCTCTCCTTTGTTTTCTTTTCATAAAATAGGAAATATATATAAAATTTGGGCAATTCAAACATGGGTTTTTTTTCACATAGGAAGGGAGTCCAAAACCTAACATCTCCCGCCCTCATGACTATATGAAGACTACCGCCAATCTAGCGTTCACATGACTAGCTTCAAATTTTCCACAAATGTCAAGGTGCATCCATTCAAGCAACTTTGACCCCCATGAAGAAACATTCTTTATGAAAGATACTCTAGCTTGTTTATCAGTCATCTGGGAAGTGCATCCTTCCCTTTTTTCATTGATATGATTAAGCCTCTGATGCTACAAACTTGATGCATCTAAATCTGTAGCATCCACACTGCCTCTAGCCATTTAAAGAAACAATTTTTTTGTCTCCATCGCTCAAACAAACACTACAAAAAAAATGGTATTTTGTAGGAGTGAAATTGTAGCAGTTATAATTCACCGCTACAAATATTAAAATTTGTAGCAGTTATAAACTAAACTGCTACAAACTTGTAGCGGCAAGCTACGTGCCAAATGGCTTGACAGATTGGCAACGTTTTTTGCAGTGGTTAATAAAAAGAACCGCTACAAATATGGCGCGCATTTCCCGCCAAACATTGTAGCGGTTAAATTGTAGCGGTTACATAATAAAAGCCGCTACAAAGTTCCCACCACTTGGCGCGACCAAGACGTGCCAATAGTGTGGCGATTATTTGTAGCGGTTTCACCAATTGAAAAGCTATAAAATTCCAATCGTCGCCTATTTGTAGCAGTTATAAAGTTGCAACCGCTATATAATTTTAGAGGTCATGAAAAATTATAGCATTTTTGTACAATGACCTCTACAAAACTTCAAAGGTCTTGTAATTTGTAGCGGTTATTACAGAACCACTACAAAGTTTAGCCGCCTTACTTGAGAAGGATGCCGAGTTCAAGTTCGATGATGCATACTTGAAAGCTTTTGAAGAGTTGAAAAGAAGATTTGTAACCGCTCCTATTATTATGGCTCCGGATTGGAGTTTGCCCTTTATAGTGATATATGATGCTAGCGATTATGCTGTGGGAGCTGTGCTTGGGAAGAAAAAGGATAAAGTCTTCCATCCTATCTACTATACAAGCAAGACGCTAGATGATGCTAAAGAAAACTACACTACCACTGAGAAAGAACTTTTGGCCGTAGTGTATGCATTTGCCAAGTTTCGGCCATACTTGATTGGTTCCAAGGTGGTTATTCATACTGATCATTCCGCACTTAGGTACCTCTTTGGTAAGAAGGACTCTAAAGCAAGGTTGGTTCAATGGGTTTTTCTCTTGCAAGAATTTGATCTTGAGATTATGGATAGAAGTGGCTCTGAAAATCAAGTTGCAGACCACCTGTCTAGGTTGAGTACTGAAGCTCAACATGATGGAGATTTACCTATTCATGAAACTTTTTTGGATGAGCAACTCTTTTTTATGTGTCATTCTGAAACTCCTTGGTATGCCGACATAGTCAATTACCTTGTGAGTGGAATTATTTCTGAGGACTTGAGTTATCACCAACGGAAGAAGTTCCTACATGATGTCAAGTTCTATCATTGGGAAGAACCCTTCTTATTTCACTATTGTGCTGATCAGTTGATTCAAAGATATGTTCCAGAAGGTGAGCAATAAGAAGTGTTGAAGTGTTGCCATTCCTCTGAATATGGAGGCCACTTTGGTGGTAATAAGACTGCTGCAAAAGTCTTACAATCTGGATTTTTCTGGCCAACTTTGTTCAAGGATGCTTATGAATTTTCTCTATCTAGTGACCGGTATCAAAGGGTTGGTTATATCTCTAGGAGGAATGAAATGCCACTCAACAGCATGTTGGAAGTTGAATTATTTGATGTGTGGGCGATTGACTTCATATGACCTTTTCCCAAGTCCTTCAACAATCAATACATTTTGGTAGCGGTTGATTATGTGTCTAAATGGGTTGAGACCATTGCTTCCCCAACTAATGATGCTAAAGTAGTGGTCAAATTCATGAAAAAGCACATTTTCACTCATTTCGGTGCTCCAAGGGCTGTTATTAGTGATGGAGGAATCCACTTTTGCAACCATCAATTTAAAACTCTTTTGAAGAAGTATAGAGTGAAGCATAAGGTGTCTTTAGCTTACCATCCTCAAACCAATGGTCAAGCTGAGATTTCCAATAGAGAAATCAAGAAAATCCTTGAGAAAACTGTGGGTATTACTCGGAAGGATTGGTCCATGAAGTTAGATGATGCACTATGGGCCTACCGCACCGCTTACAAGACACCTATCGGCATGTCTCCTTACCGGTTGGTTTTTGGGAAAGCTTGTCATCTTCCTGTGGAGTTGGAGCACAATGCTTATTGGGCTATTAAAAAGTTGAATTTTGATGAAAAATAGGTGGGTGACAAGAGGCTTTTGCAGCTTAATGAACTTGAAGAATTTAATTTTCATGCCTATGAAAGTTCAAAGCTGTACAAGGAGAAAACAAAGCGGTGGCACAACAAGAAGATTGTCTCTAAATCTTTTGAGCCTGGTCAACGAGTGCTCCTCTACAAGTCTAAGTTGAAGATCTTTCTGGGAAAGTTGAAGTCTACATGGTCTGGACCTTTCACTGTGGTCCAAGTCTTTGACAAAGGTGTTGTGGAGCTAGAAGGTCAACATGGGGAGCAGTTCAAAGTTAATGGTCAACGATTGAAGCATTATTGAGGAGGAGATGTGGATAGGCTTGTGTCCACTATCACCCTATCTAATAAAGAATGACCAACATGAAGAGTCGGGCTAAAGACTATAAACTAAGTGCTTCTTGGGAGGCAACCTAAGTTCTTAACTCAATCTTTGTTATTTTGGTGTGTTTTGGTAGAGTTATGTTTGATCTTTGCGTTTTGTAGGGAGGTAAGGTACCCAATGAGGAATGAGCAAAGCCAACGCAAAAGAGGAATTTTCTGGGTGAGAAGATGAAGTTGAAGGAAGGATATGGGATATGCATCACAGGGAAGTGCACTTGACTATAGGCTTATGTTTAAGATTTTGGAAGTGCATATATGATTATTGATCAATTCTGGGTAGTACTGAAGCTACCATGGGAATATGGTTGATGCTAACTCTCATTTGAATTTTGGATGACATGAATTTGTGGTATTGATATTCAATGTGTTGAAAATATGTGAATCTAGGAATTTTATCATTACCTTTATGTTCATGGTGCATTTTCTATGTGGAAGGGAGTTAGATGTGTTAAGTTGATTTTGGCGTTTGAATGGAGGCATGAGACTTGTTTGATGGTGTTTGGATGAGTTTTGAGGTTTGTTTGTGCTGTTTGTGTTAGGGTTTAAATTTGGAAATAATTGGCTTCACCATACTTGATGTTTGCTGAAGCCAATCTGGTGTTTTTTCTGAAGCATTTATGCTTTCTGTGTTCAATGCTTCAGCACAGGTGGTCTTGGCTGAAGCCAAAATATGCTTTGCTTGCATTCATGCTCTCTGTGTTCAATGCTGAAGCCAACTTCTCTTGGGCCCAAAGAAGCACTTTCTGTGTTCAATGCTTCAGCACACCTAAATGTGCTGAAGCCAAGTGTCCCCCAAGAAAAAAGGTGTATATAATAATATATCTAAAAAAACAAGAGGGCGACAGATTCAGTAAATAATATATATAATCATTTTCGTTTATATATATATATATATTCATAAAAAAAGGAAACTCAGAAAATCATAAATATATATATATATATATATATATTAGTCTTCTCTTTTTACCCTTTATTCTTTCATTTTATTCCCATCTTACCCATTTGAATCTATACCACATTTACAACCACATTCATCTCTAATTTCAAAATCTCAATTCCCCAATTATAATTTCACTTATCTATCAAACCCTAATCCCTTCCTCTCCTTTTCACTCTCCACTTCTCGGCCGTCACCCTCATTCCACTTTCACCTCTCAGCTCCGTCAACCACAGCTTGACTCTTACCCCACCATAGATCGACCTCCACACTCCCTCCACCAATCTCTTTCTCTCCTTCACATTGATTTCCCTCGGCCGATCTCTCTCACCCCAGATCCGCGTTGTTCCTACTCCATTGTCGCCCATCTTTCGTTCATCTTCATCTCACGGCTTCTGTTCCTCCATCGCCATTCCCAAACACCCTCACCGATCTCGCTCGCGTACCCACACTTACAGCCACCGGAAACATTAAACAACCACCATTGCCGCAACTCCATTCTCACCACTCCCTGATTTCACTGTTCTCGTGCTTCATGCTGTAGCTGTTATGATTGTCTTTGCCTTTTAGAGCAACAAGCTCTACTCCCGATCCTTCTTCTTCTTTGTCTCTCTCACATCTTAAATCACCCCCTGTGTCACTTTCTTCCACTCTACCTTCTTTCGCCATGGATTTGCACACCTTCACCACCGATCGACCCTGAATCACCCTCATCATCATGTCTTCTTCTTCTTCTGCTTCATCACCCTTCACCGTCACAGATCTTCTGCCCTCACTCATTGCTGTCTCTGTTCACCATCGGTCTCAGCTTGGGGTCACTGCCTTGGTAGCTTAGCACCGCTCGTGTCTCCGTCTTCTCTGTGTCGTAGTGGTGCTCATTTGTTCGTAATTTTCACAAGCTGTAAGTATTGCCCCCATGAACCTCTGGTTGCTCATGTCTTGAAGTTTGTTTTCTCTATTTTTGGGATGGGTTTGGCTAAGTTAGAGTCGAAAGTATGGTGAGGATTGGCATCTGCAGAATCTTTGTTGTGACTCATGATTGAACTTAAGTCTGAACTGATATCGCTATTGGATTAATTGACCATTATCTGTTCATAGACTTTCTGAAACAATCATTGGGTTTTCTCTTAATCTAATCTTGAGTGTGCTTTTTGGTATAATGATACCCAATCGGATTGTTGGCATTTGTTCATGTTATTAAGTGTGTGGATTGGCCTTCGTTTGTCTTGCACTGCATATTTTCTAATTTTTTGTTCATTGTCGTGATGTCTGCGCCGCAAGAACTAAAATATTTATTAAAAAAAAGTCTGGATTATGCTTTGCCTTGGTGATTAGTGTTTTGTGGAAAACTTTGCAAGCTGGACACTACTTTGTGCAGCCCTGAATATCTGGAATTAGGGGTTATGTTAAAAAAATAGAGAGAGAGGGAGGGAGGGAGGAAAAGAAGAAGGTTTCTGTTATGCTTATTATCCTGTGAACCAAATTATGCTTTGAACTTCATGCATTATGTACCATTCCTTACTGAACTTGCTGCATTGATATGATTTTCTGAATATGCATTACTGAAAAGACAAACCTACTGCAGATATGATGTCACTAAAATTCTGATTGTTGCTCACTTTGCATAACAGAATCCTTGTTGCACTTAAGTGGACATCAATGTTTTAGCAAATCATATGATTGCTGCTTTCATGATTGTTGCCTACTATGCCATTCATGCTCTTGGAAATTAAAACTAGAATTTTGTGGGAGCTTAATTGTGACTTGTTATTATGAGTTAAGGATGTCCTGTTTAGCTCTGTAGTTGGTTTAAAAGGTGATCTCTGAATTGTTCTTATTGTGCTAGTTGGAGTGCAGTCATTGTTCTGAATTGTTCTTAGTGGACATGTAAGCTTGAATTTGAAAGGGGAATTAAGGATCAGCTGCTGTTGTGAATTTTGTTAGGTTGGTGCTAGCCTTGTGAATAGGGAGGCAATATGAGGCATTAGAAGCATTGAATTTGAAACAATCATATTTTTTTAATTCTAGTTCCCAATTTTCAACATTCCAAGTTGACTTCATGTATTTGTTTGGCAATGCTCTCTTAATGCTCTGTATATGCTGCCTGGGTTAAGTAGAAGGGTTTTGCCAAGTTCCACACAATGCTGCAATTTAGGCTTGAATAGACTTTGTGACTTGAGGATTAGTGCAAGAGATTTCTGAGGATTCCCTGATTCAAATAAGCTCTAAAATGCATGATTTAGCTAGCTATCACTGTGATAGCATGATTTTGCACTTAACTGAGAAATCTTTGGCAAGTTCTGAAATCTTTGGCAATTGTGGTTTTATTTCACAAGTGGAATAGGATTTCTGAAACACTCACGAATTTTACAAGCTATAAAATCTTTTTGCAGCATTATTGAAAATGCACTCTTTTCTTTATGAAACTTTACAAGTTGGCTGTTGATCTCCATCCTTACATACTGATGTGTAAGTGAAAGTGCACTCTCTATCCATGAAATTCCTGTTGCGTCCCAGTTCGATAAGAAGTCAGAACTTGTTATTGAATTGTGCAATTTCCAAACTCACAGTTCGGTTACTGCTGTTTGTAAAACTGAATCTGCACTTGATGATGTCGAGTGTGCTGCATGTTTAGGAGTAAATTCAATGTTGAAACTCACTTTGTTGATCTTGTCTAGAAATCAAATCCTTGTTTTGAGGTGATTTAAGGTTATAAAAGAGGTAGTGAGATTAAGGTTAGGCTTGGAATCACAGCAGAAAGCTTTGGAATTAGATAAAATTCAAGTTTGGGGGTGCCTTCTTCTCTTTTAGAATTGTGTCGGTCAGTGTTTCTTTTTGCTTAATTTCATTATTGATGAGTATTGTTTGCCTATGTGTTTTCTTGCTTTTTCGTGGTAGATCATGGCACCCAGCAAGAAACGAAAGATCAGAACTCGTAATCCCACAAAGGACACAGTCGAAGAAGTGGAGCAGAAGATTAATGCCAGAGAATTCCTTCGGGAGAGGGAGTTTGCTACAACTTTAACCTACAAGTTTTACCATCAGGCCAAGGCATATAGGTTGAGCAAGTTATTAGGCAAACGGAAGGAAGGAAATACCTTCTAATTTCACCAATACTACCTCCACGCTGCTTACTACAATGGGGATGTTCGGTTAAGAGACAAGCAACTATTCATTGGCCTTGGTGATATCAGAAAATTTTATGACTGGCCAATAGTTGCTGCTAAGGATTGCATGTACAATAAGCTGAAAGATTCCAAAGCTGACTCCCTCTACACTCAAATAGCTGCTGAGTTGGTTCTTGGTGGGGAAGACACATGGTTTGCCCCAAACAACAATGAGCGATACTTGGCTAGAGCCGATTTGACTCTTGAGGCTAAATATTGGATGCATTTAGTTGCCAACAACATCTCTCCCACTAGTCATGCCACTCGACTCACCAGAAATATGTGTCTCCTCTTCTTCCTCCTCAAAACTAATCAGCCTGTTAAATTGGAGGAAATAATATACCAGGCTATTGCAAGTTGTAGTCGGTCTCACTCGCACAAGTTAATCTTTCCGTACCTGATATCTGACTTGTTCCTTAAGGCTAAAATCCCACAATTAGACTCCGATCAAAGATTTACGCCTCTCCCTCCTTTTAACTACACCCATGTCCTCTCACACAAAAGTCCTCCCATACGGTGTCAAATGAGAACTAGGAAAGTCAAACCCCCTTTCCCGACAATGCAGCAATTCAATGAACTTCAAAAGAAAATAGATAAGATCTATGATCTTCTCAGTCGACTAGCTTCCTTCTACGGTTTTCCTATGGACACCCTTGAATCCTCACCAACTAATGCAGCCGCTACTAATCTTCTTGAGATCGAGGTTGGGGGAAAAGATGAGGAAGTCAATAGTGAATCAGAGGAGGAAACTGACTACACTGATGCCAGGAGCCAGGATTCAGAGACTAAGGAGAGCCACAGTGAAGGGGAAGCTGTAGGGAAGGAAGGGACAAAGATCAGTAGAAGTTGCTTCAGGATCCGAGTATAACCCGGATGAGGATGATGATTGAAGCTGTTGCTGGATGCTCTGCTGTTTTGTTTGTTTGACTAACCCTTGTTTTCTTGATATAGGAAATTGGGTGGTAGGACTAGGAATCTTGATGTATTGTGTTGTGCATGAGGTGTTATGATCTCTGCTAATGGCTGGATGTTTTCTTATGACTGCTTTTGTGATGGCCACTGATGGCCTATACTCTCTGACATTCTTGATGCAGGTGACATGATTTTGATAGTTACTGATGGCTAGTTTGAATTGTTCATAGCATTATCGTTATCTCATGACTTACCTGTTGTGATTGTTAAATTCCTAGCCAACTGATGGCTAGATATAACCTCATTTCCTGGTCTTGGTTAGACTATTGAGGGCCTGGTTATGTTCAATTTTGAATGGTGTAAATGCTGTGAATATTGTGCTGTACAGGTGCTGGCTATCTTCTCTTCCATCCTTTTAGTTGACAATGCAGACATTGTTAATTTTAAGTTTGGGGGTGAGAGTGCTTCAATTTTGAATCTTTTTTAGAGAAATGGAGTGCACAGGAAAATTTTTGATAAGGTTTTCAAGAAAATTGTTGGAGTGCTTAAGATTTCTCATACTTAAGTTTTTGCTTGTGAAAAATTGTTAAAAAGGAGCTGTTGGTTTTGGTTATTTGTCAAATATTATTTGGATGATCCTATGATATAAATTTCTACTTGATATGTTATATTAGATTGGAAATTTGTATTAATGTGCATAGATGAGTGCATTGTAGTGATAAAACATGTTGTTCAAGAGCTTTTTAAGTAATTACGCACTATTGGAGTTAAATTTATTGTGGATGTACTGGTTGAAGAGCTTTGTGGCAAATTAGGTTATATATCTTTGTTTCAAGTTTTTTATTTTATAATCCTCTTTGGAATTCTTCAAAACTTTTTATTTACTTCACAAGATTTGAAAAAATGATTAGGGCAGTTTACAAAATGCGATTGAGCTTTTCAAACTAACCCAATTGATGTGATTTCCCCTTGAACCCTTATTTTGAGCCTATTTGAAAAACCAATTATAAATTTTTATTGGAAAACCTAACACCTACCTACCTCAACCAATGTGAAAAACCATAATTCCCTTGCTTTGAGATAGATGATAATTGATTGGGTAGTGGAATATGGTGATGTTATGCAAAGTTACAATAGATTGGGAAAGGAGTGTAGAAAGTAAGAGTTCACAATGTACATAAATCAAGCCAAAATATTACAAAAACGAAGAAAGTGTGTATAAAAAACAAAGAAAAAACGCTTAAAAAGAAGGCTTGATATGAAAAGATCAATTTGGTTCAAGTTTAGGGGAGTATATTTCATGAGAAAAGAAAGAAAACCCTTGAATAGTATCATCTATTTTAAGGTATTTGATTGATTATCCTTTCCCTTTCCTTTTGAAAACCTTAACCCCTGGCCCCATTACAAGCTAAGAAAAGTCCTTTTGATTTTTAAGTTAAGAGGGGTGAATTAGAAGAAGAGAGGAAGGAATTAGGGGATGATAAAATTATTTGTTTGAATATCGGTATATGATTTGAATTGTTGCTTTGAATTTTAACTTGTGCAAAAGGAATAAATGTTGACTCCGTACACACATTCACACTTAAGAATTCTTGGAAAGCATGCTTTAAATCTATGAAGCATTCATCTTTGCATATTGTACTCATTTCTTGTTTAATATAACTACTTGAGTAGATGATGAGGATAATATTGTTCATACATAAATATGAGTAATTGATTCATTCAGTCAGGATAAACTTCTTTGCTTGAGGACAAGCAAATGTTTAAGTTTGGGGGTGTGTTAACTCTCAGAAATTGATAATATTCCAGCATATTTTCTTCTATTTTTAACTATCTTTTTGGATTCAAATTGAGTATAGAAAGAGTTAATAGAAGAAAATGTGCATATCAGAGTAACAAGCTAAAGTTGAAGTAGAACAATATATTTGTGGGCTTTAGTTCAAAGGAAAAGTTAAAATTTATGCATCCTCTCTTTTGTAGGAGGATAGAGACAAGTTTGGAAGCTTTCAAAGGATTGAAGATCAAGAGGGTGGAAGATGACAAGTCAAAAGCTAGCTCATGGGCCAAGAGGAAGTTGTTGTGTTGTTGACTTCAGCTAACAATACATGTGCTGAAGCCAATGGACTTTTTGGATTTTTTGTGCTATATACTTCAGCACTTGGCGCTGTGCTGAAGCCAACGAGGACTAGAACTTACTGTGTCATATGCTTCAGCACACACATATATGCCGAAGCATACGAAAGACTATGCAACCATGCGTTTTACTTACTGAAATGCATGTGGAGGGTATTTAAGCAAGGAATAGGCCAAAATTAGGTCATTCTTCAGTTTTCAAGTGTTCCTAGGAGTTGGGTGTGCTAGGTTTTTGCCCCTTGAAAAGTATTGAGCTTGGGTTGGAGTCTAGAAGTAATTTGGGGCTCAAATCCTTGGTTTTTCTCATTCCTCTTCTCTTTCCTTGCTTAGTTTTTGATATGGCTGTAATTATTTTGCACATTTGTAGCTCTTCCATGACTATGTGTAGCTAGGCACCTCATTTTAGGGTTGTTTTAAACCCTTGTATGGATTAAGTACTCATTTTCCGCTTTATATTTGCGATTAATGAAGAGATTATGCTGATTTTACTCTTTACTTAAAGCTTCTTGTTGATTGGCCACCAATAAGATTGTTGGGTTCACTTGATCAATGCTTGAGAGGGCTAGATTAAGTGTAAAATTTGAGTTAAATTGTGTGAGAGCTTGAAATTTGTGAATTGAATAGATAGCTTTGTTAATGAGGTAGAGATACACTCATTGACCTCACATAGCCAAATAGGATTTGCAATGAAATCATGTTTTGATTAGTTAATTAAGAGATTAATGAATTAATTAAACTATACACCTATTTGGAGACTTGAGAGAGCACTTATAGGTAAATTAGTATCCTTAGTTAGTATAATCTTTCATTAAGTAGCATATGTTAGGGAGATTTAGTGAGTGCTTTTGAAATACAAGGGGGATAAATAATCCTAAGTTTCATCCAATACTTGAATTCAAAGAATCATTTGCCTTTATAAATTTTCCGTTGAAAAGTAGTTTTAAATTTTTTTTACCCAACCAACATGTTTTGTTCCAACTTGATCAATTTCAAATGAATCTATTCAACCTAATTGTAGTCGTTAGTTTACTTTCATCGTAGTCCTCGTGGGAACGATCTTTACTCATCACTTTATTACTTGCGACCCGTATGCTTGCGGAAGCTAAACGACGAACACCCTCCCCTACCAACAATTTAGACAGGAAAATACAAAAGGTATGTGGAAATCAGAGAAGAGAATTGCACGAGAGAGGGTTATAGTGGTGGAGCGAAGACGGGAAGAAGTCTTCGTTTCACTGGATGGGTTTAGACACCCTAGTAACCCTATGCGACTACCTTAATTGTAAGTATCATGTATGAACCCTTATGGGGATTTTTTGTAATCATGCATATATTATCAGTATAATTATGTTATTCCTGTATTGCCCACCAAACCGGGTGTTAATATTCCGTTGGAAGTCAAAATAAGATAAAGGTATGACAATAACCCTAAAGGATCAATTACACATTGGTTAGGCCATTATGAATGGTTGCAATACTTGGATATTGGAAGTAATGTGTTCGATGGTGTAATTCATGGTTGCAATACTTGGATATTGGAAGTAATTTGTTCGATGGCGTAATTCCATCATCTCTTGGAAATATTTCTTCCTTGTTCCACTTAGACTTGTCCTTCAATCGATCGAGCGGCAATCTTCCCAAAACCCTTGGACAACTCCATAACTTAAATCATTTACTCATTGGAAACAATTTCTTGGTCGGTGTTGTTACAGAATTTTTTTTCCAATTTCTCAAATTTAACATCATTGGACTTAAGTTCAAAAAGTTTCAAATTTTACATTGATCCTAAATGGGTCCCATCATTTCAACTTCAGACATTGGATATGGGCAACACAAGAATAGGTCCTAATGTCCCAACATGGCTATATACACAGCATGTTAGTGCAAGCGTTTCACCCAAGAGGGGGGTGAATTAGGTGATACCATAAAATTTTGTTGAGTATAAGTAAATTGACAGAATATTTAAAGCAGTTGAGAGTAAAGAGAAATATCACCAAAGTGTACATCGGAAGTTATACTAGTTCGGCCACAACCACTTTGATCTACGTCCAGTCCTCAGAGCGTCCTTTAGAGTTTCACTATATTCTCCAAGATTCAGTGGGTTCTTGGCACCTCAGTACACAGCAAGTTCCTTTACCTGGACACTCGCTCCCCCTTACACATTGCAATCAAATCCCCAACTCAAGGTTTCACAACCTTAAGTTGTTTCAATAACAAATATTGAGTTTGTAAGGAATAAATCTCTCACAGAGCAAATATATAATCACTGAAGTACAATGAATGAGTATAAGAAAACAAAGCACAAAGAGTATGTTGATCGATGTATGTTCGTGTGTTCTCAGTTCTTGTTTTCTTCTCTTTGAATGCTCTATATATATAGATGATTTGTAGTATCCGTTGGAAGCAATTCAAACATGTCCGTTAGAGTCGCGCAGCAACAGTTGACTATTCTTCGAATTTGAAAACTATCCGTTTATGGTAGGTAGCAGTAGGTGAACGTTCGGACTTTTATTTGACTTTTCACTTCTGGCATGATCTCTTCATTGTTTTTTGTAAATGTACTTAGAATACTAGTGCAATGAGGAGTTAATCATATAGATAATAAATTAATAATTATTCGATTAAAAACATGATTTCTAGACTTCATTACTTGAGTGATTATGTTTGTTACTCGAGTAGTCCCTCGAGTAAACCTATCAAAAATAAGGCAGTGAGTAATTCAACATTTTTCACAAGATATTACTCAGGTAAGACATGGAGTAAGATACACCACAAACCTTGGAAATACCTGATTACTCGAGTGGCCATGTCTTCTCTTCACACATTACTCGGGTGCCGCCTCCAGTAAGCCTATTACTCGAGTGGTTACTCAAGTGGCATGTCTTTTCTTCACATCTTACTTGAGTAACCCCTCGAGTGAATTCCAAATAACTTTGCAAATTACTCGATTACTCACCTGAGTAATTGCATCAAATTCCTGGCCGAGAGTACTTGTTCTTTGTTTACCTGATTACTTGAGCGATCCCTTGAGTAATAGATCAAATAAGTCCACAGATTACTGGAGTGCTCCCTCAAGTAATGTCTTTTCCTCACATGGTTACTCGAATGGCTACTCGAGTAAAGTGTTGCATTTCTTAGCCGAGAGCTACTAGAAGATTTTTGACCTGGTTACTCAAGTGGCTACTCGAGTAATGCCTTTTCTCATGTGTTACTTGAGTGGTTACTCGAATAATGGTCTATATAACTTTGCAGATTACTCGAGTGGCTACTCGAGTAACTTCTTCCAAATTTTGGCAGTACCTCAGAAAACATTTTCTTTCAACATTACTCGAGTGCCCACTCGAGTAACAATGTTCCTTACTCGAGTAGTCACTCGAGTAAACATAGACTACTGCCAGTGATGGTCTTCCTTTGCTCTTCCTCTCATATCTTCTTCATTACTCCAGTAAGTAATGCTTTGTCTGCCATTTATTTACTTTGTTCAACTTCATTTGTTATCATATCATCTTCTATCATTGGTCCAATCTTTGTTATCATCTCTTGGAAATATTTCTTCCTTGTTCAGCTTAGACTTGTCGTACAATCAATTGACTGGCAATCTTCTAGAAACCCTTGGAGGGCTCCAAAATTTAAATCAATTACACATTGGACACAACTTCTTGGCAGGAGGTGTTCTTTCTTAAAAGAATTTTGCAAAGTTCTCAAATTTAACATCATTGGACTTAAGTTCATTAAATTTTGAATTTGTCATTGATCCTAAATAGGTCCCACCATTTCAACTTGAGCATTTGGATTTGGGTAACACAAGCATAGGTCCTAATGTTCCATCATGGCTATATACACAGCGATCTCTAGAATATCTAGATATTTCTAGATCAAGGATTTCAACGATTGATGCAAATGTATTTTGGAGCATTGTAGTAGGAATTGATTATGTTGATATCTCAAACAACTTGATTAGTGAAGACATGTCCAATGTCATACTATCAGCAAATAGCTCTTACTTTGATGCATCTCACAATTCTTTGTCAGGATCTATTTTCTCGTTATTGTGCCAACTTGAGAGTCATGAAGAAAGGAAGTTGTATGGTTTGGACCTATCATTTAATCATTTGAGTGGAACACTTTCTGATTGTTGGACAAACCGGAAACAATTAAATTACCTTAATTTGGGGAGTAATAAGATAACAGGAAAAGTTCCTCCCTCATTGGCTTCATTGAATCTTGTCTTGTTGGATTTGAGTAATAATAGTTTCTTTGGCAAATTTTCATTAAACATGCTGAATTGGACAAATTTGGAATACCACCTTTTAGAGCAAAATGAATTTTCTGGAAGTTTGCCAAATCCTATGGGCCCAAATTTGGCAGTTTTAAAATTGAGGACCGATCAATTTATAGGCAACATTCCATCACAATTGTGCAACGTCTCTCATTTGACAATCCTTGATCTTGCTGACAACAAGCTTTCTGGATCCATACCTCATTGCCTATGCAACATCACCTCCAATGCAATTCGGGCTTTGGCCTAACACAATAATAAAAGTATTTACTAAAGGAAGAGAATTAGACTACAAACCAATTAGTGTTATGTATGATACAAATGGCATTATGGATCTTTCTAGCAATTTCTTGTTTGGGGAAATTCCTAAAGAATTGTTTAGCAACAATCAAATGCAGAGGTTGAATTTGTCTCGGAACCATTTGACTGGAAAATTCCCAAAGAAATTGGAGACATGTCAAAGTTGGAATCTCTTGATCTCAGCTACGATAGACTCTCAGGAAAAATTCCTTCAACTATATCTAATTTGTCTCTTCTTATTGATTTGAACCTCTCATACAACAATTTCATTGGCAAAATTCCATTAAGAACCCAAACTCAAAGTTTTGATTCATGGAGTTTTGTTAGCAATCATGAACTTTGTGGAGATCCTCTTCCAAGGAAGTGCAATGAAAAAGAAGAAAATCTTGACAACTCAAAGCTAGGTGAAGGAAATGAAGATGACAACTTTCTAAAGTCATTGTATCTTGGTATGGGAGTTGGATTTGCAGTGGGCTTCTGGGGAGTTTGTGGTTCTCTCTTCCTCATCAGAGCATGGAGACACAAATTTTTCTGATGGTTTGATCACTTGGTAGATCAACTTTATGTTGCCTGGATCCTCTGTTTCAAAAAGTTGAATATCAATAACAAATTTCCCTTGAGGTAATAAATTAACTACCTTACTTTTTTCAAGTATTATTATTTAAATGAGGTTTCATTTTCTTTTCCTTTTATCTTCTTCTACTTGCTAAAAGAGTTCTGTTCTTAGCTGATTATGTTTTATCTTTTTTATTTTTCAATATGTCTTGTCTACTGGATGCAAGTGATGAAATAGCTATCACTACTCTGAGTTCTCCTCTCTTTCAAATATCGAGTTATGCTTCAAGGAATAAGGAGCTTTGCTGATGTTACGCATGGTCAAGGACTCTAATGCTGCCTATTGACTAATGTCCTGTTGTTTTCTTAAATTTAGTGAATTGTGAGAAGTGAACGTTTTGCAATAATAGCTATTAGTGTGTATGTGTGTTTCATGTTGTTAAGAAACCTTTGATGAATAGTCGTCCATGTGATATATGATTGTACTTTAAACTTTGATAATGAGTTGAGTTAGAACCAAATAAATTCATTATGCGTCTGTTTTTAAGTTGTAAGTGTAACAATAAAAACAAAAAGGCCTATGTGTGTTGTAATGTGTAAGATTTATATGCAGTTGGCTTATTGAATATTAATTTCCATGTTGAAGATATCAAAATTTGAAACTTGCAAGCAAACTTATATCATGGACATAAATTCGGATGGTAAACTAGAATCGTAAATTTGTAATAGTTTACTTTTATCAATAAATATTAAAAATATATGATTAAATAATTAGAATATAAAAATGACATAATTTAATTTAAATATATTTCAAAACCAAATTATTGAAATTAAATTTATCAAAAATCATAGTCATATTCAACAAAAAAAATTCTATGAAGTTCTTTTATAAGTAGCTAAATACAATCAAGTCAAACGATTTATATTAGTTTAAGAGCAAAGAGCAAGTTGATATAATTTTGTAAGTAAGAAGTATAAAAACAGAAAATTCAATATATAAACTCAGTTGTTTGGATTCAGAGCAATATGTTTCTAACATGAAATAATGAGTGTTGTAATCTATCAGGTGTTCGTTTAGCAAAGTTGGCTTGATTTCGTATTATAATAATCTTGTCAGGTATATAAGTTTAACAATCAAAATGAAAAGGCATATGAGCGTTGTAACCTGCAAGATTTACAAGCTAATGTTGGCATATTACATATTAATTTCAATGTTTAAGATATCAAAATTCAGAACTGGTAATGGTTAAGAGGATCTAATAACATTTTGTCGACACTTGAGATGTTCTGTTCTGTTCTCTTTGAAAAAACAGAGTCATACCTTAGGTTAGGTTATATATGTATTCAAATGATGCCTCGGTTATTAAATATATAATGAACATTACATATAGAAAAGATTGCTTATATGCAGAGCAATTCAAATATGCTTTGGTGCTTGCTGTTGCTGCCCATAATGCCTTTCCCTTCAACTAAACTACACTCATAATGAATTATTGAGGCGCAATGACCAAACAAATGAAAAGGAAAAAAATAATAATTAAAGAAGAAGAAGAAAAAGAAAAGGAAGAAAGACCCACCCGTTCTCGGTCAACTGGGATATGGTAACTATGGCTGATGGATCACTTTTAGGAAGGAGAGAAAGGAGAATTGTATTGGGGGAAAACTTATTTAAGTACCAAAGATCATAAAAAATATAAAAAAAATATCTCATTGTAAATTCCTCTTTTAAAAAAATTCCCATGAATATCAGTGATATAGATTATAAATGTAAACTTACTTTATTAATAAGTATATATGACTATATTGATAAGTAAAAGAGTAGTTGTTGAGAAGTTCATATATGTTAAATAAAACATCTCTCATTAACAAAAATATATGATTATATTGATAAATTATAAAATGAACGTTAACAACCTATCTATTTTAACCACAGTAAGGGGAAAACAGCATATAATAGAATAATGTTTCTAAAAAGTGGGTCAAAAAGAAGACTCTTGTGGGCGACTTCTCTTTCTACTTGAATACAAGTTATTGCAACTCCCATGCAGTTACAATTGTAAATGAAGATGGGTGAGATGGGCCAGAAAGAAGATAAGAATTGAATCTCGTCCGTGTGGGTCCCATCCATGCATTAATGTGCACATGTTATGGTTTTAGTGTCATGTGGGATGAAGACTTTATAACTCGTCAGAAAGTTTGTATTACTTTTTTGAAGTGTTTAAATAAGTCTGTCGATTCCATTGATGAGCTAACAAAAATTTAGGAGGAAGACTTTTCTTTTTGTTTTTTTTTTATTTTTTTTGCCGAAAAGGTGGAATATTTTTCAAACATAATAATTACGGGCCTTTGCTGAAAAGGTTGGAGGACTTGGAAGTATTAGAAGACTTGACTATAAATGGTAAAAAAAAAAAAAAATTGAAGACTTGATTAGAAGGAAGAACATGATACGTGGTCATTAAAAAAATTTTCATCAATTTAAATGTTTGTTAGGTTTTGATTAACAAGTTGCGGGCAATGGTTTTCTCAACTTGTATTTATACAATAAAAATACTTCAATGAATTCATTTTACTAATTAAATCAGGGTTAAAGTATAAATCTATCCATGGATAATTTTGTTGTCACTACCATAGAAGGCACTTTTGATGACCGTTTTTATGCCCTTTAAACTATTGTTTTCAAGGGGACGTATATGCGAGTGTCGTTGAAAGTTTTGAAAACGAAGACCGTTTTAAAATGGTCGTTGTAAGAGAGTTACAACGACTGTTTTTTCCAAAACAGTCGTTGTATCTTAACATATAACGACTATTTTTATAAAAACATTCGTTGTATGTCATGCCCGAGCAATCCTGGTGTGTTTAGTCATGGGTTACAACGATTGTTTTTATGAAAACAGTCTTTGTATCCCTCTTTTTTTTAAATGTTGTTTGTTTTCTCCCACTCAGTGTTGAAACACTGCCAAATTCTAGACATGTATATTTTGAGTTTGGAACACACTCATATAACAAATACCATATCCCTCATAAAACAAGGAACGGATAGCTAAAACCATAAAAACAGTCTTGCTAAGAAATGCACCGTATGAATGTCATAAGGGATTCAGAATTCACACACAAATTAATTGGGACAGCATTGTGATTCAACAAGAGCACTATCATAAGGGTTTTATAATAAATATTGCGCCCCTGAATCAAATAGACTACATGTAGCAATGTAAAACATGTACATCCTTACATCTTTAATGCTTTGTCATCATTTTGCAAATTCTTCTCTAACAAATTCATAGTACTCAATATAAACAAAAAACTAAGAAACTAATAGAAGGCAAAGCATTCGAGTAGGGCAACATAATGTACCACTGCATTATGTAAGAAACCTCTACACATTATCATCTCTGTGTTGTAGAAGATATCATGACAAAAGGTCTCGCTTCAAATTGATGTCATCGATTATGTAGGGGTCATGATTCCAAAAATCTGTGTGCAAATTGGTGAATAAGTTAATATAAATCAAGGAATTGAATGAAATAACTATCAATTCATCTACAAGAATAAAAATGAATTTCAGTTGAGAATCAAGAAATGGTCACCAGTTCAAAATTGGTAGTAAGATCACTAAAAATGATGTTATACATATATAATAAAATATAGTAGCCGCACTCAGTTTTGCCTGATTGGCGAGGGCACTATATATCAAAAGCAAACGATAACAAAGAATAAAGGCATATGTAAAGCAATTATTAATCGAAGAACTTGAATTTAAACAACTTACTTTTGCTGGACCACTTCGTATGACCACTTTTACCTTCATGCTTCCCACCTATTATGTAATATGTCTTCAATGCACTGTAATTATGAAAAACAGAAGACATTAAAAAAATTGAGTAAAATCAAAAAGCAATGATTTACAAACAAAATAACTTACGTGTTGAAAATGGTTTTTATATCTGCGTCTGGCTTGTGACCCAATGAATCAAACCAAAATATGACGTTGATTAAGGGACAAGCAACACAAAGACTCCAATGATAACTATAATTACATATGTAGATTAAAATGAGGTTAGATAACATGATTGTTCTTAACAAACTGAATATGTATAAATATATAAAATGAAGTTACTTGCCCTTCAACAATTGGTGCTAGATAGCAAGGTAGCTGGGTTTGTCCCAATGTATAGCCCACATAACTCATCCTGTCTTTCTACCTATTATTATTATGCTTTGACAGGTTGTTAGGACATAAGAAGCCATATCAAGTGTTAAGCTCTCTTTTGACACACATTTTATGGAAACAACTACCACAAAATTAAAATGAGAAATGACTTAGTAAATGTAGAAACCTAAAACTCTCAAATATCAGTGCATTAATTGAAGTTAAAAATTAAAAATAAACTCACATGATTGCAAATGTGACCCATCCTGTAACCCCCGCCAATATCAAGGCCGAGATTAGCGTTTAAACACATTTAATAATTGAATAAGAGATCCGAGATACTTTCAAACTTTTTAAAACACTTGTACAGATATATCTCCATTCATTCATAAAATCAATAGGCTTATTCGGTTTGTCACATGTATAATATCATAGTATAAGCACAATTCCCGACGTTCACCCAAGATAATAACATTAATCCAAAAATTTATACAGGGCATCATTGCCCATCTCAGTATCCATACTGGGGATTACACAAAACTATAATGCTATGATCTATTCAATATATACATTTATCCAAAATGATAACCATTTCAGTATAAAACCAAAATATCTAACTAAGACTACCGCCAGCTGTCCTAATTGCCCTTATCCACTTGCTTGTTCCTCGATCTACTTGCCCTGTCTAAAGAATCCCAGTAGCAACAGTTTATGGATATGATGCATATTAAACAAAGCAAGTAAACATATATTATAATGCAGCAATCAATATTCGAGACCGGGCATAATGCCACATCCCCTTCACTATATACAAGGTCGAGATTTCGCTACGTCCCTTTACTGTATCTGTATTCAAGGCCGGGCTTTCGCCACATCCCCTTACTGTATCTGTATTCAATAACTAATGCAAACAAGCATTGCAATATACATGATATAGGATAAAGTGTTACTACCTTGGTCTTTTCGTTCTTGAGCAGGCACAGGCCTTCTACACTCCGGGCAAATATCGAATCCTAAAGTCATAATTAAGGACGATGTGTTACCAATTAGTCTAATACTCAATATCTTCACAATACTTAAATTGGTTATCATTATTGTCACTTAAGTACTTATATATGCCTTTAATAAAAGCCCTAAAGGGTTGGGAGAACTACACCAGGGATCCCCTTTTTGAAGCACAAATACTGATATTTTTCACTATTTCACTCGAGTGAAGATGGCCTCACTCGAGTGATGGGGCACTAACACTCGAGTGATGGAACAATCTACACTCGGGTAACAGAGAGTGAAGGCTAGCGAGTGAGCACTCGAGAGCATAAGAGTTTAATCAGAGACAAGGACACTCGAGCACATAAGACCTCACTCGAGTGAAAGCCAAATGCCTCACTTGAGCACTAGAGAGTGAAGTCCAGGAAGTGAGAACCCGAGAGAAATGGAAATTTTCAGAGGAAGAGAAGCACTCGAGCATGAGACTTCTCACTCGGGTGGAAACTGAATACTCGCGAGTGCTAGAATGCACTCTTGCTCATTAACTGCGAGTGACAACCCGAGAGGCAGGTTTAGGGTGTCAAATACACCCTCACTCGAGTGAGAGAAGGCTTACTCGAGTGATGATTCACTTCACTTGCAAGTGACGTAACACTCTTGCCCTTTTCACAGAAGTGCACATAGAAACTGAAGGGAAGATGCGAAGATACACTACCTCACTCTAGTGAGACCCAACCTTACCTTAGTGATATTCATCCCTCACTCGAGTGAAACCCATATCACTCGAGTGATCCTATCAGAACCCAGAACATGCAGACACAATGACAGTTTTCCAGAATTTTTACCAAATGCTACCAATGAACCCAAAACCTCAACCAAAGCTACTCCCACATAAAAACACTCAAGGAATCCAATGAAAGTGTCAAAACTATCAAAATCCTACTCCATTATCATGCTTTGGTCTTGGGCAACATTAAATACTAAATTTCCAAAATCACTAAACTCAACCATTCAATCCCAAATCAATCCTATCTATCCATATACCTTCCAAACACACCATTTCCATACCAATAACATGCCAAATGACCAATGACCTATAGTTTCAAAAATAGGCAATAAATCCTCAGAAATTAAAAATTAATCCATTTGGCACAAAACTTAGATAGAAAGATCTCTTTAACTCACCTTAACAACTTTCTCAAAAGGACTTTTTGATTCTCCAACTTTTAAAATTCCTTGAGATCACAAATCAATACCAATGGACACACTACAACCATCAAAATGAAGCTCATCACTCAAGGAACAACTTTAGAGAAATGAGTTTGAACATTTGAGATCATTTTCCTTACATTTTTCAAGCTTTTCTTCCTTCTTCTTTGAGCAACAATGGCACTGGACTCAAGAGAGAGAGAAGAGAGAGATGATAGCTTGTAGGAGATGAGGAAATGATGATTTCCTCTTGCCCATACCTCCTCCACCGAAATAGAGGGAAGAAGAAAGAGAAAATAAGTTTTTAAAATCCCTCCTTGACTTTTCTATGCCCTCTCTCATCCTATAAGCTTGCCAAGTGTCAATCTCTTATTGGCTCTTCTCGATTAAGTAACCAATTAGTTACTCTAACCCCTTCATTAGCCATTTAGTCCCACATCTCATTTCCTCTTAGTTAGTAATTAATTCCCCCATTAATCACCAACTTATGGCCAATAATTCCATTCTTTAAATTTTCCACCATTTATGACATATTAATTAATATTGTCACAACCACATAATAATCCACTCTAATCCACAATTACATTCTCAATAATCCCCATTAGCCCTTAATCAAAATTTGGGCTGTTACACATCCTATGTCTATCTCCTGCAAAGATAGAAAATCTCTAATATCTCTGCTATCAATTCCAAAATTATACGAGATTGCACAACCCACAATCCCACAAGGCATCTGCAAGTCAATTTTGTTAATTGTTTTATGAATAGTTGTGCCAATAATGGAAATTTTGTCGCTTCTTCTTGATCCTGGTAACACACAAAATAAAGATTGTAAGTAGGATGTCAAGGATCAAGTAACAGTAAGGTGCTTCGTACCATTGGAGGGATTGTTGCTATCTGAACAAGACGTTGAGGCCACAGGATGAAAGATCCTATTACCAGACCTTGTTTGGCAACCTCGTCATCAGAGAACGGGACATCTACACCTTCCTCCCCCTGGCGAACACTTGTGATATTAACCTTACGTTGATCATCCCGAATTTGTTTATTATAGTGGGTGGTAGCATATGTGTATACAACAGCATCGGCAACAACACGCAGGTACAGGACATCCAAATAAAGAGAGAAAGGTTCTCCAGCCTCTAGTGAAGGACCAGGGTCACCATGTCCAACTTCTGGCGGATTGTAACTGCTTTTGGTGCTGAGAAAGGTCGAGGATTCCTGGGTAAGAGAAATGAAAGAATTAATTAAACTAACTTAAGGAAAAACTCAATGTTATATTAAATGAAATTATTTACAAATCTGAAATCTATGCTTCTCGTTACATATCCTGACCTACATGTGAGACAACACCATCAAATTCATCTCACCACCTAGCTCGCGTAATAATTCTTCTTTAAGCTCATCTCGTAGTAATTGACGCATTTGCACCTCTAGCTCTGATCAAATTTCCTTTCGAAGCCTAGCCACAAACTCCATACTCATTTCACTTTGTCCATAAGGTTGTGAACCTCGTCCAAAGTATTTTGAAAGACCGACTCCCCTTTAACTTGACCAAGGTGATCTAGATTCCCAAGCATTGTTGCTAAGATGTCCATTCTTCTAGTTTGAGTGAAAGAACCTTGGCTGCTATGCTTTTCTAGTTCATCCTACAGCATACAATAGACAAATTAAAATTAATTACATGAAATCTTCATAGGAAAATGCAACACACTTAAATATATTTGTTCATAATACTTACAATCCTTTTATCTATGTCAACAATGACTAAATTTATATATTTTTCTCCCTTTATCCTCCCTGCTTCCCATTTTTTGTGACATGGGGGAGGAAGCGGTGCCCGCACGACAATGTTAGGATCTGATTTGGCTGCTTCCTCTAATTTTTTCAATTCAGCCTCCATCATTTTCTTTTTGAGCTTCCGATAACCCCCACGCGACATATAATATGGATAATTGTTTTTAGCTCGCTTCTCTTTATTTGCTTGACTCAATTCCTATATAAACAAAGAATAATGAAAATTAACTTAGTGAGGTCAAGTAAGTTCAACTAAAATGTTTAACATTAAGATGAACAAAATATATATACCAGGAATTTGGGATCTTGTCGCGATGCCACGAACAACCTCCAGTCATTTGGAGAAAGAAATGAATACTCTTTACAAGGATTTTCATTGCACTTTGACCCTCAAATGTACTTGGTTGTGAGAGTGGACTTGAAATCTTTCCATCGCTCACGAATTTGCCTTGCTGGAATCATTATCCTATTATCTATTATTTATGGATTTTTTCAGAGTTAAGAAACGAAAATGACAGAAAACAGAGCAATATGAATGTGGAAGAAATCAAGTTTCAAATGGTCTTCCCTAAGAGTCTCACCTAGCCTTCATTGTCTTCCTATTTGATTGAGTTAATCTAAAGAGAAGAATCTGATTTTACTTTTAGGAATTAGAGGAACGAAATGCATTTAGAGCTCCTAGATGAATATTGAACAATATTCATTACAAATTAATCAATTCAGTCACAAATCTGATTTTAAGAAATCAAATATTAAAACTGAATCTACTCTTAATCAGAGAGCATTAAACACCTAAACATGTTGCAATCCATAATCCTAACTTATCAACCATGCAGAAATACAAAATCAGAAGAATCGTATATCAAGATCCACAAGTTCTGAACAGAGACAAGTTTGATCCTAATCTAAAACATTAACTGGATTTACTCCCTTTAAGAACAATGACTCAGGCGCTGGCTCCTCTCTTAGGGAAGTGAAGATGTTCAGCCGCTCATGGTGTTGCAGAAAGCTTCAGCGATCTGGACAGATGATTCAGCCATAGCTGTCTTCTTTTTCTTTAGCGCAATCGGAGATGAGAAGAATCAAAGATGGAGAGGTTGACGGTGACTAGATGCGAAAAGTGATAGAAGCAGAGTGTGCGAGTTGTGACAAGCTATCGGCCACCCCAAAAACCATGGTTTCAGAATCCCGTTTCCGCAAATCGAGACAAAACTCCTCTCACATACTTACCTCGTAAACTGTAAAAGCTATTCTCCAAAAGCTAATCCGAACACACACTAAGTGATAGTCTCCTAGCCTTTTACTCCTTCAGAAAATAAATCCCCTCTCTTCCCAAACTCCTTCTGTTCGTGTTTCCTTCTCCAAAAGCAGATCCAATGACGGGCCCACCAAGTATTTTACAAAGAATTAACATTAGCTTTTGATGATCTTTGAAAAGTCTTCCCTATTGCTATGCCTACGTGTCATCCAAGCTCCCAAAGAATTTAGTGCAAACCAGCTGGATCTAATTACCCTCATGTGATATTCTCTTCCGGTCCTTCTTTTCATTTCAGCATTTTGCTAATTCTCATTTTACCCTGCATTAATTATAAATGCTCAAAAGTAATCATGTGCTCTCAATTAATCAATAATGCTATGATTTTCAACCATAAAATGCACACCACACTCATGAAATCCCATAGAAAATATGGCAATAAAATGGATTTATCAGGTTGCCATCGAAGTGATTGTAAAACAAATATAAGGAAGTTAAGGAGGAAAGGTTTCCGAGAGATGGGGAACTGAACCATCAAACAAATTATCATATATATCAAAATATTGCAAATTTTCAAGATGGCCCAGCCAATTAGGAATTGATCCATTGAGATTATTGGAACTCAATGATAGGCGCTTCAAATGTCGTAGCTGGAACAAGGCTATTGGTATTTGACCATAGAAATTATTCTCACTGAGGTCAAGAAAAGAGATATCCTTACTGAGATTAAACAGTGAACTGGGAAATTGTGAATGTAAATTGTTCCTAAAAAGATCAAGAGTTGTAAGTGATGTAAAATTGACAAAGTTAAGGGAAGGAAATTCTGTCAATCCACAATCGCTCAAGTGTAATTAACTCAGTGAGTGAAGGAAGCATGGCTATATATGTACTGGAGCCATTTGGTTTCATTTTTAATATCGACGAAACTAAGGTCAAGATATTTTAAGGATGAAAGTTAAGAAAGCCAATGAAGATCATTTATGACTAATAAATAATTAGAGGAAAAGTCAAGATAGCTTAGAGTAACAGAAAAACTTGCTGAGTGATTAGAAGGAGTAGCAAGTGATTGGTTGTCAAATTTGTGTCCCTTTGAAGGAGAGCTGGAGACTTTACATGGTGGCGTAGTCAGAGTTTCAAAGTAATTGTTGCTCAAGCCCAAGTAATTGAGAAATTCAAGTTGAAGCACACATAGATTTATCTGACCTCTTAATATATGATTGGAAAGAGAAAGCTCTGAAACTCTACCTATGATGTTGTTACACTGAATTCCCACCCATAAACAGCAATCTTGTTAAACAGTCCAAGAAGAGAGTTGGTTGTTTGGCTCCACCACTCCTTGTTTGAAGATTAAGAGTAAGCTTTTATCATTTTCTTGGCAAAGGACCTCCCCATTTGCACCACTCATAATAATGCTTCTGTTGAATGTTGTTGCATGTAGCAGAATCAGAAAAACAAATGAAATTTGTGAAGTGAAGCTCGCCATTGTGGTTAACAAGACTCTTCCACCACTCATTTCTTCTCAATAATAGTTTGGCCAAGGAGCCTTCAAATATTCTTATCATCTCTTTCAATTTCCTTTGGTGAAAGAGACTTTGCCAATTTTGTCAAACACCATTTCCTATGGAATTAATTGCGTTAACCAGTCCAAAAGCGAATGCCAGAGTTGCAAAATACTACTTTACAATCTTTCAATTCTTTTTCAACAAACTGCACAACTTTCGACTGCAAATTTTATTGTCCCATCCATCACACTTGTAAGTCTCCGTCCCAAACTATACTCAATTTAAGTCTTTCTGCTCATCAATGGAACCCACAGAAGAGATTCCATTCTTGTAATCTCTTTCAATTTGCCAATTTCATCAAATAGCCCTCCAGTACTTTTTATAATGAAAGTGTATGAGATATAATTTTTTTTATTTGGGAAAGGAATAACAATCCCCTTTATCTTTTTCAAAAAAAGCTACGGAACCTATAAATAAATTTTGGATGTAAAAATATCTAGGACGATTTTAAGAGCCCTAAAGGGTTATTGCTATTAATGTCAAGGGAGAATTACATTCAGATCCCAAAGAAAAGGAGAAATGAAGAAATGGTCCCTATAAATTGCAAAATGAAAAAATGGTCCCATGGAGTTGTCAATACAGGGTCCTGGAGTTGTTAACAAGTTGTCAATACAGGCTCATAGAGTTGTTAATGGGACTATTTTTTCATTTTGCAATCTACAGGGACCATTTCTTCATTTTTTTTCTTCCATGGGACCTAAGTGCAATTCTCCCTAATATCAATAGACATCCATTATTTTGAATTGTGGCTTTAGGGGCTCATTGTTTATCCAGTTGTACTCCACCCTAATTATTTTAACCGTATGACATGGACCTCTCCCATCATTTAATATAAAAAATCATATAAACTATTATTTGCATCATTTATGCTCTATTTATATTAGAAACATCAACGACATGGTTAGAGACAGCATACAATCTTGAATGTCAATTGGTTGGGGATGTAATTAATTTCAAACGAGAATGTAGTATTGCAACGGAAATCAAATATTTATTTATTGAAATAAAAAATAATAGGTTCAATTTTTTTATATTTAGCTAAGAAATGAGAAAATTAGTGTATTTTTTATATCTTGAGTTCAACTATAGGCCCATACATAAACACACACACAGGGTTGATATGTAAGAATACCTATGAGCTTTTACTGAAAGTATACCTAGCATCATATATTTTTTTGAAAGGTTTAAAAATACGCATGAACATTTAAAATAGAAGCAAAATTGCCATGATCGTTAAATTTAACATAATACTGTTATTTTTTGTAATAGAACCCATATTATTTTTATGAAAAATACTAAAATGCACTCAACTCCAAAAATAATCCCCCTCGCAACCTCTTCATCGAACCAGAAAGAGAAAAGGACTCAGGTCTATGATTGAAGGGAATCAAGAGAAAGCAGCCGCCATGAAACCTGTAAGGGAACTTATCGTTATCATCACTGTGCATCCATTCAAACTCATATTTCCATTCATAACTCAAACACTTAAGATTTGATACTTCCATTTTTCTGATTTCAATTACATTGAAAAAAAAAAAAAATCTTATTCAATGAACATGATAGTTTTAGGCTCAGCTTCTCTATTCTATTATTATTCTTATATCCAATGTGGATTTCGATTGAATTAGTATATGATAGTTCGATCTTCTCTTTTAAGGCCCATGTGTTGAATTTTAATTACGTAGTCGGCTTTTGATTAGCAACTCTAACCCTTCAACTATTTCTTCCAATTTAAAGTCACTATTCATTTACATTAAATCAAGAAAAATTTATATTTTGAATGGCAGATGCATATAAGCCACCTTCTTCCTCTTACATTCCAGTCTTTAATGGTGGGTTTCCAGTCTTTAATGGTGGTTTCTCCCTCCCCCACTCCAACACCCATCCCAAGAAGAGGTTATAGGTAATGTTCTGTGCCTTATCGTCATGGTTCTATTTCTTCTCTTCACCGACATGGTCTAAACCATAGGAGCACTGATCAGAGAACGAAGGAGGAGAGAGTGAGTGAGTGAGGTCATTTCTGCTCCACTATTAATAATCCTTTTCATTGAAGACTGAGTTGAGTTCGAACTAAGGAGCAATAGCCGTTGTTTTCTTTTTCTTGGACATGTACGAGTTGCAAGGGAAGAAGTTCCATTCTTGAACTCTATCTTCTATTTTTTCTTTTTGTTGATGAAATGAACTGTATCTTCTTCTCCAGAGCAACTTTGCGGTGGTCCTTCTTGGCTTGCTTTTGCAAATCGATGCATTCACAGTGGGAGTTTTTTTTGTCAAGTTGAAGGCATTTTAGTATTTTCATAAAAATAAAAATAATGTGGATCCCACTATAAAAAGTAACGGTGTTAGGTTAGATTTAATGGTCATGGCATTTTTACTCCTACTTTGAATGTCTATGGTATATTTACACCTCCAAAAAACATAAGGTGCTGAATGCACTTTAAGTAAAAGTGTATGATTATTTTTGCACTTTAACCCATATATATATATATACATATATATATTTTTAAAGGAAAGACTAGACTGAGGCCATTATACTCAAACATACAATCACAATGGCGAGCTTTGCTTCACAAATATCCTTTGTTTTGTTGTTTCTGTTGTTTGCAACAACATTCAAAAAATTGCTGTTTGTGGGAGGGAATTTACTGTGACCACATCACAAGGAGAGTTATAGGCTCCGTTTGGTATGTAGACTTGAATTTTGATATATTGGGATTGGGAGTGGCATTGGTACTGGGATTGGAAGTGTGAAGAAGACTTTAAAATTACGCTTGGTAAAAAGCAATATTAGTAGAAAATACTTGTATTAATATTATTTTATAATCGATCATATATTAGTAAAAGACTATAATATCCTTAGGGTTAAAAAAATTAAATAACAATGCCATGCAACTCATCTCCAATTCGCACAATACAGTGCAACTCAAACGTCCAATAATTTCATTCCCAATTGACCATTTTGGTCCAAAAGCTTCACTTGCCTCTCGAAGGAAAATGATTGGATGAATTCATTAAAGAAAGCTCAGCGGGCTAGCATATTGTTTCCTCATGCTTCCACCATCAAAATTGCGGAGAGCAGATGGTTTTCTCATCTGGGTTTGTGGTTTCAATGATGAATTTTCAACAGAAAAGTGGCAGGTCAGAGGAGATCAATCAAATTGATAGGCAGCCATGGATTTTGCTGTTCGAGTTTCATGAAGCGAAGATTGTAATAGAAGAATTGAAAGTTGGGTGCAGAGTGATATTGATTTAGGTTAAAAATGATAGAGGGTATTTTTGTCCGAAAAATATTATAAAAGAGGATGTTTTTGTCTCTTAGATTTGCAATCTCATAATTGAAAATGTAATACTAAAAGAAGGTGACTTTGCAGCAATTCCACTTTTGTGGTACTCCCAATCCCGGGTCATCTTCAATCCCTTATACCAAACAATACAATTGGCATAATCCCTAACCCAATCCCTATCCTTATCTCCCCAATGCCTCACACCAAACAGCACTAGAGCTTTCCCTTTCCCATCATGAATTACGAGGTGATGAGATTAATTTGTGTGCGCTTTAGCTTGGATTTCTCAACCACTTGAACTTGAGTTACAATCGCTTTGAAACTGTGAGTATGCCACCATGCCAAATCTCCAAATCTCCTTTTGATGCACACAAATTTCACAACCGATCACTTTCTACTTCTAATCATTCAGCAAGTTTTTCTGTTGATCTATGCTATCTTGGCTTTTCCTCTGATTATGTTTTAGTCATAATGACCTTCAATGGCTTTCTCAACTCTCCTCCTTAAAATATCTTGGCCTTAGTGAAAATGATATTGGAAATGAAACCAAATGGCTTCACTATATGGATATGTGTCATTGCCCATGATGATGATGATGATAGCCCAGAAAAAAAAAATTTAATTAAATTATAATAAGCTAAGAGATATTTTAATTATTATTTTCTGTAATAAGGTAAGAAAGAAAGGTTTGTGGTCTAGTGATAATGAAGGACTTGGAGAGTGTTCAAGGTAAGAGTTGGAATGCCCATTTCAGCATATTGAAACTATCAAAATGCCACTATGTAAAAAAACGCAGATATCAGATTTTTTTTTTTTTAGGCTCGTCTTTTCCGATTGTATGGCACGAGAAGCTTCAGGATTTTGAATCAAACCCCAGCCTCCTTCATTCATCTCTGTCCTTCTGCCCTTCCTTGCCGCCACTGGTCCATTCACCGTCGTCCATGCGCCACCGTGTATCCGTTCGACCGTCGGCGTCTCCGTTCTATGCTTCAAATCGCAGAAGTTGTTCTTCCCTCCATGACTTTTGCGATTTGCTCATGATTCAGGTCGTTTATCTTTTCTTTATAGCCTAAACCGAATCTATTAGACTTTTGGTGCAAAGATTATCGATTCCTTCTTGTCCTTCATCTCTGGTCGGTGCTTCTAGGTGGCTTGGGAAGGGTTGATTTCGTTTTTTTCTTCTTCTTTGTGCTGCTGGGTGAGAATCTGATGGTTGGGTAAGTTTTATTAATGGTTTTGGCTATCAAATTATGAGGAAGAAAACTTTTATATCTGACTTTTGTGGATCAGTTTTGATTATTAGTAAAGATTTAACTTTGGGAAGCATAGAATGGGTATATATTGAGGTTTGGGAATTATTTGGCAATAATTTTTAAAGCAAGGTGTTTGATAGTATTATATGATTTTGGTGGCACTCTAGGTGTTTGATAAAATGTCCAAGAGGAGAAAATGATTGGAATGTTGTTAAAATTGATTAGATAGCTAAAGGTTATGCTATAAGAAGAATGTAAGACTCTTGAATGGTACTTTATTTCACGCACAGCCTTGTTGAGAAATTAGAATTTTAAAAGGGCTTTGGGATTAAAGTTGATGTTTGAAGTTATTTGGGGTAATATTATTTATGTAGTAGTGGTGTTGTTTTGCAAGTTGATATGAACGGTGTTCGATTAAATGTTAAAGGGATAGTAGAGAATGTTCTCTCAAGGGTGGAATAGTGGGTTTAATAGCTAAGAATGGTGATGAAGTTCCATTATTATTCGAATTTCTACTTTATTATTCATAAAAGGGAATTAAAGTTTAAGTTTTGTTCTATTTTAAAAATTGTTGCGGTTTGAGATTGTATCATTGTCGAATAAACTAAGATGGGTTTGGTATGAAGAATTTGAATTGAATGTGAAAATAGAAAATTTTGTGCAAAGTTATAACTGATGGATTTGTTTTGGTCTTAGGAGGAGGAGTGAATAATTTAGAAACCGATAAGTTGGAAAAAGAGGCATAGCATAAACCTTATAGGTAAGTGAATAGCGTTCCAGTTAAATTGCAAATTAACTTCCTATTTTTGAATTACTTATATTTTAAGTAATTCACATGTATAAAAGTATAGTTTTTGATATTGATCATTTTGTTATTTGAAGTATACTTTAGTTTTGATGGATATTCAATGCTTATTGGAAAAGAATTCTTAATTATTTGTTGAAAGGATTTTTACCATTACTTATTTAAAAGTTGGAAGTTTGTTGGATTTCCTTGATGTTTCCACTATTTATAAGATTGACTTGTACAAGAAATATATAAAGAAACAGTTATGAGATATTGCTTGCGAACTTTTATGCTGGGGTCTTCTGTTAAAAGTTATTCGGAGATTTTATTGTTAGAAGAAATCTCTTTGTTTGCTGATGGAAAATTGACCCCATGCATGCTTAAAAATATTTTTGAGTGGACTAAACACAAAACGTTGGTTATTAACAAAAGTACTGTTAGTCCTTGGTGCACCATGGTTAACCTCGAGCTCGCTTGATTTTCGTGGGCATAGTACTCACGCTTGATATTCGTGGGATTCGTTCCCGCGTTTGTTATTCGTGGGTCTTGTACTTGCACTTGTCTCGTGGCCTTAGGCTACGCTTGCTTGGTTACTTACCCTCTTGAACTGTGTGTTCATGCTTGTGTTCATGGCCTTGCGCTGCGCTTGGTTAGTTACCCTTGTGGACTGTGTGTCCACGCTTGTTATTTCATTCTGTTCAAGTCCTACGGAAAGGTGAGAATTTGAAAATTTTATTTTGAAGGGATTTTGTTTAACAAGTTGTTTATTTAAGTACTTGCACTTGATTGATGATCATTTATATAATTCACTATATGTTTAAGGTTGCATATTAGCATTCAAAGTTAAATCTGTCTAAAGTATTATTCGTTACTTTTATAGTGTTTTTTTCATTAAATTCTGTATATGGGACATTATTCAGTGGAGAATATTTTTGGCCTCAGATAGTGCAACTGGCTATGTTCCTCTTGTTGATCGATAAAGAACTATACTGTTGTTCGAAGTTGAAGCGTCATGTTGATAATTCTCCATTGATATAAGATCTAAACTTATGAATTTATTGTTGTGAATTAGGTGCTCCACACATGCTATAGATAGGATCCTCGCCTTATTTATATGTTGAGTATTTCTTGGTAAGGAGCAAAGCTCCCCTAGAGTATACCAGGTTATTATAGAATTTTTTAAGGTCTTACTTCAGGGGAGCTTCTACAAAAATTTCTATAAGAAGTCTATAATCTTTTTGTAATATGAAACGCATTCATAGTCGTTATGTTATGTGTTGCAAAAACGTGTATATATAAAAAGTATGGAAAAATTTTATATATTTAAAGCTTTAGGGAGGTGGGTTTTCTCATATTTCGTGCTTGTCACATCCAAATTTGTGGGCTTGACAGTTTAGTATTAGAGCTTAGGTTTCCTGTATTTACAAGGGTCTATGGACCCCACTACGCCATTTAAACTTGGTCTGGGTCCAATTGATCACCTTGGATGCGTAAGGGGTATAAGGATAGGCACCATACCTAACATGGTCTACAGCAAGAGTATTGCCTTTGAGGCTAGCACCTCTTAAGCATGGATGTCTGGGGTCAGACATTTCGAAGTAGGAGACTGTTGACGAGATCCATTCAGAAGTTGCCATGGCATATGCCGTGATGGCCCATCAGATGCAGAAGATGCAGGAGCAGGTTGATTTCCATTACGCTCATCAGACATAGTTGTGAGAGATCACGAACTCCATGCTTTCAGGTCGTGGAGTTGTTTATTCCTTGATAAGGAGCATCCACAAGTCCCCTTATCCCTCGGCTCGTCATCCATCCGCCTCCTATTGCTAATGATAATGGTGATGTTCACTCTACTCAGTGCCGTGATCCACAGAGAATTCTCAAGTTGGTTTATGTGCAGAATACTAAATGACCACAATCTACACCCATCAGATTTCAAAGCTCTCACAATAGCCCTCTTAACCATGCAAAAAGGTTTACAACATACAATGTCAATGGTTTCAAGTTTTGCACGGTTTCACGAGATCAAGGATTGCAAACTCAAAATTCAGATGTTTATTGCACCTTTGGGACAAGGAGTTATGTGAGCAACAGTGACGGCAATATGCAGTTCGGAGGCATCATTTACTATGGAAAGCTTCTTGATGTTATCAAACTAAATTACTAAGGCCGTTTCACTGATTGTTAAAGTGTTTTTGGGCAAATACGACAACTTCCCGAGGACTAACAATTGACGATTTAGGCATCACATCAATCAATTTCTCTCGGCCAATTCACACTGGTCAATCTGAAGATAATGAGCCATATATTCTTGCCTCAGAGGCACACCATGTTTATTATGTCAAGGACGAGAGGTATAGGGATTGGAACATGATGGTTCACTTAAAGCCTCGAGACCTTTACGACGTGGGTGATGGTGATAACATCGCATATGGGAGTGAGTCATTCCAGCCCGCCAATTTTGAAAACTTCTTCCCTTAAGGCGATGATAATTTATCTATAGTTCGGTGCATTTTTATAAGTTCACATCATTTAAATTTAGTTTTTATACAAAATAATACTATACTAACATTTTCTTCACACAATTTTTATAGGGATGACGACAAAGAATAAATAAAAAAATATGCTTTTGTTGTTGTAAACCTTAATTTATATTTTCTTTAAAAAAATTTAGAACAAATATTGTAGCGGTTTTATAACAACTACAAAATAAAATAAAACCACTACAAAGAACGTCACACTAACCGCTACACAAATTAGCTACTACAAAACCTGTCACATTAAATCCGTTTGTAACAGTGGATTCTGTAGCGGTTTTAGCAACTACTACTAATGTCATTTGTAACGGTTAAAACTGCTAAAAATACACCTTTTTAACCGCTACTAATCCACATTTTTTTTGTAGTGAAAACTTTATAAAAGTAGCTCAAAATTTTATAGTTGCTAAAGCTTTTTCATCACATCACATTTTTCTTTCTATGTATCAACTTTATGCACAAATTGAATTTAAAACTAGCAAATATATGAGAAAAATATGATCAAATATACGAATTTCTAGAGATTAACAACGTCCAAAGATTCCAAAACTAGGACATGGTACAGCTGAATTGGAAAAGATCTTGAGGGAGTAAGAAAGGGCATGGTACAAAAAACTAGACCGGACCGATCAGTTCACTACCCGATCCGGTTTTTTGAACCTTGAGAAAGGGATAGGGAGAGAAGAAATAGAGAGGGAGAGGGTGAGTTGACATGGATAAGAGAGAGAACACAACATCATGGGCCCACATATATATAAAGTAACCGAGGTTTATGTATGAATTAATGGTTTTGTTGATTTTGCCTTATATTTAAGAGTTCATGTGTAATTTTGCACCAAAAAAAAAAATTTATTGCGTGAAATGCACCTTTGAAAAACATTATTGCTAAATTTACACCTTAACCCTATTACATATACACAATTGGTCAATTCTGTATGTTTATGGATGGGCCTATTTGTTTTGTCCAAGATTAAAATGTTCCCCCTTTCTTAATTCATTGAATAAACGTTCCACCATGATGTCTCATTGAAATAGCCCCTTTAGTCGCTTCGGGGTTGTCAATAATAAAATCAAATTAATGCAATATAGTATACAACTAGGGTCGTTTTACTATGAGGAGCCAATTATGAAACTAATTCCTAGTAAACTAAGTAGTTATAATGCAAAATTGATAAGGGTAAAACAAGATTAATTGAATTTCAAAACTATGAATTGAATGCAACTAAAATAGATATTTTTGGGATTTTTAAATGAAGAGATATGGGTATAAAATGTAAGTGATGAAGGTGCTCTTGGAAATGATTTTCAATGGCTATCGTTGCTCAATTAAAATATTTGGAGAGTTAATACACTAAGCTTCTAATATTCCAAACCATATTAACCAATGAGTCTAGCATCACAAGAGAGCTAGGGACCCCTATTCTTGAAATGCTATTAAGCCCTTTTAGTGTAATGTGTTTCTCTAAGTTTCCTAATATACCAAGCCTCAATTACCATTAAGTCTAATGCTTAAACTCATGAACCCATTTATTTAAACATTATTAAAACCCCTTAAAGAGTGATTATGGAATAAGTAATGCATTTAGGTTCAACTATAATTCCAATTCAATCACACTACCCAATAATATTATGTTAAATAGATAGAAAGTAATAGAATTATAGAGAAACATATATATGACAATATATATTGATGAATACAAATCCTCATTATAAATCCAAAATCACAAGAACCCAATACATATAATAAAATATAACTAAAATCATAGTCTCAATATATAAATAAATTCTTAAACCTAAGAAATCACAAATATAATGAACTATAGATAAAATAAACTCCCTTTTAAAGCACATGTGAGCTCAAGTCATCTCCAATTCATTTTCAAGAGTACAAAATTGCCTAACCAATCATGAGAATAGCTTCAAGAAATACAATCACACATTGATTCAAACATCCAGCCATAAAATCACATATTAAAATGATCAATTAGCATTAAGCAATTAAATTCAAGGGCTAGATTTGAACCAAAAACACAAACAGAACAGAGAAGCCAGCCACAGTTATAATGAGTTCAGATGCAGAGGAAATTTGCTAGCAGTGACAAATGATGGTGGTGGTAGGAGGATATTGATGGCACTGAAGCTACAGGTGATGCCGATGGTAGATATGAAGTCGATGACAGAGGCGATGAAAGTCCGATTATGTGTCTCTGCCCTCAGCTTCCCTGACCCTCTTCTCTGTTGGTGACTGATGAAGAAGGTGGCCGGCGATGGTGAGGTGGGGGTTGAAGGTCACCAGCGGTGGAGCAGCGACAGTGATGGATGACGATGATAGTGGATGAAAGGTGAGAGGTGGTGTGAAGCTTGTCGCTGCTCCCTCTCTCGATTTTGCTCCTAGCTCCCCTCTCTCAAGTCCACTACTTTCAGCCCCTCCGGTTCTCTCCCAGCTCACCACTCGCGGCTCTCAGCTTTCGCCCTCCAACCTCAACTCTTACGCCCCCCCCCCCCCCCCCCAAAAAATTCCCGTCTCCACCTCCAACTCTCTCTGTTATTTTTTCGATCCTGTCTCCAGCCCATGACCAAGTCGGGTCCAGACATTGTTAATGGATCCCTGGTCAAAACGCACGATCAAAATGAAAAAGCTAAAAACTTTGATGAGGGACTAAGATGTGAAGTTTGGAAACGGTTTTGGGTCTCATTGAAATTTTCAATACATTTGGACCCTATTTTGTCATTTCTTCTGCTTCCTTCCTTCATTAGGTTGTAATTTCCTGAAATTTTGGGTTCTTTTCTGCAATTCTTCCCAAACTGATCTACAATTAAAATGAACCTAAAATGTAATACCTTATATTCCAAAAATTAATCAATTAAGATAAATTATAAAATCTATAGCATTTTTGCCCTTTTTCAACCTTAATTTCCTACAAACTCCTTTAATCACAATTAATTACAAAAGAGATATTTTATGCTTATTTATTATGACAAAACCCCAAATAAAATATGAAAATATATAATCAAAATTGGGATTTGTCAATTCCCCCATATTAGCCTTTTGCACTCCTGAGCAAAATAAAACCGAAGTTTTCAAAAATATACCTAATGTTGTAATCATCAAGTAATTCAAGAATGCAATTACATTAAGATTGAATAACCACAATCCCAAATCAATCAAAGCTTATGAAAAATTTTAATGCAAAGAAATCAAATTGAACACATAAAAAAACCAAAGAAGATAGACATGATAGAGCTATCAAGAAAATAAGTGTTTCTCTCATCTTTCAAATCATAGGGAATTTCACTCAATTCACCTATTCTAACATCTACCATAGGCTTGTAGAGTTTCTACTATCTCCACCACTAGTGTGCCATGGATCCAAAGTCAAAGGGACTTCTTAGGGTTGTAATATTGAAAAGACTAAATGGAAAGGAAAATGTAACAAAACACTATGCTTGCACCAAATAAATTGCTAAATCACTCAATACTACACAACTAGATTTAATTAACATATTTTATCATAGTGCCTTATTTGTTTACTTTGTTTTTGAACTTTTTATTTTATATAATTTACAATTTTTTCTTCTTTTTTCTATTTCTTTCTTTTGACTATTCACATGGCACTTTTCTTTTCACATATATAATAGCACTTTTTCTCTTTTTTTTTTCTTTTTTAATAGTGCTAGGAAGAACTTGGCAGAGGATACAAACAACATTTGTATAATGAAATAAAAATGAAAGTGAAAGGCTCAAGGGGATAATCAAAGGTAAATGATAAATGGTTTGTGTTTGGATAAATGGGTTTAGAATTGAATGCCCCTATCATACTACAAATCCAAGGCATTAATGTAGCTTTGAAAAATAACATGGACAAGTTCTAGAGATTAACTAGAGAATAAGTGAATACACACAATGAGAAAATAGAATCAAGGTTCAAGAATCTTCCAACAAAGCTTTTCTCTACCATATCAACTTCCTAAAGTCAAGTTAGGCATCCAAATTAATAACATTGCATTAAAGACACTCTAATAACTCAATTAATCAAGCAAAGGGATTACTCAAGCTTAATGCAATCATACTTGGAAATGCTTGACTTTCACAATCATCATGCATTTAAATTTTTGTAAAAACATGCTGAGGAATGGCATTAGGAAAGTGAAAATAAGGGTCATTTAAGCACTTCACAAAACCAATTCTCAAGTGCAAAATTTTTTCAATTTTTCTCAAATTTCATTCTCCAAAACATTGTGCCTACACATGTGACTATAGCAATCCCTCCCCCACACTTAAATCTTGCATTATCCTCAATACATGACATAACAAGGAAGCACAAATGAAGATATAGGCAAGAGACACATGCAATGGGGATTTATTATCCTAAATCTACTATCAAAATTCTAAGAACCACCTTTTCTACTAAAATGGTCTCTTCCCCCACACTTATCCTACAAACACACATACCTAACAACATAACACAAGTAATCACTAGCATGGTAGGTAAGACAAGGAAAGGAAAGAAGCAATTTGAGTTTTATTGAGGCTTATAGCTCCCCTTCAAAAGATGAAGACACTCTTTCTTTGCTTGAAAATAGTTGCCTTGAGCATCTTTCAATATGACCTTTCTATGGTGACAGAGGGAGTGAATCACGAATGGCCCAAAAAAATATGTTTGTCGTTCATCACCTGGTATTTTATATATTGAAGATAGGCTAATGACCTTGTAACCAACTTGAAATTTGTTCTTTTTACCATCCATTAGGAAAGGATCTTTAAAGCTTTCATCAAAAATTTGGAAGTCTACTGAAGCAACTTGTGCTATAGTAATGATTGGAAGTCAACGCCTATGCCTCTTCTTGAATTAGAGTTTTGGAGGAATGGGCTCCACTAATGCCCTTTCACTTTCTACTTTCTCCATGTCCATAGCAGCAGCAACCTTTTCTTCATTAATCGTCTTAATTGGAGGTTGAGACAGGACAGAGTTGATAGCACAAGGCACCCTCAATGATCCATGTTTAACATTCAAGGCATGTAACTCCTTGAAAAACTTGGACAACTTTTTCTTGGAAGTCTTCTCAACTCTATTAACTCCTGCAAGATTATCAGAAACAAAGCCTTTCTCGAACTCATTGGGCTTAGTGGTAGACTTTACAAGCACATAATCAGTATTTAAACAATTTGATGGCGTAGAAAGAGTGTAACCCAATTGGGAAGTATCAGGACAACTCACGTCAACACCGTGTGAAAGAGGGAGAAAATAAGTGTTAGTGAAATCAATAGGTGGGGTGTGCATATCATTATCACCATCATGCTCATCAACAAGCAAACCATCAACAAAATTGCATCACACATAGAATAATCTTCATGCGGTTGATTCATTTGCTCATACATGTTGAAATGTATAGACATATCCCCAATAGACATAGTGATAGAAACCTTTTACAAACTAATATCAGTGTTGGTAGTTTTAAGGAAGGGTCTACCTATGATTAAAGTTCCATCCCCACGGGCATTAGGTATATCTAGTACATAAAAATCTGCAGAGAAAACTAATATTCAACTTAAACTAAAATATCTTCTAAGATGCCATCAGGATACCTTATGGTTTGATCTGCTAGTTGTAGCATCATAGAGGTAGGTTTCAAGGTCTTCATCCCTAGGTCTCTACATAAATATTTAGGCATCATATTAATTGCAGCTCTTAGATCAAGCAAAGCCTTAGGGATTACAGTCTTTCCTATGGTGCATGGAATGGTAAATGAACCAGAATCCAAACATTTAACTAGAAGTTGTGGCTTAAATAAAGCAGACACACTAGAGGACAATTATACTCTTTTGTTTGGTTGAAACCTCCTCTTATGTGTGCAAAACTCCTTAAGAAATTTGGCATACTTAGGAATTTTCTTAATCAAATCAAGCAATGGCACATTCACTTCAATCTTACTAAACATATTAAGCAATTCATGATCTTATTTCTCAATAGCCTTTCTTTGACTAGCTAAGTAAGAATGAGGAAAAGGAAGATCATGAATGTATTGCTTTTGGGTAGAACCCCATGTTTGGATGACTTCTTAGCCCTTTCATCTTCTTGTGAAATCACCGTTGCCTTTTGTCTTTGATCTTGCGTTTTTGAAGTCTTCTCAAGGAGTTTCTTCTTTTACTTGCTGTCTGAATAAGGAGCTTGCTCCGTAGAAATGTGAGAAGATTCATCATTTTCTTGCAATTGGGAGGATTGAGGAACCTTATCATTAAGCACTCTTAGTGTGTGATTATGAATCAATTTATGCAATTGGTTCCAAAGTAATCCAAATTCAACTCAATATATAAATAATACCATTCAAGATAATAGAAAATCAAGAGAATTACAATGAAACATATATGTAACCACATATATAGATGAGCACATTATTCAATATAAACTAATTCAAATAATAAATTGGTTCAAACAAAGATTAAACCAAACATTTTAGTCTTAACTACAAATTACAATTTCTAAAACCAAATAAATCATAAATTTATAGTCAAGTTAATAACTTAAAACTAAAACTCCCCTCTATAGCTCCAAGCATCAATACTCAATCCTTTGCCTGGGAGAAGATAAATTCAGCCACAAACTACCATGAATCCAGCAATTAAAGAAGCAACCAACATCACAAACAATTCAGCCATGAATAAATAATCAAGGAGATAGAATCAATAAACAATTAAGTCTGAACTCCATAGTAAGCTGAAAGTCAACATGGCAAAATTCAGGGGAGTCACAGTTTGAATTTGATGAAAGACCATGATGAAAGACCACCAGAGAATCTCAGACTCTCCAAAGCTTCTTTGTCTCTCGGTCCATAAGCTCTCCTCCGACTGTGCTCTGTTTGAATCCTGTGACCGTGGTGGAGATACAATAAACAGAGGACAATGGAGGAAGTGTGACGGTGGTAGAGGAAGTGATGACAGCATTCTCCCTTGCTGCAGCTCCGACTCCCAGCTCTCTCACGGCGGTCTGTAGTGGTGGCGTGGTGGTAATAGACGAGATAAGGGGCGGAGATGAAGATGATCGAAGCTTGTGGCAACTCCCCTAATTTCAGTCCGTCTCCTCCCTAAGCTTAGCTTTCGGCTCCCGACGTTTCAAGTCTGCAGATCCTTTTAGCTGCAAACTCGTGGCTGATCTCTGTCTTCTCAAACTCTCAAGCTCACCGGCGACGGAGATGGATGGCGACAGTGAAGCTAAGGTCGCCGGCGAGGAGAGGGGAAGAAGACGAAGGTGATGAGAGATCGAGGAAGGTCTCGGTTGTATGTTTGCGGTGCCTCTCTTCTCAATGGTCCCTGCCCTCTGTTTCTGTATCGTATATGAAAACCAATTAAAGATCACCTAGGGAATCCTGAGCAAAATGCTGTGTTTCAATGGGACTGATCTGTCATTCTTCAAAATCGAGAGACTAAAGTGTCGTTTTCCAAATTTGAGCGGCCAATTACCATTTTATAATTTAATCTAAAATTTTCAAATACCTTCAATTAAAAATAATTAACCCAACATCAAATCTTCTTAAAAATAAATGATTAAGAGTAATTACATTTTTTATGACAATTTTATCTTTTTTAATCTTAATTCAATATATTTACTCTTAATGTCAATTTAATCACAAAGAATGCATTTTAAGCTCTACAAATATAACAAAATCTTCAAATAAAATATAAAAATATTTAATAAAATTGGGATTTGTCACCCATCATTAGTTAAAAAAGCTTAATCTCTAAGAAAAGAATGGCTTCCATTTTTAGACAGTTACATTTAAAAAAAAAAAGACAGAGATGATATAGAAAGGGATGGATTCCCACCCCTAAATACAGATGGGAAATTTCATTGCTAATTTGTATAACTGAAGGGATAAAAAAATTAATAAAAAATATTTTTGTGGAAAAAATTAAATAGAAGTCCTAGATAAGGGACTTATTTATAAATAAGACCCCGAATTTGTAAAATTGCAGCAAACAAGTCTTTATTGGACCTGGTTGTAATTTGCCATGGATGTAAAATTAGGACGCACTGCCTCCCCTTCAAACTTGTTGAGTTGTAAATTACAAAGTTTCAGTTAAAAATTCCTGAGGACCAGTTGTAAATATAAGAAGAGAATGACATATTTTGTGGATTTATAATATAATTGATCCTTACAAATTCCGCAATTTACAATAGAAATGTCTAAAATGGGGGCAGTATAGTCCTTGTACACCTATGACAAATTACAACCAGATTAAGTTCCTTATTTGAGACTTATACGTAATTTCTCTTTTTTATTTACATGGCTTATATGATGAGCTTGCAAATACTTCTCAACATAGAATATTGTGGTTTTTGGTTAGTTTCTTATTATATTGAAACACATTATTGTTGTAAATTAGGGTGTATGAATTATAATTCGAGCTCATACAAGCCAGCATATAATTTTAGTAAGAGATGAAAGTAAGTGCCTAGACGTTTAAGATTTAGTTGTTCTGTGTAATAATTTAACAGCATTGGCACAAATTGTCAATTTATGATTGTACAAGTATTATGATTGTTGTAATCTAAAAGATCCTATTACATGCTTACATTATATGAATACACACACACACACACGTGTATATGCGCCTGTCTGTATGTGTGGATTAGAGATTAGTGATTAGATATGGATGTTAAGATATTCAAATAGTTGAAATTTATTGCACGTCTTGGCCGACTAGCTTATCAATTCCTTATATTAAGGGAAAATTAATATCAAAAAAGTCTCATAATTTGTCAATGACAGATGAAAAAGATATCATTAAGAAGTTATGAGACTTTTATAATATTATTGTTTTTAATTGGGAACTTAGTGTGATTTTCCTTTAATTAAATAAGGATGCCAAGCGTAAAGATAATAAGATGGTATTTCCAATATAACTGAGGGGTTTGAAGGTTAAAATAGAAATTAGCTCGAAAAAGAAAGGGAAAAGAATAATGTATAGGTAGGAAGAATGAAATAGCTTCTTAGTTAAGAGGGGAATTCGCCCCCCCCCCCCCCTCAAATGATGAAATGCCACAAGGATTTAATTTGAGTAGTTATAATCCATTTTTCATTGAAAAGATTGGATGACTTGGAAGTATTAGAAGACTTGACTATAAGGAACATGATGTGATTAAAAATTCTTTAGGCATTCAAATGTTTGTTTGCTTTTGAGTAACAGTTTGCTGGCAATGATTTTCTCAACTTGTTTAATATATATACCATGGAAATTAAGACTTCGTTGAGTTCATTCTGCTCATCAAATTAAATTAAAAAGCATTCATCCCTCAAACTATTGCCTTTCAAGATTTATATATGATTGTGTGCAATGTCTCAATAACACCATGTCATTGATGTTTGATAATATGAACTGAACATAACAGGCCTAATAATAATTTTATAGGATTTTTTTCTTCTAATTTTTAAAAATCTAAAAGTTGTATTAGTAAATAACCAGTAATTTAATGTTTTCTTAAAAAGATGCAAAGACTTGGAAGTATTAGAAGAATTGACCATAAAAAAATATGTTGTTATAAATTGAAAAGCTGTGATGTTTACTGGCAAAAGAACCGGAAGACATTATATATACCAAGTAAAGCCTGAGAACTTTATTGAGTTCAATATAATGGGGAGCTTTTTCACTTCACAAATATCGTTTGTTTTAATTCTGTTTCTGCTATATGCAACAACATTCAACAGAAGCATTATTATGAGTGGTGCAAATGGGAGGTCCGTTGCAATGAAAATGATAAAAGCTTACTCTTAATCTTCAAACAAGGAGCGGTGGATCCACACAACCAACTCTCTTCTTGGACTGTTGAACAATATTGTTGTTTATGGGTGGGAGTTCAGTACTGTAACAACATCACATCAGAGTTACAGAGCTTTCTTTTTCCATTCATACATTAAGGGCTTGTTTGGTATGAGCGGAGGGGAGGGAAAGTGAGTGGAAGGAAAAAATTTTTGAGTTGAATTTTAAAAAATGAGAGAAGTGGGGTATTAATTTTTTAATTAAGTTTTTTTACTCTTTTATCTTACATATTCTCTATATTAAATTTAGTAACCCCACTTCTCCAATTTCTTTAAATCCAAATCATTAAAAATTTCCCTCCCCTTCAAATCCTTCATACCAAACAGACCCTAAGAGGTCCGATAAATCTATGTGGGATTCAACTTGAATTTCTCAATTACTTGGACTTGAGCAACAATCAATTGGAAACTGAGTATGCTGCCACCATGCCAAATCTCCAGATTTGACAACCAATCAATGGCTACTCCTTCTATTGCTCTCAGCTATCTTAACTTTTCAAGTAATTTTAAGTTAGGCATAAATGATCTTCATTGGCTATCTCAAATTTCGTCCCTAAAATATCTTGACCTTAGTTTCGTTGATATTGGAAATGAAACCAAATGGCTCCACTATATGGCCATGCTTCCTTCACTCTCTGAGTTACACTTGACAGGTGAACTACAATATTCTCAAAGGATCAATTCCAGAGTGGTTAGGCCAACATGAACATTTGCAGGAATTTGATATCCCTGACAATTTGATTTATTGTTCAAATCTCCAGATTTGACAACCAATCAATGGCTACTCCTTCTATTGCTCTCAGCTATCTTAACTTTTCAAGTAATTTTAAGTTAGGCATAAATGATCTTCATTGGCTATCTCAAATTTCGTCCCTAAAATATCTTGACCTTAGTTTCGTTGATATTGGAAATGAAACCAAATGGCTCCACTATATGGCCATGCTTCCTTCACTCTCTGAGTTACACTTGACAGGTGAACTACAATATGCTCAAAGGATCAATTCCAGAGTGGTTAGGCCAACATGAACATTTGCAGGAATTTGATATCTCTGATAATTTGATTTATTGTTCAATTCCATCTTCTCTTAGAAATATTTCTTCTTTGGTTGCCTTAGAATTGTCCTACAATCAATTGAGTGGCAATCTTCCAATAAGCCTTGGGAAACTCCATAACCTAAATATATTATCCATTGGAGGCAATTCCTTGGTTGGTGTTCTATCAGAAAACAATTTTGCCAATCTCTCAAGGTTATCACATCTATACGCATTTTCAAATGGTTTCAAATATAGCTTTGATCCGAATTGGGTTCCACCATTTCAACTTGAGCTTTTGAATTTGGGTAACACAAGTCTAGGCCCTACTCTTCCAGCTTGGATATATACACAAAGGTCTTTACACTCACTATACATTTATGAATCAGCGATTTCAACCATAGATGTAGATGTCTTTTGGAGTTTTGTTGCAAGAATAGATAAGGTCGATCTATCAAACAACTTGATTAATGGAGATATATCCAATGTAACTATAAACTCATATTTGATAGATTTACGCCACAATAATTTCACTGGAGGCCTCCCACAGTTATCAGCAAATGTCAAGACATTCTTTGCATCTCAAAACTCTTTCTCAGGATCTATTTCCTCACTGTTGTGCCATCCAAAGAAATGGGGAAAACAAGTTATCTTCTTTGTATTTATCATATAATCATTTGAGTGGAGCACTTCCTGATTGTTGAGCCAATTGGAAACAATTGGGATACCTTGATTTGGGTAGTAATATGCTAACAGGTGAAGTTCCTGCCTCATTGGCTTCGTTAATGTATCTTCAGACACTCAACTTGAGTGATAATAGTTTTTTTGGCAAATTTCAATTAGGCATATCAAACTGGACACATTTGAATTACCTCCTCCTAGAAAAAAATAAATTTTCTGGAAGTTTGCCAAATAATGAAGCAAAATTTGAGGATTATCCTGTCAACACCCGTTTCCATTTTGATATGTGCAGGGCAATAATGAACAAGTTCCACAGGCAAACAGAAAAGTATAGTTATACTAATAATAAGTTTTTGTTTACAGACAGACATTAATAGAGCAAAATTCACTACTAATTACAAATATGTACAGAATATTCCAAGATATTCCAAGTACATGCTAGATATAACCACCGGCTATGTCTCGAGAAATGTTCCTGTCAGTTTTCATTAGCTGCGTCCTTGCCTTTTGAACCACTGGCACCTGCTGATACATTTTGATTTAGAAAAAGAGGTGAGATTCCGAAGAATCCCAGTAGAAACATACTATCGACATATAATATGTGAAAATTAAATATGTAATGCACCATATTAGGTAAAAAGAAAATTCAATTCGATTCATATGTGTCCACAAGTTTCAGGACCAAACATCGAGTTAAAACCCCCACATGTACCTCAACCTAGTCACCGACCACAGCTAGGATTTTCGATATACCTTGGCTGGGCACTTAACCACAACCAAGTACTGTGCCTTTAGCACGCATTCATGTTACGAAATACAGTAACATATAACATACAATTAATCACATAGCATATGAGAGATAGTAGTCCGTGCCTCAAAGCTCTATCACCCCTGTATCGTGTGCCTCGTAAAATGTGTCGACTTTCGATTCCTGACTCGGTCCTAAAATTTAAATGTACAAGAAATAGGTTATAACCTATCCATGTATCATTTTAGATGCTTCCATAGTGTTTATTGTGGTTATATTAGCCTATGGTGAATATTTACCAAAATGCTCCCGGGACCCACGGCCCGACCCGGCCATACCCGGTCTGACTGTACTTTTTTCAAAATTTTGACTAGAGCTATTCTGACATATTTCCACCCAAGGAAACCATTTCCGGATTTGAAATTACCAAATTTAATGTCAAATTACAAAATTGCCCTTGGCAGTCCCGCTTTAAGAGTTTCAAGGGCGTTTCCATAATTATGCTTTCTCGGCCTTTTTCGAAAAAGTGTCCAATTGTAACCCCACCTAATTTTCCCTCCTGAACCCAATGGAACAATCAAATCATTGAAAATTCAACCCTAAGGCCCTCTAACATCCCTGGCAGAAATTATGGTATTCTCCGGGAAAAGTCACTACTACAAAAAGGTTGAAAGGTGGCGCACATATTGTGGCCCTTCCTTAATCAAGTGCCATAGCTGCTTATTTATTTATTTTTTTATATATTTTTTTTACCAGCTGTGGTGCCTGGTAGGGTAGGTGCCACAGCTGGTGAGGCTAATTATGGCGCCTGCCAATACAGGGGCCACATATGTCCAACTGGGACCACTTGTGGTGCCTGGCACGCCAGGTGCCACACTAAGTTATGGTCAGGTGTGGTGCCTGTCTGGCCAGGCGCCACACCTGACCCATTTTTTTTAAAAAAAAAAAATTTTATGCTCATGTGTGGCGCCTGGCTGGCCAGGCACCACACATGACCAATTTTTTAATTTAAAAAAACAAATTGGTTAGGTATGGCGCCTGGCCAGGCGCCACACCTGACTCTTTTTTTAAATAAAAAAAATTTGGTCAGCTGTGGCGCCTGCCTGGTCAGGCGCCACAGCTGATCCTTTTTTAGGAAAATGGAGAAGTATAAATTATAATTTCTAAGGTTTTTTTTTTCCTTTGGTGGTTGTGTGAGGAAATTTTCACTTTTTCTTTAAAAAATTTTGGGATTTTAGCATTTACATGTATGTATAAGTTAATCTTAATTTAATTGTAGTGGCCATATTTGTGGTATTTTCGGATGAAGATATGAATAAGGTTCAAAATAGGGTGAAATGAAAGTGAAGTGAAGGCACTGCAGTGTCAATTACAGCTCTGTTTTTTCCTGAACGAGGAAAAATGACTGTGCCTTTGCTGTAAAAGGCGGTGATGGGAGACACCTATGATAGTAGTTTAGACAATGACTAATGTGTGTGATTGGTTGGTTTGGTTTTATGTTTCAGTATATTCCATTAATTCTTAAATATAAGATATAGTTAATTTTTTTAAAGAGATTAAGGAGATTAGATATATTATTTAATCATATCATATGTTTTGTATCCTTATATTATATATCAATTTATAAGTTAAGTGAAATAGTTTGAAGAAAAAATAATAAATATAAATATTCTTAAATAATTTAATTATTTTTAAAAAATCTTTAAAAAAATCAATTTTATCTTATATTTAAAATCAGAAAAAATAATCCTTAATTTTCTGATAAAAAAAAAAAAGGCGGTCATGGGGCGATTCAACACTTCCATTCACATTGATCCACCTCTTTTTCTTTACCATCATCGTCTGTCCATTCTTCCGTACGTACAAACTTAAAAATTTCTTAACTTGGTCCTCAAGCCAAAACAAACAATTGCCTCAATATAGTAAAACTAGGGTTAAGAGTGAAATATTAAAATGGGACCCAGCTGCTGGTAAAGATGAGGATAAGGGTTGAATTTAGGGTGCAAAGATCCACGTGCTGAAAACTATAATCAACACCTATATATATATATATAAATATAATATACAAATGTGGACCATCTCTAGTTTTGTTTCTTTGCTTTTTACTCAACACCTATATATATATATATAATATACAAATGTGTGTGTTGTTTGTGTGTGTATACTATATATATATTCCCATTACTATTTGTGTTGGCCGTAGTGATGAGACCAATGTGGTGTTTATATGCCATACATTGATGCCAATTATTGATTGACCCTCTCGATAATTCTAATTTAATTAAGTTGGTTCATTTTTCACCTTTTTATGTCTAGTGCCAATTAAATTATGATAGGACTTAGCTTACCGAAATTAACTTTTAAACTTAATTAGATAATCAAATTAACTTTTAATAATACTACTATTTCTTTTAAAACTTCTTCAAATTATTTGTTTTTCAAAAATCAAAATCATTTATTTAATTAATATTATTTCACGTATTTAATATATATTTGTGTTAGTGCTATTTTGTAGAGGTAAGAAAATAATTTTTTGTATTATCTTATTAAACTATAATAGAGAAAATCCCATATAAACCCAATTAAAATAGGAAAAATTGCAATCAGGATAATAAATTGAATAATTCGTTAATTGAGTCATTAACTTATTTAAGGATTTTAAAATATGGATAAAATGACTTTAATATATCAATATATATCAATGTTAATATTTAATAAAAAAAAATATTGTATATATTGTTTAACTTTAAATATATTAACTAAAACCGTAAGGGGAAAAACATACAATAAGGAGATAATTAATGTTGGGATTAAGCTTTCTTTTTCATTTTATTTTATTTTCTTTATTTTTTTTTCTGAATCATATTTTTTGATTTAAGCTAATCATATTTGATTTTATTATATATTGATGTTTATTACACATATTATTATTAAAATAAATAACTTAGAACCTCAAATATTTTATTGATTTTTTTATGTTTAATTTGTGTTTGTAGTTTCAGTTCATCAGTCTATTGAAGCTTCTATTTACGGTATGTTTTTTAAATTTTGAGCTTACAAATGTGATTTTAGTTGAATTTAATAGTTATAATTTGTAGGTGTTCTAATGATTGTTATTGATTAATTGCATAAGCAAAATAATTATTTATATATTCTTAACACTTGTATTTTATTTATTGACTTGTAATGTTTTCTAATTAACTATGATATATTGTGGCAAATATGGTTTCTTTTGTTATGAGTTGTAAAAAATTATTATAATGACTGCGAATAAGTGTCCTTATATTATGCGTTCATTGAAGTTGTGTCCTTATAATATGTTTTCTAATTGCCAATTGTTGTGTCATGCATGTTTGTTGAAGTTGAATTTGTTGTATTATATTTCATTCAGCTAGGTTTACAGTATATTGTATAATAATTTTCAGTACTACTTTAGCTAATTAATCATTTGTTGGTATCATTTTAAAGTTATCTATTATTGTTCTTATTAAACCTTGCAGACTATAATTATATATGCATGGGAGATATATATGAGGAAAAAATATGCTAAAAAAAACCAATACAAAGAATTCAAAAAATATGAGGACAAAATATGCTAAAAAAAAACCAATACGAAGAATTAAAAAAAAAAGCCTACTGTGGCGCCTGGCCGGCTAGACGCCACAGTAGGGTGGGCCTCCTGGGGTGCCTGGCTGGCCAGGCGCCACAGGAGGTTATTTAAAAAAAAAAAATTTAAAAATCTGTGGCGCTTCCAAGTGCCGCAGCTTTTTTTAGTAGCGTCCAAATAGGTAGCATTTTGCTAGCGCCACAGCTAATGCAATTATAAGCGCCACAGCTTTGTTTTTTGGTAGTAGTGAATCGGGGTATGCGGTTTCGGCTCAATAAACGCGTTCCTTTCTACTCCTAACCACTTTATTAACCATCTAATTGAGTTATAACTACCATTTGAACTAAAATTGGGAAGCATAACCCTTAGGCGCACACATTTCCAAAATTTAAAACCAATGGCAATCCGCTGAAATTTCACCGATTTAATTGCCACAGCAGCCAAAATAGTAAATATAAGAAGGTTTGGAAGTTACCTTTCGCTTCCTCTAGCTTTTCTCCAATATGGCTGAAACCCTAACCCTTCAACCATATATTTTTGAGCCTCCAAACCTTAAAGAACAAAGAGGAGTAGCTTAGGGTCAAAGTTATATGCGTTAGAAGCTAAATCGTCGGAGAAATCGGCTTACCTTGCGAGATTTCTTCCCTTTCTCTCTCTAAACTCTCTCAACTTTCTCTCTCTTATTTCAAATCTGTTAGGGCACGAAATAAGCTGGAGGAAGATTATGGAAATGTGTTTTTATTATATTATATGATTTTTTAATTATTTATGGAATTTCCAAAAATTCCAAAATCAATTTTATGCACATAAACCCTATGTACATGTAACCAATCTCATTAAACCCAACCAATATTTTCTTCCTCTTGCAACATGTAGGAGGCACCTAGGGATCCCTCCCTATGATCTCAATTGACTTCACAACTTGTCCAAGTTACGTATACACGTAAAGTCTCAATTTTGGTCAAAATTTCACTTTTAGCTCAAAATTTTCATAAATTCATATTAAATTGACCAAAATATTATAAATATATTTTTTTCCTTTTATTTTCCTTAATTAATTGAAATTAACTTCAATTAATCAGAAATAATTAATTTTGTACTAAATTGGCAAAATTACGATTTTGCCATTACCTTTTTATTCCAATTTCTTTTCTTATTTTTCTTTGGCCATTTTCCATCTTTTTGGACCAAATATTTTCTCTAATATTCCTTCATTTTTGGACCTTAATACAAGGCTTTTAAATTACCCAAATTAATTTCATAATTATTTTGCCCATTTTCTCATGAAAATGAACATTTATAAAATTCATAAATTTCAAATTTATGAATATTCACTATTTTATTGGATTTCCAAAATATTTACAATATTTTTTGTGAATATAAATTTTGGGGTGTTGCATATCCAATTAAGGGCCGACCAATTTATAGGCAATGTTCCTTCACAGATGTGCAATCTATCTTCTTCGAGGATATTGGATCTTGCAGATAATAACCTTTCTGGATCCATTTCTTCATTGCCTATATAACATCATGCGTCCAGATTCTATTAATCATGGTCTTCTTCGTGAACTTCACTTATTTACTAAAGCGAGAGAATTAGATTACAAAGTGGATTATTTCTTTTTGAATATTATTGATTTTTCCAATAATAGCTTATCCGGAGAAATCCCTAAAGAATTATTTAATTTGACTGAAATGTGATCTTTAAACTTATCTCAAAATCACTTGACTGGAAAGATTCCTATTGAAATTGGAGGAATAAAAACCTTGGAAATCCTTGATCTTAGCTAAAACAAGCTTTCTGAAGAAATTCACTCCATCGTATCTAATTTATCTTTTCTCAGTCATTTGAACGTCTCATACAACAATTTCAATGGTCAAATCCGATTGGGAACCCAAATTCAAAGCTTTGATTATTGGAGTTTTGTTGGCAATCCTATATTTTACGGAGATCCTCTTCCAACGAAGTGCCCCAGGAAAGAAGAGACATGAGACTCAAAGCAACCAGTTGAAGGAAATGAAGACGACATCTTTTAAAGTCATTATATCTTGGGATAGGAGTTGTATTTGCAGTGGGTTTGGGGAGTTTGTGTTTCTATCTTCCTCAACAAGGCATGGAGACACAAATTTTTCCGATGGTTTGATCAGTTGGTAGATCAAATTTGTGTTGGTGTGGCTCTATGTTGCAAAAGGATTGGCTGAATATCAGGAAAAAATTTCCTTTGAGGTAATAAACTAGTGTCCTTGGCTTGTTTTAAAATTGTTGTTATTTAAAATATAGTTTCCTTTTCTTTTTCTCTTCTTGCCAAACAAATTATATGTTCTCTTACTGATTATGTATTATCTTGTTTATTGTTCAGTATGTTTTGTCTTCGGGATGCAAGTGCAACAGCAGGCATCGGATACAACATTTTTTAGTTCTGAATAATGGTTTAGGAAGAGGGAGCTTTGCGGCCATGTTGCCTATTGGACTTCTTTTTGTTATCTTAAATTTAGTGAATTGTACTGTGAAGAGAACATTTTGTAACATTGGTTATCACTGTATGTGTATGTGTTGATGTCATGTTAAATTTAGTGACTTGTATTGAGAAGGGAATATTTGTTGCATAGTTCTCCAAGTGAAATATATGATTGCCCTTCAAAATTATTATCATTTTATCTTCCAATGGAGGTTTTTTTTTTGTGGTCATAATTATGTCTTCAAAAAATGGATCAAAACTTCAAATGTTTTTATTTGAAATAATTAAAATTAAGAAAACATGCAAGTACACGCGGACACATTGATGAGTAGTATTGCTATATAACTTGGAAGGACACATAATAAACTTAACTAGTCATTTTAGACATCTAGGTTTCTAAAAAGCAGTGAATATGTAAATATAATATTTATGAAATACAATCCCTTACATGAATTTTTATTAATTTTACCTGATTATGCACATATATTCAACATTTCCCAATTAATTTAGTTATATGCGATACTAATTATAGTTTAGGATAAGAGTCAGAAATTAATTATTTAATTTAATGATATCAATAGACCTAAACCACCACACTTATGAGCATACAGTGTTACATGCTCAAGGTTACGAACACATGAAGTTCAAATATTGGGATTAATGCTAATTTGTTGCAAATTACATCAATTTTCATAATTTAATACGAGCCATATCACTATGGAAAAAAATAAAGGGAAAATCCCATATAAATACCATTTCAATTAGCAAAACCCACAAAAATCTTTTATAATATCTAAAAGACAAAAAAGTGATATGGGATGTTTCAGGGATACTGAAGTTTAAGGCCAAAGACCAAAATGCCCCTTTTTACATTTGTTTCACATATGAGGTGGCTGCTGTGGAAAAAGGCTAAAGAAAAAAAAACATAGTCGAACGGTGGTGTGTGTGGAGCAACGTTGAAGGTGAAGAATGAGGAGTCGATCAAGGTTGAATCAGACAAGTGTAAGTAATTTTCTGAGAAACATAATCTTTTTTAGATGAATCGAACTATATCTATCTTATCGTCATTGTTCATGTTGGTGGTTATTGGGTGTGATTCGGTGGGTCAGAGGGTACATGAACAATAAATAGATGGGCAATGATGTGATGTAAGGAAGCTAACTTATTTGGGGTTGTCAATGAGGGCTATGAAATGACGATGGTGCTGCGATTATGTGATGTAAGGAAGCTAACTTATTTGGGGTTGTCAATGAGGGCTATGAAATGACGATGGTGCTGCGACTATAGGTTATTTATGGCAGTTTTGGTTGTGGGTAAGTGGGTTTATAGGTTGAGCGGGATTAAAGGTTCAGACTTTACGTACCTACGGTGGCTTCGACGATGTGGTGTGGGTTATTTATGTCTTGGGTCATGTTAGTTATGAGAGGGAGCATAATGAAGAGGTTATTGATTTGAAATAGATAGCATTGAGTTGATGTGATAACTAACGTTGAGTAGGTGTAAGTGCAATGAATAATATGTAATAAAGGTGTCATAAGCATATCTGTACATGCATGGTAGTTGCTGTCATTACTACATCTGGTTTGTTGTCAATGCCATTATAGGATTTGTCATTACCATTACTAAATTTGTCATTAGCGTTAGCAATAATAGTGAAGGCAATAACTCATTTTGCCAGGCAATAACTCGCATAACTTAATTGATGATAAGGAAAAACTGTTGCTCAATCATTTGGCACATGTTGTGATAAGTTAGTGATTCTTGTCAAATCCATTACAGACTTTGTCAATACCTTTACTATTGTTGTGAATCGCAAAACGAATTCTGTTAAGAGCAGCAGTAAGTTAGTGAAATAGTTGAGAAATGTATGATGTCATGACATGGGTATGGAGTTGGAGGTTAAGTACTTAGTAAAGGCTTAAATTTGTTATTAATTGGGAATAAAGTGATATTATCAAACATATAGATAAAGTAGTCAATGGTCGAAGAAGGTGTGGGGTGGGGAATTTTTTTAGTGATGAATTTTCATTGGTATAAGACTAACAATGTCATGAAATCTGAATTTTTTTTTTTGCAAATTATCATGCAAGATGACATCAAATATTCAAGCAACACCTTTTTCAAAGTCACTTATATGTTTTTTCCATGTTGGGGGGAGTTTGTAAGTAATGTTGAAGGTGAAGTTAAATATAGTGGTGGGAGAGTGAAAGTAAAATCAATGAAGGAAGGGATGACAATTGAAGAATTGTTTGGTGTATAGATGGGCATATATGATGTCCTTTATATAAGTACTGTTTTTGGGTTAAACAATAGGTTATACCATGTGAATGACAAGAAAATATTAGGTGCTGGTGGAATCATAATGTTCACCTGTCATTCGACAACATATATGGTAGTTGTTGTCATGAAGAATCAAGTGTTTTGTAAATTCCATTACTGAACTTGTCATTTCCATTAAAACTGTTGTTAAGGGTGACAGTTGATGTAATTAAAGTATACATGAAGGAACACCTTCTTTTGGGTTAATGACTTCTATGCATTAGGTGTAGGTGAAATGAGTAATGTTAAATTTTTATTTGACAATGCATATGGTAGTTGCTGTCAGTAAGAATCTGGTGTTTTGTAAATTCTATTACTGCACTTGTCATTCCCATTACTACTCTTGTTAATGTTGACACACTACTACAAAAAGTATCATTTACGACACTAATTAACAACTGTTTTAAAATATCAGTAGTAGAAAATCATGGTATGGCAGTGACAAACGTTTCAACGACTGTTATTGAAAAAACAGTCGTTGAAACATAAGATTCAACGACTGTTATGAATAACAGTCGCTGAAAGCAGTATTTCAACGACTGTTATGATTAACAATGGTTGAAAGTGATGTTTCAAAGACTGTTAATGAAAACAGTCATTGAATCTTGCTTTCAATGACTGTTTTCATTAACAGTCATTGAAACAACCCCAAAAAAGCACCAGCGTGTGCTTCTGGTTCCCACTTTCCCTTTCCCGCCCCCTGTTTGACATTACAGCGCTGTGTAACTCCCTTCCAGCTGACTCGCATCCACTAAATTTCTGCTTGGTCTCTCGCGTGTCCTCTGTCGTCTATCCCTCTCCGACAACAGAGGTCCACAGGCTTGCAGTCTCTCCATTCCCTCTCGGTCACAGGTCTTTGCTTTCCCTCCCTCTTCTCAATCCGAGCAAGCAACGCAAGTAGGTAAGCTCAGGCCCTTTTTTTTCCTCTGGTTTATTTACTTTTGTTTTTCTCTTCTTAGCCTCTATTTTCACTCCTGTAGTTCATACTGGGTTCTTCTGTGAAGAAGACAATATTGGATCTGTGTTTATTGCGGTTTGTGTGTAAGTTCCCCTTTTCTCTTTCTAGTTGATTTGTTCATTTGGATGTGAATTTCTGCTATTCTAGGAAAAAAAATTGGCATTTTACACTTCGTTTGTGACTGAATCTAGGATTAATTAGATTGGCAGCCAGGGAAGTTCTTGATGATTACGTGTGCAAGTTCTTTTGCAAGAGTAAAACTTTGGAAAATTTCATGTTATGCATCTTATTTATTTATTTGGTCGAAATGTTATGCATCTTAGAAAAGATATAAATATAATTAAGTCCTAAAAGTTACTTATGGCCACTATAATTACACCTCCTCTTACTTGTGTTTCTACCCCTACTCTTGATTTGTAGTATGTATCTTCGGCTATAGAAATATGAAATTGAACAACTGATTGTTTTCTTCATAAAATATATTAATTATATTTAACATGTAAGAGGAAGTAAACAAATAGTACTACCTCATATGTCAGGCTGTTGTATATATTCTTCAGACCGTTCATTTCAACACTATTTATGTTGTCCAAATATTATTAGTACTGTTCATGTTAATATTTTCAGGCCCCTAATGAATAAAAAAGTAGGATGCAAATTTGTTATATTATCAGTGCTACTAATGGGATAAATATTACAATTCATGCAACTTTTCCAAGCATACTTTTCCAAGAAACTTTTCATAAAGCACACGAAATTATTGTATGAAAATGATTCAACGAAATATTGTGATGGGCTACTTGGAAGTTCGTTTTCCGATTGCAGCTCCATTCTTTTTCAAAGTTTTAAATATTATATTGGACTATCTTATTAAACAGTGTTTTGTTCTCCAGGTCACTAATATACTTTATATTGTCCCCTGGATACTTGCATTCCATTTGCCATATACCTTACAAATGCATAGCTGCCTTTTTCCCTTAGCATCGTGGACCTTGCTTATGTCACCAATGTCTGCTGCCTTCTTTCTCAAGTGTTTCCTTCCTACATTATTTTACATATTTTAACTTCATATCAATGTTGTACTTTTGTTTCTCATCATACCTTAGTAATACCTATCATATCCTACATGATTTCGTATTAGGAATGGCCAAAGCTAGAGTTTTGATTTTATTTTTTTTCAATAAAAATCATAATTTTAATGCAAGAAATTAATTACAGGGAAAATTGATTAAAAATCTCCCATTACAAAATTAATTAATTCTCAGAACTTGTTATCAATGTGAACACTTTCTTTTTCTATCTCGTATCATTTGAATTATAATTAAAAGTGTTATTTGTAGGTAAATGTGTGAATTAAAAAGTGCAAGATTAGTGGCGTACATTTTCTAATTCCAGACAAACAACAAGGTAAGTTCAATAATGCCTTTGAGTTCATAAAAGATGTAATAGTTTAAAGTTAATATTATAATATTTTGGATAATAACTCTCTCATAAACCTGCAGGTATCACTACTGCCATCGTTGTCCCTACTTAGTTGCCAACCTACTACAACCTTGCCTCAGTAGAATCTTCTTCCAAATTCCTCAATCACAAACATAGTGTCCTTAGAAGCTAAAGATTAGCTGGTAAGTTCTATTATTGCTTGTTGATGAAAGTTTTTCAAACTTGAGGATATCGTAGTGCTACTATTTGTTGTAAGTGTGATAAATTTGAATTACTGAACTTTGAAATTGGTAGTTGAACTGTTAGTTTTTACAGTGTGTCATGAGTGTTTCATATCGTTGTTCTAAACTTGAGTGTCTGTGAAAATGGATTAGGTGGTAATAAAATGAATCATCGTTGGATGAATGCTTTGAGGATTAGTGAAGAATATGAGAATGGGGTGGAAAAGTTTATTGAATTTGCTAAAATGAATGCGCCTAGTAAAAATGGGAAGTATTTTTGTCTATGTATCAACTGTTTAAATGAGAGTCTACAGGATGTTGATGATATAAGAGATTACTTACTTTGTGATGGAATAAATCTTCGGTACACAAGGTGGATATGGCATGGTAAGGAAGTAACTGCTTGTGTGTCACATAAGAAGGAAGTTTTGGAGGTCGGAGATGACGATAGATGGAGAACATGATTCATGATGTTGAGGTAGAATGTTTTGCTCAATCGCCTGTATATGATAGCATGCGGAGTAATGCAGAGACACCTTGGTACCCGGGGTGTACTAAGTATACATGCTTGTCAGGCATTTTGCACTTGGTGAACTTAAAGGCAACTTGTGGGTAGACCGATAGTAGTTTCACATTATTACTTGAATTGTTGTGTGATATATTTCCAGAGGATAATGTACTTCCAAATCGTATATATGAGGCCAAGAAAATATTATCTACGATGGGTATGGAGTATAAAAAGATACATGCTTGCCCTAATGACTGCTTATTGTACAGAAATGAGTATGAAGGCTTAAGTGAGTGTGCGAAATGTAAAACTTCTAGATACAAAGTCAAGAAAGGTAATAGGTGTGGTGATGAGACAATTAAAAAGCAACCTTTAAAGGTTTTGTGGTATCTTCCAATCATACCGTAGTTCAAACGAATGTTTGATAATGAAGAAGCAAAGAAGTTGAGATGGCATTATGATGACAGAGTTTGTGATGGAAAATTCCTTCGGCACCCGGCTGACTCTCCACAATAGAAGAAAGTAGATGAAATGTATCCCAGATTTGGCAGTGAACCTAGAAACCTTCGGCTTGGGCTTTGCACGGACGGGATCAATCCCTATAGAACTTTTAGCAGTACACATAGTGCATGGCCCATTCTGCTGGTGATTTACAACTTACCTCCCTAGTTGTGTTTGAAACGAAAGTATATGATGCTTTCTATGATGATTTCGGGACCAAAACAGCCAGGGACGATATCGATGTCTACTTGGCACCTTTGATTAAGGACTTAAAGAAGTTGTGGGAGGATGGTGTAAATGTGTTTGATGCATATAACCAATAGTCATTTAAGCTGCGTGCAATGATTTTCACCACGATCAACGACTTCCCTGCATACAGAAACTTGTCAGGTTATAGTGTCAGGGGTCATAAAGCGTGTCCGATATGTGAAGCGAGCACACAATTCCATCAACTCAAGCACGGTAGAAAAACGATCTACCTTGGTCATAGACGATTTCTTCCTCAGTTCCACCCATACCGTAGGCTAAAGAAGGCTTTTAACGATTTACCGGAGAATGAAATGGCTCTAAAGCCATTAACTGGAGACGAGGTTTACAGTCAGGTAGAAAGAATCAATGTGTCATGAACCCAAAAGAAGTGTGATGCATGCGGAAAAAAATGTATGTGATAGCCTTGTTGGTATGCTTTTGCACATACCAGGGAAAACTAAAGATGGAATTAGTGCAAGACTAGACTTGGTTGAAATGGGAATAAGAGAACGACTGCATCCACAACTAAGAGATGATGGTAAGAGAGCGTATATGGAGCCAGCAGCGCATACATTGTCAAAAGCCGAGAGAAGAAGTTTGTGTAGGTGTTTGCACGGCATTAAGGTACCACAAGGGTATTCTTCTAATGTGAGCCGGCTTGTGTCAATAGAAGATTTGAAGTTAGTTGGAATGAAGTCTCATGATTGTCATGTCTTGATGCAACAACTATTAACAGTAGCTGTTAGAGGCATCATGAGAGATGATGTGCGAAGCACGATAACAAGGTTGTGCAGTTTCTTCAATGTTATTTATAGCAAAGTTGTTGACATTGCAAGGTTAGACGAATTAGAAAATGAGGGTTATACTATTCTATCCCAACTAGAGATGCATTTTGCTCCCACATTCTTTGATATAATGGTGCATTTAATAGTTCATCTGGTAAGGGAGGTAAGACTATGCGGCCCAGTTTATCTAAGGTGGATGTACCCTTTCGAGCGATACATGACGAACTTAAAAGGGTATTCTAAAAATCCTTGTCGACCTGAAGCCTCAATTGTAGAAAGATATATTGTTGAAGAGGCTATGGACTTTTACAAAGAATATCTATCAAGGTTAAAGGTCCAATCTCGTCATGAAAAGGGTACAAGTAAGGGAACACGAGGGCTCAAAGTAAAGAGTATGCGTCGTGAAGAGGTGTTGCAAGTAACCTGTATATCTTGAATAATACAGAAGAAGTTCAGCCGTACTTAGCCGAACACATAAAGAGTTTAAAGGAGATATATCCAAGGAAAAATGACATGCAGATAGCTAATGAGCAAAACAAAACTTTCAGAGAGTGGTTCAAGGGTAAGATAGCGCACTAGACCAATATGTCTAAGACAATCATATGGTTAGCTTGAGGGCCTTCTTTTGAGGTCATAACTTGGAGTGGCTTCGATATAAACGGGTATTCTTTCTATACAAATGCCCAGGATAACAGAAGTACTATGCAAAACAGTGGGGTGATGGTGGTAGCCGAATCAATACACTTTTCTAGTTCAGAAGACAAAAACCCAATTTTGGCATCCATGGTCTATTATGGAGTTATTGAAGACATATGGGAGATAAGCTACACTAAATTGAGAGTTCCTTTATTCAAATGCAAGTGGGTTAACAAGAATGCTGTTGAAATAAATCAATTTGGATTTACCTCAGTTGATCTTGAAAGAGTCGGTTATAAAGATGAGCCATTCATTCATTCTAGCAAGTCAGGCAAAACAAGTGTTTTATGTCATTGATCCAACAAATGAAAAATTTTCTATTGTACTCCAAAGTAAAAACCAGAAGGATGGTGATCCGAGTTTAAATCTTGATGACACACCACCTTTCACTAAAAATCCGCCTATGTCATCTGAAGTGGAATTGGTAGATGATGATGAATATGTAGCTAGAGTTGATCATTGTGAAGGAATTTAGGAAAACACTTAAAGTAAGATTTTGAATTGTTTAAAGTGTGCATGTAATTTCAATTTACTTATCATATGTCACATTTATTTCTTAGTAAGATTTTGAATTGTTTAAAGTGTGCATGTAATTTCACTTTACTTATCATGTCACATTTATTCCTTAGCAGGATCACGACAAGTTTAAATTCGGATGACTCTGTTGGCTCACCGGTTAAGAAAAAGGGTAGAGGAAGCACGAAGCTGCGATCGTTGGTGGCACGTTATGAGGAACAACAGGTGAGTAGGGTTCACGTGGAATTTGATGATAATTTGAAGCTACTCGGCTCAGAAGGAGACAAGTTCATTAGCTATCTTGGCTTTTTGGGTCGGAGCAAAGTTAGCATTCTAATTCCTACCTGGAGGGAAGTTTCAAAGGACACGAAGGCTAGATTTGGGAATAAATTTTGGTATGTAAAGTTGTATTTGTATTTATATTTTTATTTCTATTTGTTCATATATAACGACTACTATATATTTTGTTTTGTAGCAAACCTACGATGTTCCCAATACGAGGGAGATGTACAAGTATTGGATGGGGGAAGTTCATGAGTGGTGGAAAGATTTCAAGTCCACGCTTACAACCAAGTTCGTTCGAGGGCTAAGGAGTCATTTGGATCCTTGCAAAGAGTATTCATTTCTTTCTCCAAATGACTGTAGGATCCCAATTTCCTGGTACATTGTGTTCATCTTAGTGTTAAACATTTTAGTTGAACTTACTTGACATCGCTAACTCAGTTATCATTATTCTTTGTTTATAAAGAAATTGAGTCAAGCAAATCAAGAGAGGCGAGCGAAAAACAATTATCCTCATTACATGTCGCGTGCGGGTTATCGTAAGCTCGAAAAGAAGATGATACAGGCTGAATTGCAAAAATTAGAGGAAGCAGCCTGAGCAGATCCTAGTATAGTCGTGCAGGCGCCACCTCCTCCCCCGCGTCACAAAAAATGGAAAGCAGGGAGGATAAAGGGAGAGAAATATATAAATCCAGTCGTTGCTGATGTCGCTAAAAGGATTGTGAGTATTTAATAACAAGTATATTTAAATGTGTTTCATTTTTCTAATGTTGGTGGCATATAATTACTTTCTATTTATCCATTGTATGCCACAGGATGAACTTGTAGAGCAGAGCAGCCAAGGTTCATTCACTCAAACTGGAAGGATGGACATCTTAGCCACGACGCTTGGTAATCTAGATCACCCTGGTCAAATTAGAGGGGAGTCAAGGGGAGTTGGTCTCTCTAAATACTTAGGATGAGGTGAAATGAGTCAGGAGTTTGTGGCCAGGGTTCGAGAGGAAATCCGAGCAGAGCTACGTCACTTACTTCGAGACGAGCTTAAAGAAGAGTTGTTGAGTGAGCTACGTGGTGAGATGAGTACGATGGTGTTGTCTCACATGCAAGGCGGGATGTGTAATATGGCGTCTAGATCTGAGGTTTGTAACTTATTTCATTTAACATTATATTGAGTTTTTCCTTACGTTATTTTAATTAATTCTTTCATTTCTCTTACTCAGGAATCCCCAGCCTTTCCCAGCACCAAAGGCAGTTATAATCCGCCAAAGGTTGGACATGGCGACCCTGGTCCTTCACTAGAGCCTGGAGAACCTTGCATTCTGTATTTGGAAGTCTCGTACCTGCGTGCTATTGTTGATGCTGTTGTATACAGCCATGCCACCACCCATCATAATAACCAAATCCGGGACAATCAACTCAAGGTCAATGTGACAAGTGTTCAACTGGGGGGGAAGGTGTAGATGTCTCATTCCTCAATAGTGAGGTTGCCAATCTAGGTCAGGCAACAGGATCTTTCATCTTGTGGCCTAGACATCTTGTTCAGACTGTGCCAGTCCCTCCAATGGTAGGAAACACCTTACTATTACTTGATCTTTGACATTCTACTTATAATCTTTATTTTGTGTGTTACTAGGAACAAGATGATGCGACAAAATTTCCCTTTTTAGCATGACTACAAAATATTCATCAACACATAAATAAGGTCGACTTGCAGATGCCTTGTGAAATTGTAGGTCACAGAATCTCGTATAATTTAGACTTGATAACAAAGATATTAGAGAGTTCCTATCTCTGGAGGAGATTGACGTAGGATGGGTCACATTTGCAATCATGTGAGTTTAGTTATAATTTTTAATTGTAATTAATGCACTGATATTTAGGGGTTTTAGGTTTCTACATTTACTGTGTCATTTCTCATTTCATTTATGTGGTAGCTGTTTCCACAAACTGTGTGCCAAACGAGGGCTAGGCACTACATATGGCTTCTTATGTCCTGGCACTATGTCACAGCGTAATAGCCAGAGGTTGGAAGATCGGATGAGCTATGTAGGCTATACAATAGGCGAGACTCAGCTGCCTTGTTATCTGGCACCAATTGTTGAAGGGCAAGTAACTTTATTTGATATATTTATACACGTTCACTTTGCTAAACAATATCATGTTATCTAACCTCATTTTAATCTATATATGCAGGTGACTATAGTTATCATTGGAGTCTCTGTGTTCCTTGTCCCTCGATCAACGTCATCTTTTGGTTTGACTCATTGGGTCGCAAGCCAAATGCAGATATCAAAAACATTTTTAACACGTAAGTAAATTTATTTGTCCGTCATTGATTTTTGATTTTATTCAATTGTTTTAATGTCTTCTGTTTATCATTTTAATTATTACAGTGCACTGAAGACATATTATATAATGGGTGGGAAGCATGAAGGTAAAGCTGGTCATACAAAGTGGTTCCAACCAAATGTAAGTTCTTTACATTCAAGTTCTTCGATTGACTATTGCTTTACATAGGCCTTTATTCTTTTTTACCATTTGCTTTTGATGTATAGTGTCCTCGGTAAGCAGGGAAAACTGAGTGCGGCTTCTATGTTACACTATATATGTATAACATCATTTTCTCTAGCCTTACTACAAATTTTGAACAGGTGATCATTTCTTGATTCTCAATTGAATTTCAATTCTTTTCATGTGATTGAATTGTTAGTTATTTCATTCAATTTATTTATTTATGTTAACATATTCTCCATTTTGCACACAGATTTTTGGTAATCAAGACCCCTACACAATCGAAGACATTAATTTGATCCGAGACCTGTTGTCAAGACATCTTCTACAACACATAGAGGGGTGATGATGTGTAGAGGTTTTTTTTACATAATGCAGTGGTTTTGTACAGTGCTATATAAGTTTGCATATTCGAATACTTTTCCTAGTTTCTTATTTATGAGTACTTTGAATTTGTTAAGGCATTATGCTTTACAGAGAACACTTTGGAAAATGATGATGAAGAATAGGGATTTCATGAAAGCATGTCATCATCTCTTTGGCCATATGCATGTCATGATTTCATTGAAAGTTAAAGTTTGCACATTGAAATGATGTTATGATGATATAAGCGCTATATGTCATGATAGAAAAATTAACATGTGATTTTCACTTCTATGAGTAATAGGGGAAGCTAGAGAGTTAATCATGAGAGAATGGTTCATGGATCTAGTTTTTTCTTTCAAAGATAGCAATGTACAGGTTAGAGAACTCGTTAGGATAGGTTTATTTACTAGTATGGAGGCAGCGAAGATGGAGCCGGTGGAAGGGGAGACTTGTAGTAGTATGGAGGAAATGGTGAAATTGATGGAGCAAATGGGAACTTGTAGTAGTATGGATGCTGTGGTGAAGGGGATGGAGGAGGTGGGGACTTGTAGACATATGGTGGAGGAGCAGAGGGGGATGGTATAGGGAGTAAAACGTTAAAAAAAAGGATACAACGACTGTTTTACCTAAAACAATGGTTGTATTTCCCATACTACGACTGTTTTTTAACGGTCGTCTTTTCCTGAATTTTCAACAACACTAAGATAGACGTCCCCCTGAAAATAGTCATCTAAAGGGCAAAAAAATGGTCATTAAAAGTCCCTTCTATAGTAGTGACAACTTATTGTAATTAAATTTTACATGAAGGGACATCTTCTTTTGGGTTCATGACTTGTATGCATTGGGTGTAGATGGAATGAGTAATGTTAAATTGTAATTTGGACCCTTTACTTGATAGTTCTTGTTATGAATATTTATGGTTTTTGTTAATGTCAGAATAGAACTTGTTATTACCATTATTAAACTTGTCATTCACATTACCATTGTTGTCAAAACAAAAAAAAACTTTGTCATTTCCCTTTGTGAATTTATCATAGGCCAGGCCTTTTGGGCCAACACTCAAAAAGTTTGTAAGACTAACTTGTCATTCCCATTACCACTCGCATCAAAGGTATTATGAACTTTGTCATTTTCAAGACTTGCTATGGCAAGTCTGTCAACTTGCGATAGCCAGTTACACAGAGAGTAATTTTCTTCAGATTCTTTACTTGCTACAGCAAGTCTATCAACTTGTTGTGGCCAGTTACACAGAGAGCATACAATGAGTACTTGCCACAGCAAGTTTGCCAACTTGCTGGGGCCAGTTACACAGAGAGCAAAAACGTCCACACATAATGTTTGGTGAGATTAACTTCTCATTCTCATTACCGTTCTAGACAAAACTATTAAAAGCCTTGTCATTCCCATTATTAAACTTGTCAGAGGCCAACCTATTTATCCTAACACTTTAATACATAATGTTTGGTTAGCAAAATTTGTCATCCCCATCACCATTCTCGTCAAAACCACTACGAATTTTGTCATTTACATTACTAAATTTGTCAGCGGTCTCCCCTTTTGGGGAAGAAACACACAATGTTTGGTTAGACTAATTTGGCATTCCCATTACTATTCTCATCAAAACCATTAAAAAACTTGTTATTCCCATTATTGAACTTGTCAGCGTCCTCTCCTTTTGGGGAAACACTTTCATTGACAAAGTTGGTTAGACTAATTTGTCATTCCCATTACCATTCTCGTTAAAACCATTAAAAGACTTGTCATTCCCATTATTGAACTTGTCAGCGTCCTCTCCTTTTGGGGAAACACCTTCATTGACAAAGTTGGTTAGACTAATTTGTCATTCCCATTACCATTCTTGTCAAAACCATTAAAAGACTTGTCATTCCCATTATTGAACTTGTCAGCGTCCTCTCCTTATGGGGAAACACTTCCACTCACAAAGTTGATTAGCCTAAGTTGTCAATCCTATTACCGTTCTCGTCAAAGCCATTACTGTCACGCCCTTATTTTAATTTCACATTTACCAGAGTATTAGTGGAAAACAATATGCGGTTCGGTGGGCAACACAGGAATAGTATAACTATACTGATAATATGTGTATGACTACATAAATTCCCCATAGGGGTTTGTACATGATACTTACGATTAAGGTAGCCGCACAAGGCTACTAGGGTGTCTAAACTCATCCTAGTGAAACAGAAACTTCTTCTCGTCTTCGTTCCACTATTGTAATCCCTTCGTACGGTACTCTGCATTGTTGTTTGCATATCTTCTGTCGTTTCCTGTCTAAATTGTTGGTAGGGGAGGGTGAGATTCAAGAGAATCTCAGTAGGAAACAGATACCATAATGCATGCATGATAGATGCTATGTGTATGACATGTTAGCTTTAACTAGATGTATGCCCCATAATGACATTTCTGCATGCTCAATGTTTCATACAACAAGACTTTGGCCACAGCGAAAACAGAAATAGAGTTTCATTTATTCAAATATGCTATACACAATCAAGTAAAACAATCACATACATCATTACACAAGCAAATATATCAAATACATGCAAGTAAGGTAAGTCCCCTACCTCTAGTCTTTTCTCCGCCTCGAAACGTGTACCTCGATCTACGTGCAAACAGCTCGGGGCTCCATATTCGATCCTACAATGTCAAATGTACTATTTAGACACTTCCATAGTGTTTCTGGGGGTTATATGAGCCTATCTTGAAAAATTACTAAAATACCCCCGGGGACCTGACCCGGCTCCGCTGTACCCGGTCCGTCTGTACTTTTCCCGAAATTTCGACATAGGCTATTATTACATATTTTCACCCAAGGAATCCATTTTCGGACTCGTAATTATCAAATTCAATGTCAAATTACGAAATTGCCCTTGGTAGCCCTACTTTTAGGGTTTTAGGGGTGTTTCCGTAATTATGCTTTCTCGGCCTTTTCTGAAAAAGTGCCCAATTGTAACCCCACCTATTTTCGCCCACTGAATCCAATGGAATCATCAAATCATTGAAAATCCAACTCTAAGACCCATTTACAATGCTGGCCGAAATATATAGGTTTTAAGGGGAAAATCGGGGTTTTTCGGTTTCGGCTCCGTAAACACGTTCCTTTCTACTTCTAACCACTTTATTGACTATTCCATTAGGTTAAAAATACCATTTAGTATCAATTTGGGCAGCATAACAGCCCCCACAACCCATTTTCCATTTTTACACACAAAGACAATCCGGTGAAATTTCACCGATTAAATTGTCTATAGCAGCCAGAATAGTCAATATGCAAGAGTTTGGAAGTTACCTCAAGCTCCCACTAGCTTTTCCTTCTTGTGGCTGAAAACCCTAACTTCAAAACACCATGAATCTTGCTTCAAATACCTCAAACAACATAGAAGAAAAGCTTAGGAGAAGGATTATACACGTTAGGTACGAATTCACCGAAGAAATCAACCTATCTCGTGAGTTTTCTCCTCTCCTTCTCTCTCTAAAATATCTCTATGTTCAGCTACTATTTGCGTCAGTTTAAGCTGAAGGAAGAAGAAGGAATATGCTTATATCATATTATATATTATATTCTATTCATTTACTAATTTTCCAAAAATTTCGGATTTTACAAAATTCTGGCTGATTTCTGTCCAAACTTTGAAAAATCATAACTAATTCTAGAAAAATTAAATTAGAGTGATTCCAAAGTCTATAGAACCCTTATTGAGTCTAGTTTCAAGGAAAAATATAGACTTTTGTTGAACGGAATCACAAAATTCCCAGAATTTCAATCTTTGCATGTTGTTTCAGAAACTTCACAGTTTTTCTGTGCTGACTTCAAAAATTCATATCTTTTTGTGTATAGCTCTAATTGATTCGTATGACCTATCAAATTAAATCTTAGGATGTCTAATTTCATCCTGTAAAATCTCATATTTTTTTATTATCATTTGATCATTCAAATGAACATGACACGCTTACTACCTCATAGGCGATTTCACCAAAAACATAATTACTTTCTCCAAAATTCATCATTTTACTTTCTTAATACCCCAAAGATATTAGAATCATTAGGGGATAAATTTGTGCTCCTTCTAAATTGGGGCTTAGCAGTCCACTTAATTTAGGCTTATTCCCAAGCCTCAAATCCTAAATTTCGGGGTATTACAATTACTAACCTTGTCAATCCCATTATTGAACTTGTTAGCGTCCTCCCCTTTTGGGTCAACACTTTTAACACACAATATTCCTTAAAGAACAACATGTCATTTCCATTAGTCAATTTATCAGAGTCCCTCCTCTTGGCAAACACTTTCACACATGCAACTCATGACGTCATGCATTAGTTGGTATTCCCATTATCAATCTCTTCAAAACAATTAATTAATTTGTTATTCCCATTAGTGAATTAGTCAAAGGCCCCCTCTTGGCCAACACTTTCACACACTTGCTGAGTATGTGTTGCATTAGTTGTCATTGTCATTAGCGAAATCGTCAAAACCATTAATAACTTTGTCATTCTCATTAGGGAATTTGTCAAAGCCATTATCAACACAGGAGATTAAGCCAAAAACTACAACTAATAACCATATCCTTCCAATCAGAAGCATGACTTTGTAGGCCAAAGAAAGAGAAGTCAAAATCATAAATAAAAATCCTAACTCTTCTAATTAAATGCTATGCTGACTTTTATCCCCATACTAGAGCTACCATCCATGGGCATCAAGATGCCTCTATTGATGATAAAGCTACAGAGCTTCTCCATCTCCTAGAATACAACTACAACCTCCATTGAAGAAAGGAATGAAGGATGAAGGCGATAGATGAAGGGTGGAGAAGGAACCAGAACCTCTCAGCGGAAAATTGGATGACGATGAGCTATGCATTTTTGACATCAGATGGTTTGGAAGAGAACGAAAATTATGTTCTCAGATCTGCATCTCAGATTTGGAAGGAAGTGGAGGGTGGGAGAGACGAAGAGAAAGAGAAAGAAAGTAAGAGGGTGAAGACAAGTGAATTAGAGAGCAGGGCATCTAAGTCTTTTCCTTTAAACTTTGATATTCCAGATTGCTCTCATTCACTTTTCTATCCTTTCCATTTCTTAGCAGCCTTATTGGGGTTTTGGAAATTCAGATGGTATTTAATTGTCTTTTTCTCAAAAATAAAATACGAGTCATATCATAAACAGTAGTTTACCCTTCTCTAATATGGCTCACGTGCATGCCCCGTTGGTAAGCAATAGCTGGACCTGTTTTAAGATTTCATGTGTGAGTGTTGTGATTTGTAAGATTTATATGTATGTTTGCTCAAATCAGATATAGAGCATTATGAGTATTGTTATCAAACTCACGAGTTGACTCTCCGAGTTTACAGATTTTATGCTTCTAATTTATAAAATCATTCCAAGTCATTATTAAACTCGTGCTATTTGTAAACTCGGTCATACTCACGAGTTTACATACCGAGTTTACTTTTTTTTTACATGCTTTTAGCTTAAAAAATCATATTAACTCACTTCTAAAATTATGTTAAATTTTTTTAATTTGATCATTCATAGTGACTTTATATATGAATTTTAAATAAACTTTTTTGTTTAGTAAGGTAAATTATGAATGTTAATTGATTTAATTTCAATTATTTTGATTTAAAATATATTTAAATCAAGATTTTGTCTTCTTTTATATTTTAATTATTTAATTATATATTATTAATATTTATTTATTAATAAATATAAACTCTTATGAATTCACAATTCAAATTCACAATACAAATTCACATCATTATTATAAGTTTATTAAAACTCATGAGTTTGACGACCAGTATGTTTTTCTAATGCCAACTTCACGTCAGCTCATTTGTTTACTCCAATTACATTATTGAGGGGACTTGCTTGTTTCAGCATTGTAGGGCCTTCGTTATTTTTAAAAATTAAAGTGCAGGAAGTTATAAGGCTACTGGCTGGCCGGCATAAGTATCAGTATAAAATATACTCTATTCAGTTCTAAATATTAATTACATATATTAAGGGATCTTTATCAAGGGTAGATCCAACATAAATGATTAAATATGATATTTTAAAAAAATTTCCGTACATTTTTTTACAAATATTTAACTTAACTAATTTTTTTTTATCATCCATAAATCAAGTATCTAACTCATATATTAAAGACTATTATAAGGAATAAAAAATAAAATCAATTTGGTGAAATTAATTTTGAGGTCAACAAGCTGACGTAGCTACTAACTGTTTCAAATGAATATAAAAACAAAACTTGATGTAGCTATTAGAATTCAGATGTGCTTACGAGGTCAGACTTGGCCTTCTGGGAAGGACATATTGAGAATTATTATTCACTTTCAACATTGATCTGGACATTAATATATATTCCCTATCTTACTCTCATTGAAAAAAAAAATAGCAACCACCGTTGAATTGATCAACCTATATTATTATATAAAAAATAATATTAAATATTAATTATACAAAGTGGGTCAATTTTGTGTGCTTGTGGCTTGTGCTGATATATTTGTTTTCTTCCTGAACAGAACAATCCCCCTTCCAAGCTTCATCGAATAAACAGCCCTCCATGATGTTCTATCATTAGTTAAAAAATTTAATCTGTAATAGATAGACAGCTTCGATATTCAGAGACATCTGTACTTGAAAATGAGGATATTATAATAAATATTGGAAATTTCGATGTTGTTATCTATGATTAAAAGGATAAAAATTAAATAAAAAATGGTCTATTATTTACGTTGCTTATGATGAGCTTGCAAATTCTTCTCAATAGAAGATTGTGTTTTTTATTTCTGAAATGATATTATTTATATATCATAAATCATAATACCAATTCTCCATGCTCCGACCCATACAACATAGGAGATGGATGAAAAGATTGGAGGACTAGGACGTATTAGAAGACTTGACTATAAGAAACTATGTATTTTGTTAATGCAATTTCGTAGAAAATGATATTTAATAAAATTTACCATCTCAACAATAACCTTACTTTTATGTAAGCATTATGTGTCTATGAGGCTACAAAATTTGTGGTCTTCTTTGTTAGTATCAGAGATGGATGAAAAGATTGGAGGACTTGGACCTATTAGAAAACTTGACTATAAGGAATGATATGTTTGGTTAATGCAATTTTATAGAAAATTATATTTAACAAAATTGGCCAATTCTATTTCACCAGAAGGAAACTAGTCAAAAGAGATGACAAGAATGAATTTTCTTGGTGGGTTCCACTTCCCATAATCTTCATGGATGGGACAAAGACTTCAATATGTCACATGCATTCTTTTTTCCCTTTAGTATTTTTATCACTTCCTCCAAATATGAGAGTCAAAAACACACATAATTGTCTGATTAGTAAGGTAGACTGTCAAGCATGTTCGGTAAAAGATTACAAAATTTTATTATTTATAATTATTTATTGAATAAATAAATAATCAAGCGTGAATTCAATACTTAAAACCTGAATACAACTGAAAACATTTTAGCATTTTTTCTTTCAATGGAGTATCTTTTTGGTCATATAATTATGTCTTCAAAATGATACAAGTGTTTATTTGAAACAATTAAAATTAAAAATTATATGCAAGTACACAGCAACACATTGAGTATTATAACTATTACTAGAGGAGAACAAATAACAAAACTCAGCTAGTCATTTAAGACCACTTGGTTTGTGAAAAATACTAGTGAACATAAATATAGTTGATTATGTTGACTTGATTATTTACAGAACATATTTATTAGTTAATTTAGTTATTAAGAAATACAAAAAAGGATAGGATAACAATCAGAAATTAATTATTTGATAGCAATCGACCTATTACATTTATAAGAAGGCAAAAAAAAAAAGGGCCTTCCACATTTATATTAGCCTACAATCAAATCTTGGAATTAACGTTATTAGTTCAGGATTACATCAATCTGGAACGAAACATTATACAATCCAGATCTCCTATTATACACATCTTCTCTTGTGTATCTGTAACCTTAAATTTATCCTTTTACTTGGCTTGATCTCTAGTGGTGGCGATTGTATATATACTTAAAATTATATATGGTTCGTCATCAATTTTAAGAAACACGAGGGAGGACCCCACACGTGGGAAAGGGAGGACCAGAGACAAATGGCAGCTGAGCCTTAGTCTTCTATTCCCATGTGGATAATGACCCTACTCCTGCATTGTTACTTATATTTTTCTTTAATTCTTATTTACACACACACTATATATATATATATATATATCATGTAAAGACTTCATTGAGGCAATTCGATCTACTCAATCTTACCACAATGGCTAGCTTCTCTTCACAAATCTCATTTGCTATAAAGACTTCATTGAGGCAATTCGATCTACTCAATCTTACCACAATGGCTAGCTTCTCTTCACAAATCTCATTTGCTTTGTTGTTTCTGCTATTTGCAACAGCATTCAACAGAAGTGTGGTTACCTCAAACAAGCTGGTGATACGTTGCAATGAAAATGATCAAAAACTTCTTTTAATCTTCAAACAAGGAGTGGTTGATCCAAACAACCAACTCTCTTCCTGGACTGTTGAACCAGATTGCTGTTTGTGGGAGGGAGTTCACTGCGACGACATCACAGGTAGAGTTACAGAGCTTTCTCTTTCCGGTCATGCATTAGAAGGAGAGATTAATGTATGTGTGCTTCAACTTGAATTTCTCAACCACTTGAACTTGAGCTGGAATCACTTTCAAACTGTGAGTATGTCACTTTGACAAATCTCCAAATCTCCCTTTGATGCAAACAAATTTCATAACCAATCACTTGCTACTCCTTCTAATCAATCAGCAAGTTTTTCTGTTGCTCTACGCTATCTTGACTTTTCCTCTAATCTTTTAGTCATAAACGACCTTCATTGGCTTTCTCAACTTTCTTCCTTAAAATATCTTGACCTTAGTTGGAATGATATTGGAAATGAAACCAAATGGCTCCAACATATAGCTATGCTTCCTTCACTCTCTGTGTTATACTTGGTGGCTTGTAACTTAAGTTATTTTCCATTCCTAGATTATACCAATTTTACGTCACTTGGAGTTCTTCATCTTTCTACGAACAATTTTAAGTCTAAATTACCCAGTTCATTCTTTAATATCACCAATCACATCTATCATCTTACACTTTATGGTTCCCATTTCTATGGTCAATTGCCAAAAGCCTTGCTCAATCTTCAAAACCTCAAGCATTTAGATTTGGGGGCTAATAACCTGGAAGGATCAATTCCAGATTGGTTAGGCCAGTATGAACAGTTGCAATACTTGGATATCCGAGATAATTTGTTCTCTGGTGTAATTCCACTATCTCTTGGAAATATTTCTTCCTTGTTCAGCTTAGACTTGTCCCACAATCAATTGAGTGGCAATCTTCCAGAAACCCTTGAAGGGATTCAAAATTTAAATCAATTATACATTGGACACAATTTCTTGGCAGGTGTTCTTTCTGAAAAGAATTTTTCAAAGTTTTCAAATTTAACATCATTGGACTTGAGTTCATCAAGTTTTAAATTTGACATTAATCCTAAATGGGTCCCACCATTTCAACTTGAGCATTTGTATTTGGGTAACACAAGCATAGGTCCTAATGTTCCATCATGGCTGTATACCCAGCGATCTCTAGAAGATCTAGATATTTCTAGATCAAGGATTTCAACGATTGATGCAAATGTATTTTGGAGCTTTGTAGTAGAAATTGATTATGTTGATATCTCAAATGTAGGAAAAAATAATATTCAACTAATAAAGGAGATTAGGCGTACCTGGACGAATCCATGTTCGGATCCGGGTCAAAGCTCCAATACTCCATACTTGTGCCCACACAATTATTAGACTATTAGAGCCTAATTGTGATTTGCACAGCAGATCACCAGAACCAGAAAGATGGTAGGAGAGAAGAGAATTGCCAGAAAACTCAATGGCGGGGTGAGTTGCAATTGAGGAGGCACACCCTATTTATAGTGGTTTATGGAGGCCACTAATTAGGAAACGTGTGCACTCCTTCTTGCCCTCCAAGACAGGAATTAATTGTCTCTCAATTAATTCCCTAATTATGGTGATTTGTTCCTCTTTTAACAAATCCATAATTATTGCTAAATATTCTCAAATCTGCATCTTATGCTGATTTTATTCTTATTTGATTAGGCTACTTATTTCCTAATCAAATAGTCCGGCCCATCAAGGGCGGACTTGGACCCAAAGTCCAACATCTCCCACTCACACTTGATGGGCCTCCCATCGTGCGTGTATTACTCTTTCTTGTTTCATACTTGGCGTCTACCGTGACTGCGTGGGCAAAAACGTCTTTCAGATTTGGTGCTTGTGATACTAGAAATCCTTTATATCGGACCAGCATCCAAGGACACCCTTTATATATAACCGTAAGCTATATGTTCATTGCCTCATATGCCCCAGATTCTCCCATACATATTGCTCATGGCATATCTAATCCCTCTAAAGTTAATATGTTGATTAACTCAGATTGCCTTCCACGCACATAGTATCTGCACTTACTAGCTACACATAGGGCTAGTAAGGGGTCGACCACAGATACTAGTACATCTTATGTATCTAGGAGTAAATCTTCCTTTTTGACTAAACATCAGTCCATCTTGACTTGGTCGCTTTCCTAGTTTTCACTCGTCTGACCGAATCGAGTGTGATCATGGAGCTTCAGCTAAAGTAGCTATCACCAAACCAAGCTTTCATGATGCCGCCTAAGTCTTAAGGGCATCGTGGAAGTATTCTTTCTTCCTGGGACTCACACTGTGGTGAACTAGGGATCTTTCACCCACATCCCGTGTTGCAGTTTAACTCTCAAGCACATGCAGTATGAATTGCATGCTACGGTGAATGGTTTGAGGTGTACGTCGATTTCTTTATTTTTCACCGTACAGACATTAGTTCCAAAATGTACTCAACATTCGAACCAGAACTTCCTTTTTCACAATATCTCTTTTACAATCTCGTTTGTGAAAAAGAGTTCTTTGCCTGGCTACAGGTCTATATTCATGCTTCGATCCATTTTCTGTGTATATGCACACATGTAAATCTCATCTCAGTCTAATTGAGGCGACTCAAACGCAAAGATTCTTCTCAACCATCTCATGGTGATCATTTGCTCGTCTTACCTTCCCTTGCCCCATCAAAAACATGAGAAGACGGTTGTTCGTGTGAGTGAACCAACCCTTTTTGACCTGTACGACATACAAAACTGTATACCTTTATGTATTTACTCATAACATACATACCATTTCTTTTATCTTCATATAAAAGAAGTTCACGACCTTATATTTTATTTGCGCCCCTAGATTTTCACTAACTCAATGAAAATCAAGCTATGGGCTCAATAAGGGGATCTACCAACATTCTGTCAGTAGAAGGTCATTGAACTATCGCTTTCCCTCTTTGAAAGCATATCTCTCATAGAGATGTATCAAAAAGGTATGTTTCGTCTTGCTGTGATACTTAGGATCCTTATCATACGATGTTATCGTTTGGATCCTTCTATCCACCATTCATTCCCAATCTCTCATAGGAATTACTTTAGCCATATGGCACTTTGAATGATGGCAGAACACGCCCTGCGTTCTATTTTCATGGATAAAAGGAAAAAATACTATGTATATTTCCTTACTCCATCACCATTTGCCTAGGTCTTGCATTGGAGTATCCTTTCAAAAAAGGAAAGTTGTTGTCTTGACAACTTAATCCATGGTTATTCTCATAACCCATTTCACAGCAGAACCAAAAAGAAACTTCCAAGTCTGACCAAAAAACATTTGGTCTTATGTACACCAATGTGCACATTCACATTACCAACTATAGTCTCACATGGGACTCTATCCACCTTTCTTATGTTGGATTCCTCATAGGACATGTAACCTCTTTAGGTTTATGCCCTTGACTTTAGGGGTGTCTATGGGTTTGCAATTTGACATCCTAAGATGTCTAAGGATGACACTTGTACATGTCTTAGGTTGGAAAGATTGTATCTTTCTTGTGCAACTCCGTTTATCTTGTCAATCAAGATATTTGTTCAACCCATGACTTTCTCAACTCAGAATTTAAGGATTCTCTGATCCTTTATTCCCTTGACTCCCTTGACATATGTTTCATATGTCATTTGACAAAGGATGACTTCACAAAGAATCATCACTAGACCATTTGGGACTTGTGTAGTGTTCTTCGATTATTTCGAAGTTGGTGAGGCTTTCATCTTGTGAAAAAACCTCATATACTACCATTTGGGTGATGGTTTCTACGAAGCCCTTAAGCTGCTTCATGTAGAGTTTATCATCCAATTTCCAAAATTCCAAATTGGAAGGTGGTCTTTACATCATCTTGATGCAATTTTTAAGACTAAGTTTGTTGTCATAGCCAAAGTTCAGAGTTAAAACACACAATGGACAACCTTCCATTGTATTACCCCCTAGCCACTATGTGTTTTAGGTTCTGTATGCCCCCAACAGATTTGAGAACCTACTTGTTCCCAATCGCCTCTTGGCTAGGTGACAAATTACCCAAACACGTATTTGGCTTAAAAGGAATCCAAATCCTCCTGCATGACACTTTGCAATTCATCTTAGCAGGTCCTTCTAGTGTCTTTCAGACACTTATAGGTACTTATCATCACTTTCTAAATGATGAAGAGAGCATTCAATCCATTAGGGAATCTATCCCTTATAGTCATTCACTAGATGACAATTTGCTCCAAGGTGGATTTCATAGGATTCTTTTCCTACGTATGAGTGAGGTAATTGTCTCGTAACTTACCTCTTACCTCTTTCATTGTGAAAATGGTCTCAATCCTCCCACTCAGATCAGTGAACTTAGGAACACTTGGTTATTCCTTGTCACTTGTGAACCTCTTGAAGAGATTTATTGTGATTAATGCTCATTTCCTACTAGGAAATCTTGGTTTTATGAACGTTGTATCCCATGATTTTCTCTCAGTCACTGAACTGCCATCATTTTCACTAGTGAAGACGTGTCATGTCAAATTCTTATGTCATCTCACAAAGAGATACTTTGCTTACCTTGACCCCAATCTTTCTTACTCATAGGAAGAATTGTGAATATAAAGTTGATGACCCTTATGGTCTTAACGAGCTTGGCCCTGATTTAAGGCCCATCCATGATTCATAGGGTAAGGTCGTGACTGACATAGAGGGCATTTGGTTAAGTGTGAATATAATAGCTATGAGTCTACCTACCAACATATGGCTGATAGCCTCATTGATGTCATTATGTTCACAACCAAATCAAAGGAGAGGTCTATCTCTCCATTTCAACAACTCTATTATGTTGAAGGGTTGTAGATATTGATAGTTGCCTAACAATGCCTTTCTTGTACACAAAACAGCTTGAACTAATCATATGGGTGTCTCTAACCCTTGTTAGTTCAAAAAAGGTCTTATCCTTTCAGTTTCACTGATTCCTGACTAGATCAGCCATTATCTAACAGCTTTACACTTGCCAAAAATCAAGTAAACATTCGAGTAAACGTTCACAATGTCTACGAAACACCAAGCTGTTTGTGTTGTGCCCTTACGTTCATTGGTTTACTAACGTCATAATTTGCCAACTGCAGTGGATATTCTCAACAATGTTTCTTTGTCTTTCTTGCCAGATAGAATGAGTTCTCAACTTATTCATAAGGGTATTAAACCTTTAGCACACGTTGTTTAGCAAATACTCTTTTGCTAGTTTGATCATTCCCTTTGACCAAGGTGTACATGTGGCAAGAAATGGAATCTTTTATCCCTAGAAAAGAAACATCAAAATCCAACAAAGGATTTGAGAATCATAGTCCCATCGATCCTTAACTAAAGAGATAGCAAAGATGTGATTCTGTCAGTTGCAATTGCATGGAGTGAATCAGGGTGGTTTACTTATGCAGAGTTAACGTGCAAGTTCCAATCCCTTGATTCTATCTCTTTGTTGCTTTGCATTTGACTTGAAGCCATATGCTTCTCTGAAATATCCACAACTCATGTGGATTGCTACTTTTATAACCCTTAAGGATTATGAATGTAGCTTTTCATCTTTGTAGAAACCATTGACCTCTTCTAGATCAAGTTTACCTCATAGGTTTCTTGCCCTTGGGCTTAGAGGATGAATCCTCCCACTCTTTAGCTAAGTTCGTCTGACTGATGGATCTTGGATCCTTCAGTCTCTCACACTTAAGTTCAATGTGGTGAATCACATTGTTGAAGGTTACAATATGCATATCAGGGGCAATATATACTATTGTATATGCCCACTCACTGGAAGACATGGCTCACTCCCACTCACTGGGAGACATAGCTTCCTCCCACTCACTGGGAGATGTCTTATCACAACATACACTTGTTGTTTGTTAGAAAGAACTTGGCATTTAGTTTGTCTCAACTTCTTAGTTTGACATCTGCCTCAAGTGTTGCCTAAACAATATGTTAGGACTTAGCACACTGTGTTAAAACTTGACTTAGTTTTAACTTTATGGAAGAAGATCACTTATTTTACTATCTTCCAACACTATCCACACGGCTTGGATAAGGTTTCATTGCTCAAACCAACATAAGTTTAAGCAATGTTGTTCTTTCTATACTTGATAGCATAAACGTCTTGTATCCTTCAGTTGCTTCAGCCTCTAAATGCTGAAGACTAGTTGGTAGGATGTCCCTGACATCTCATTCTTCTTGAATGAAAGAGATTTGAGAGTTTCTAACTCCACAGATATCTCTATTGAGCTTGTCTTCATAAGCTCAGTCAAATAGACTTGGTCATAATTGGTCACTCAGACGATTATGGTATACAAATCTTAGTTGTTCAAATAAGACAAAGGATAATTAGATAATAAGTTCACTAGTTTCATGTTCAGGAGACAACTATGTTGACTCCCATCCCAATCATACTAGTTAGCTCATCACCCTTTTAACCATAGTCTTCATTTGAACACTTTCCCCTTTGGATTTCTAGACGTATTCCAGAAAACTCCCACTCAATCATAGAGCAGTTATATTAACAAGATAATAACACAATATCATCTAACTAGCATGAATGTTCAAGAAAACAAGAAGAGAATATACCGAATTCAATTCCAAAAACAAACAGAGAATTTAATCTTAAATTCAATGGAAAAACAAGAACATTCAAAAGTTTAAGCCTCATATCATTGTCTCTTAACTAGGTTCTCCTTCTCATAGGCCCTTCTGACCATATTAACTCATGTAGCATCTAGCTACAATGTCCAGCTCCTCTTTACCATGTCTACATCCACTCATTTGGATGTATTTGCAGCATACCTCCCACTTGATGAGATGAGTCTCACATCTCTATCTGTCTTGTCCTTTGTCACAACATATGTGATAAAAGGTTAACTTTTAGAAGTCATTGCTTCAATCCAAGTGGATCAATGTGGTTAGAAGCATGGGAAGACTTATTATTATTCAATAATTATTGAATAATTTTAAGTTGCTGCAAGTTTTCAGGTTTTTTATCTCCAACAGTTTGAGTCAAAGTTGGATAGGATTTTACATTCAAAAACTCATTTGAATAATCCCATACTTTTAAAGAATCTTTCAGTATTTAACCTTATGTTGCAACTGAAAAAACTCTTAAAAAAATAAGCCAACCCATCCCCAAAAACAAAAGAACCAACATTGATTCAATTCCAACGTTTTTGGGACCCTCTAAGTGCACATAAGCACCTTTTTGACTCAAATCATATCCAAACGTGCTTCAAATATATGCAAATTATATATCAAATTGAAGCTCTCGAATTTAGGGATTTTTAGGAACCAACCACATCTCAATCGGAGGTCCCAAGCGCTCTCACGCGCCCCTAGAAGGTGTCTGGATGGAAAAATCCTGAAAAATTGGAAAATTCCAGCGTTGGCCACTCTCGGCGGTGGCGCGTGACGTACACGCGCCGCCTTGCGGCCGTCTGCCGACGACACGCGCCGGCTCCCAAGAATCCACGCGCCGTCCTCTCTCCGACGGTGCTTGCCACATGTCAAACGGGGACCCCAGTGGGCCCCACGCGCCAGGTGTCTTTTTTTGTTTTTTTTTGTCAACAGTCAACGGATGACTGTTGACCGGTCAACGTTGACTGGTCAACCGTGACCAGTCACCGCTGACGTGGCGCTGACGTGTCTCGGTCAACGTGGCTGGTCAACGGATGACGTGGCCTCGTTGACCGAGTCTGACGTGGCATTTGACGCTGACGTGGCGACCGCTCATTGGCGCCACGTGTCAGTAGTTGACCGATGACGTGGCGTTGACTGCCACGTCATCATCTTCAACCTCCAGCCGGGTCAACCCGACCCGGTTGGAGCTCCGACGGACCATCGCGACCCGCCAACTTTGGGAGCCCATATCTCCCTCGTTTTAGTTCCGTTTTTCGCGTTCTTGGTGTCGTTGGAATCGTAGTTCAGCGAACTACAAATTCATGGCATTTATTTGATCTTAAAACCTCTGTTTCATTGATCAAATCACGAGTGAAGTTGCGGCGGCGACTAACAACCCGCGAACTTCTTTCCTTTGTTTCTCCCTCATCCGGACTCCGTTTGACGCGTTCTAAGCATCGTTGGAATCGTCTCTTCGAGATTTACACATCCATGTCCTTACTTTTGGCAAAAACACCAAGTTTCAAACACCCAATTTTTCTCGACATATTCGGCGCGACGTAAACCGATGTGGATGTGTGTCCTCTGGGTTTCAAAAGCTTATGTACCTTTTGAGAGTTAAAAGTGTCTTGTTTTTTGTTCCACATAGGTTCCAAAAACGCAACTTTAAGAATTCGAAGAAGAGAGGAGAAGGTGAAGGAATTTTGTGCCATAATATATATATATACATGCGCATATGTATATAATATTCAGAGGAGCAGAGCATGCAATGAAAAACACACAGCAACAAATATATATATATATCATGTCTGGATTTTTAATCATGCGGAAGCTTAAAACGAACACGTCTTTGGTTGCACACAAACACGCATATATACATAGCAAAGGCAAAAAAAACAAAATATCTACTTATGTACATGCGTGAGGCTTAAATATATATGTACATGTTCAACGTTTTGGATTTATGAAAAAAATTATCAACAAATGATAAAATCATATGATCATATGAGAACATGCACAAAAATTTCAAGCAATAGAGGCTACGGATATAAAGCTTGAAAAAAAAAACAATAGCACAGCGGAAAATATTGAGATATAAACAAATTATATCATACTATTATTCACATAGAATAAATCACAGCCTCAAGGATCAAATGGCTCTGATACCAATGTAGGAAACAAATGTTTATAACTAAGAAGGGAGATTAGGCGTACCTAGACGAATCCATGTTCGGATCCGGGTCAAAGCTCCAATACTCCATACTTGTGCCCACACAATTATTAGACTATTAGAGCCTAATTGTGATTTGCACAGCAGATCACCAGAACCAGAAAGATGGTAGGAGAGAAGAGAATTGCCAGAAAACTCAATGGCGGGGTGAGTTGCAATTGAGGAGGCACACCCTATTTATAGTGGTTTATGGAGGCCACTAATTAGGAAACGTGTGCACTCCTTCTTGCCCTCCAAGACAGGAATTAATTGTCTCTCAATTAATTCCCTAATTATGGTGATTTGTTCCTCTTTTAACAAATCCATAATTATTGCTAAATATTCTCAAATCTGCATCTTATGCTGATTTTATTCTTATTTGATTAGGCTACTTATTTCCTAATCAAATAGTCCGGCCCATCAAGGGCGGACTTGGACCCAAAGTCCAACATCTCCCACTCGCACTTGATGGGCCTCCCATCGTGCGCGCATTACTCTTTCTTGTTTCATACTTGGCGTCTGCCGTGACTACGTGGGCAAAAATGTCTTTCAGATTTGGTGCTTGCGATACTAGAAATCCTTTATATCGGACCAGCATCCAAGGACACCCTTCATATATAACCGTAAGTTATATGTTCATTGCCTCATATGCCCCAGATTCTCCCATACATATTATTCATGGCATATCTAATCCCTCTCGAGTTAATATATTGATTAACTCAGATTGCCTTCCACGTACATAGCATCCGCACTTACTAGCTACACATAGAGCTAGTAAGGGGTCGACCACAGATACTAGTACATCTTATGTATCTAGGAGTAAATCTTCCTTTTTGACTAAACATCAGTCCATCTTGACTTGGTCGCTTTCCTAGTTTTCACTCGTCTGACCGAATCGAGTGTGATCATGGAGCTTCAGCTAAAGTAGCTGTCACCAAACCAAGCTTTCATGATGCCGCCTAAGTCTTAAGGGCATCGTGGAATTATTCTTCCTTCCTGGGACTCACACTGTGGTGAACTAGGGATCTTTCACCCAAATCCCGTGTTGCAGTTTAACTCTCAAGCACATGCAGTATGAATTGCATGCTACGGTGAATGGTCTGAGGTGTACGTCGATTTCTTTATCTTTCACCGTACAGACATTAGTTCCAAAATGTACTCAACATTCGAACCAGAACTTCCTTTTTCACAATATCTCTTATTTGTGAAAAAGGGTTCTTTGCCTGGCTACAGGTCTATATTCATGCTTCGATCCATTTTCTGTGTATATGCACACATGTAGATCTCATCTCAGTCTAACTGAGGCGACTCAAACGCAAAGATTCTTCTCAACCATTTCATGGCGATCATTTGCTCGTCTTACCTTCCCATGCCCCTGCAAAAACATGGGAAGACGGTTGTTCGTGTGAGTGAACCAACCTCTTTTAACCTGTACGACATACAAAGCTGTATACCTTTATGTATTTACTCATAACATACATACCATTTCTTTTATCTTTATATAAAAGAAGTTCACGACCTTATATTTTATTTGCGCCCCTAAATTTTCATTAACTCAATGAAAATCAAGCTATGGGCTCAATAAGGGGATCTACCAACATCTTGTCAGTAGAAGGTATTGAACTATCGCTTTCCCTCTTTGAAAGCATATCTCTCATAGAGATGTATCAAAAAGGTATGTTTCGCCTTGCTGTGATACTTAGGATCCTCATCATAAGATGTTATCGTTTGGATCCTTCTATCCACCATTCATTCCCAATCTCTCATAGGAATTACTTTAGCCATATGGCACTTTGAATGATGGCAGAACACGCCCTGCGTTCTATTTCCACGGATAACAGGAAAAAAATACTATGTATATTTCCTTACTCCATCACCATTTGCCTAGGTCTTGCATTGGAGTATCCTTTCAAAAAAGAAAGTTGTTGTCTTAACAACTTAATCCATGGTTATTCTCATAACCCATTTCACAGCAGGACCAAAAAGCAACTTCCAAGTCTGACCAAAAACATTTGGTCTTATGTACACCAATGTGTACATTCATATTACTAACTATAGTCTCACATGGGACTCTATCCACCTTGCTTATGTTGGATTCCTCATAGGACATGTAACCTCTTTAGGTTTATGCCCTTGACTTTAGGGGTGTCTATGGGTTTGCAGTTTGACATCCTAAGATGTCTAAGGAGTACACTTGTACATGTCTTAGGTGGAAAAGACTATATCTTTCTTGTGCAACTCCGTTTATCTTGTCATTCAAGATATTTGTTCAACCCGTGACTTTCTTAACTTAGAATTTAAGGATTCTCTAATCCTTTATTCCTTTGACTCCCTTGACACTTGTTTCATTTGTCATTTGACAAAGGATGATTTCACTAAGAATCATCACTAGACCATTTGGAACTTATGTAGTGTTCTTCGATTATTTCGAAGTTGGTGAGGCTTTCACCTTGTGAAAAATTCATATACTACTATTTAGGTGATTGTTTCTACGAAGCCCTTAAGCTGCTTCAGTGCAGAGTTCATCATCCAATTTCCAAAATTCCAAATTGGAAGGTGGTCTTTACATCATCTTGATACAGTTTTCAAGACTAAGTTTGTTGTCATAGCCAAAGTTCAGAGTTAAAACACACAATGGACAACCTTCCATTGTATTACCCCCTAGCCACTAAGTGTTTTAGGTTCTGTATGCCCCCAACAGATTTGAGAACCTACTTGTTCCCAATCGCCTCTTGGCTAGGTGACAAATTACCTAAATACGTATTTGGCTTAAAAAAGAATCCAAATCCTCCTGCATGACACTTTGCAATTCATCTTAGCAGGTCCTTCTAGTGTCTTTCAGACACTTATAGGTACTTATCATCACCTTCTAAATGATGAAGAGAGCATTCAATCCATTAGGGAATCTATCCCTTATAGTCATTCACTAGATGACAATTTGCTCCAAGGTGGATTTCATAGGATTCTTTTCCTATGTATGAGTGAGGTAATTGTCTCGTAACTTACCTCTTACCTCTTTCATTGTGAAAATGGTCTCAATCCTCCCACTCGGATCAGTGAACTTAGTAACACTTGGTTATTCCTTGTCACTTGTGAACCTCTTGAAGAGATTTATTGTGATTAATGCTCATTTCCTACTAGGAAATCTTGGTTTTATGAACGTTGTATCCCATGATTTTCTCTCAGTCACTGAACCGCCATCATTTTCACTAATGAAGATGTGTCATGTCAAATTCTCATGTCATCTCACAAAGAGATACTTTGCTTACCTTGACCCCAATCTTCCTTACTCATAGGAAGAAGTATGAATATAAAGTTGATGACCCTTATGGTCTTAACAAACTTGGTCCTAGTCTAAGGCCCATCCATGATTCATAGGGTAAGGTCGTGACTGACATAGAGGGCATTTGGTTAAGTGTAAATATAATAGCTATGAGTCCACCTACCAACATATGGCTGATAGCCTCATTGGTGCCATTATGTTCATAACCAAAACAAGGAGAGGTCTATCTCTCCATTTCAACAACTCTATTATGTTGAAGAGTTCTAGGTATTGATAGTTGCCTAACAATGCCTTTCTTGTACACAAAACAGCTTGAACTAAGCACATGGGTGTCTTTAACCCTTGTTAGTTCAAAAGGTCTTATCCTTTCAGTTTACTGATTCCTGACTAGTTCAGCCATTATCTAACAGCTTCACACTTGCCAAAAATCAAGTAAACATTACTGTATTTCGAGTAAACGTCCACAACGTTAACGAAACACCAAGCTGTTTGTGTTTTGCCCTCACGTTTATTGGTTCACCAACGTCATAATTTGCCAATTGCAGTGGATATTCTCAGAAAAATGTTTCTTTGTCTTTCTTGCCAGGCAGAATGAGTTCTGAACTTATTCATAAGGGTATTAACCCTTTGACACACATCATTTAGCAAATACTCTTTTGCTAGTTTGATCATTCCCATTGATCAAGGTGTACATGTGGCAAGAAATGGAATCTTTTATCCCTAGGAAAGAAACATCAAAATCCAACAAAGGATTTGAGAATCACAGTCCCATCGATCCTTAACTAAAGAGATAGCAAAGATGTGATTCTGTCAGTTGCAATTGCATGGAGTGAATCAGGGTGGTTTATCTATGCAGAGTTAACGTGCAAGTTCCAATCCCTTGATTCTCTCTCTTCATCGCTTTGCATTTGACATAAAGCCATATGCTTCATTTGAAACATCCACAACTTATGTGGATTGCTACTTTTACAACCCTTAATGGTTAATCAATGTAGCATTTCATCTTTTGCAGAAACCATTTGATCTTTTCTAGATCAAGTTTTCCTCATAGGTTCCTTGCCCTTGGGCTTAGAGGATGAATCATCCCACTCTTTAGCTAAGTTCGTCTGACTGATCGATCTTGGATCCTTCAGTCTCTCACACTGAAGTTCAATGTGGTGAATCACATTGCTGAAGGTTACAATATGCATATCAGGGGCAATATATACTATTGTATATGCCCACTCACTGGAAGGCATGGCTCACTCCCACTCACTGGGAGACATAGCTTCCTCCCACTCACTGGGAGATGTCTTATCACAACATACACTTGTTGTTTGTTAGAAAGAACTTGGCATTTAGTTTGTCTCAACTTCTTGTTTGACATCTGCCTCAAGTGTTGCCTAAACAACATGTTAGGACTTAGTACACTATGTTAAAACTTAACTTAGTTTTAACTTTATGGAAGAAGATCACTTATTTCACTATCTTCCAACACTATCCATATGGCTTGGATAAGGTTACATTGCTCATACCAACATAAGTTTGAGCAATGTTGTTCTTTCTATGCTTGATAGCATAAACCTTTTGTATCCTTCAATTGCTTCAGCCTCTAAATGCTGAAGACTAGTTGGTAGGATGTCCCTGACATCTCATTCTTCTTGAATGAAAGAGATTTGAGAGTTTCTAACTCCACAGATATCTCTATTGAGCTTGTCTTCATAAGCTCAGTCAAATAGACTTGGTCATAATTGGTCACTCAGATGATTATGGTATACAAATCTTAGTTGTTCAAATAAGACAAAGGATAATTAGATGATAAGTTCACTAGTTTCATGTTCAGGAGACAACTATGTTGACTCCCATCCCAATCATACTAGTTAGCTCATCACCCTTTTAACCACAGTCTTCATTTGAACACTTTCCCCTTTGGATTTCTAGACGTATTCCAGAAAAAACTCCCACTCAATCAAAGAGCAGTTATATTAACAAGATAATAACACAATATCATCTAACTAGCATGAATGTTCAAGAAAACAAGAAGAGAATATACCGAATTCAATTCTAAAAACAAACAGAGAATTTAATCTTAAATTCAATGGAAAAACAAGAACATTCAAAAATTTAAGCCTCATATCATTGTCTCTAAACTAGGTTCTCCTTCTCATAGGCCCTTCTGACCATATTAACTCATGTAGCATCTAGCTACAATGTCAAGTTCCTCTTTGCCATGTTTACATCCACTCATTTGGATGTATTTGCAGCATACCTCCCACTTGATGAGATGATTCTCACATCTCTATCTCTCTTGTCCTTTGTCACAACATATGTGATAAAAGGTTGACTTTTAGAAGTCATTGCTTCAATCCAAGTGGATCAATGTGGTTAGAAGCATGGGAAGACTTATTATTATTCAATAATTATTGAATAATTTTAAGTTGCTGCAAGTTTTCAGGTTTTTATCTCTAACAGTTTGAGTGAAGGTTGGATAGGATTTTATATTAAAAAAAAACATTTGAATAATCCCTTACTTTTAAAGAATCTTTCAGCATTAACCTTATGTTGCAACTGAAATTACTCTTAAAAAACAAGCCAACATGTCCCAAAAAACAATAGAACCAACATTGATTCATTTCCAACATTTTTGGGATCTTCTAAGTGCACATAAGCACCTTTTTGACTCAAATCATATCCAAACGTGCTTCAAATATATGCAAATTATATATCAAATTGAAGCTCTCGAATTTAGGGATTTTTAGGAACCAACCACATCTCAATCGGAGGTCCCACGCGCTCTCACGCGCCCCTAGAAGGTGTCTGGATGGAAAAATCCTGAAAAATTAGAAATTTCCAGCTTTGGCCACTCTCAGTGGAGGCGCGTGATATACACGCGCCGCATTACGGCCGTCTGCCGGCGACACGCGCCGGCTCCCAAGAATCCACGCGCCGTCCTCTCTCCGACGGTGCTTGCCACGTGTCAAACGGAGACCCCAGTGGGCCCCACGCGCCATGTGTCACACTCTCCCTTTTTTTTTTTGGGGGGGGTCAACAGTCAACGGATGACTGTTGACCGTTGACCGGTCAACCGTGACCCGTCATCGATGACGTGTCACTGACATGGCGCTTGACGATGACGTGGCAGCCGTTCATTGGTGCCACGTGGCATTGGTTGACCGATGACGTGGCGTTGACTGCCACGTCATCATCTTCAACCTCCAGCCGGGTCAACCCGACCCGGTTGGAGCTCCTACGGGTCATCGCGACCCGCCAACTTCAGGAGGCCATATCTCCCTCGTTTTAGCTCCGTTTTTCGCGTTCTTGGTGTCGTTGGAATCGTAGTTCAGCGAACTACAAATCCATGGCATTTATTTGATCTTAAAACCTCTGTTTCATTGATCAAATCGTGAGTGAAGTTGCGGCGGCGACTAACGACCCGCGAACTTCTTTCCTTTGTTTCTCCCTCATCCGGACTCCGTTTGACGCGTTCTAAGCATCGTTGGAATCGTCTCTTCGAGCTCTACACATCCATGTCCTTACTTTGGGCAAAAACACCGAGTTTCAAAACACCCAATTTTTCTCGACGTTGTCGGCGCGACGTAATTCGACCGGATGTGTGTCTTTGTGTTTCAAAGGCTCTTCTAACCTTTGAGGGGTTAAGTCTTTTTCGTTTTTAGTTCCACATAGGTTCCAAAAACGTAACTTTAAGAAATCGAAGATTTGAGGAAGAGGACGAAGGAATTGTGCCATGAATATATATATATACACATGCGCATATGTATATTATAGTCAGAGGAGCAGAGAACGCAATCACACAGCAACAAATATATATATCATGTCTGGATTTTTCAATCATGCGGAAGCTTAAAACGAACACGTCTTTGGTTGCACACAGACACGCATATATACATAGCAAAGGCAAAAACAAAAATATATACAAATATATACATGTTCACATTTTGAAAAACATATACCTAGATTCCCAAAAATATTCACATATGAATCAAAATTTCAAGCAATAAAATCAAAGCATATAAAGCTTGAAAAATATGTACAGTGGCACATATTAACATTATATATTCATATATATAATAGCACAGCGGAATTAGATGGAGATATAAACAAATTATATCATTTAGTTTATTCACATAGAATAATCACAGCCTCAAGGATCAAATGGCTCTGATACCAATGTAGGAAACAAATGTTTATAACTAAGAAGGAGATCAGGCATACCTGGACGAATCCATGTTCGGATCCGGGTCAAAGCTCCAATACTCCATACTTGTGCCCACACAATTATTAGACTACTAGAGCCTAATTGTGATTTGCACAGCAGATCACCAGAACCAGAAAGATGGTAGGAGAGAAGGGAATTGCCAGAAAACTCAATGGCGGGGCGAGTTGCAATTGAGGAGGCACACCATATTTATAGTGGTTTATGGAGGCCACTAATTAGGAAACGTGTGCACTCCTTCTTGCCCTCCAAGACAGGAATTAATTGTCTCTCAATTAATTCCCTAATTATGGTGATTTGTTCCTCTTTTAACAAATCCATAATTATTGCTAAATGTTCTCATATGATCATATGATTTTATCATTTGTTGATAATTTTTTTTCATAAATCCAAAACGTTGAACATGTACATATATATTTAAGCCTCACGCATGTACATAAGTAGATATTTTGTTTTTTTTGCCTTTGCTATGTATATATGCGTGTCTGTGTGCAACCAAAGACGTGTTCGTTTTAAGCTTCCGCATGATTAAAAATCCAGACATGATATATATATATATTTGTTGCTGTGTGTTTTTCATTGCATGCTCTGCTCCTCTGAATATTATATACATATGCGCATGTATATATATATATTATGGCACAAAATTCCTTCACCTTCTCCTCTCTTCTTCGATTTCTTAAAGTTGCGTTTTTGGAACCTATGTGGAACAAAAAACAAGACACTTTTAACTCTCAAGAAGTAGATAAGCTTTTGAAACCCAGAGGACACACATCCACATCGGTTTACATCGCGCCGAATATGTCGAGAAAAATTGGGTGTTTGAAACTTGGTGTTTTTGCCAAAAGTAAGGACATGGATGTGTAAATCTCGAAGAGACGATTCCAACGATGCTTAGAACGCGTCAAACGGAGTCCGGATGAGAGAGAAACAAAGAAAAGAAGTTCGCGGGTCGTTAGTCGCCGCCGCAACTTCACTCGTGATTTGATCAATGAAACAGAGGTTTTAAGATCAAATAAATGCCATGAATTTGTAGTTCGCTGAACTACGATTCCAACGACACCAAGAACGCGAAAAACGGAGCTAAAACGAGGGAGATATGGGCTCCCAAAGTTGGCGGGTCGCGATGGTCCGTCGGAGCTCCAACCGGGTCGGGTTGACCCGGCTGGAGGTTAAAGATGATGACGTGGCAGTCAATGCCACGTCATCAGTCAACTACTGACACGTGGCGCCAATGAGCGGTCGCCACGTCAGCGTCAAATGCCACGCCAGACTCGGTCAACGAGGCCACGTCATCCGTTGTCAGCACCACGTCACCACCACGTCAGCGGTGACTGGTCACGGTTGACCAGTCAACGTTGACTGGTCAACGGTCAACGTTGACCAGTCAACAGTTATCCGTTGACTGTTGACAAAAAAAAAAGAGGACACCTGGTGAGTGGGGCCCACTGGGGTCCCCGTTTGACACGTGGCAAGCACCGTCGGAGAGAGGACGGCGCGTGGATTCTTGGGAGCTGGCGCGTGTCGTCGGCAGACGGCCGCAAGGCGGCGCGTGTACGTCACGCGCCACCGCCGAGAGTGGCCAACGCTGGAATTTTCCAATTTTTCAGGATTTTTCCATCCAGACACCTTCTAGGGGCGCATGAGAGCGCGTAGGACCTCCGATTGAGATGTGGTTGGTTCCTAAAAATCCCTAAATTTGAGAGCTTCAATTTGATATATAATTTGCATATATTTGAAGCACGTTTGGATATGATTTGAGTCAAAAATGTGCTTATGTGCACTTAGAGGGTCCCAAAAACGTTGGAATTGAATCAATGTTGGTTCTTTTGTTTTTGGGGATGGGTTGGCTTATTTTTTTTAAGAGTTTTTTCAGTTGCAACATAAGGTTAAATACTAAAAGATTCTTTAAAAGTATGGGATTATTCAATTGAGTTTTTGAATGTAAAATCCTATCCAACTTTGACTCAAACTGTTGGAGATAAAAACTTGAAAACTTGCAGCAACTTAAAATTATTCAATAATTATTGAATAATAATAAGTCTTCTCATGCTTCTAACCACATTGATCCACTTGGATTGAAGTAATGACTTCTAAAAGTTAACCTTTTATCACATATGTTGTGACAAAGGACAAGACAGATAGAGATGTGAGACTCATCTCATCAAGTGGGAGGTATGCTGCAAATACATCCAAATGAGTGGATGTAGACATGGCAAAGAGGAGCTGGACATTGTAGCTAGATGCTACATGAGTTAATATGGTCAGAAGGGCCTATGAGAAGGAGAACCTAGTTAAGAGACAATGATATGAGGCTTAAACTTTTGAATGTTCTTGTTTTTCCATTGAATTTAAGATTAAATTCTCTGTTTGTTTTTGGAATTGAATTCGGTATATTCTCTTCTTGTTTTCTTGAACATTCATGCTAGTTAGATGATATTGTGTTATTATCTTGTTAATATAACTGCTCTATGATTGAGTGGGAGTTTTTCTGGAATACGTCTAGAAATCCAAAGGGGAAAGTGTTCAAATGAAGACTATGGTTAAAAGGGTAATGAGCTAACTAGTATGATTGGGATGGGAGTCAACATAGTTGTCTCCTGAACATGAAACTAGTGAACTTATTATCTAATTATCCTTTGTCTTATTTGAACAAATAAGATTTGTATACCATAATCGTCTAAGTGACCAATTATGACCAAGTCTATTTGACTGAGCTTATAAAGACAAGCTCAATAGAGGTATCTGTGGAGTTAAAAACTCTCAAATCTCTTTCATTCAAGAAGAATGAGATGTCAGGGACATCCTACCAACTAGTCTTCAGCATTTAGAGGCTGAAGCAACTGAAGGATACAAAAGGTTTATGCTATCAAGCATAGAAAGAACAACATTGCTCAAACTTATGTTGGTATGAGCAATGTAACCTTATCCAAGTCGTGTGGATAGTGTTGGAAGATAGTGAAATAAGTGATCTTCTTCCATAAAGTTAAAACTAAGTTAAGTTTTAACATAGTGTACTAAGTCCTAACATGTTGTTTAGGCAACACTTGAGGCAGATGTCAAACTAAGAAGTTGAGACAAACTAAATGCCAAGTTCTTTCTAACAAACAACAAGTGCATGTTGTAATAAGACATCTCCTAGTGAGTGGGAGGAAGCTATGTCTCCCAGTGAGTGGGAGTGAGCCATGTCTTCCAGTAAGTGGGCGAATACGAAAGTAAAGATTGCCTCTGATATGCATATTGTAACCTTTAGCAATGTGATTCACCACATTGAACTTGAATGTGAAAGACTGAAGGATTCAAGATCCATCAGTCAGACGAACTTAGCTAAAGAGTGGGAGGATTCATCCTCCATGCCTAAGGGCAAGAAACCTATGAGGTAAACTTGATCTAGAAGAGGTCAATGGTGTCTGCAAAGATAAAATGCTACATTGATAAACCTTTAAGGGTTGTAAAAGTAGCAATCCACATGAGTTGTGGATGTTTCACAGAAGCATATGGCTTCATGTCAAAAGCAAATCAATAAAGAGATAGAATCAAGGGATTGGAACTTGCACGTTAACTCTGCACAGATAAACTACCCTGATTCACTCCATGCAATTGCAATTGACAAAATCACATCTTTGCTATCTCTTTAGTTAAGGATCGATGGGACTATGATTCTCAAATCCTTTGTTGGATTTTGATGTTTCTTTTCTAGGGATAAAAGATTCCATTTCTTGCCACATGTACACCTTGATCAAAGGGAATGATCAAACTAGCAAAAGAGTATTTGCTAAACAACGTGTGCTGAAGGGTTAATACCCTTATGAATAAGTTGAAAACTTATTCTACCTGGCAAGAAAGGCAAAGAAACATTTTTTGAGAATATCCACTGCAATTGACAAATTATGGCGTTAGTGAACCAATTAACGTGAGGGCAAAACGCAAACAGCTTGGTGTTTCGTTAACGTTGTGGATGTTTACTCGAAATACATTAATGTTTACTTGATTTTTGGCAAGTGTAAAGCTGTTAGATAATGGCTGAACTAGTCAGGAATCAGTAAACTGAAAGAATGAGACCTTTTGAACTAACAAGGGTTTAGGACACCCAAGTGATTAGTTCAAGCAGTTTTGTGTATAAGAAAGGCATTGTTAGGAAACTATCAATACCTAGAACCCTTCAACATAATAGAGTTGTTGAAATGGAGAGATAGACCTCTCCTTGATTTGGTTATGATGAACATAATAGCACCAATGAGGCAATCAGCCATATGTTGGTAGGTGGACTCATAGCTATTATATTCACACTTAACCAAATGCCCTCTATGTCAGTCACGACCTTACCTATGAATCATGGATGGCCCTTAGACTAGGACCAAGCTCGTTAAGACCATAATGGTCATCAACTTTATATTCATAATTCTTCTTATGAGTCAGGAAGATTGGGGTCAAGGTATACAAAGTATCTCTTTGTGAGATGACATGAGAATTTGACATGGCACGTCTTCGTTAGTGAAAATGATGACGGTTCAGTGACTGATAGAAAACCGTGGGACACAACGTTTATAAAACCAAGATTTCCTAGCAGGAAATGATCATTAATCACAATAAATCTCTTCAAGAGGTTCACAAGTGACAAGGAATAACCAAGTGTTCCTAAGTTCACTGATCCGAGTGGGAGGATTGAGACCATTTTCACAATGAAAGAGGTAAGAGCTAAGTTACAAGAGAATTACCTCACTCATACATAGGAAAAGAATCCTATGAAATCCACCTCGAAGAAAATTGTCATCTAGCGAATGACTATAAGGGATAGATTCCCAAATGGATTGAATGCTCTCTTCATCATTTAGAAGGTGATGATAACTACCTATAAGTGTCTGAAAGACACTAGAAGGACCTGCTAAGATGAATTGTAAATTGTCATGCAGGAGGATCTAGATTTCTTTTTAAGCCAAATACGTGTTTGGGTAATTGTCACCTAGCCAAGAGGCGATTGGGAACAAGTAGATTCTCAAATCTGTTGGGGGCATGTAGAACCTAAAACACTTAGTGGCTAAGAGGTAATACAATGGAAGGTTGTCCATTGTGCGTTTTAACTCTGAACTTTGGCTTTGACAACAAGCTTAGTCTTGAAATTGCATCAAGATGATGTAAAGACCACCTTCCAATTTGGAATTTTGGAAATTGGATGATAAACTCTACATGAAGCAGCTTAAGGGCTTCGTAGAAACAATCACCCAAATAGTAGTATATGATGTTTTCCACAAGGTGAAAGCCTCACCAACTTCGAAATAATTGAAGAATACTACACAAGTCCCAAATGGTCTAGTGATGATTCTTAGTGAAATCATCCTTTGTCAAATGACATATGAAACAAGTGTCAAGAGAGTCAAAGGAATAAAGGATCAGAGAATCCTTAAATTCTGAGTTGAGAAAGTCATGGGTTGAACAAATATCTTGATCGACAAGATAAACGGAGTTGCACAAGAAGGATACTGTCTTTTCCACCTAAGACATGTACAAGTGTAATCCTTAGATATCTTAGGATGTCAAAGTACGAACCCATGGACACCCCTGAAGTCAAGAGCATAAACCTAAAGAGGTTACATGTCCTATGAGGAATCCAACATAAGAAAGGTGGATAGAGTCCCATGTGAGACTATAGTTGGTAATATGAATGTACACATTGGTGTACATAAGACCAAATGTTTTTGGTCAGACTTGGAAATTGTTTTTGGTCCAGCTGTGAAATGGGTTATGAGAATAACCATGGATTAAGTTGTCAAGACAACAACTTTCCTTTTTTGAAAGGATACTCCAATACAAGACCTAGGCAAATGGTGATGGAGTAAGGAAATATACAAAGTATTTTTTCCTGTTATCCATGGAAATAGAACGCAAGGCGTGTTCTGCCATCATTCAAAGTGCCATATGGCTAAAGTAATTCCTATGAGAGATTGGGAATGAATGGTGGATAGGAGGATCCAAACGATAACATCTTATGATGAGGATCCTAAGTATCACAGCAAGGCGAAACATACCTTTTGATACATCTCTATGAGAGATATGCTTTCAAAGAGGGAAAGCGATAGTTCAATGACCTTCTACTGATAGAATGTTGGTAGATCCCCTTATTGAGCCCATAGCTTGATTTTCATTGAGTTAGTGAAAATCTAGGGGCGCAAATAAAATATAAGGTCGTGAACTTCTTTTATATGAAGATAAAAGAAATGATATGTATGTTATGAGTAAATACATAAAGGTATACAGTTTTGTATGTCGTACAGGTCAAAAAGAGGTTGGTTCACTCACACGAACAACCGTCTTCCCATGTTTTGCAGGGGCATGGGAAGGTAAGACGAGCAAATGATCACCATGAGATGGTTGAGAAGAATCGTTGCATTTGAGTCGCCTCAATTAGACTGAGATGAGATCCGCATGTGTGCTTATACACAGAAAATGGATCGAAGCATGAATATAGACCTGTAGCCAGGCAAAGAACTCTTTTTCACAAACGAGATTGTAAAAGAGATATTGTGAAAAAGAAAGTTCTGGTTTGAACGTTGAGTACATTTTGGAACTAATGTCTGTACGGTGAAAGATAAAGAAATCGACGTACACTTCAAACCATTCACCGTAGCATGTAATTCATACTGCATGTGCTTGAGAGTTAAACTGCAACACGGGATGTGGGTGAAAGATCCCTAGTTCACCACAGAGTGAGTCCCAGGAAGGAAGATACTTCCACGGTGCCCTTAAGACTTAGGCGGCATCATGAAAGCTTGGTTTGGTGGCAGCTACTTTAGCTGAAGCTCTATGATCACACTCGATTCGGTCAGACGAGTGAAAACTAGGAAAGCGACCAAGTCAAGATGGACTGATGTTTAGTCAAAAAGGAAGATTTACTCCTAGATACATAAGATGTACTAGTATCTGTGGTCGACCCCTTACTAGCCCTATGTGTAGCTAGTAAGTGCAGATACTATGTGCGTGGAAGGCAATCTGAGTTAATCAACATATTAACTCGAGAGGGATTAGATATGCCATGAGCAATATGTATGGGAGAATCCGGGGCATATGAGGCAATGAACATATAGCTTACGGTTATATATAAAGGGTGTCCTTGGATGCTGGTCCGATATAAAGGATTTCTAGTATCACAAGCACCAAATCTGAAAGACGTTTTTGCCCACGCAGTCACGGCAGACGCCAAGTATGAAACAAGAAAGAGTAATGCACGCACGATGGGAGGCCCATCAAGTGCGAGTGGGAGATGTTGGACTTTGGGTCCAAGTCCGCCCTTGATGGGCCGGACTATTTGATTAGGAAATAAGTAGCCTAATCAAATAAGAATAAAATCAGCATAAGATGCAGATTTAAGAATATTTAGCAATAATTATGGATTTGTTAAAAGAGGAACAAATCACCATAATTAGGGAATTAATTGAGAGACAATTAATTCCTGTCTTGGAGGGCAAGAAGGAGTGCACACGTTTCCTAATTAGTGGCCTCCATAAACCACTATAAATAGGGTGTGCCTCCTCAATTGCAACTCACCCCGCCATTGAGTTTTCTGGAATACGTCTAGAAATCCAAAGGGGAAAGTGTTCAAATGAAGACTATGGTTAAAAGGGTAATGAGCTAACTAGTATGATTGGGATGGGAGTCAACATAGTTGTCTCCTGAACATGAAACTAGTGAACTTATTATCTAATTATCCTTTGTCTTATTTGAACAAATAAGATTTGTATACCATAATCGTCTAAGTGACCAATTATGACCAAGTCTATTTGACTGAGCTTATAAAGACAAGCTCAATAGAGGTATCTGTGGAGTTAAAAACTCTCAAATCTCTTTCATTCAAGAAGAATGAGATGTCAGGGACATCCTACCAACTAGTCTTCAGCATTTAGAGGCTGAAGCAACTGAAGGATACAAAAGGTTTATGCTATCAAGCATAGAAAGAACAACATTGCTCAAACTTATGTTGGTATGAGCAATGTAACCTTATCCAAGCATTTGTTGATATGTCACACTATCAGCAAATATCTCTCACTTTGATGCATCTCACAACTCTTTGTCAGGATCTATTTTCTCGTTATTGTGCCAACTTGAGAGTCGTGAAGAAAGCAAGTTGAATCATTTGGACTTATCATATAATCATTTGAGTGGAACACTTTCTGATTGTTGGACAAACTGGAAACAATTATATTACCTTAATTTGAGGAGTAATAATCTAATAGGAAAAGTTCCTCCCTCATTGGCTTCATTATTGAATCTTGATTTGTTGGATTTGAGTGATAATAGTTTCTTTGGCAAATTTTCATTAAACATGCTAAATTGGACAAATTTGGAATACCTCATTTTAGAGCAAAATAAATTTTCTGGAAGTTTGCCAAATCCTATGGGGCCAAATCTGATAGTTATTCAATTGAGGACCAATCAATTTACAGGAAATATTCCATCACAATTGTGCAACCTTTCTCATTTGGCAAGACTTGATCTTGCTAAAAATAAGCTTTCTGGATCTATACCTCATTGCCTAAACATCACTACGCCTCCAGTTGGTGTGCTAGATTGGCCTAATGAAAACATGAAAATATTTACTAAAGGAAGAGAATTAGACTATCGATTGGAAAGAGTTCTAGATTCTAGAAGTGGTGTTATTGATCTTTCTACTAATAGCTTGTCTGGAGAAATTCCTAGAGAGTTGTTTAGTCTTACACAATTGTGGTCCTTGAACTTGTCTCGAAATCATTTGACTGGAAAAATACCCAAAGAAATTGGAGATGTGAAAAGCTTGGAATCTCTTGATCTTAGCTATAATAGACTTGATGGAGAAATTCCTTCAACCATCTCTACTATATCTTTTCTTGCTGATTTGAACCTCTCGTACAACAATTTCATTGGGCAAATTCCATTGGGCACCCAAATTCAAAGTTTTGATTCATGGAGTTTTGTTGGCAATCGTGAACTTTGTGGAGATCCTCTTCCAAAGTGCAATAAAAAAGAAGAAACTCATGATGACTCAAACCTAGCTGGAGAAAATGAAGACGACAACTTTCTAAAGTCATTGTATCTTGGTATGGGGGTTGGATTTGCAGCGGGCTTTTGGGGAGTTTGTGGTTCTCTCTTCCTCATCAGAGCGTGGAGACACAAATTTTTCAGATGGTTCAATCACATGGTAGATCAACTTTATGTTGCCTAGATCCTCTGTTTCAAAAGCTTCAGTTGAATATCAATAACAAATTTCCCTTGAGGTAATAAATTAACTACCTTACTTTTTCAAGTATTATTATTTAAATAAGGTTTCATTTCTTTTTCCTTTTATCTTCTTCTACTTGCTAAAAGAGTTCTGTGCTTAACTGATTATGTTTTATCTTTTTTATTTTTCAATATGTCTTGTCTACTGGATGCAAGTGATGAAATAGCTATCACTACTCTGAGCGCTCCTCTCTTTCAAATATCGAGCTATGCTTCAAGGAATAAGGAGCTTTGCTGCTGTTACGCATGGTCAAGGACTCTAATGTTGCTTATTGATTAATGTACTGTTGTTTTCTCAAATTTAGTGAATTGTGAGAAGAGAATATTTTGTAATAATAGTTATTAGTGTGTATGTGTGTTTCATGTTGTTAAGAAACCTTTGATGAATAGTCGTCCATGTGATATATGATTGTACTCTAAACTTTGATAATGAGTTATGAGTTAGAACCAAATAAAAACATTATGCGTCTGTTTTTAAGTCGTAAGTGTAACAGTAAAAACAAAAAGGTCTATGTGTGTTGTAATATGTAAGATTTATATGCAGTTGGCTTATTGAATATTAATTTCCATGTTTGAGATATCAAAATTTGTAACTTGCAGCAGGGAATGTTAAGGTTGTCAAACTTATGAGACTAAGCAAACCTGTAACATGGACATAAATTCAGATGGTGAACTCGTATAGTAAATTCATAAGAGTTTATTTTTATTAATAAATAACTATTAAAAATATATGATTAAATAATTAAAATATAAAAATGACATAATTTGATTTAAATATATTGCAAATGCAAATAATTGAAATTAAATTTATCAAAAATCATAGTCACATTCAACAAAAAAATTCTATGAAGTCTTTACATAAAGTAACTAAATATAATCAAATCCAAAAGACTTATACAAGTTTAAGAGTAAGTTGACATAGTTTTGTAAATTAAAAAAGAAAATATGGAAAAGCCAGTGAATAAGCTCACAAGTTTAACTAACTTTATAATTGTCACAAGTTTAAAAGTTCGTTAACATAATTTTGTAAGGTGAAAATATAAAAATGGTAAACTCGGTGAATAAATTCATAAATTTGACGACAATAGTGAATAGAAATAAATTAAAGCACCTCGCAAGAGGATTTAATAATATTTTGTTTAACACTTGAGATGCTCTGTTCATTTTGGTTTGCACTGTTTGAAATAATAGGGTCACGCCTTGATTTCGTATTTGAATAATCTATCATTTATTAAATATGTAACGAACATTAAATAACAAAGTTGGCTGGATCCAGAGCAATATTTTTGTGACATTAAATAATATGAGTGTTGTAATCTGTCAGGTGTTCGTTTAACAAAGTTGGCTTGATTTCGTATTATAATAATTTGACAGGCGTAAGTTTAACAATCGAAACGAAAAGGAATATGAGTGTTGTAACCTGCAAGATTTACAAGCTAATGTTGGCATATTAGATATTAATTTCAATGTTTAAGATATCAAAATTTGGAACGGGCAACGGTGAAGAGGATCTAATAACATTTTGTCGACACTTGAGATGCTCTATTTTATTCTGTTTGATAAAACAGAGTCATGCCTTGGGTTAGGTTATATATGTATTCAAATGATGCCTCAGTTATTAAATATATAATGAACATTACATATAAAAAAGATTGCTTAAATTTGCAGGGCAATTCAAATATGCTTTGGTGGTTGCAATTGCTGCCCAAAATGCCTTTCCCTTCAACTAAACTACACTCATAATGAATTATTGAGGCACAATGGCCAAACAAATGAAAAGGAAAAAAAATAATAATTAAAGAAGAAGAAAAAGAAAAGGAAGAAACACCCACACGTTCTCGGTCAACTGGGATATGGTAGCAATGGCTGGTGGATCACTTTTAGGAAGGAGAGAAAAGAGAATTGTATTGAGCGAAAATCTTATTTAGGTGGACTAGAAAAAATATTAAAAAAAGATCTCATTGTAGATTCCTCTGTTAAAAACATTCCTATGAATCTCAGTGATATAGATTTCAAATGTAAACTTATTTTATTGACAAGTGTATGTAACTATATTGAAAAGTAAAAAAGTGACCATTTGCAAGCTCATATATATTAAATAAAACAGCTCACATTGACAAGTATATGTGACTATAATGATAAATTATAGAGTGATTATTAACAACCAATCTATTTTAACCAAAATAAAGGGGGAAACAACATATAATCGAATAATCTTTCTAAACAGGGGCTCAAAAATAAGACTCTTGTGGACGACTTCTCTTTCTACTTGAAAACAAGCTATTGTAACAAGGGTTACGGTGTAAATTTGCTAACGACGTTTTATCCTAGGAGCGTCTGGTATAAATATGTTTTAGAAGGGGCAAAAATACTAATAAATAATTAAAAAGGGGCTTCCAACACAAAAATAGTTAATTTTAACCTAACGAAGTTAAATTATAAGAGAAGAAAACCCCTAACAGCATTTGGTCAAAATTAATAGTTTTTGTGTTGGATACCCTTTTTTAATATTGTTCATTGGTATTTTTGCCCCTTCTAAAACATATTTATACCAAACACTCCTCAACAAAATTTCATTAATAAATTTCCACGTTCATAGCAATTGTAAATGAAAATGGGTGAGATGGGCAAGAAAGAAGATAAGAAGCTCGTCCGTGTGGATCCCATCCATGCATCAATGAGCACATGTTATGATTTGAGTGTTATGTGGAATGAAGACTTTATAACTTGCCAGAAAGTTCATATTACTTTTTTGAAATGTTTAAAAAAAATAAGTTTGTCGATTCTATTGATTTTTTTTTTGGCCAGATAATATGATTTCTCATTAATATAAAGACAAGAAAATATAAAGCACAATAGAAGAGGTTCATCAAAATAGAGCCAAACAACTAACAGCCCAAAAACATAAACCCAAAGAACAGTACTAAGGAAGTCATAGCTGACAAGTTCACAAGCACGGTCACCATCTTTTTTGTTAGAGTCTGCAGAGAGGAAGTTGCTGTCGCCAGCAACAATGCCAAAGTAAGGGTTGATGGTTTGAAGAACCTATCCCAAAGGACCCATCTCTCTTGTAGGCTAAAGACCAACCATTTATGGTCGAAGAAGCAAGAATGGAGAAACCCATAGATACAAAAAAAACCCGGATGTCTCATTTGATTAGCTAACGAAAATTTAGGAGGAAGACTTTGCAAACATAATAATTATGGGCCTTTGTTGAAAAGGTTGGACGACTTGGAAGTATTAGAGGACTTAACTATAAGGAAGAACATGATACGTGGTCATTAAAAAATTTTTCAGCCATTTAAATGTTTGTACTTTGTTGGCTTTTGATTAACAATTTGCTCGCAATGGTTTTCTCAACTTGTATTTATACAATAAAAAAACTTCATTGAATTCATTTTACTGATTAAATCACTATTAAAGTACAAATCTACCCATGGATGATTTTATTGTGTGCAGATGATACCATAAATTTAGTTGATTCATTTTGCTTGATTATATTCACACAATTAACATTTCCAAGTTAATTTAATTATAAGCAATATACTAAAACGATAGAATAATAATCAGAAATTAATTATTTGAAAGCCGGCGACCTACCACATTTATAAGCATGCAATAGTGTCATAAGCTAGCTAAGCAAAAATGGCACGAATAAGTTCAAATATTGGAATTTAATTGAAGTTAGTTGAAAATTTCATCGATCGGGAACGTAACGTTATACAAGCCTGATCTCTTATCTACACATCATGCCCTGTGTTTAACTTTAAATTAATCCTTGTACTTGGCTTGATCTCTAGTTTTGACAAGTATATATTACTATTGACATGCGAGGATGCAGTTAAATGTTTGTTTGCTTTTGATTTTCCAATATGAAACACGTGGAAGGGCTCCACAAGTGGGAAAGGGAGGACCAGAGACAAACGGCGGCTAAGCCCAAGTGTTCTGTTCCCCATGTGGATATGACCCAATATGTCCCTTTTCACTTCAGGCACGCCGCTAAATGCTTCACTCACTTCATATTGGAAAATTCATTCATAATATACCACCTACTCCTACACACATTATATATATTTATATATATCATGTAAAGACTAGGAAATTCTACTCAAATTACCATAATGGCAAGCTTCACTTCACATTTTTCGTTTGTGTTGTTGTTTCTACTATTTGCAACAACATTCAACAAAAGCGTGGTTACTTCAAATAAGGTGATTCGTTGTAATGAAAATGATCAAAGATTGCTTTTACTCTTCAAACAAGGAGTGGTTGACCCAAACAACCAACTCTCTTCTTGGACTGTTGAACAAGATTGCTGTTTATGGGAGGTAGTTCACTGCAACAACATCACAGGAAGAGTTACAGAGCTTTCTCTTTCCAATCATACATTAGAAGGTGAGATTAATGTATGTGCGCTTCAACTTGAATTTCTCAACCACTTGGACTTGAGTCACAATCACTTTGGAACTGAGTATGCCACCATGCCAAAACTCCAAATCTCCTTTTGATAAACACAAATTTGACAATCAATCACTTGCTACTCCTTCTAATCAATCATCAAGTTTTTCTGTTGCTCTGCACTATCTTGACTTTTCCTCTAATTTTTTAGTCATAAACGACCTTCATTGGCTTTCTCAGCTTTCTTCCTTAAAATATCTTGACCTTAGTTTCAGTGATATTGGAAATGATGCCAAATGGCTCCAACATTTAGCCATGCTTCCTTCGCTCTCTGAGTTACACTTGAGGTTTTGTGAACTGAGTGATTTTCCATCCCTTGATTATATCAATTTTACGTCACTCGAAGTTCTTGATCTTTCTTTCAACTATATCAACTCAATACCTAATTCATTCTTTAATATTACCAATCACATCTATCACCTTGACCTTCTTGGATGCGATTTCCATGATCAATTATCAAAAGCCTTGCACAATCTTCAAAACCTCAGGCATTTAAATTTGAGTTTAAATAAACTCGAATGATCAATTCCAGATTGCATTAGCCAACATGAACAGTTGCGATATTTTGAAATCCGTGAAAATTTGTTCAATGGTTCTATTCCTTCATGTCTTGGAAATCTTTCTTCCTTAATTTCTTTAGATCTGTCTAACAATCATTTCATTGGAAATCTTCCCGAAAGCCTTGGAAAGCTCCATAACTTAGAATCTTTAAACATTGCTGGCAATTCTTTGGCGGGTGTCCTTTCAGAAAAAAATTTAGCCAATCGATTAAGCTTAACATCACTGGACTTGAGTTCAAGTGGTTTCAAATTTGACTTTGATCCTAATTGGGTCCCACCATTTCAACTTCAAGATTTCAATTCACGAAATACAAGCTTTGGTCCCAATTTTCCACCATGGCTGTATACACAAAGGTCTCTAGAATATCTAGACATTTCTACATCAGGGATTTCAACATTTGATGTAAATATATTTTGGAGCTTCATAGCAAGAATTGATTATGTTGACCTATCAAACAACTTGATCAGTGGAGACATATCCAATGTCACACTATACTCATCATCAGTATATTTAAACTATAATAATTTAACCGGAGGCCTCCCGCGCATATCAGCAAATGCCGTTTACTTTGGAGCATCTCAATTCTCTCTCAGGAACAATTTTCTTGTTGCTATGCCCCAGAGAGATTAATAGGGAAAATATGTTGTCTTATTTGGATATATCATATAATCATTTCACTGGAGCACTCCCTGATTGCTGGGCTAGTTGGAAGCAATTAAAATACATTGATTTGGGGAGTAATAAGCTTTATGGTAAAGTTCCTCCCTCAATGGCTCTGTTAACAAATCTTGGGTACTTGAATTTGGGTGATAATGGTTTCTTTGGCAACTTTTCATTAGACTTGTCACGTTGGACAAATTTGGAATACCTGGTGCTTGATCGAAATAAATTCATCGGAAATCTACCAAGTACAATGCAACAAAAGATGATGGTTTTCAAAGTGAGGGCCAACCTGTCAACACCCGTTTCCATTTCGATATACACAGGGTAATAGAGACCAAGTTCCACAGGCATACAGAAAAGTACATATATACTGATAAAAGTATTTGTTTACAGTCCAAAGTCAACCCTACAGAATGCGATATTATACACCACTATTACAAAATATCCAAAAGTATTTTAGACATAGACTATCTATAACCACGAACTTTGTATTTTCCTCGAGGCACATGCCAGTCACTTCCCTTGGTCTACATTCTTGCCTTTTGATCCACTGGCGCCCGCTGAGATGTTTGGTTTAGAAAAAGGGGTGAGATTCTGAAGAATCTCAGTAGAAACATGCTATCGTTCATAGAAAATGCGAAAAGTAAATATGATATATGCCATGTATGCACCAATTAATGAACAATATAAACCTATCATATGCATATATACATGAGTAGGGCCCCGCCCCACTAATCTGCACCGGTTGGTCTTCCGCCAACTCCAGTGTAAGTGCCTCTAGCACTACTGGCCCCTCTCTGGGCAAAACATGTTGATTAATAAAGCGCATTTACAAACATTGGCATTCACACAATCATATAACTATGGCATAATGTATGAAGGATAATGTCCCTACCTCGAAGTTCTATCGACCCCTTTCTGTGTGCCTTGTAAATCGTGTCGACTTTCGGCTCCCGATTCGATCCTAAAATATTAAATGTACAAGAAATAGGTCATAACCTATCCAAGTATCATTTTAGACTCTTCCATAGTGTTTCTTGTGGTTATATTAGCCTATGGTGAAAATTTACCAAAATCCCCCGGGACCCCGGCTCGGCCCCGCCGTACCCGGCCCGATGGCACGTTTTTTCAAAATTTTGACTAGGGCTATCCTAAAGTATTTTTGTCCAAGGAATCCATTTCCGAACTCAAAATTACCAAATTCAATGTCAAATTGCGAAATTGCCCTTGGCAGCCCTACTTTTAGGGTTTTAAGGGCGTTTCCGTAATTATGCTTTCTCAGCCTTTTCTGAAAAAGTGCCCAACTGTAACCCCACCTATTTTCGCCCACTGAATCCAATGGAACCATAAAATCATTGAAAATCCAAATCTAAGGCCCTCAAACATCCCTGGCCGAAATAATTGTGTTCTCCGGGAAAAATCGGGGTTTTACGATTTCGGCTCCGTAAACACGTTCCTTTTTACTCCTAACCATTTTATTAACAATCTAATTGAGTTATAACAATCATTTGAACTAAAATTGGGCAGCATAACCCTTAGATATACACTTTTCCAAAATTTAAAACCAATGGCAATCCGGCGAAATTTCACCGATTAAATTGCCCACAGCAGCCAGAATAGTTAATAAACGAAGGTTTGGAAGTTACCTCAAGCTCCCACAAGATTTTCCCAAAAGTGGCTGAAAACCCTAACTTGTAAAACACCAAATTTGAGCTTTCCAAACCTTAAGGAATAAAGAGGAGTAGCTTAGAGTCGGAGTTATACGCTTTAGGAGCGAAATCGTCGGAGAAATCGGCTTACCTTGTGATTTTTCTTCTCTTTCTCTCTCTAAACTCTCTCAACCTTCTCACACTATGTTCAGGTCTGTTTCTCGTGGTTTAGAAGCTGAATGAGAAAGATGAAATTTATATTATCATATTTCATAATATTATAATAATTTGTTTAATTTTCCAAAATTACTAAAATCCAATTCATGTACATAACTTCCTACATTCATGTAACCATGCCATCATGTCCAACCAATATTTCCTTCTTTATGCCACATGTAGGAGACACCTAGGGGTCCCTCCCTATGGTCTCAATTGGCTTTACAACTTGTTTCGGTTACGTATACACGTAAAGTCTCAATTTTGGTTAAAATTGCACTTTTTGCTCAAATTTTCCATAAATTCATATTAAATTGACCAAAATAATATAAATATATTTTTAACCTTTATTTCCCTTAATTAATTGAAATTAACTTCAATTAATTGAAAAATAATTAATTTTGTGATATTTTGGCAAAATTACGATTTTGCCATTACCTTTCTAATCCAATTTCTTTTCTTATTTTTCTTTGGCCAATTTCCATCTATTTTTGGACCAAATATTTTCTCCAATATTCCTTCATTTTTGGACCTTAATATTGGGCTTTTTAAATTACCCAAATTAATTCCATAATTATTTTTGCCCAATTTCCCATGAAATTGAACATTTATAAATTCATAAATTCCAAATTCATGAATATTCACCATTTTATTGAATTTCTCAAATATTTACAATAATTTTGGTGAATATAAATTTTGGGGTATTACAGTTCTCCCCCACTTAAATAAATTTCGTCCCCGAAATTTGCTACACCTGATCAGCCATAAATTCCGGGTAACGTTTCTTTACACTTTCTGTTGTTTCCCATGTAGCCTCTCTGGGTGATAACCCTTTCCAGACAATCTTGATGAATGGAATGCTCTTATTCCTGAGATGCTTCTCCTGCTGATCGATGATTCGATCAGGCGTGACTTCGTAAGTCAAATCATCGCGCATTTCCATGTCTTCATACTCTATTACATGTTCTGGATCAGGTTCATACTTTTTCAGTTGGGAAACATGAACAACATCATGTAGCCTGCTCAGATTCGGTGGCAAAGAGATGTGGTACTCACTTTGAGGTTTATCTCCTCTTTTGTGCATCAATAATGTCAGGATGATTAAATAGGAGTCCCACAGGAATCTCCATAATACCTGACTACACCTAAAATCTGTGTTTCTCTATGCCAAACTTTGGCCTAATTTTCTATGCCATATAAACTCTTATAAAAAAAACCCCTTTAAGATGGAACTCATTACAACGCACCATCTTTGAGAGCCAACGCTCCGGTAGCTCTATACTACAATTCAATGTTACGGCGACTGCACCTTGGGGTTAGTTGTCACGGTGGCTGCACTCGCGGGTTTATCGTCACGGTGGCTACACTCGCGGGTTTATCATCACAGTGGCTGCACTCTATGGTTTATCGTCACAGTGGCTGCACTCTAAGGTTCTATACTCGGTGCTTCACACAGGTGCCCATACACCTGGTCAGCCCCCCTCCGGTCAGAACTTTCCTTAGGTAGCCCTTTCCGTTCAGATTTCACCGTAGGTAGCCCTCTCCGATCAGATTTCACCGTAGGTAGCCCTCTCCGATCAGATTTCACCGTAGGTAGCCCTCTCCGATCAGATTTCATCGTAGGTAGCCCTCTCCGTTCAGAACTTTCAATCTTTGTGGTCGCAATACAATTCCACAACTACGCTATGAAGGCAACATTTCCAGATTCCAAAGCAAACTTTATTATCATCTACTCAAGATTATGGATGGGATAGTTCAATTCCTAAAGCTTCAACTGACATGATGCATACGCTCTCACTCGGCTTGCATCAATTCTCATCTCAATCTATTCCTGCTTGCATCTGGGACTCAATTCCCTTCCCAATCCATGCCATCTGGCATGAGTGAAGACAACAATGGCCCACTATAGATCTGGGATTATCAATATTGGTACTTTAATAAATTTTTTTTTTGTTTAAGCTCTCTGAAGCTCCTCTTACAATCATCATCCCATGCATAATGTTGAGTTCTGGAAAATTTCGATATAAACATCTCATCCTTTTTATTGTCACACCTCGCACTTCCCCCGCACTTCCCTAATCCAGGGACTACGAACAGACTACGAGCGTGGACTCACCAGGATATCTGCGGCCCCTCCAACTCAACCGCATTTCTTTTGCCTCCCGTAGCCTCAAACACACGACCCTGAAGGCATAAGATCGCGGTCCTGAACAAGGCTACTATTATTGAGCTACTCGTAATAATCAACTGGACTCAGAACACTGTGTATCACAACCCCAGTTTTTGGCCTTCTCAGTTCAGTATTGCTTCCACTTTACCAGGGTTCACCAGGATCCCTTATTGAGCGACTACGTGGCCCATAAATCTTACCTCTACAAGCCAGAATTCACACTTGTTCAAATTGGCATATTGCCTATCCCGTAATAGGTTTAACACAGTTTTCATATGCTTTTCGCGTTTAGCCTTACTCCGTGAGTGTATCAGTACATCATCAATGAAGACTACAACGAATTGATCCAAGTATGGACTAGAGATTCAATTCATGTAGTCCATGAACACAACAGGCGTATTAGTAAACCCGAATGGCATCACTAGGAACTCCTAATGCCCATATCTGGTTCTAGAAGCAATCTTTGCTACATCCTCTGCTTTTACCCTCACTGATGGTATCCCGATCGCAAGTCGATCTTTGACAATACACGGGAACCAAACATTTGATCGAGCAAATCTCAATTCTAGGGAACGGATACTTGTTCATTACGATCACCTTGTTCAACTCTCGGTAATTGATACAGAGATGCAAGCTTCTGTCTTTCTTCTTTAAGAGGAGTACTGGAGCACTCCAGGGTGATACGCTAGGTCATATGAACCCTTCCTCAGGTAGTTCCTCGATCTGCTTCTTTAGCTCTGCTATCCAGCTTGGTACAATACGATACAGGGTTTTAGAAATTGGACTTGCTCTAGGCCTCAAATCAATCGAGAACTCCACTTCCCTAACTACGGTCGATTTGTGCCCCTCAGTATTTACCACGCAATTTAAACAAACTTTAGCCATCACAATTCGAATGCCCTTAGGCGTAGATACAACTAAATTGTACGGGGATTTATGCATCGATAAACATAATCATCTCATGCAGTTGTATGTATTGGATAAATGGCTTGCACCAAAATCATACATAACATATACTAAGCTGCTGTTCAAAGAAATCGTACCTTGAATCAGCTCCGGAGACTTCCTAGCTTCTTCCTGTGTCAGTGTATAGACCCTGCCAGAAGCTCTGGGTCTTGTCTCCTGCTGCTGCTGCTTTTGTGGACAATCCCTGGCTATATGTCCCGGCTTATTGCACATAAAACAGAAAGGTAGTCTACTCGGGTCTGGCCTAAACGGAATTCCACTGCAAGATCTACCAGGGTGAATTGGCTTCTGGCAGCGCCAATAAGTCCTGCTTCCAGAAGAACTCTGGCCTCCTCGGCCCCCAGATTGATTTGGCCTCTTAGGATCCCCTCCGGGATATCCACTCTGATCCTTTCGCTTTTGTGCGGAGCTACCGCTCTCAAAACCACTACGATTCCCAGTCTGTGTTAACCAGCTTGTCAGACATTTCTCGATGTATCGGCACTCCTCTGCCGCTTTGCTAAATTCGGTGAAGCGTTGGGAGATCAACCTCTCCTTGAACTCAGGTCCTAGCCCCTCTATCATCATTTCTAAATTCCACTCATCATTGTCGTTCAGCTTGGCATATGATGAGTAGCGTGACAGTCAGATATACCGGGCTAGATAGTCATCAAAACTCTCCCGATCGTGCTGCTTGATGCTGAGGAACTCTTTCTCTTTCTCTCTCTTAATAGTCGGAGGAAAGTACTTCTTGTTAAATTCCTCTTGGAATAGTTCCCATGTGATTGGAGCATTCTTCCCCTTCAGGATGAGGTCCATGCCTTTCCACCACCGATCACTACAAAAAAAAAGGTATTTTGTAGCGGTGCATTTGTAGCGGTTATATTAAACCGCTACAAATTATAGCATTTGTAGCGGTTTTTACCTAAACCGCTACAAATTTGTAGCGGTTTCCTACAAAAACCCGCTACAAATTTGGTGCGAAATTCCCGCCAAAACTTGTAGCGGTTATTTTGTAGCGGTTAATGCACATAAACCGCTACAAAATACCAAAGGTCAGAATTTTGTAGCGGTTTATACTGAAAACCGCTACAGAATTTCAAGAGACTCCAAATTTGTAGCTGTTCTGGGCAATAACCGCTACAGAATTTCAAACGTTGTGAAGATTTGTAGCGGTTATTGTAGAACCGCTACAAATTTGGATATTTGTAGCGGTTAAAGTAGCGGTTATTTTAATAACCGCTACTAATTACTGGCCTATTTAAACCCCCCACCTCCTTCATTTCTCCGTTTGCTCATTTTGTTTCCTGAGGTTTCTCTGAGTGATTTCTTCGAGATTTGAGCATTCAGACGTCTCTATAGGAGTTTTTGGTCAGTATTCCGCAGTATTTACACTTGAGGTACGTATATAACACGTATTTTATTTATATTTGTAATTTTATTATATTTTTGCATAATAATGTGACTAATTTTTTTTTTAATTTGTACAGTTGATATGGCTTCAGGACAGGATAAGGGGAAGGCCCCTGAGGTCCCCAGACCGAATTTACGGGGTGGCAGCAGCCGGGCAGGGGGCAGAGGGAGGGGGCAGCGCGCAGGCAGGGCTACCGAGGCATCTCAGCCCATCCCTCCACAGGAACCGTAGACGATCCCACAGGCGACGACCGCAGCTGAGGTGCCTGAGGTGGAGGTGCCAGAGATTAGCGTTGAGGACTTCCTCAACGAGGAGGAGTTCGAGATCCCGATTAGTGGGTTCAGGGAGATGGAGCAGTTCCTCGATGAGGAAGAGGCTCAGGAGCAGAACAACCCACGAGGGTCGTCTTCGCGGTCCACTGGGTTTGAGGTGCAGGTCGAAGGTAAATTATTTAATTTTTTAATTTTTTAACTTTTTAACTTTGAATTATAATTTATCTAACGTGCGGTCAACTGTGCAGATGAGCAGGGGAACGTGTCGACGAGGAGGCTGGATGTGGCCGGTCTGAACAGCATGGACCGGTCCCTGCGAGTTGTAGTGCCGTGGAACGAGGGCACTGACCTGCCGATCCACAATGGGGGTCACCTGCTCAACCACTTCCTGAGCGATCTGGGATCGAATTGGATGCGGTTCCCCCTTCACTTCCCGACGTGGAGGCACATTCCGAGGGGGCCGAAGGACCAGGCTTGGGAGGAGGTGATTCAGGTAATTAAAACTATTCAATTAATATTTTTTTAATTAATTCTATTTAATTATCTTTTTTAAATTATGATTTTTAGTATTATTGATATTTAAATGTATTTTTTTCAGCTGCGGTTTGCCGTCCGGGCCAACCGGAAGAGGTACGCCCTCGTGAAGATGGGCGACGCCTGGAGGAACAGGAGGAACCGTCTCTTCCACAGTGTGGATGGGGATGGGACGATGCCTCTGGAGCAGCTGCAGGAGAGCATACCGGACGGCGTGCCGCCGAACGACTGGGCGCGTTTCGTTCAGTTCAGGAGGAGCCCTGAGGCGCAGGTAATGTATTTATTAGATTTTTGATATATAATTTTGTAATTGTTAAATATTAAATTATAATATCAATTTATTTTGTATTTAATTTTAAATTATAATACATTTAATTTTTTTTTCTAGGAGCTTGCTCGGAGGAACGCCGCGATCCGGGCGCAACAGACGATCCACCACACAGCAGGATCGAAGACCTTTGCTGTGACCTACAGCGAGCTGGTAACTTTTCAAGTGCTTCACTTACTTTTAGCAGATTAATTCATAACACTAATTATTGTTTTGTAATTGTTTCAGGAGACGAAGGCACAGCAGGAGAACCGTTAGACGAACTATGCGGAGCTGTACGCCATCACACACAGACACCGTGACGGGACTGCGACCTCTCAGCAGGCAGAGGCGGCGATTGTAAGTTAATTTAATATTATATTTTTTATAAAACCAAGTTAATAATGAAAAATTGTAATTATTAATTGTTTCATAAAATGGCAGGAGCGGATGCAGCAGTCGCAGGCTGAGCTGCGACAGACCCAGCCTGAGGAGTCACAGAGGTCAGTGGACCCGACGGCTCCTCTGAAGGCTGGTATGGCTCAGCCTGAGCACCCCGGACGAGTGCGGGGGATGGGGATAGGCGCCAGACCCAGCATGATCTACGGCAGGAGCGCCGCCTCTGAGGCTGGCAGCTCTAGAGGGGTCAGACGTCGGAGGGACGAGTCGATTGACCAGCTGCGGTCAGATTTGCAGCAGCAGATGCAGCAGATGCAGGTGCAGCAGCAGCAGCAGCTGCAGATCCACGCAGACGCTATATACGCGCAGCAGACGCAGTGGCGTGAGATCGCGAACACTATGCTCGAGGGAGCATGGGGTCGGCTGTTCCCGGACGAGCAGCATCCAGCGGTCCCCCCTGTCCCTCACTACGTCGTCCCGGGCACTACTCCTCCTCCTACAGCTCCTCCTCCTGCTGATGAGGATGGTGCGGTTCAGTCTACGCAGCGGCCCGATCCAGCGGCATCTGAGGGAGCCCCACCTGAGGGAGCACCAGTGGATCAGCCCCCAGCTTCTTAGTTTAGGACATTTTCTTTTCTTTTAAACATTTGTAAATATTTATGAGATTTTATTTCAGAATTTTCTTATTGTGTTTTATATAATTATATTTATATTATTATATCGCATTGAAATAATTTATAAATGATTTAAATCTAAATTTAAAAAAAAAATTATATATATACTTGTAGCGGTTATGAGTTCCAAACCGCTACAAATATATATCTTTGTAGCGGTTCTTAGTGTTAAACCGCTACAAAGATATATATTTGTAGCGGTTTTGAACTAATAACCGCTACAAATTTACTTGTATATTTGTAGCGGTTTCCCTTCAGAAACCGCTACAAATATATATGTTTGTAGCGGTTATACACTAAGAACCGCTACAAACACTCAAATCATTTGAATTTTGAAATTTGCCGCCTTTGTGCACATTTGTAGCGGTTACCTTATGTATAACCGCTACAAATTAGAAAATTATTTTTATATTTAATGTCCAACGGCTTTAATATTAGTAGCGGTTTAATATATATAACCGCTACTAATTCGTTGAACATTAGTAGCGGTTTTATATATATAACCGCTACTAATACTCAACAAGTACATTTTGAATTTCCCACCAATTAACGGCTTGAATATTAGTAGCGGTTTTATATATGTAACCGCTACAAAATTATAAACGTTGGAATTTCTGTAGCGGTTGGTGTAGCGGTTCAATGTCAATGGTTTTAAGTTTTGCACGGTTTCACGGGATCAAGGATTGCAAACACAGAATTCGGGTGTTTATGGCACATTTGGGACAAGGAGTTATGCGAGCAGCAGTGACGCCAACATGCAGTTCGGAGGCGTCCCTTACTATGGCAAGCTTCTTGATGTGGTCGAGCTTAATTATCAAGGCCGTTTCACCGTGACGCTGTTCAAGTGTTTGTGGGCAAATACCACTACTTCTCGGGGACTGACAACTGACGACCTAGGGATCACATCAGTCAATTTCTCACGGCCGATTCATACTGGTATTTCTCAAGATGATGAGCCGTATATTCTAGCTTCAGAGGCACATCAGGTTTATTATGTCGAGGACGAGCGGCATAGGGATTGGCACATGGTCGTTCATTTAAAGCCAAGAGACCTTTACGACATGGGTGAAGGCGATAACATCGCCTACGAGAGTGAGCCATTTCAGCCAGCTGATTTTGAAAACTACTTCCCTGAAGGCGATGACAATTTACCTCTACTGCGGTGAGTTTTTTTAAGTCCACGTCATTTCAATTAAATTTTTTAAATTTAATAATACATCAATAATAATAATTTTTTTACAAAATTTCTGTAGGGATGGCGACGATGAGTGATCAAATTCAATTGTAAAAAATTCGTCTTTACAAAAAATGCAAAAAATTTGTGTTAAAATAAAATGTAAAAAAAAATTAAAATAATATTTGTAGAATTCAAGTGTAAAAAATTTTTCATTACAAAAAATCCAAAAAATTTGTGTTAAAATAAAATGTAAAAAAAAAAATTTTAAAAAAAATTAATATAATATTTATAGCGGTTATTAAACCGCTACAAAAAAACAAATAACCGCTACTAAATAATAACCGCTACAAATAATTAAACCGCTACAAAAATATAAATAACCGCTACTAATTAGTAACCGCTACATTAACCGCTACAAATAATACGTGAATCCCTACAAATACCCTTATCACAACTCATTTCAAACACTCCCCAATTTCTTTTCACCTTACCCTTCTTTCATTTCCTCTCATTTACAACTTCTTTCTTATGAGTTGAGGAGCTGAATAATACGATCAAATATGGTAACAAGATTTTCAATTTCTTTTAGAATACTTCTTTCCTTTCTATAAAATTTATTCTAAACATCTTTTTTTCTACATATATCTTAACTCTATCTCATTTTCATCTATTTTTCAGATACAATTACATGATATTATAAAACATAATAATTCCTTATTACCTAACTATCGTTAATAATATTATTAATATAATTTTATACTAATCATATTCAATTACATTTTTTCTTTTTAATTTATTAATAAGTTAAACTATTAAATAATAAACTAATTGAAACAAATAAAATAATAACAAATTAAACTATTTAATATAATATTGAAAAAAAATAAAAAAATTAACGTATATATTTAAAAAAAATTTTAAATATTTGTAGCGGTTATTAAACCGCTACTAAATAACACGCCTTTTTAAAGGTAAATTTAAATTTTTTGGCGGTAAATTTGAATTTCATGAAATTAGTAGCGGTTCTAAGAACCACTACTAATTTCATGAAATTCAAATTTGGTAGCGGTTTCCTAACCGCTACAAATAAAAAAAGTCATTTTTAACAAATTTTCATTTTTATATATTTGTAGCGGTTTTTTAACCGCTACAAAAAAAAAATTCACTCTAAATAAAATTTTTCATATTTGTAGCGGTTATATAACCGCTACAAATATCTCTTGATTTTGTAGCGGTTACTATTAACCGCTACAAACTTTGTAGCGGTTATTTTTGATTGAGTAGCGGTTTTATATAACCGCTACAAAACCGCTTGCAACGTACGATTTAGTAGCGGTTTTTCTAACCGCTACTAATCTAGTTTGTAGCGGTTAGAACCGCTACGAATACCTATTTTTAACCGCTACTAAATCACGTTTTTTTTGTAGTGGATCAGCATCACCTTCCAGCTTGTATATGGCTAACCGAGCTTTCACCTCATCTGGACATTGCAACATATCAAAGATCTTGTCCAAACGAGCTAACCAGTCTTCTGCTTGTTGAGGATCAAATTTCCCTTTAAACATAGGTGGCTGCTGTTTACTAAATCTACTCAGCCAAGCTTGGATATCCACCTCAGGCTCTGGTGGTAGATTTACTAGCGGAGGTTCTTCATGGATTTCTTCGTAATTCCCCCACATGAACTCATCCATACGATTCTCCAAGTGATCCTGCCTCTGTTGTACCCCCTGGAGGTCAACTCTTATCTCATTCATGGTTTGTTGTTGTTGTTCCAATAAATCCAGGATTCGCTGCTGGATAGGGTCAGGCCTTGGTTCTCCCTCGTTGGTACCATGTCTACCACGCCCTCGGCCTCGGCCTCTACCTCGGCCTCCACCGCCTTCTCTTGGTTGTACCATCTCCATAACTCACTATTTCCCTGCCGTCATGCAAACAAAAACATATAAGTATACTATTCTGATAATGCCATAACCGCTTATTAAGCTCTACCAGAACCGCTTATGGGCTCTGATACCAAAAATGTCAACACCCGTTTCCATTTCGATATACACAGGGTAATAGAGACTAAGTTCCACAGGCATACAGAAAAGTACATATATACTGATAAAAGTATTTGTTTACAGTCCAAAGTCAACCCTACAGAATGCGATATTATACACCACTATTACAAAATATCCAAAAGTATTTTAGACATAGACTATCTATAACCACGAACTTTGTATTTTCCTCGAGGCACATGCCAGTCACTTCCCTTGGTCTACATTCTTGCCTTTTGATCCACTGGCGCCCGCTGAGATGTTTGGTTTAGAAAAAGGGGTGAGATTCTGAAGAATCTCAGTAGAAACATGCTATCGTTCATAGAAAATGCGAAAAGTAAATATGATATATGCCATGTATGCACCAATTAATGAACAATATAAACCTATCATATGCATATATACATGAGTAGGGCCCCGCCCCACTAATCTGCACCGGTTGGTCTTCCGCCAACTCCAATGTAAGTGCCTCTAGCACTACTGGCCCCTCTCTGGGCAAAACATGTTGATTAATAAAGCGCATTTACAAACATTGGCATTCACACAATCATATAACTATGGCATAATGTATGAAGGATAATGTCCCTACCTCGAAGTTCTATCGACCCCTTTCTGTGTGCCTTGTAAATCGTGTCGACTTTCGGCTCCCGATTCGATCCTAAAATATTAAATGTACAAGAAATAGGTCATAACCTATCCAAGTATCATTTTAGACTCTTCCATAGTGTTTCTTGTGGTTATATTAGCCTATGGTGAAAATTTACCAAAATCCCCCGGGACCCCGGCTCGGCCCCGCCGTACCCGGCCCGATGGCACGTTTTTTCAAAATTTTGACTAGGGCTATCCTAACGTATTTTTGTCCAAGGAATCCATTTCCGAACTCAAAATTACCAAATTCAATGTCAAATTGCGAAATTGCCCTTGGCAGCCCTACTTTTAGGGTTTTAAGGGCGTTTCCGTAATTATGCTTTCTCAGCCTTTTCTGAAAAAGTGCCCAACTGTAACCCCACCTATTTTCGCCCACTGAATCCAATGGAACCATAAAATCATTGAAAATCCAACTCTAAGGCCCTCAAACATCCCTGGCCGAAATAATTGTGTTCTCCGGGAAAAATCGGGGTTTTACGATTTCGGCTCCGTAAACACGTTCCTTTTTACTCCTAACCATTTTATTAACAATCTAATTGAGTTATAACAATCATTTGAACTAAAATTGGGCAGCATAACCCTTAGATATACACTTTTCCAAAATTTAAAACCAATGGCAATCCGGCGAAATTTCACCGATTAAATTGCCTACAGCAGCCAGAATAGTTAATATACGAAGGTTTGGAAGTTACCTCAAGCTCCCACAAGATTTTCCCAAAAGTGGCTGAAAACCCTAACTTGTAAAACACCAAATTTGAGCTTTCCAAACCTTAAGGAATAAAGAGGAGTAGCTTAGAGTCGGAGTTATACGCTTTAGGAGCGAAATCGTCGGAGAAATCGGCTTACTTTGTGATTTTTCTTCTCTTTCTCTCTCTAAACTCTCTCAACCTTCTCACACTATGTTCAGGTCTGTTTCTCGTGGTTTAGAAGCTGAATGAGAAAGATGAAATTTATATTATCATATTTCATAATATTATAATAATTTGTTTAATTTTCCAAAATTACTAAAATCCAATTCATGTACATAACTTCCTACATTCATGTAACCATGCCATCATGTCCAACCAATATTTCCTTCTTTATGCCACATGTAGGAGACACCTAGGGGTCCCTCCCTATGGTCTCAATTGGCTTTACAACTTGTTTCGGTTACGTATACACGTAAAGTCTCAATTTTGGTCAAAATTGCACTTTTTGCTCAAATTTTCCATAAATTCATATTAAATTGACCAAAATATTCTAAATATATTTTTAAACTTTATTTCCCTTAATTAATTGAAATTAAATTCAATAAATTGAAAAATAATTAATTTTGTGATATTTTGGCAAAATTACGATTTTGCCATTACCTTTCTAATCCAATTTCTTTTCTTATTTTTCTTTGGCCAATTTCCATCTATATTTGGACCAAATATTTTCTCTAATATTCCTTCATTTTTGGACCTTAATATTGGGCTTTTTAAATTACCCAAATTAATTCCATAATTATTTTTGCCCAATTTCCCATGAAATTGAACATTTATAAATTCATAAATTCCAAATTCATGAATATTCACCATTTTATTGAATTTCTCAAATATTTACAATAATTTTGGTGAATATAAATTTTGGGGTGTTACACAACCAATTTGTAGGCAATATTCCAACACAGCTGTGCAACGTGTCTTCCCTAAGAATAATTGATCTTGCGGACAATAAGCTTTCAGGATCCATACCACAATGCTTGTACAGCATTATTGCGGAGCCTTTTACTATAAGTTCTTGGGGAGAGGAGACAAATTTATTTACCAAGGGAAGACAATTTGATTACCGTGTTGATGTTTTGTACTCCAAGTGTAGTATTGATTTTTCTTCTAACAATTTGTCCGGAGACATTCCTAAGAAGTTGTTTACCATGACTCAATTGTGGTCCTTGAACTTGTCTCGAAATCATTTGACTGGAAAGATTCCCAAAGAAATTGGAGATGTAAAAAACTTGGAATCTCTTGATCTCAGCTACAATAAGTTTTATGGAGAAATTCCTTCAACCATCTCTACTATATCTTTTCTTGCTTATTTGAACCTCTCATACAACAATTTCGTGCGACAAATCCCCTTGGGGACTCAAATTCAGAGTTTTGATTCATGGAGTTTTGTTGGCAATCCTCAACTTTATGGAGATCCTCTTCAAATAAAGTGTAACAAGAAAGAAGAAACTCACTCAAAGTTGGTTGAAGGAAATGAAGATAACAGCTTCATGAAGTCATTGTATCTTGGAATTGGAGTTGGATTTGCAGCAGGCTTTTGGGGAGTTTGTGGTTCTCTCTTCCTCATCAAAGCATGGAGACATAGATTTTTCCGATTATTTGATTATTGGGTTGATAAACTCTATGTCAGTGTGGCCCTCAAGCTTAAAAGTTTCCATCGAATATTTGGAGCAAATTAAATTGCTATTAAGGTAACGGATTAATTATGATATATTTCAAAAGTTTTTATCTGATCTCTTTTATTTCCATGAGTTTATCTTCTTTTTTTCTTCTTTTAGTTAAAACAAATTTAATTCTTGACGAATTCTTTTTTTTTTTTTTATGTTGTTTATTGTTCAATATGTTTTGGCAATGGGACGCAAGCGCAGTAAGCAGTGGGGGCAACATCTTTGAAGACTGATTTAATCTATAATCTATCTACTACTTTTCCAATGCCTCTCTCAAATTCAAGTCTCACTAGTATTACACTTGGCAAAGAGCTGTACTACTTGTTCCTTCTAATTAAAGTCCTTTCTTTATCTTAAATTTAGTGAAATAGTGATCAAATAAGATATTGTAATAATGGTTATCATCAAAGTATCTGGGTGTGCGTATGCCATAAATTAGAAGCCTTTGTTGAATGGATGATGATTATTTGAAATTTGATCAGTTCTTTTCTTTTTTTCAACGGAATATCCTTGATTTGGTGTGATAAAAATTTAAATGTATGTTTAAAACGAGAAACAGACATATATCCGGTCTGAATTGCTCACTCACAGTAAACAACATAAGCAGACAGTCTAGATAATCTCAATAACCATCACAGGTCACATTTAAAATTGCAGCATATATATACGTACTCAATCTCCCAAGGCACGAACCCGAATAGTTGAATAAGTTAGAATAAGTTAAAGCCAGTATACTCAATGCCAAATGCTCTTACATAAACCATATAGCTAGAATAAGTTAAAGCCACAAAATACAGTTAAAAGTGTGAGGACGAAAATCTAAAGAGACCCCAAGTTGATTCCTATTGTTGGTAATGTCTGTGGGGAAACAGAGCCATTGATTAAACAGAGCTTGCTCAAACCAGATCCTGAGCTACTCTGGTTTTACACTCATATTAAAGCCTATCAACAGTCATACAACCTAGTTGTATTTCTTGGTTAATACAAATGTGGGAACTTATTTGTGCAGTTTTTTGGTTCTCAACCTATTGATTGATCTGAATGGCTTGTTTGGGCTGAATTTTGGTTTAACATACACTAATTTCAATAGGCCAACTAGTAGGACTCTGTTTAGGGCTCACAATAAACCAGAACTACTCTTCTAGTGTGGATGCTGTCAAAGAACATTTGGTGGCTCACAATGCCATAATTGATGAGTTAAAGCTTAATTTGGGAAAGTTCCCAACAATATATGAAGCCCTGTGCTGATAAGAAGCATTGTGATGTACAGTTTCAGTTCCCAACAATGTATTTTCCTAATACCTCGTTTATGGGAAAACAAAGGAGGAAAAGCTTCTAGAGCATGGAGTAACGTTTTCGAATGGTAGGAATATATTGAAGAGTGATGTATTCTAGAAAATTGGTGATGGGACCAGGCTGAATGTTTGTAGCAATAGGTGGGTGCTAGATATGGATAGTTCATTGTCGAACTATGTTGAAGTGATCAACATTTCATGCGAAGGATTGAACTATTGCAGAAATTACTGATAATGGAAGATGGAAGGTGGAGAAATTGCGAGGACTATTACCAGGTTTAATTCTAGACAAACATGTGGTGGGCAGATGCGAAAGTAGCGCTAGGGCAAATAATAAACTTGGTGGCCATTATTTGATGTTTTGTGTAAGAACCCCAAATTATCACCGCCCCATGTTTCTGTTGCCGATATGAGTGTTAACCCGTAGAAATTAACAACATTTCAGCACCTTTTTTTTTTTTTTTTATCTATTTTTGGATTCTAAATGTACATAGAAAAAAGTTTATGGAAGAAAATATGTATATCAAAAATATTCTTATTATATCCTATATAGTTTGTGATTCAATTGGGGATTTATAAATCCTTTCTCTCTTATAAGAGGATGGAGACAAGCTCTACAGTCCTCTAAGAACCAAGAAGCAAAGAAAAAACAAAGGAAGTGAAGCATTATAAAGTTAGAAGAAGGAATCTGTACAACTTGCCTCAGCAAGTTGTAAACATGTTGAAGCAAGTAGGAGAAAAACAAGAAATTTGCTTTCTGTGTCATTAGCCTCAGCAGGTGGCAAAATCACTCAGGCAAGTATACAATCTAAAGAAAAATTTGATCTCTATGTCACTGGCCTTGGCAAGTGGCAAAACTTGCCAAGGCAAGAAGAATTTTGAAGAAGAATTCTATTCTCTGTATTACTAGTTGCGGCAAGTCCTGGAAAGTAAAGCTGTAAGTTTTGATTTCATAAGCTACAAAAGACTATTTAACCTAAGGAAAAGCATCGGAAACAAACATTCTTGACTTTAGAAAGTTGGAGCATGAAAAGGAAGAGCTTGGGAGAGAGTTCTTGAAGAGTTTGGAGGCTTGGATGATCATCCTAAGAGAGATTTTGAGAGTTTTACCTTGGTTTTGTCACTTTTTCCTCTTTTCTACTAGGCTTGATTTTGAGAGTTTTACCTTGGTTTTGTCACTTTCTCCTCTTTTCTACTAGGCTTGATTTTGAGAGTTTTACTTTGGTTTTGTCACTTTTCTCCTCTTTTCTACTTGGCTTATCATTTATTCAGTTGTTTTGTATGGATTTTCTTTACATTTGTTCACTTGGGTTTGACTTGAGAAAGTTAATAACGGTGTAGAGCTTGGTTAAAATCATGCTTGACTTGAATATTTAACCATTATATTTTAGTGTTATATATTTTTGCGCAACCTCTGCTCGATATACATGACGTTTATTTATTATAACTATTATTTATTAAACATTATATATGCCTGAAAATCTGCAGTAGTGTGGTATAACAAATTGAATTACCGAAATAAAATTGGCTTTAGAATCATACGTGATTTGAGCAAACACTTTGTTATTTAAATGTTCAATATATTTAGTAAGTTCAGGTAAAAAAATATATGCACTAAGTGAGAGATCATTTGAATACGTAACGCGGTAACCTAACCATGTCCCTGTTATTTCAAACAGCATAAAACAAAATGAAACAGAGCATTTCAAGTATTGAGCAGAATGTTACTTGATCCTCTTGTAAGGTGTTTTATAGCGATATAGACTGTTGCAAGATTCAAATTTTGATATCTAAAAACATCAAAATTAATATCCAATATGCCACATCTGCTTTTGTAAACCTTATAGATTACAACACTTAATTATATGCCTTTTCTTTTTTTTTTCTTTTTTTATTTTTTTGCCGAAATTATATGCCTTTTCGTTTTAAGTGTTACACTTACGCCTGAAATCTTGGAAACAGAGGAATAATATCATTTTATTTTCTTCTGACTCATAACTCATGATTAAATTTTAAAGTACAATATGATTTATCACATGGAAGACTATTTGTAAACATCCGTTTCCATTTCGATACAAACAGAGTAATAGAGACTAAGTTCTACAGACATACAAAAAAGTGTATATATATATACTGATAAAAGTAATTGTTTACAATCCAGAGTCAACCATACAGAATGCGACCATATGTACTACTATTACAAAATATCCAAAAATGTTTTAAACATGGACTATCTATAACCACAAACTGTCTTTGTCTTGAGACATGTGCCTATCACTTCCCTTTGTCTACATTCTTGCCTTTTGATCCACTGGCACCCACTGAGATGTTTGGTTTAGAAAAAGGGGTGAGATTCAAAGGAATCCCAGTAAAAACATGTTAGCGTTGACTTATCATGTGACAAGTAAATATAACATGCACCATGTATACACCAATTAATGAACAATATAAACGTGTCGTCATGTATACATGAGTAGAACTCCAGCCCTACTAATCGTACACCGGTTGGATTCTCATCCAATTCCCCAGGTATAAGTGCACTTCTGCCACTAACTGCCCCTCTAGGCATATCATATTGATTAATAAAAGTACTGTCACGCCCTTATTTTAATTTCACATTTACCAGAGTATTCGCGAAAAATGATATGCGGTTCGGTAGGCAACACAGGAATAACATAATTATGCTGATAATATGTGCATGATTACATAAATTTCTCATAGGGGTTTGTACATGATACTTACGATTAAGGTAGCCGCACAAGGCTACTAGGGTGTCTAAACTCACCCAGTGAAACAGAGACTTCTTCCCGTCTTCGTTCCACTATTGTAATCCCTTCATACGGTACTCTGCATTGTTGTTTGCATATCTTCTGTCGTCTCCTGTCTAAATTGTTGGTAGGGGAGGGTGAGATTCGAGAGAATCTCAGTAGGAAACAGATACCATAATGCATGCATGATAGATGCTATGTGTATGACATGTTAGCTTTATCTAGATGCATACCCCATAATGATATTTCTGCATGCTCAATGTTTCATACAACAAGACTATGGCCACAGCGAAAACAGAAACAGAGCTTCATTTATTCAAATATGCTCTACACAATCAAGTAAAGCAATCACATACATCACTACACAAGCAAAGATATCGAATACATGCAAGTAAGGTAAGTCCCCTACCTCCAGTCTTTTCTCCTTGATTTGCGTGCCAGCAACTCGGGGCTTCACATTCGATCCTACAATGTCAAATGTACTATTTAGACACTTCCATAGTGTTTGTGGGGGTTATATGAGTCTATCTTGAAAAATTACTAAAATACCCCCGGGGACCCGGTCCCATCGTACCCGGTCCGGCTGTACTTTTCTTGAAATTTTGACATAGGCTATTCTTACATATTTTCACCCAAGGAATCCATTTCCGGACTCAAAATTATCAAATTCAATGTCAAATTACGAAATTACCCTTGGCAGCCCTACTTTTAGGATTTTAGGGGCGTTTTCGTAATTATGCTTTTTCGGCCTTTTCCGAAAAAGTTCCCAACTGTAACCCCACCTAATTTTCCCTCCTGAATCCAATGGAACCATCAAATCATTGAAAATCCAAATCTAAGGCCCATTTCTAGAGATGGCTGAAACTTATAGGAATTTAGGGAAAATTGGGGTTTTTGGGTTTCGGCTCCGTAAACACGCTCCTTTCTACTCCTAACCACTTTATTGACTATTCCATTAGGTTAAAACTACCATTTAGTATCAATTTGGGCAGCATAACAGCCCCCACAACCCATTTTCCATTTTTACACACAAAGACAATCCAGCGAAATTTCACCGATTAAATTGTCTATAGCAGCCAGAATAATCAATATGCAAGAGTTTGGAAGTTACCTCAAGCTCCCACTAGCTTTTCCTTATTGTGGCTGAAAACCCTAACTTCAAAACACCATGAATCTTGCTTCAAATACCTCAAACAACATAGAAGAGAAGCCTAGGAGAAGGATTATACACGTTAGGTACGAATTCACCGAAGAAATCGACCTATTTTGTGAGTTTTCTCCTCTCCTTCTCTCTCTAAAAATATCAAATTTCTCTCTCTCCATGGCTCCTATTTCACTACAGAAAATGGAAGAAGATGAAGCCAAAAGTGCTTTTATCATATATTACAATTTCCTTGATTTATTTTCCCATTTTCGGATTTTTCAGAAATTCTGGCAGATTTCTGCCCAAACTTTGAAAAATCATAACTAATTCTAGAAAAATCGAATTGAAGTGATTCCAAAGCCTATAGAACCCTTATTGAGTCTAGTTTTAAGGAAAAATATAGAAGTTTTCTGAATGGAATCACAAAATTCCCAGAATTTCAATCTTTGCATGTTGTTCCAGAAACTTCACAGTTTTTCTGTGCTGACTTCAAAAATTCATATCTTTTTGTGTATAGCTCTAATTGATTCATTTGACCTATCAATTTAAAGCTTAGGATGTCTAATTTCATCCTGTAAAAGATCATAATTTTTTATTATCATTTGATCATTCAAATGAACATGACAAGCTTACTACCTCATAAGCGATTTCACCAAAAACATAATTACTTTCTCCCAAAATTCATCATTTTACTTTCTTAATACCCCAAAGATATTACAATCATTAGGGGATAAATTTGGGCCCCTGCTAAATTTGGGCTTAGCAGTCCACTTAATTTAGGCTTATTTCCAAGCCTCAAATCCTAAATTTCGGGGTATTACAAGTACAAACAATGGTAATCACACAATCATATAGACTAAGGCATTATGTATGGAGGATAATGTCCCTACCTTAACCCTTTTTAACTTTGAGATGCTCGCCTCGTAGTACATGCCAACTTCTATCTCCTAATTCGGTCCTAAAATATCAAATGTACAGGAATTAGGTTAAAACATATCCATGTATCATTTTAGACACTTTCATAGTGTTTATTGTGATTATATTAGCCTATCGTAAAAATTTACCAAAATGCCCCCGGGACCCCGATACCACTGTACCCGGTCCGATTGTACTTTTTTCAAAATTTTGACATGGGCTAACCTGATATACTTTTGCCCAAGGAATCCATTTTCAGGCTCAAAATTACCAAATTCATTGTCAAATTATGAAATTGCCCCTTGGCAGCCCTACTTTTAGGGTTTTAGAAGCGTTTCCGTAATTATGTTTTTTTGGGCCTTTCCGAAAAAATGACCAAATGTAACCCCACCTAATTTTCCCTCCTAAACTTAATGGAACTATCAAATTATTGAAAATCCAACTCTAAGGCTCATTTATGCCCCTAGCTGAAATCCTCTTATTCCTCAGGAAAAATTGGGGTTTTTGAAATCTAACCCTGCAGACGTATTTATTTCTACTCCTAACCATTTTATTGACTATTCTATTAGGTTACAACTATCATTTAGTACCAATTTAGGCATCATAACTCCTAAGAAAACTCATTTCCAAAAATTACAGACAAAAATAATTCGGCGAAATTTCATCAATTAAATTGTCTACAAAGGTCAGAATAGTCAATATACGAAGATTTGGAAGTTACCTCAAGCTCCCACTAGCTTTTCCTTGTCTTGGCTGAAACCGTAGCCCTTCTACAACAGATTGTTGAGCCTCCAAACCTTAAAAAACAAAGAGGAGTAGCTTAGGGTCGGAGTTATACGCATTAGGAGCTAAATTGTCGAAGAAATTGGCTTACCTTGCGAGTTTTCTTCTCTTTCTTTCTATAAAAGCTTTCAACTCTTTCTCTCTCTTGTTGCCACACTTAGGCACGGTTTTGGGCTGATGGAGGAGGTGGATGATGATTTAATGTGATATAATATTATTTTCTAATTATCTCCAAAAATTCCAAAAATTCTAACTTTGTGTACATAGACTTTATGTACATGAAATTGAGTCATGAAACCCAACTAATATTTCCTTCATCATGCTACCTCTAAGAGACTCCTAGGAATCCTACCCTATGGTCTCAATTTGCTTCACAACTTACTCCGGTTACGTATACTCGTTAAGAGAATCTAATAACATTTTGTTGACACTTGAGATGCTCTGTTTCATTCTGTCTGAAAAAACAGGGTTATGTTATATATGTATTCCAATGATACCTCAGTTATTAAATATATAATCAACATTACATAACAAAGATTACTTAAATATGCAGAGCAATTCAAATATGCTTTGGTGGTTGCTGTTGCTGCCCATAATGCCTTTCTTTCTTTCTTTCTTTCTTTTTTTTTTTTGCCCATAATGCCTTTCCCTTCAACTAAACTACACTCGTAATGAATTATTGAGGCACAATGACCAAAAAAATGAAAATTAAAAAAATAATAATTAAAGAAGAAGAAGAAAAAGAAAAGGAAGAAAGACCTACACGTTCTCGGTCAACTGGGATATGGTAACAATGGCTGATGGATCACTTTTAGGAAGGATAGAAAAGAGAATTGTACCGGGTGGGAATCATATTTAGGTCCCTAAGGACTAGAAAAAATATAAAAAAGGATCTCATTATAGATTCCTCCCTTAAAAAAAATTCCTATGAATCTCAGTAATATAGATTTTAAATGTAAATTTATTTTATTGATAAATATATGTAATTATATTGACAGGTAAAAAAACAGCCATTGACAAACTCATATATATTAAATAAAGCAGCTCCCGTTGATAAATATATGTAACTATATTAATAAATTATAAAGTAGTCATTAACAACCTATCTATTTTAAGCAAAGTAAGGGGAAAAAAGCATATAATCGACTAATGTTTCTAAACAGCGGCTCAAAAAGAAGACTCTTGTGGGCGACTTTTCGTTTTACTTGAAAACAAGTTATTGTAACTCCCATTGCAGTTACAATTGTAAATGAAGATGGGTGAGATGGGCAGGAAAGAAGATAAGAAGCTCGTCCGTGTGGGTCCCATCCACGCATTACTGAGCACATGTTATGATTTGAGTGTTATGTGCGATGAAGCCTTTATAATTTGTCAGAAAGTTCATATTACTTTTTTGAAATGTTTAAGTAAGTTTGTCCATTCCATTGATAAGCTAACGAAAATTTAGGAGGAAGATTTTTCAAATATAATAATTATGGGTCTTTGCTGAAAACGTGGGAGGATTTGAAAGTATTAGAAGACTTGACTATAAAGAAGAACATGATATGTGGTCATTAAAATATTTTTCAGCCATTCAAAATGTTTGTTAGCTTTTGATTAACAATTTGCTGGCGATGGTTTTCTCAACTTGTATTTATGCAATAAAAAGACTTCATTGAATTCATTTTAGATTAAATAAGGATTAAGGTATAAAGCTACCCATGTAAAATTTTGTTGTGTACCTGATACCATAAATTTAGTTGATTAATTTGACTTGATTATATTCACACAATTAACATTTCCAAGTTAATGTAATTATAAGCAATACACTAAAAGGATAGAATAATAATCAGAAATAAATTATTTGTTAGCAATCGACCTACCACATTTATAAGCATACAATACATCCGTCATAAGCTAGCTAAGCAAAAAAGGCTTGAATAAGTTCAAATCTTGGAATTTAATTAAGGTTAATTAGTTGAAAATTTCATCAATTTGGAACGTAACGTTATACAAGACTGATCTCTTATCTCCCCATCACGCCTTGTGTTTAACTTCAAATTAATCCTTGTACTTGGCTTGATCTCTAGTGCTGACAAGAATACATTACTCCTATCGACATACGAGGATGCAATTAAATGTTTGTTTGCTTTTGATGTTCCAATATGAAACACGTGGAAGGGCTTCACAAGTGGGAAAGGAAGGACCAGGGACAAACGGCGGCTATGTCTTTAGTCTCCTGTTCCCATGTGGATATGACCCCACATGTCCCTTCTCACTTCAATCATGCTATTAAGTGTGTGTTAGGGTTAGTTTTTATAAAATAATTTTTACGATTTATAAGATAAGTATGTGAGAGAGGTTTTAACTCGATTTATGAAAAAAAGGTTTTTAAAACCATAATTTGGGGCTTACCCAAACACACACTAAATGCTTCACCCACTTCATATTCGAAAATTCATTCATAATGTACCACCAACTCCTAAACTGTTACTAACTTAAATTTTTCTTTAATTCTCATTTACACACATTATATAAATATATATATATATATCATGTAAAGACTTCATTGAGGCATTTCGACTAAAATTAACACAGAAGCTGCAAATCAAGCTTCCAAACACAAAACAGATTGAAATCTCGAGGAAGAAGAAGAGAAGAGGGAAAAGAGAAACAGAGAGAAATGAGAATGTGAAACTGGAGAAAAATAATTTTTTGGTTCTATTTGCATTACTGATCACGTGTCCATATATACAAGTAAATACAGTTGGCATGTTTCTAACCAAATGTAATATCTAATCTAATTAAGTTATAACAGACTAACTATTTACAAACTAAAAACGTACATACAAGTTTATGACAAATTACCACAATAGCAAGCTTCGCTTCACAAATCTCGTTTGTTTTGTTGTTTCTGCTATTGAACAACATTCAACAGAAGCGTGGTTACTAACAACCTCCATATTTACCATATAATTAATCATTTCAAACAATTTAGTAAAACATTAAGTAGTACTATGATAGATAACAAATGAACCAATATAAAAAATTACCATATTGAGAACAATATCACTAAACATTTTGGAAAAGTCAACCATGGTAGAAAAACATAAAACTAGACAAATAAAAGTTTACCATGGTTAATGTAACTTCAACTTCATAACAAAACAATCAAGGCCTTACCATGGGAGAAATGACTCTACCATGGTAGGAAAAACTTTAACCACCTGATTGACACAATATATAAGCACAATTAATACAATTCACAAATGGGCGAGGGCATTTGAAACCCTCAATAAAATCATAATCACCACAGCCCAATATAACAAAGATATCTTTGCATTTGAATGTTTAAATCCATTTCATGCGCAAAACATCTAGGCTCAGCATTAAATAAAGTAGCCACCATAATAAAACAATGTATCAAAAGGGCTTCACCTAATACAAATCCCAGTATGCAGCGAAATATTTAAAATATGCAATGTGTACCAAAAGGCCATAAAGTTTGGCAATATACATTAGACTATGCTCATATAATTAAATGAGGCATACAAGATTGATAAATCAAATCAAATCTCGAACGCCTTCCCCTTGGTAGCACCACCTGAACTCTCGCCTGAAAAATAATAAATAATAACAGGGTGAGTCACATGGACCCAATAACCACAATTCCAATTTAACAAGTATGCAGGGAATAACGTATAAGATAATTAAGCGGCCAAAATATGCATTAATATAACATAAAGTCTAAATAGTTTTTCAAAAATATTGGTAGTTCAAGAGAACAACTCAATATGCCTAAAACTCCCTTAACCATCTTTATAACCTCCTTATAACCGCTAACAAAACCCATGGGCCACAACATATAATAGGATTAGTCTCTTTGATAAGACTACACCAAGCTCTCCAATAATGAGTTGTAGCCTGGCCAAAAGCTATAGAACTCATATAAGACCATGGGTTCCATTTCCTTCAAATATAGAAAGGTGTCACGTCCCCTGAGCTGACCCTTAACCCAATCAAATAAAGGGTAAACCAAGGGCCCTGAGAATGTCAAAGCCATGTGCACGGTGGTGGCTATACCACGTGGTATAAAAGAATCAACCTCCTACATCACATCTCATCACAATCTAGTACACTTCATATATGTAGCTCATCATCACAAAATTCCACATCAAGGGCCCTGAGAATGTTGAAGCTATCCACCATGTGCACAGTGGTGGCTATACCACGTGGTATAAAAGAATCGACCTCCCACAATCATATCTCATCACAATCTAGTACACTTCATATATGTAGTTCATCATCACAAAATTCCACTATCAATGATTTATCCTCATACTCAATATTCAATGCTATGTATAATCAACAATACAATCACAAGATAAACAATTTAAGCTCACTTGACTAAAAAGTTTACTCACAAACATACATTTCATATATATACATTTTTTTCCATATGTAAAATACTATAACATATGCTTATATCATTTGAAAATACCAACATACACTTGTAATCATCTCAACAAGTATACAAGGTAAATTGGAAAGTGGTTACCTCAAATTCTTGACACAAAAACTAAACTTGAGAGAATTCAAGTTCAACAAGCCAAATTCAAGTTCACTCTATAATAAATATATAATTACATGTTAATAAAATTAATAATAATGCTTACTAATATAATAGTAAATAACAGTAATTAAACCCTCATGATTGGCTCACTTTAATTTCCTTAGAAAAATTACAACAATTTATCTATTCCTCAAATCATCCTTTCAAATCACAAATCCTAGAATTTCTTAACTCCATTTCACTCAATAAAATTTTTAACAACAATAATTTCCTTTAATCACCTTAAAATCCTCAAAATTGCTCACTTTAATCACTCAATTTCATAAGTTAAAACTTCACCTCCAACACAACTATAGTCATAAAATAATCAATATCCATATCCTAAATCAGTTAAATATGTTTTCTAACTTATATGAGCTTAACCCAATTATTAAACAACTCTAATTTGTCGTTTCTTAGTTTTTTGAACCAATCATACAACAATTTCATTTGACAAATACCATTGGGAACCCAAATTCGAAGTTTTGATTCATGGAGTTTTGTTGGCAATCATAAGCTTTGTGGAGATCCTCTTCCAAAAAAGTGCAACAAAAAAGAAGAAACTCATGATGATTCAAAGCTAGCCGAAGGAAATGAAGACAACAACTTTCAAGTCATTATATCTTCATATGGGAGTTGGGTTTGCATCAGGATTTTGGGGAGTTTGAGGTTCTCTCTTCTTCATTGGGGTTTGGAGACACATATTCTCCATATGGTTTGGTCACTCAGTCGATCAACTTTATGTCGCGTGGGCTCTCTGTTTCAAAATATTCGGTTGAATATCTATGACAAATTTCCCTTGAGGTAATAAATTAGCCACCATAATTTTTCAAGTATTGTTATTATTTAAAACAGGTTTGATTTCTCATTTGCTTTTATCTTTTTTCCACTACCTCCGGTTCTTAATATAAGATTTACTTAACTAAACTGGGTAGATGAAAAAAATTAGTTGAATTAATTACTGTATGTCAAAAATATGTGTTGGTTTCCATAAAATACACTTTTAAATCATTTATATTGAAATTATCCATTTATGCAAACTCCTTTAACATGTACAATAATAGGAATAATTTTAAAAAATAATAAATATTGAGAACAAAGTGGATTTAGTGTGTGTTTGGGTAAGCTCCAAACCGTGGTTTTAAAAACATTTTTTCATAAATCGAGACAAAACCCCTCTCACATACTTACCTCGTAAATCGTAAAAGCTATTTTACAAAAAGCTAATCCAAACATACACTTAGAACTTATATTTAAGACCAAATCCGACCACTTAACTTGTTTTATACTGGGACTGGAGGTAGCACTTGCTAAAATAAATTATGTTCTTAACTTATTATGTTTTTTCTTGTTTATTTTTCAATATGGTGTGCCTACGCTAATGATTGCTCTCATTCAAATCTTGAGTTCTACCTCAAGGAATAAAGAGTTTTGCTGCAGGTACGCATGGTCAAGGACTCTGACGATGCCTATTGAATGTCATTTTGTTATCTTAAATTTAGTGACTTGTGAGAAGTGAACATTTTGTAGTAATAATTATTAGTGTGCATGTGTCTCTCATGTTGTCAAGAAACCTTTGATAAGTAGTCTTCCATGTGATACATAAATATACTTTTAAACTTTAATTCTGAGTTTTGAGTTAGGACGAAATAAAAAGATATGATGCCTCTGTATCTAAGATTTCAGGTGTAAGTTTAACAGTTAAAACGAAAAGGCATATGAGTGATGTAATATGAAAGATTTACAAGAACATGTCGGCATATTGGATATTAATTTTGATGTTTAAGATATCAAAATTTGGAATTTGCAACAGTTAGGAGGATAAATAATATTTTGTCGCACTTGAGATGCTCTGTCTCATTCTGTTTTGCTCTGTTTGAAAAAGCAGAGTCATGCCTTGGGTTATGATCTCTCAGTTATTAAATATATAATGAACATTCCATGATTCCATAAAAAAGTTTTCTCATTTTAAGTAATGAACTTTAATGTTATATTCCGAACACTATGCTTTTGTTGTTGCTTGTTGCTGCTCGTGATAACTTTCCTTTCAACTAAGTGCGTGTTTGTATTAGTAGTGGGGAATGTTTTTTTTTTTTTTTCAATATGACTTTTCGAAACTTAAGTTAGGGTAGAAGTTAGATAATGTAATGTGATTTATATTTGGATTGACGGTGGTAGAAATGACTTTCTTCACACTAGCACTTGTTTGAATGATTATTTGAAAAGCAAATTTAGATGAAAAATGATTGAAAATTGTAAAATCCCTTCCTTGATATCATAATATTAATTTATCTTTCCAAATATTAAGCAAGGTAAAAATTAATTCTACCATGATCATATAAAAAATTCCCATTTCAAAACCAAAGTTGCCCAACTTTATATAAAATATGATAAACAAAGATTGTAGACGAATTAGAGTTTACCAAATATGGGCCCTAATAAGTGGCAATATACATTCATTCAACACATAATAAATCACAAGAGGCTATACAGATATATATAAAGATATATCTACGCCTCAAGAGCTCCTCCCGATGTCCTAATAAGAGAAATATCACATGAAAAATGTTAAATTAACGGGGTGAGACAAAAGCCTCAGTAACCAGATATCTGACTCATTACACATGCTAACATGTCTTCATGAGGTGCTAAATGGAACATTTTATATAACAAATTATAATTGATAAAAATTCAATATCATAGTGTTATACATGAATTTCTTATTACAATTCTCATTGCCTCCTATCAATTCAACCGAATCGCCTTATTTTTGCCGACTAGACCCATGGGCTAAGTTACTAACCATGTGACTGACCACTCAAAAAACTCACCGGTCACATGATGAGGATCGGCCAAATCCTCAAGGCACGTGCCCCGGACCATGGGTCTTTCCCCTCATTGAACTGGTGGGGTGTCTAAGCCCCTCATTGAACTGGTGGAGCAGTCCCTCATTGAACTGGTGAGATAATAGAAAGTCAACCATCATACACCAATGGAGGTTATACCACGTGGTAAGATAATATACTTCATCTCATCTCAAACTCATTATCACAGCAATTTATCAATAATTATTTCAATGGAATTTTCCCTAATATATACATATTTTTCATTTCAAATCATAAAATTCCACCAAGCAAGTTTATATCAAAATATTTGACAATATAATAATAACTTTCTCAATAACAATAAATTTTTACTCATTAAAATATTTAATATATATCAACATACCATTTTCCAAACTTAAAATCATTTTATAAAATACTCACAAAAGCATACCAACACACATAACAAATAAAAAGTTGTTACCTTTCACCAAAGCAAAATTATAATCACAAGCTCCTAATCCAAGAGCTCAAATACATGCCAAAAATCAATATACAACAATCAATTTAAAACATAAAATGGCTAAATTATAAATTATTATCCTAAAAAAATTCCAAATAGATTAAAACCTCAAGAATACCCCTAATAATCCAAATAAATTATTTAACCTAAATTTAATCGATTAAAAAGCCTAATATAGAATTATTCATAGATTAATTATATAAAAATTTCATTATAAAATTATATGCCAACTAAATAACAAAAGTAACTTGATTAAAATTAACTATTAATTATCCTCTACGTTCTTATAGCCTTATATTAACAAAAACTCAAACTTATCGAAAATCCTGATCTTAAAATTTTCTCTAAGCAGTATAAAATTATTATCATAAGAAAGAGAAAATTATTTAGAATAATTTCATGAAAATATTTTTGAGATGAGAAGTAATATTGAATACTTTATCGATTTCTAAAGATATAAAAATACTCCTACTAATACCTCACTCTACACCTTTCTTCGCCTTCTGAGTTGTGTGAACTGTGAAGCATCCCCCTCCTCTTGAAAACGGTGGGAGGCGCTCCTGTTTTCTTTTCTTGATTGTGGGCGCCTGCCCCCAATCAATTATTAAAATGTTCGTGCCTCCTCCAGTTTTCTTAATTGTGGCCGTTATTTTTTTTTAATTATATATATATATATAATAATTATTTTTATTATTTTATTATTATATATATTTATAATTATTAATATATATATATATATATATATATAGATTTTAAACATATTTTAATCAAATTCCTCTTTTTTGTTTTACCCAAAAATTACTATTAATTTCATAATTATCTCTAAATTATAATTATATCCTAAAAATAAAAATAAGGATGTTACAAAAATGACATGAATCTCTTTAAATAATATATATAGGATTTCTTCCCTAATTAATGTCATTTATGTCTTCCCTATTATTTCTCAAACAAAACTTTATCTCCATGAATCAAGGAGTTATCATCTCCATACAAAAAAAAAATGTGATAAATCATAATTATATAAATTTATAATTGTATTATAGGCATATAATGTGATGATAATTTTAAAAGGAGTATTAAAATTATAAAAATAAAAAATTCAATGCATTAATAGAAAAACTGTAAATACTAAAAAAAAAAAATCACACCTAATTAGACATATTCAAATGTGATTTTGTTACATGTGGCTATTCAATCTTATTTTATTTTTTGTAAATTTTTAGATATTAATTAAATATTAATGATGTAGATCAATTGGGAGCGAGTGGCTTCTCATAATTAAATTTTATTATTTAATTTTTTAGGGTATTTTTGCAAATCTCAAAATATTGGTTCTTTTACTATAGTTTTATCGTTTTTAATGAAAGCAAGTGACACGCCTTCACGGTTCCTTTTTTCTTTCATCCATGCTCCTCTTCTCTCTTTACTTCAATGATGTGGCTTTTTCTAAGAAGCAGCATAAATTGGCTTCATTGATATCGTCCGTTTGGGCCTAACAGTGATATGGGGAAAATTGTAACTCCCATGCAATTAAAATTGTGACAGTTTCAATTGTCAATGAAAATGGGTGAGATGGGCAAGGAGGAAGTTAAGAAGGTCCTCCGTGTGGGTTCCATCTTATGATTGAGCGTGATTTGGGATGAAGACTTTGTCACTCATTAGAAAGTTCATATTATTTTTTTGTAATGTTTAAATAAGTTTGTTGATTCCATTGATAAGCTGACGAAAATTTAGGAGGAAGACTTTTTAATAGGGTTATTAAATTCAGACCGAATTGGTCCCGCCATAAACTTAGGTTAATATTTTTTTATTTAAAAAACATTATTCATTTTTTTATTATTTTATTTAAAATTTTATATTAATAACCCTCAAATCTTCACTTAACTTTCTAACCGGTCTAGCCCCATATTAACTTCGGTTTTACTCCGATCTAACCTACTATGTCAACAATAACCTTACTTTTACGTAAGCATTATGTGTCTTTTTTGCTAAAAAATTTGTGGTCTTCTTCATTAGTATAGGAGATCGATGAAAAGATTGGAAGACTTGACTATAAGAAATTATGTGTTTGATTAATGCAATTTCGTAGAAAATGATATTTAACAAAATTGGTGAATTCTATTTCATCATAAGGAAACTGGTCAAAAGAGATGACATGAATGGAAGTTTCTTGGTGGGTTCCACTATTTGAGTGGAAAGACCGATGAAGTAGAGTTTAGTTTGGGAGGGAGACTTCGCTTAAGTGTCATGGATGAGACAATGCCTTCAATATGTCACATGCATTCTCTTTTCCCTTTAATATTTTTATCACTTCCTCCAAATATATGAGAGTAAAATACAATGACTTCCCTGTCATATTGTTAAAATTACATAAACCTTCTCTTTATTTTCAAAACACACATAATTATATGATTAGTAAGGTAGACTGTCAATTATATTTGGTAAAAGATTACAAAATTTTACTATTTATAATTACTTGTTGAAAATTTTATATTTATTAATTTTATTATCATAATCTAATTGTGCGCTCACTCTCATTTAAAAATAAATAAATAATCAAGCATGAATTCAATACTTAAAAGCTGAATACAACTGGAAAAGTTTTAGCATTTTTTCTTTCAATGGAGTATCTTTTTGGTCATGCAATTATGTCTTCAAAATGATTCAAATGTGTTTATTTGAAACAATTAAAATAAAAAATTATACGCAAGTACACGGCAACACATTGAGTATTATAACTATTACCAGAGAAGAACAAAGAACAAAATTCAGCTAGTCATTTAAGACCAATTGGTTTGTGAAAAATAATACTAGTGAACATAAATATAGTTGATATTGTTGACTTGATTATTCACACAACCAACATTTCCTAGTTAATTTAGTTATTAAGAAATACAAAAAGGATAGGATAACAATCAGAAATTAATTATGTGATAGCAATCGATCTATTACATTTATAAGAAGGGGAAAAAAAAATAAGACCCACCACATTTATATAAGCATACAATCAAATCTTGGAATTAACGTTATTAGTTAAGGATTACTTCAATCTCGAAAGTAACATTATACAATCCTGATTTCTTATTATATACATCTTCTCGTGTTTAACCTTAAATTTATCTTTTTACTTGGCTTGATCTCTAGTGTTGGCGATTGTATATATACTTAAAATTATATATGGTTCTTCATCAATTTTATGAAACACGAGGGAGGGCCCCACACGTGGGAAAGGGAGGACCAGAGACAAACGGCGTCTGAGCCTCAGTCTTCCATTCCCATGTGGATAATGACCCTAATCCTGCATATTATTACTAATATTTTTCTTTAATTCTTATTTACACACATGATATATATATCATGTAAAGACTTCATTGAGGCAATTCGATCTACTCAAACTTACCACAATGGCCAGCTTCTCTTCAAAAATTTCATTTGTTTTGTTGTTTCTGTTATTTGCAACAGCATTCAACAGAAGTGCGGTTACCTCAAATATACGTTGCAATGAAAATGATCACAAAGACTTCTTTTAATCTTCAAACAAGGAGTGGTTGATCCAAACAACCAACTCTCTTCCTGGACTGTTGAACAAGATTGCTGTTTGTGGGAGGGAGTTCACTGCGACGACATCACAGGTAGAGTTACAGAGCTTTCTCTTTCCAATCATGCACTAGAAGGAGAGATTAATGTATGTTTGCTTCAACTTGAATTTCTCAACCTCTTGAACTTGAGCGGGAATGACTTTCAAACTGTGAGTATGTCACTTTGCCAAATCCCCAAATCTCCTTTTGATGCAAACAAATTTCATAACCAATCACTTGCTACTCCTTCTAATCAATCAGCAAGTTTTTCTGTTGCTCTACGCTATCTTGACTTTTCCTCCAATCTTTTAGTCATAAACGACCTTCATTGGCTTTCTCAACTCTCTTCCTTAAAATATCTTGACCTTAGTGGCAATGATATTGGAAATGAAACCAAATGGCTCCAACATATAGCTATGCTTCCTTCACTCTCTGAGTTACGCTTGGCGGATTGTGAATTGAGAAATTTTCCATCCCTTGATTATACCAATTTTACGTCACTTGGAGTTCTTGATCTTTCTTGGAACAATTTTGAGTCTAAATTCCCTAGTTCATTCTTTAATACCACCATTCACATATATCATCTTGCCCTTGGTGGATGCTTTTTCTATGGTCAATTGCCAAAAGCCTTGCTCAATCTTCAAAACCTCAAGCATTTAGATTTGAACGATAATAACTTCGAAGGATCAATTCCAGATTGTTTAGGCCAGTATGAACAGTTGCAATACTTGGATATCCAAAATAATTTGTTCTCTAGTGTAATTCCATCATCTCTTGGAAATATTTCTTCCTTGTTCAGCTTAGACTTGTCCTACAATCAATTGAGTGGCAATCTTCCAAAAACCCTTGGAGGGCTCCAAAATTTAAATCAATTACACATTGGACACAATTTTTTGGCAGGTGTTCTTTCTGAAAGGAATTTTCCAAAGTCCTCAAATCTAACATCATTGGACTTAAGTTCATCAAGTTTTGAATTTGACATTGATCCTAAATGGTTCCCACCATTTCAACTTGAGCATTTGGATTTAGGTAACACAAGCATAGGTCCTAATATTCCGTCATGGCTATATACACAGCAATCTCTAGAATATCTAGATATTTCCAGGTCAAGGATTTCAACGATTGATTCAAATGTATTTTGGAGCTTTGTAGCAAAAATTGATCATTTTATTGATATCTCAAACAACTTGATTAGTGCAGACATATCCAATGTCACACTATCAACAAATATCTATTACTTTGATGTGTCTCACAACTCTTTATCAGGATCTATTTTCTCGTTATTGAGCCAATTAGAAAGTAATGAGGAAAACAAGTTTAGTTATTTGGACTTATCACGTAATAATTTGAGTGGAGCACTTCCTGATTGCTGGGCCAATTTTAAACATTTGAAATACCTTAATTTGAGGAGCAATAAGCTAACAGGAAAAGTTCCTCCCTCATTGGCTTCATCGATGAATCTTCATTTTTTGGATTTGAGTGATAATAGATTCTTTGGCAAATTTTCATTAAATATGCTAAATTGGACAAATTTGGAATACCTCTTTTTAGAGCAAAATGAATTTTCTGGAAGTTTGCCAATTCCTATGGGTCCAAATTTGGTAGTTATTAAATTGAGGACCAATCAATTTACAGGCAACATTTCATCACAATTGTGCAACCTCTCTCATTTGACAATCCTTGATCTTGCTGAAAATAAGCTTTCTGGATCCATAACTCATTGCCTATATAAGCTCATGCTTCCAAATTCTCCGACATATTGGGTCTTTGAAATGATACAAGTATTTGAAACGATAAAAGGATTTGAAACGATACAAGTATTTACTAAAGGAAGAAAATTCGACTACAAATTTGATCATGCTTTTGATCCTCAAGGTGGCGTTATTGATCTTTCTGCTAATAACTTGTCTGGAGAAATTCCTAAAGAACTGTTTGGTACAAGTCAAATGCAGACCTTGAATTTGTCTCGAAACCAGTTGACTGGAAAAATTCCTATAGAAATTGGAGACGTGACATATTTGGAATCTCTTGATCTCAGCTACAATAAACTTTCTGGAGAACTTCCTTCCACTATTTCTAATCTGTCTTTTCTTGATTATTTAAACCTCTCATACAACAATTTCATTGGGCAAATTCCATTGGGAACCCAAATTCAAAGTTTTGATTCCTGGAGTTTTGTTGGCAATCATGAACTTTGTGGAGATCCTCTTCCAAAGAAGTGCAATGAAAAAGAAGAAACTAATGACAACTCAAAGCTAAGTGAAGGGAATGAAGATGACAACTTTCAAAAGTCATTGTATCTTGGTATGGGGGTTGGATTTGCAGCAGGCTTCTGGGGAATTTGTGGTTCTCTCTTCCTCATCAGAGCATGGAGACACAAATTTTTCCGATGGTTTAATGACTTGGGAGATCGACTTTATGTTGTTGCGGCCCTATGTTGCAAAAGCTATGATTCAATATAAGCAACAAATTTCCCTTGAGGTAATAAATTAGTTTTTTTTATTTTTTAATTATGATTATTTAAATGAGGGCTTCTTTATCTTTTCCCTTCCTCTCCTCGCCAATCAAATTCTGTCATTAGCTAATTATATATTATCTTTGTTTATTGTATGTTTTGTCTTCGGGATGCAAGCAGTAACAGCAAGCATTGGGGGCAACAGTTTGGAGTATTGGTTTTATAAATCTATCTATCACTACTTTGATACTTTGTTTCCGTTTTACCTGTTGAATAATGCCCTTTTCTTCTTTTCTTGTCTTAAATTTAGTGAATTGTGAGAGAAGAATTTGTAATATTAGATATTAGTGCATATTTGTGTTCTCATCATGTTGTTAAGATCCCTTTTTTGAGTAGTTTTCCATGTAATATATTATTGTACTTTTATCTTTTTCTCTTTCAATGGATTATCCTTTATATAATTATTACGTTACTATTGGTGGTGCGATCTGTATATGCATTTTCATATGATCAAAATTAAAAGTTATAATCAAAACACAGAAACACACACACATATGCAGTCATAGACATATTGAGTAGTATAACCAAAAGAACAATTAATAAACTACTCAACTAGTCATTTTAGACAACTTAGTTTGTGAAATTCAGTGGATATAAATATAATATTTACGAAATAATATCACTTACATGATTTGTAATTGATTCAACTTGGTTATTCACTCATATTTAACATTCCCCCATTTAATTTATTTTTTAGATAGGATGATAATAATGAGAAATTTATTAGTTGAAATCAATAATCGAACTACCACATTTTTTAGCATACAATAATAATATCAAGAGCATGCCTTCTTTCCCACAGCAAAACTAGGACCTGAGTCTCTCTCATGTTGGCGTTAGCACCTCACACCATACTGATTGTTAGTGGCAGCACCTGTTGAAATACAACAAACAGATAGTTCGAGTCACGTCCAAGGACGCTGTCCTTAGGAGATATTCCGCAACCCCCTAGTAAATTAGGAAGCGGCACTCTCCAAGACAAAACGAACCCTTCCTGTACAAAGCAGGGTGATAGAACTGCAGAAAGATATTAGTGTAACTCAGAAGAAGGGAGAGAGGAGAGGAGCTCGAGGACCTCCGTGTATATTAACCGTGCACCGAACATTGCCTTTTATAGGCAGAAACATGTGACCGTTAGGGAGTTATAATAACCATTAACAACGGTTTAATGACAGTTAAAATGACAGTTACAAAACAAGTGTTAATGACAATTTAATGTAATAAAACTTTTTAAATGTCATTAAAACTGGTCAATTAAAATTCCAACGATTGGTTTAAAGACTCCTCTTGTAAGCCTTTTTACAAACTCAAGCTCATGTTTATTTGTATACTAGGGCATTTCCAATCTTGAGTTATATGAGACTTCTTCCTTTGACACACTCACACACAATATTTACAACAATCCCCCACATGTGTCTAAGGAAGCTCGTAGTCCCATTAGCTGAGTTACACACATGGATATAACCATTGTATCTGGTGGTCCTTTGGACTATGAACCAGACCAAGACTAATAATACTTAGTACACAGAGATGCCAGTGGTCCCATGGACTATGAACCAGCACCTCTTAAACGTATACTAGAGGCATTAAGAGTCAAATTATACCCCCACATTTCCCACTGTTAACGCGGTTTTGCACGTTAAAACGGTCATACGCATGTCCTGGTATTTAACGAAATCTCTAGAGATTTTTCCACGATCTCATAAGAGCGGCCCCACTCCTCATTCGTATAGGTGATTTCATAAAATGTACCTGCAATGAGTACATCATTCCGTAGGATTATGAAATCATTAAGAGCTTTCGCTCAGCCTCACCAAAATGTATTCTAGCACTTTCTCTTATTATAGGAAGGGACTGGTCATTTATTTTAGTGCTAACAAAACTAACGAACGACTTGTTCTTACCCATTGAACCTCCTTTATGGGATCACCAATCACAAAGGTTGGGTTGCCATCGCTGTTAATTTCGTATTGGCTTTAGTCTCATTCCCCTCAGCTAATTTAATTCTTCCTGGGGTTTGTTAAAAAATCATAAGTCAACTCTTTGACCTCACAAAGTCGATTGAGATAATTTCACAATTTTTAAGCTAGCTTATTCACATAATATCTCAAGCAACTTTCACTTACATCATTGTTTTTCACAATGGCTATTGCCATTTGGCAATCTCAAATCATCGACATTAAATGTCGGTTTTTCACCAAAAATATTTGTCAAGAGTTTTTCAACAACTTAGCCTCCAAATTTAGCCAATTTTAGTGTACCAAACTCTAACTCGCATAATAATTTATTTTGGCTACTAGTGGATTTTCTCAAATAAAACTGAATTCAGTTAACATCCGTGTATCTCATACAACGGGAATCCACTGTACTTGATACCAACATTTATGGTACCTCTCAAATATTTTATTACCACATATCTATATATGTGCCCAATCTCCATATAAGATAAGCTATATCATAAGGATTAATGTCTATCAATTAATGCAACAAATTCTCAAAAAATTTGTGCATGTCTAGATTGAGCTGCAAAACCACTTCAAACCGTGTTAGAATCATAATTCACACACATTCTTAAACCAAGATAATTATATAGTCTCACAATTATGAAAATCTCACATTCATCTACTATAGATGAATGTTTAAATTTTCATATCACATAATGCTTGTTTCAAGCAAAATATTTGATAATCCACAAAATTTGCTTGCATTAGCAAATATATCAAAGCCTCCACTCAATTAATTATTTACAGCACATATCTTGTATTTATAAAAATGAAGCAGCAATATATAATTTTGTAAGACATATTATAACACATATGCCATTTACATTAAAAAATTCAATGTTCACACTAGTCATGTATATTTATACCACTATAAATATATACTCGCAAATTATAAAATTTAAACACATTTATCTCTATATTAGATAAATGATTAAATTTTCACACCACACGAATAATTCAAAAAATTTGCTCTCTGCAGCAAATAACAAAACCTCCATATAATTAATTTTAAACCACAACTTGGCTTTATCAAATGAGGCTAGAAACAATTTGCAACTTTAAAAATTATAAGGTATCTGTCACGCCCTTATCTCAATTTCAACCTTTTTCAGAGTATTTGCGGAAAACGATATGCGGTTCGGTAGGCAACATAGGAATAGCATAACTATATTGATAATATGTGCATGATTACATAAATTCCCCATAGGGGTTTGTACATGATACTTACGATTAAGGTAGCCGCACAAGGCTACTAGGGCGTCTAAACTCATCCTAGTGAAACAGAGACTTCTTCCCGTATTCGTTCCACTACTGTAATCCCCTCGTATGGCTCTCTGCATTGTTTTCAGCATATCTCCTGTCTTCTCCTGTCTAAATTGTTGGTAGGAGAGGGTGAGATTCGAGAGAATCTCAGTAGGAAACAGATATCATAATGCATGCATGATTGATGCTATGTGTATGACATGTTAGCATTATCTAGATGTATGCCCCATAATGACATTTCTGCATACTCAATGTTTCATGTAACAAACCTATGGCCACAACAAAATAGAAACAGAGCTTCATTTATACAAATATGCTATACACAATCAAGTAAAGCAATCACATACATCACTACACAAGCAAAGATATCAAATACATGCAAGTAAGGTAAGTCTCCTACCTCTAGTCTTTTCTCCTCGATTTGCGTGCCAGCAACTCGAGCCCTCAACTGGGTCCTACAATTCCAAATGTACCATTTAGACACTTCCATAGTGTTTCTTGGGGTTATATGAGGCTATATTGAAAATTTACTAAAATGCTCCCGGGGACCCGGCCCGGCCCCGCAGTACCCGGTCCGGTTGTACTTTTCTTGAAATTTTGACATGGGCTAATCTGACATATTTTCGCCCAAGGAATCCATTTCCGTACTCAGAATTATCAAATTCAATGTCAATTTACAAATTTACCCTTAGCAGCCCCACTTTAAGGGTTTCAAGGGCGTTTTCGTAATTATGCTTTTTCGGCCTTTTCCGAAAAAGTGCCCAACTGTAACCCTACCTAATTTTTGGTCCTGAACCCAATGGAACTATCAAATCATTGAAAATCCAACTCTAAGGCCCATTTACAGCCCTAACTGAAATATATGGGTTTTCCGGGGAAAATCGGGGTTTTGCGATTTCGGCTCCGTAAACGCGTTCCTTTATACTCCTAACCACTTTATTGACTATTCCATTAGATTACAACTACCATTTAGTATCAATTTGGCCAGCATAACAGCCCCTACAACCCATTTCCATAAATTAAAACCAACGGCAATCCGGCGAAATTTCACCGATTAAATTGCCAACAACAGCTAGAATAGTCAATATACGAAGGTTTGGAAGTTACCTCAAGCTCCCACTTGATTTTCCTTGACTTGGCTGAACCCTAACCCTTGAAACAGCAAAAGATGAGCTTCCAAACCTTAAATCATATGCAAAGGAAGCTTAGGAACAGAGTTATACGCATTAGGAACCGATTTACCGAAGAAATCACTTACCTTTGTAAGTATTTCCTCCTCCTTCTCTCTCTAGAAAAATATGCTCTTTCTCTCTCCATTTCAGGTCTGTTTCACGCTGGAATGAGCTTGGAGAAAGAAGATGATATATTTTATAATATATCTAATGTCATTTTATTTATTTCCTTTATTTTCGGATTTCAGAAATTCTGGTAGATTTCTGCCTAAACTTTGAAAAATCATAACTAATTCTAGACAAATCGAATTGAAGTGATTTAAAAACCTATAGAACCCTTATTGAGTCTAATTTCAAGGAAAAATATATACTTTTTCTGAATGGAATCACAAAATTCCCAGAATTTCAATCTTTGCATACTGTTCCAGAAATTTCACAGTTTTTCTGTGCTGAATTCAAAAATTCATATCTTTTTGTGTATAGCTCTAATTGAGTCATATGACCTATCAAATTAAAGCGTAGGATGTCTACTTTCATCTTGTAAAATTTCATAATTTTTTATCATCATTTGGTCATTAAAAATCACATGACAAGCTCACTACCTCATAGACGATTTCACCAAAAACATAATTATATTCTCCAAAATTCACCATTTTACTTTCTTAATACCCCAAAGATATAGAAATCATTAGGGGATAAATTTGGGCTCCTGCTAAATTGAGGCTTAGCAGTCCACTTAATTTAGGCTTATTCCCAAGCCTCCAATCCCAAATTTTAGGGTATTACAGTATCCCCACATATTAGGCACCCCACACTTTCAAATATCTCAAAAATATTTTCACACCTTATAAATAATAATTCTAATTTAATTAGAATCTCACTATATAATCTCCTTCCATTCTAATTAAATTAGAATCTCATCAAATTTATCATTCTAATTTAATCAAAATCTCACACCACAGTCTCCTATTAAGTGAGAATTAGTCCAACAGATAGTAAGTCCACCAAATAGACTATATATTAAATTGTATTGCCAATCACAATTTGCAAAGATAATAAATTGTTATTATAACAAATAGATATGCAATTAGAGAAAATACGTTCGCATTGTCATTCCAAACCTCATCAAGTCCTTGGCCTAGTCAACAATAATCTCACGATCAACAAGACTTAATTTCCAGAACCAAAACTCAACTTTGGTTCGTTACAAGTATATACTAAACCAATTTAATTTCATTCATTTATTCACAAATCAAAACCAATAAATCATAGTGAGACTGAAATCACACCACAAAGATGACCATGCAATTGTGCCGTTAAGCAGTTACGGATAATTAATGGCCAATAACAAGTCCAGTATAATGGTAATCATTATTTCACTTCTATGAAATACTACCAAGAAATACTTCCACTATTTCACAGCTTTTGCAATATCAATTCTAATTAATTTAGGATCTCATCACATATCCCCTTCCATTCTAATTATATTAGAATTTTTCACCTAATATTAAATTAGGATTTCACATGATAATTCTCAATTTTAAAAGGGCTCATCGTTAGTTTAAGCTCATAAATATATATAATTTCTACCACTAAATTAGAAAAAATGTACCTTTATACCCTTTCCAAATGGTTACAAAGGCTCAACCAACTCATACGGTATTCTTGAACACACACACACACACACAAAAAGCTAGCACCATTTTAATTATACGTCACAATAATGCAAAATGCACATTACCAGTAAACCTCTTCAATGTGTTAAACACTTTCAGACCACAATCAAAAAATAATTTGCTTAGACCTTATATATAACTGCTGAGGTGATTGGAGCGTGCACTCTCAGAAAATAACTTCATCTTTTATTTCCACATTCCACAACCATAATATGTATGAAAATGAACATGCCAACCGCAAAAATAAAGATGATTCCCCAATCAATATTATAACGTTTTAACCTTAACGGCTATTAATCATATGTATAACAGTAATATTAAATTCACCAAGCTTACTCCCATGTACACATATATGATGTTCACACATATACAATTAGAGTATCAATTCACGTTTATGCTTGATGTGTGAATTTCCATAAGAAACGTACATTCTCTAAGATAGAGCCATCTTTGCTGTGATTATCATGAAGTAGCCCCACATCTGGGAAATATATCATCTTTTCTCATAGATCTTAAAATTCTTAAAACAAAACTCAACTCAAAACCGAAAATGTCAAAAACTCAAATTTAAAGACTTTGATTTTGAAAACCCAAGCGAGAACCACCAGATTATTAGAATCCAGAACTGTACTTTCTCTGTCCTATAAGCAGAAAAAGACAAAGAAGAGGTTCAAGTTATCCAAAAATTTTAAACCATAAAATTACCAACTAGGAGAAGTTAAATGAATCCCTGTGCCCAGACTTTAGAAGCATTTAAAAATATCATTAAATAATTTAAATTAAAATTATATGAACTAAAAGGAAATTACCGTTGACACATTAAATATATATAATTTAGGTCACCGTTGAAAGAGTATTTGATAATAGGAGGTTACTGAATTTCAAAGTCAAATTAATGCCAAGTGTGTGACACAGAATTGTGGAACCCCAGATCCAACAATCCATTTCGCATGCGTCTCAAAGCATGAGTCTGGTGTTGACAGGAGGTTACAACCTTTTGAAACCAAATTTATTAACCGACAAACCTCCAGTGTCTAACCAACGAGCATGAACTATGAAATAAAACTATAATTATATCATTCTAATAACAAACAGTAGTCATAAGCACTGAAAACTGTAGCAAACAGTTTTGACGGTCATTTGATGTAAACAGAGACCAGAACAAACTGAGAAAATTCCATTTGAAACCCGAGAACAAAACTAATAGGTCCCTTTTGATATTTTTACAGGCATGGTTGACAGCAACATACACAGGGGACGACACCATGTTAAACTTGAGCCGCAATGCATAGACAAGATTTCAAAAAATATGGCAAAATTTGCAACCAGGGATTAGATTATGATCTAATGCACCAGAAATAAATAAATAAAGGAAAAACATGTTTAGACTTATCCGATTCCCTGATCAACCAAGTGAATTTGAGAGCACCTCTTGGCAATGCTATTCAACCAACTTATCACGAACCACTCACAAAATCAGCAGGAAATATCTCTTAAGATTGTTGGCGTCAGCACCTCACACCATACTGATTGTTAGTGGTAACACCTGTTGAAACACAACAAACAGATAGTTCGAGTCACGTTCAAAGACAATGTCCTTAGGAGATATTCCGCAACCTCCCTAGTAGATTAGAAAGCGGTACTCCCCAGGATAAAACAAACCCTTCCTGAATAAAGCAGGGTGACAGAACTGCAGAAAGATATTAGTGTAACTCAGAAGAAGGGAGAGAGGAGAGGAGCTCGAGGACCTCCGTGTATATTAACCGTGCACCGAACATTGCCTTTTATAGGCAGAAACATGTGACCGTTAGGGAGTCATAATAACCATTAACAACGGTTTAATGACAGTTAAAATGACAATTACAAAACAAGTGTTAATGACAATTTAATGTAATAAAACCTTTTAAATGTCATTAAAACTGGTCAATTAAAATTTCAACGGTCATCTCCAACGGTCGGTTCAAAGACTCCTCTTGTCAGCCTTTTTACAAACTCAAGCTCATGTTTAATTGTATACTAGGGCGTTCCCAATCTTGAGTTATACGAGACTTCTTCCTTTGACACACTCACACACAATATTTACAACATCTCATTCACCAATATACTCAATGCCAAATACTCTTACAAAATATAATTAAAAGTGTAAGGACAAAAATCTAAAGAGACCTTGAGTTGATCTCTATTGTTGATAATGTCTGTAGGGAAACAGAGCCATTGATTAAACAGAGCTTGCTCAAACTGAGCTACTCTGTTTTTATTTGAGTGGACTTCACATCAACCCATTTTATTCCTTTGCCTATATTGTATTTTAATTAGTGCATTAATTTTCTTACCTGACTGAAAACTTTGAGTAACACAAGCGTTAATTTGGATTAACTGAATACTTTCTCTTATCTTTAATATAATACTCAGTTGATATTTGGAAGAATTAAGGAAACTAAATAAATTACTTTAAAATATTTATATTTATCTTTTTTTCCAATTATTCCGATTATTTGGTTGATCAACTCTATGTCAGTGTGACCCTCAAGCTTAAAAGTTTCCATCGAATATTTGGAACAAATTAAATTGCTATTAAGGTAACGGATTAATTATGATATATTTCAAAAGTTCTAATCTGATCTCTTTTATTTCCATGAGTTTATCTTCTTTTTTTCTTCTTTTAGTTCAAACAAATTTAGTTCTTGACGAATTCTATTCTTTTTTTTTTTTTTCCCGTTGTTTATTGTTCAATATATGTTTTGGCAATGGGACGCAAACGCAGTAAGCAGTGGGAGCAGCATCGTTGAAGACCGATTTAATCTATTATCTATCTACTACTTTTCCGATGCGGCTCTCAAATTCAAGTCTCATTAGTATTACACTTGGCTAAGAGCTGTACTACTTGTTCCTTCTAATTAACGTCCTTTCTTTATCTTAAATTTTGTGAAATAGTGATCAAATAAGATATTGTAATAATGGTTATCATCAAAATATCTGGGTGTGCTTATGCCATAAATTAGAAGCCTTTGTTTAAAACGAGAAACAGACATATATCCAGTCTGAATTGCTCACTCACAGTAAACAACATAACCAGACAGTCTAGATAATCTCAATAACCGCCACAGGTCACATTTAAAATTGCAGCATGTATATACGTACTCAATCTCCTAAGGTACAAGCCCGTATAGTTGAACTTGAACATTCTTAATTTATTTTTCAGATAGGACGAAAATAATGAGAAATTTATTAGTTGAAATCAATAATCGAACTACCACATTTATTAGCACACAGTAATAATATCAAGAGCTGGTCCACTTTCCCACAGCAAAACTAAGAGTTGTGTCTCCTTCATTCACCAGTATACTCAATGCCAAATGCTCTTACATAAACCATATAGCTAGAATAAGTTAAAGCCACAAAATATAGTTAAAAGTGTAAGAACGAAAATCTAAAGAGACCTCAAGTTGATCCCTATTGTTGATAATGTCTGTGGGGAAACAGAGCCATTGATTAAACAGAGCTTGCTCAAACCAGATCCTGAGCTACTCTGGTTTTACACTCATATCCAAGCCTATCAACAGTCATACAACCAAGTTGTATTTCTTGGTTAATCCAAATGTGGGAACTTATTTATGCAGTTTTTTTATTCTCAACCTATTGATTGAACTGAATGGCTTGTCTGGGCTGAATTTTGGTTTAACATACACTAATTTCAATAGGCCAACTAGTAGGACTCTGTTTAGGGCTCTATATAGTCAAGATAACCCCCCCCCCCCCCCTTTATCACTTTCAGAACTACTCTTCTAGTGTGGATGCTGTCAACGAACTCTTGGTGGCTCACAATGCCATACTTGATGAGCTAAAGCTTAATTTTGGGAAGTTCCCAACAATATATGAAGCCTTGTGCTGATAAGAAGCATTGTGATGTACGCTTTCAGATTCGTGATAAAGTGTATCCCAAGTTATAGCCTCTCCGTCATCGATCTTTGACAGAATGGTCCAATGAACAATTAAGTTCTCGTTAATATGGCCCTTTTTCTATTGTTGAGGAGGTTATCCCTACTCCTATTTCATATAAGCTGTAATTGCCACTTGATGCTAAAATTCATCCAGCTTCTTAAGAAAATATATTTTCCTGACACCTCATTTATGGGGAAAAGAAAAGGAGAAAAAAGTTCTTGAGCATGGAATAGCATTTTTTAATGGTAGGAATATATTGAAGAGTGATGTATTCCATTAGTGATGGGACCAGGGTGAATGTTTGTAGCAATAGGTGGGTCCTAGATATGGAGAGTTCATTGTCGAACTATGCTGAAGTGACATTTCATGCGAAGGATTGGACTATTGCAGAAATTATTAATAATGGAAGATGGAAGGTGGAAAAATTGGGAGGATTAGTGCCAAGTTTAATTCTAGACAAACATGTGGTGGGCAGATATGAAAGTAACGCTGGGGCAAATAATAAACTTGGTGGCCATTTCTTTGATGTTTGTGTAAGAACCTCAAATTATCATTGCCCCATATTTCTGTTGCCAATATGGGTCTTTAACTCTTAGAAATTGATAACATTTCAGCACATTTTCTTCTTTTCTTTTTGTTTTATCTATTTTTGGATTCGAAATGTGCATGAAAAGAAATTTATAGAAGAAAATGTGCATATTAAAGTATATATCAAACAAAAATCAAAAAAAATTCTTGTTATATCTTATATAGTTTGTGATTCAATTGGGAATTTATAAATCCTCCCTCTTTTATAGGAGGATTGAGACAAGCTTTGAAGCCCTCTAAGAGCTAAGAAACAAGGAAAGAATAAAGGAAGTGAATCATTATAAAGTTAGAAGAAGGAACATGTACAAGTTGCCTCAGCAAGTTGTTAATGTGCTGAAGCAAGTAGAAGAAAAACAAGAAGTTTGCTTTCTGTGTCACTGGCCTCAGCAAGTGGCAAACTTGCTGAGGCAAGTAAACATTCTGAAGAAAAATTTGCTTTTTGTGTCATTGGCCTCAACAAGTGAAAAAACTTGCGAGGCAAAAAGAACTTTGAAGAAGAATTTTACTCTCTGTGTCACTCACTACAGCAAGTTGACAAACTTGCATCCAAGAACAATATGACTACGTGTTTTGATTTCAGAAGCTGCAAAAGACTATTTAACCAAGGGAAAAGCACCGGAAACAGACATTCTTGACTTTGGAAAGTTGGAGCCTGAAAAGGAAGAGCTTGGGAGATAGTTCTTGAAGAGTTTGGAGGCTTAGGTGATCATCCTAAAAGAGATTTTAGGAGTTTTACCTTGGTTTTATCATTGTTCTCCTTCTTTTTTTTTACTTAGCTTATCATCTATTCAGTTGTTTTGTATGAATTTTCTTTCTATTTAGACATGAGTAGCTAAATCTTTTATTTTAGGATTCTTTTAAACCTTTGCATGAATTAAGACTTAAATATTTCTCTTTTTTGGTAAATAATGATGTGCCCGTGAGTGTGCATGTGTGTGTGTGTGTTTTTTTTTTTTTTTGTTATCATTTGCTTAATGCTTGTACGTGATTGGCCACAATTAAGATCGGCTTGTTCACTTGGATTTGACTTGAGAGAGTTAATCTCGGTGTAGAGCTTGGTTAAAATCATGCTTAACTTGAATATTTAGCCATTATATTTTAACGTTTTATATTCTTACGCAACCTCCACCTTAACATACATGACATTTATTTATTATAACTTCTGTTGTAGTTTGATATAACTAATTGAATTACCGAAATAAAGTCGGCTTTAGAATCATATGTGATTTGAGCAAATTAAACTTTGTTATTTAAATATTCAATATATTTAGTAAGTTCAGGTCAAAAATATATTTACTGAGAGATCATTTGATGAATATGTAACGTGGTAACCTAACCATGTCTTTGTTATTTCAAACAGCTTAAAACAAAATGAAACAGAGCATCTCAAGCACTGAGCAGAATGTTACTAGATCCTCTTGTAAGGTGTTTTATAGCGATTGACTGTTGCAAGTTTCAAATTTTGATATCTAAAAACATCAAAATTAATATCCAATAAGCCAACATGTGCTTATAAACCTTACAGATTACAACACTTAATTATCTGCCTTTTTTTTTTTTGCCGAAATTATATGCCTTTTCGTTTTAATTGTTACATTTACACCTGAAATCTTAGAAACAGAGGCATAATATCATTTTATTTTCTTCTAACTCATTACTCATGATTAAATTTTAAAGTACAATATGATTTACCAGACGGAAGACTATTCCTCAAAGGGTTCTCAACAACGTGTTACACACATACACACTCGTAACTATTATTACAAAATGTTTTATTCTCACAATTCACTAAATTTATAGATAACAAAAGGACATTCAATAGGCAACATCAGATCAGTCCTTGACCATGCGTAACAACAGCAAAGCTCCTTATTTCTTGAATGAGAGGAACGCTCAGAGTAGAGTGATAGCTATTTCACTTGCATTCAAGAGGCAAACCATATTGAAAAATAATCAAGATAAGAACAGAATTTGTTTAGCATGTTGAAGAAGATAAAAGCAAAAGGAAAATGAAATCTGATTTAAATAATAACAATACTTGAAAAATTAAGGCAGCTGATTCATTACCTTAAGGGAAATTTGTTATTGATATTTAACTGAGGCTTTTGAAACAGAGGACCAAGGAACCATAAACTTCATCCACCAAGTGATCAAACCATTGGAAAAAATTGTGTCTCCATGCTTTGATGAGGAAGAGAGAACCACAAATTGCCCAGAAGCCTGCTGCAAATCCAATTCCCATCCCAAGATACAATGACTTCAGAAAGTCATCATCTTCATTTCCTTCAATCATCTTTGGGTGACCGAAAGCTTCTTTCTTGTGGCACTTCTTTGGAAGAGGATCTCCACAAAGATAAACATTGCCAACAAAGCTCCATGAGTCAAAAGTCTGAATTTGAGTTCCCAGTGGGATTTGCCCAGTGAAATTGTTGTATGATAGGTTCAAATACTTGATGAAAGACAAATTAGAAATGATTGTAGGAATTTCTCTAGAAAGTTTATTGTAGCTGAGATCAAGAGATTCTAATTCTTTCATGCCACTTATTTCCTAGGGAATCTTCCCAATCAAATGGTTTCAAGACAAGTTTAAGGACCACATCTGACTCAGGTTAAACAATTCCTTAGGAATTTCTCCCGACAAATTGTTAGAGGAAAGATTGATGCTATACACTAGTGGAAATTGATTATAATCCAATTCTCTCCCTTTAGCAAAGACTTCTATTTCATCCAAAGGAAGAAAATCCATAATCGGCTGCATGATGTTAGATAGACAATGTGGTATAGGTCCTGAAAGTTTATTATCAGCGAGATCCAATATTTCCAACCAAGTGAGGTGGCACAACTGTGATGGAATTGCCAATAAATTGGTTTCCCCTCAATTTGATAACATATAAATTTTGTTGCATGGCATTTGGCAAAGTTCCGGAAAATTTATTTCGCTCTAAAATGGGGTATTCCAAATTTGTCCAGTTTGATAAATCAAACGAAAATTTTCCAAAGAAACTATTATGACTCAAATCCAATGCTCAAGATTCACTAAATGAAAAGCCATTGAGGGAGGAACTTGACCTGTTAGCATATTACTCCCCAAATCAAGGTAAATTAATTGTGTCCAATTGGCCAAACAATCGGGGACTGCTGAGAAAGAATTGTGAGATGCTAAAACCTCAATGGGACTTGATATGTTTGGGAGCCCTCCTGTAAAATTATTATAATCCAAATATATACGACTTGAGAACAGTGTAACATTGGATATGTCTCCGCTGATAAAGTTTTTTGATATATCAACCTCATCAATTCTTGCTCCAAGGCTCAAAAATGTGTTTGCATTCTATGGTTGAAATCCCCGATCCAGAAATGTCAATTCGTTGTCGTGACCATTGCGAATATATCATGTTGGAATATTGGGACGTAGGCTCGTGTTCCTCAATTTCAAATAACTGAGTTGAAATGGTGGGGCCCAGTGTGGATCAAATTCAAATTTGAAACTAGTTGAACTCAAGTCTAGTGAAGTTGAGTTTGAGAGTTTGGCAAAATTCTCTTTTGAAAAAACTCCTACCCAGAAATTGCCAGCAAGGGATAAATAATTTAAGTTATGGAGTTGTCCAAAGCTTTCAGGTAGGTTGCCATCAAAGTGATTACAAGACAAATATAAGGAAGTTAAGGAAGAAATGTTTCCGAGAGACGGGGGGACTGAACCATCAAACAAATTATCATGGATATCAAAATATTGCAAATTTTAAAGTTGGCCCTGCAAATTAGGAATTGATCCTTTGAGATTATTGGAACTCAATGATAGATGCTTCAAATTTTGAAGCTGGAACAAGGCTATTGGTATTTGACCATAGAAATTATTCTCAGAGGTATTGGTAATTAAACAGTGAACTGGGTAATTCTGAATGTAAATTGTTCCTAAAAAGATTAAGAGTTGTAAGTGATGTAAAATTGGCAGGGTTAAGGGAAGGAAATTCTGCCAATCCACAATCGCTCAAGTGTGACTTAGTGAGTGAAGGAAGCATGGCTATGTGCTAGAGCCATTTGGCTACTTTTTTAATATCAACGAAGCTAAGGTCAAGATATTTTAAGGATGAAAGTTGAGAAAGCCAATGAAGATCATTTATGACTAATAAACAATTAGAGGAAAAGTCAAGATAGCTTAAAGTAACAGAAAAACTTGCTGAGTAATTAGAAGGAGTAGCAAGTGATTGGTTGTCAAATTTGTGTCCCTTTGAAGGAGATCTGGAGACTTTGCATGGTGGCGTAGTCACAGTTTCAAAGTAATTGTTGCTCAAGTCCAAGTAATTGAGAAATTCAAGTTGAAGCACGCATAGATTTATCTAACCTCTTAATATATGATTGGAAAGAGAAAGCTCTGAAACTTTGCCTGTGATGTTGTTACACTGAATTCCCACCCATAAACAGCAATCTTGTTAAACAGTCCAAGAAGAGAGTTGGTTGTTTGGATCCACCACTCCTTGTTTGAAGATTAAGAGTAAGCTTTAATCATTTTCATGGCAACGGTCCCCATTTGCACCACTCATAATAATGCTTCTGTTGAATGTTGTTGAATATAGCAGAATCAGAAAAACAAACGAAATTTGTGAAGTGAAGCTAGCCATTGTGGTTAACAAGACTCTTCCACCACTCATTTCTTCTCAATAATAGTTTGGCCAAGGCGCCTTCATATATTCTTACAATTTCTTTCAATCCCTTTGGTGAAAGAGACTTTGCCAATTTTGTCAAACATCACTTCCTATGGAATTAACTGCGTTAACCAATCCAATAGCGAATCCCAAAGTTGCAAAATACTACTACTTTACAATCTCTCAATTCTTTTTCAACAAACTTCACAACTTTCAACTACAAAATTTACTGTCCCATCCATCACACTTGTAAGTTTTCGTCCCAAACTCTACTCAATTTAAGTCCTTCTGCTCATCAATGGAACCCACAGGAGAGCATCCATTCTTATAATCTCTTTCAATTTGCCAATTTCATCAAATAGCCCTCCAGTCCTTTTTATAATGAAAGTGTATAAGATATAATTTTTTTATTTGGGAAAGGAATAACAACACACTTTATCTTTTTCAAAAAAAGCTACTGAACCTATAAATAAATTTTGGAAGCAAAAATATCTAGGACGATTTTAAAAAAGCCCTAAAATATTATTGCCATTAATATCATCATACGTGCATTATTTTGAATTGCGGCTTTGGGGCCTCATTGTTTATCCAATTGTACTCCATCCTAATTATTTTAACCATATGACATGGACCTCTCCCATCATTTAATATAAAAAAGCATATAAACTATTATTTGCATCATTTATGCTCAATTTATATTAGAAACATCAACGACATGGTTAGAGACAGCAGACAATCTTGAACGTCAATTGGTTGGGGATGTAATTAATTTCAAACGAGAATGTAGTATTGCAATTTGCAACGGAAATCAAATATTTATTTATTGAAATAAAAAAAATAGGTTCAATTTTTTTATATTTAGCTAAGAAATGAGAAAATTAATGTATTTTTTATATCTTGAGTTCAACTATAGGCCCATACTCACACACACATATAGGGTTGATGTGCAAAAATACCCATAAGCTTTTATTGAAAATACGCCTAGCATCATATATTTTTTTTTAAAAGTTCAAAAATACAGATGAACATTCAAAATAGAAGCAAAATTACCATGACCATTAAATCTAACCTAATACTGTTACTTTTAACAGTAGAACCCATATTATTTTTATGAAAAATACTAAAATGCACTCAACTCCAAAAATCCCAACCTCTTCATCGAACCAGAAAGAGAAAAGGACTCAGGTCTGTGATTGAAGGGAATCGAGAGAAAGCAGCCACCATGAAATCTGTAAGGGAACTTATCGTTATCATCACTGTGTGTCCATTCAAACTCATATTTCCATTCATAACTCAAACACTTTAGATTTCACACTTCCATTTTTCTGATTTCAATTACATTGAAAAAAAAAATCTTATTCAATGAACATGATAGTTTTAGGCTCAGCTTCTCTATTCTATTATTATTCTTATATCCATTGTGGATTTCGATTGAATTAGTATATGATAGTTCGAGCTTCTCTTTTAAGGCCCATGTGTGGAATTTTAATTCGTAGTCGGCTTTTGATTTGCAACTCTAACCCTTCAACTATTTCTTCAATTTGAAGTCACTATTCATTTATATTAAATCAAGAAAAATTTATATTTTGAATGGCAGATGCATATAAGCCACCTTCTTCCTCTTACATTCCAGTCTTTAATGGCGGTTTCTCCCTCCCCCACTCCAACAGACCCTCCCAAGAAGAGGTTATAGGTAATGTTCCGTGCCTTATCGTCATTGTTCTATTTCTTCTCTTCACCAACATGGTCTAAACCATAGGAGCAGTGATCAGAGAACGAAGGAGGAGAGAGTGAGTGAGTGAGTGAGGTCATTTCTGCTCCACTATATATTAATACTCCTTTTCATTGAAGACAGAGCTGAGTTCGAACTAAGGAGCAATAGCCGTTGTTTTCTTTTACTTGGACATGTACGAGTTGCAAGCGAAGAAGTTCCATTCTTGAACTCTATCTTCTTTTTTTTTTTTGGTGATGAAATGAACTCTATCTTCTTCTCCAGAGCAACTTTGCGGTGGTCCTTCTTGGCTTGCGTTTCAAATCGATGCATTCACAGAGGGAGTTTTTTTTTTTTTTTTGAGTTGAAAGCATTTTAGTACTTTTATAAAAATAAAAATAATGTGGATCCCGTTACAAAAAGTAACAGTGTTAGGTTAGATTTAACGGTCATGGCATTTTTACTTCTATTTTGAATGTCTATAGGTATATTTGCACCTCCGAAAAGCATATGGTGCTGAGTGCACTTTTAAATAAAAGTTTATGGGTATTTTAGATGGAGTTTTTTTTTTTTTTGAGTTGAAGGCATTTTAGTACTTTCATAAAAATAAAATAATGTGGATCCCACTACAAAAAGTAACGGTGCTAGTGCTAGGTTAGATTTAATGGTTATAGCTTTTTTACTCCTATTTTAAATGTCTATAGGTGTATTTGCACCTCCGAAAAGTATATGGTACTGAATGCACTTTTAAATAAAAGTTTATGGATACTTTTACACTTTAATCCACATATATATATATATACACACACACATATTATAAAGGAAAGAGTAGACTGAGGCCATTATACTCAAACATACAATCACAATGGCGAGCTTTGCTTCACAAATATCTTTGTTTTGTTGTTTCTGCTATTTGCAACCACATTCAAAAGATTGCTGTTTGTGTGAGGGAGTTTACCGCAATCACATCACAGGCAGAGTTATAGTGCTTTCTCTTTCCCATCATCAATTACGAGGTGATGAGATTAATCTGTGTGCGCTTCAGTTTGAATTTCTCAACCACTTGAACTTGAGTTACAATCGCTTTGAAACTGTGCTAATGCCACCATGCCAAATCTCTAAATCTCCTTTTGATGCACACAAATTTCACAACCAATCACTTGCCTCTTCTAATCATTCAGCAAGTTTTTCTGTTGCTCTATGCTATCTTGACTTTTCCTCTAATTATGTTTTAGCAATGAATAAAAAACGAGACCGGACAGGCCGGTTCAACCGGAAAACCAGTGAACCCGTTTGATGGCTGGTCTGGTTTGATGTTGAACTGGAAAACCGGTTGAACAAGTCAAAACTGTTTGAACTAGCGGTTTGAATGATTCAACCGGTTGGCTATTTTTTTTTTTTTTTTGAAAAATGAGATATCTGGTTCAATAAAGAGGTTGAAAAAGAAAGAAAACCATAAATTTAAACCGATATACATACAATCTATAATATTTTGATAAATTATAAAAACAAATTTTAATTTCAAGGCCACGGAGATTTAAAGAACACAAAGAATAAATTAAAAAACATTATATATTATATACATATAATATATAATATTTTAATAAATTAATTTGATATGATTCAAGTAATCAAATCTAATATAATCAATTAATTTTATCTATAGAATTTTAAAAATATATTAATATATATATTGTTACTAATAAATTATAATATTTTAATATGGCCGGCTTGACGACCAGTTAGACCTCAGTTGACCCATTAACCCTTGAACCTGTTCCGTGACTGATTCATTGCCCGATCCAATTTTTTATTTTTTGTGTTTTAGTCATAAATGACCTTCTATGGCTTTCTCAACTCTCTTCCTTAAAATATCTTGGCCTTAGTGAAAATGATATTGGAAATGACACCAAATAGCTTCACTATAGGGATATGTGTAATTGCCCTAAATAATAATAATAATTGTGATAGCCCAGAAAAAAAAATTAATTTAATTAAATTATAATTAGCTAAGAGATATTTTATTTATTATTTCCTGTAATAAGGTAACAAAGAAAAGTTTGTGGTTGAGTAGCATTGGAGGACTTGGAGAGTGTTTAAAGTAAGAGTTCGAATTCGAATGCCCACTCCGTCATAAGCAGTTTTTTTCATTTCAGCATATTGGGTGTGTGTTTGGAGTAGCGATAGTAAAAATAGTTTTTTCTAATTTGATTTTTTATAATCTTACTTTTAAATAAAAGTCATATTGTGTAATGTGATTTATGTTTAGATTGTCGGTTATATAAATGATTTTTGCAAAAAATAAAGCTTATTTGGATTAGCTTAAGCATAAGTGACTTTTGTGATAATGGTAAGAAAGAAATTAAATTTGAAATTTGGAAAAAATGATAAATATAAATATTTTAAATCAATTTAATTAGCTTTTTTAATATATCTAAAAAGTTAACTCTATATTATATTTAGGATTGAGAAGAGTATAAATTAATTATACATATAAATATTTTTCCTATCTTTTTCACTCTCTCACATCATCTTTCTCTTTTTCCTCTCTCTCACACATCACTCGGCCTTTTTCTCTCTCTTTTTACCAAATACCACATGCATTTTTTTTCAATTGTTTAACCCAACACTCCATTTTTTTTTTATAGTTGTAGACAATCACACGAATGGGTGAAAATCGATCGATTAGACCTGAAAAAAGCTGTAGATATTTTAATTATTATTTCCTATAATAAGGCAACAAAGAAAAATTTATGGTTTAGTGGCGTTGGAGGACTTGCAGAGGGTGTTCAAAGTAACAGTGTGTTCGGCTATATCAAAAAAAGTACTTTTTTCTCAAAATCATGGTTTTGAGAAAAAAATACAAAAACACTTAACTTTTTCAAATAAGCTATTTTGATTTCAAATCATAGTTTTGGACCTCAAAACCATGATTTGGGCTTAAGTTATTTTTTTTTACTTTTTGCACTTTGTGGGCCCCACCCTCTCATTCTCATTGGTTCTTTTCTTGTATGTGGGTCCTATGTCACATCCTCTCTCATCTTTTGTTTTTTTTTTTGAATTTCAGCGTTTTTTCTGTCTTTTTTTTTTGAAGTTTAAAATTTTAATACTCCCTCTTATCCTTAATATAAGACATATTTCTCTAATTTAATTATATTAGAAAAATTAGTTAAGTTAATTAACATTACATATAGACAAATTTATTTCATTTTTGGTATTAATTATGAAATTTAATGTTAAATAATGGGTTAAGATACATCATTTTTAATGCCATTAGGGGTTTTAATTGTTCATTTTTAATTATTCATTGTTATTTTTCCATCTTCTAAAATTTATTTGTACTGGATGTCCCTCAGGAAAAACTTGGCTATTAAATTTGGACCTTACCCCTTAAATAATATATAAAATATAATCTTATTATTTACATGTAATTATCATAAAAATTAATGTCCTTTTTAGTCATTTGATCATGAAAAAAGCTATTCTGATAAAATCATCCAAACACTCTCATTTTTTCAAAATCACTTTTTTTTCCATAATTTATTTTTCTCATAATCTATTCTCCAAAAAGCTATTCTCCATTTTCTCTCCAGAAGCTATTCTCTAAAAGCTAATAAAAACACACCCTAAGGGTTAAGATTCATCATTTTTAATAAAGAGAACTGTACGAAGGAGATTGCGGTGGTGAAGCAAAAACGAGAAGATGTCTTCGTTCACTGAGACGTGTGTTTAGACACCTATGTAGTGCTGTGAGGCTACGTTAATTGTAATTATCAAGTACGAACCCGTATGGGGAATTTCCGTAATCGTGCACATAATATCAGTATATTTATGCTATTCATGTGTTGCTCACTGAACTGTGTATCGTTTTATGCAAATACTCTGAAATAAGTAAAAATAAGATGAGGGTGTGACACTGATCCAAATCACCTTTAGTCATTTCTTTGCATCTGCGTGCTGCATGAATTTCTAAGCTTATGCCCTTAATTTTCTTAAAAGGTAAGCATATCCCTAAGTTAATTTATAAAAACGCTAAACACCGTCAAGAAAATAGAAATTACTCAGTAGTTTTTGTAAGGTAAAAATCTTATCAAGTGAATGGAAACGATACCACTTAAATACTGGCTATAAACAGGAAAAGAATTGATTCTAATAATGGCAAAAGGATTGTTATACATGATGTTGTGCCTCAAAAAATCAATTAACAAATGTTAATGTCCATTAGTTGTAATTAGGGGTTGAAATAGGCTAGGTTTTGCCTAAATAGGCTTGGGCCTGCAACAGAGATTTAAAACCTGAGCCTAGGCCTGAGTCTGTATGTAGGCTTTTTTTTAGGCATGAGTCTGAGCCTTCAAAAGGTCTGACAAGGCCTGAAGCTTGTTTAAATGCCTACTTAAATAATGTAGATTTTTAAATAGCCTTTAAAGCCTATGCCTTCAAATTCATATATAACTCTTCACAATTATATATAATCCTACATTATGTCTTAAAGCCCCAATATCCATTATCATAGTAATATTAGGGCTTAGTAAGGAAAAGAAAAGAATGTCTAATGACAACAATTGTCCAAGTAAATAGTAATAAGAAAAACTAATCGTCTGTTGACTAATGAGATATATTTTCTAAAATTGATAAAGTATAACAAATAACATATAAAACTAGATTTTGCCTCTTTTACCTTTCCCACGTAAATTAGGACAAGCTCTTCTTACTCAGATTATAATATTTCATTTGACACTAAAATAAACTCATAACAATTATTATGCTTCAATGGAGGGCGCTAATTAGGGGAGAGTGAGTGAGTCAGTGTTGTCATCTTGAGCGATCGAAGAGAAGAAAGACAAGGGTGAATGATTTATGCAAAAGTAATGGTGGAGTGTAATAGCGATGAAATGTGAAACTTAGAATTAAGGTTAAGTTGGTAAATTTATAAATAATTTATAAAATTATTTAGATTATATTATATGTACATATTTAATAGTATACATTAAAAAAAAAAAGCTAAATAAGCCAGGCTTGTAGGCTAGGCCTTATGAAAATAGGCTTGACCTGTTTATCTAAATAGGCCTAGTAATATGCCTGAGCCTGAGCCTGATCTATTTACTAAATAGGCTAGGTTAGGTTTTATATAAACTAGGTCATAAGCCCTTATTAGAGGTCTGACCTATTTTCATCCCTGGTTGTAATGATTTTGATACCTTGGCAACATTGCTCACATGAATAATTAAGAATGATTGGTAATGGCAAAATAGTTCAGAAACAAAAATGTCCTCTAACTACTTAAAATAATCAGAGAGGGTACCAGCAAGAAAAGAAGGAAGTAAATTACACGGTGAGGGCGAAATTCCATCTTAATTATTAGAATATTATAGCTAATGACTTCCTCAACTAATTATTAATTCATAATGAATGAAACATCATATATTGTTTGGTCGTTGCGTGTACTATGGTGTTAACTTGCTTTTGATTAGTCACTTGCCTCAGGAATATATATATATATATATATATATATATATATATATAAAACAATGAGCACTCAAGACTCTTGAGACCAAAAAAGTTCAATTAGCTTACTTTTTTAAGGTTGTTAGGTGTAGGTTTTTCTTGATAACGATTGTTCATGTTTAATATATATTTGGGCACAGCAAAAAGTGGAAGTCATCAAATACTATCCCACTAAGATGATGAATTTAATTTTTTATTTACATCACTAGTGTGTAATTTACTTCCTTCTCTTTTCCCCTTATCTTCTAATTACTTTTATAATGAGTCATTATAAAGCAATGGCCGTTCCTGACTATTGAGAAAAGGCATTCAAAAGCTAAATTAAAGCTAATGTTAAAAATTGCTGTGAAATAATTAACCTCACATGGCGGGATTTCCCTTTTTATCTTTTTGACCTGGTCACCATAGTGGGCTGGGGAAACACGTAACGGCCAAACCATATGAATGTTTCATTTATTAACATTAATAATTAATTATCAGTCAAGAAAGTTAAGGAAATCATCAATTATATACTTTCTGTTATAAATAATAGTATTATGTGTGGATGTTCATGACTTCATATATGGATTCATAGGATTCCGTTCCATAGTTATTGACATTATATCCCATAACTACCATATTGAAGGATATTTAGCACATATTCTCTATAACCTTTAATTATACAATTATGTTGCTTAATTCTCCTTTATGTGCTTATTTGTATAACAATATTCCAATAAGATGAATTTTCCTCTGAGCGTGTAATTTACTTTCTCCTTTTTTCCCCTCTTATACGCTTTAATTATTTTATAATGATTGGAGAGCATTTTTGCTTCTAAACTATTTCAAGAGTAAAGCTAGTTATTTTAAACTATTTACCAGAGTAATATTTTCCTTAGTGTCAAAATTATTGCAATATCGCCCCTTGAATAATTGACATTAACATTGACGTACTGCTAAGTTTATATTAATTTGGGGTTAAAGAATGTTTTAATCCTTGGAATATGCATGAAGGCGAGCCTGGTCCAAATCACGTTTAGTCATTGCTTTACTTCTGCGTGCTGCATGAATTTCTAAGCTTATGCCCTTAATTTTCTTAAAAGGTAAGCATTTCCCTAAATTAAATTATAAAAACGTTAAGCACCATCAAGAAAATAGAAATTAATTAGTATTTTTTATTACGTAAAATCCTTAATTAAGTGAATGGAAACTATAGCACTTAAATACTTGCAATGAACAGAAAAAGAATTGGTTCTAATAATTTTGTTAATAACGCGTGATAAAGAAACACTTACATAACTTTTTTTTTTCGGCCTCAAGGTTGTAACTATTTAAAACAAAAACAGTTGCCGTATCTAATGCTACCTGAAACCGTTGTTTTAAATAGGCTTCATGCACTTGCCCAAAAAGAAAACTGCTTCATGCGTTCAAAGTTCAAACGATTAATCAATTGGTTGTGGAAATTGAAAAATATTAATATTTACTAATGAGATTCATTAATATTAATATTTACTAAATATCTTCTTATGTGTATTAAATTATATTAAGTGTTTAGATTTCAAAATATTGTATGCATTTCTATGACTGATTAAATAATCAACTAAAAGATATCTTCAATAAAAATTTAAGTTGTTATTATTAGTGAGTTTATTGGAATACTGGAAAAATCCTATAGGACATATACTGTAATGTCTTTTAAAGATTACTCTATTTTTTTTTCTAATTTAACTTTTTTTCCCTCTTTCTATTGAGGTTATCACATATACCATACTAGCTAATTATTTCCCACCATCTCTGATGTGTAAAATAAATTGTTTCTCGGCCACACATTAGATTTGTATCAAAAAAATTTATATACCATGCTAATTATCTCCAACACGCGCGCGCGCGCCCACTTCTTCCGTGTAATGTTCGTTGGGTTCAATCCAGGCAAATGAGTATCTTGGTTTAAAATTATAGGATTCAGCTAAAATTTTGGGCCCCAGTCCTCTTTAATTGAAATAGAAACATTTTTTAAGTCATTGACCCCACAATAGAAAACAAAAAAGATAATCTCACAAGCCCATGCACCCCATTCATGTTCAGCATTCTGAATAATATCAATTAACAAACACACCAACAAGGATTAGGTTCAGCAAAAGGAGTTCACAACTTCGTAAATAAATCAAGATTCAAATTTCTATCAGGAGAGATATCTATATATAGTACCCAACAATATATCGAATGAACTTCTCTTCAATAAGAAGATACTTATGCTTAAAAAAAAAATCAAATAACGAACATTAATTTCCTATTGTTGTAATGATTTTGATATTTAAAAGGATACATTGCTCTGCTGAATTGTTTAGATTGATTAACAGCACTCGCAAAATAGTTTAGGGATAAAAATGTCCTTTAACTACTTAAAATAATTGGAGAGGATACCACTAAAAAAGGAAGGAAGTAAATTACACGGCCAGGGGGGAAAATTCACCTTATCAGAATAGTATAGTAGATGACTTCCTTAACTGTCTTAACTAATTATTAATTATTAATCTTACTTCTTCTGATTCTATTTATAAGAGCTCGATAACTGAACTATCACTACAAAAAAAAAGGCATTTTGTAGCGGTGCATTTGTAGCGGTTATATTAAACCGCTACAAATTATAGCATTTGTAGCGGTTTTTACCTAAACCGCTACAAATTTGTAGCGGGAAGATATTTTGTAACGGTTTCCTACAAAACACCGCTACAAATTTGGCGCAAAATTCCCGCCAAAACTTGTAGCGTTTACTTTGTAGCGGTTAATGCACATAAACCGCTACAAAATACCAAAGGTCAGAAGTTTGTAGCGGTTTTTACTGAAAACCGCTACAGAATTTAAAGAGACTCCAAATTTGTAGCGGTTCTGGGCAATAACCGCTATAGAATTTCAAACGTTGTGAAGATTTGTAGCGGTTATTGTAGAACCGCTACAAATTTGGATATTTGTAGCGGTTAGAGTAGCTGTTATTTTAATAACCGCTACTAATTACTGGCTATTTAAACCCCCCGCCTCCTTCATTTCTCCGTTTGCTCATTTTGTTTCCTGAGGTTTCTCTCAGTGATTTCTTCAAGATTTAAGTGTTCAGACGTATCTATAGGAGTTTTTGGTCCGTATTCCGCAGTATTTACACTTGAGGTACGTATATAACACGTATTTTTATTTATATTGTATTTTTATTATATTTTTGTATAATAATGGACTAATTTTTTTTTTAATTTGTACAGTTGATATGGTTTCAGGACAGGATAAGGGGAAGGCCCCTGTGGTCCCCAGACCGCCTTTACAGGGTGGCAGCAGCCGGGCAGGGGGCAGAGGGAGGGGGCAGCGCGCAGGTAGGTCTACCGAGGCATCTCAGCCCATCCCCCCACAGGAACCGCAGACGATCCCACAGGCGACGACCACAGCAGAGGTGCCTGAGGTGGAGGGACCAGAGATTAGCGTTGAGGACTTCCTCAACGAGGAGGAGTTCGAGATGCCGATGGGGTTTAGGGAGATGGAGCGGTTCCTCGATGAGGAGGACGCTCGGGAGCAGAACAACCCACGAGGGTCGTCTTCGCGGTCCACTGGGTTTGAGGTGCAGGTCGAAGGTAAATTAATTTTTTAATTTAGTAAATTATTTATTTAAATTAGAAATGTTAACTTTGAATTATAATTTATCTAACGTGCGGTCAACTATGCAGATGAGCAGGGGAACGTGTCGACGAGGAGGGTGGATGTGGCCGGTCTAAACAGCATGGACTGGTCCCTGCGAGTTATAGTGCCGTGGAACGAGGGCACTGACCAGCCGATCCACAATGGGGGTCACCTGCTCAACCGCTTCCTGAGCGACCTGGGAGCGAATTGGATGCGGTTCCCCCTTCACTTCCCGACCTGGAGGCACATTCCGAAGGGGCCGAAGGACCAGGCTTGGGAGGAGGTGATTCAGGTAATTAAAACTATTTAATTAATATTTTTTTAATTAATTCTATTTAATTATTTTATTTAAATTATGGTTTTTATAATTATTGATATTTAAATGTATTTTTTTCAGCTGTGGTTTGCCCTCCGAGCCAACCGGAAGAGGTACGCCCTCGTGAAGATGGGCGACGCCTGGAGGAACAGGAGGAACCGTCTCTTCCACAAGGTGGACGGGGACGGGACGATGCCTCTGGAGCAGCTGCAGGAGAGCGTCCCGGACGGCGTGCCGCCGAACGACTGGGCGCGTTTCGTCCAGTTCAGGAGGAGCCCTCAGGCGCAGGTAACGTATTTATTATATTTTTGATATATAATTTTGTAATTATTAAATATTAAATTATAATTTCAATTTAATTTGTATTTAATTTTAAATTATAATACATTTAATTATTTGTTTTTCCAGGAGGTTTCTCAGAGGAACACTGAGATCCGGGCACAGCAGACGATCCACCACACAGCAGGATCGAAGACCTTCGCTGTGACCTACAGCGAGCTGGTAAGTTTTCAAAATATCACTTACTTTTAGCTGATTAATTCATAACACTAATTATTGTTTTGTAATTGTTTCAGGAGACGAAGGCACAGCAGGAGAACCGTCAGACGGACTATGCGGAGCTGTATGCCATCACACACAGACACCGTGACGGGACTGCGACCTCTCAGCAGGCAGAGGCAGCCATTGTAAGTTATTTTATTATCATAGTTTTAATAAAACCAAGTTAATAATGAAAAATGGTAATTATTAATTGTTTCATAAAATGGCAGGAGCGGATGCAGCAGTCGCAGGCTGAGCTGCGACAGACCCAGCCTGAGGAGTCACAGGGGTCAGTGGACCCGACGGCTCCTCTGAAGGCGGGTATGGCTCAGCCTGAGCACCTCGGACGAGTGCGGGGGATGGGGATAGGCGCCAGACCCAGCATGATCTACGGCAGGAGCGCCACCTCTGAGGCTGGCAGCTCTAGAGGGGTCAGACGTCGGAGGGACGAGTCGATTGACCAGCTGCAGTCAGATATGCAGCAGCAGATGGCGCAGCAGTAGCAGCAGATGCAGGTGCAGCAGCAGCAGCAGCAGCAGATCCACGCAGACGCTATGTACGCGCAGCAGACGCAGTGGCGTGAGATCGTGAACACTATGCTCGAGGGAGCATGGAGTCGGCTGTTCCCGGACGAGCAGCATCCAGCGGTGCCCCCTGTCCCTCACTACGTCGTCCCGAGCACTACTCCTCCTCCTACAGCTCCTCCTCCTGCTGATGAGGATGGTGCGGTTCAGTCTACACAGCGGCCCGATCCAGCGGCATCTGAGGGAGCCCCACCTGAGGGAGCACCAGAGGATCAGCCCCCAGCTTCTTAGTTTAGGACATTTTCTTTTCTTTTAAACATTTGTAAATATTTATGAGATTTTATTTCAGAATTTTCTTATTGTGTTTTATATAATTATATTTATATTATTATATCGCATTGAAATAATTTATAAATGATTTAAATCTAAATTTAAAAAAAAAATAAATTATATATATATTTGTAGCGGTTCTTAGTGTATAACCGCTACAAAGATATATATTTGTAGCGGTTTTGAACTCATAACCGCTACAAATTTACTTATATATTTGTAGCGGTTTCCCTTCAGAAACCGCTACAAATATATATGTTTGTAGCGGTTATACACTAAGAACCGCTACAAACACTCAAATCATTTAACTTTTGAAATTTGCCGCCTTTGTGCACATTTGTAGCGGTTATCTTATGTATAACCGCTACAAATTAGAAAATTATTTTTATATTTAATGTCCAACGGCTTTAATATTAGTAGCGGTTTATTATATATAACCTCTACTAATTCGTTGAACATTAGTAGCGGTTATATATATAAAACCGCTACTAATACTCAACAAGTACATTTTGAATTTCCTACCAATTAACGGCTTGAATATTAGTAGCGGTTTTATATATGTAACCGCTACAAAATTATAAAAGTTGGAATTTCTGTAGCGGTTGGTGTAGCGGTTTAATAACCGCTACGAAGTTATAAACGTTGGATTTTCAAAATATAAGGTTCTAGGCATTCGTCATTATCTTCTCACTCATCTTCTTCTCTATACTTTCTTCTCTCTCACTTGTAGCTATGGATAAATCATGGATAAGGTTGCCGCGCAATTCTCCTGAATATTTGTATGGATTAAACAGTTTCTTAGATTTCGCATTCACTCATGCCAGCTATAACGGCAAGATCGTCTGTCCGTGTCGGAAATGCAAGTTCAAGAAGTGGCATCCACGAAATGTTGTGAAGGAACATTTGCTTGTGAAGCCTTTCCCTGAGGACTATACGTTCTGGGCAGTTCATGGTGAGAAGGCCGGCGTTAGATATGACGAGGCTCTTCCTCGAAGTTCTCAAGTAGGCGTTCAAGTAGATGAAGATGATCCTGTGAATGATGCTGTGCGTGATGTGTTTGGATTTCAAGGCGACAACTTCAACGAAGAAGTGCACGGCTCTGAGCCGGCTTTTATGGGGAATGAAGCAGCTCGGGATTTTTTCATCTTGATGGATGAGGCAGATCGTCCTTTATATCAAGGTTGTCGCAAATATTCTAAATTATCTTTCTTGATCAAATTGTATCATATCAAGTGCTTGTGTGGGATCACGGATAAGGGAATGTCGATGTTGCTCGACTTATTACAAGATGCATCAACAAGTTGGGGTTGAATTATCAAAAGATTGATGCATGCCCAAATGATTGTATGCTGTATTGGGGAGACGATTCCAGCAGGGAGACGTGCAAGAGATGTCACACATCGAGGTACAAGACAATTCGGAAGGGGAAAAAGCAGAAGAAGAAACCTGCAAAGATTCTCAGGTATTTCCCTTTGAAACCTCGTCTACAAAGATTATTTATGTCGTCTAAAACTGCTGAGCACATGAGGTGGCATGCCGTTGATAAAAACGAAGACGGTAAATTAAGACATCCGCGGGATGTAGCTGCTTGGAAAACGTTTGACAACGACTTTCCAGATTTTGCGACTGACCCCAGAAATGTCCGGCTTGTGTTGGCGACCGACGGTTTCAATCCTTTCGGGAATCTTAGCACAAGTTATAGCATTTGGCCGGTAGTCTTAGTTCCCTACAACTTACCCCCCTGAATGTGTATGAAACAAAGCTCTTTCATTATGTCTATGATCATTCCAGGCAAAAAGGCACCGGGCAATGACATCGATGTGTATCTCCAACCGCTTATTGCGGAATTGCTTGACCTGTGGAATGTCGGCTTGGAGACGTACGACGCTCACAACAAGACTTTGTTCAACATGCGTGCAGCCTTGATGTGGACGATCAGTGACTTTCCTGGCCTTGGCACATTATCTGGTTGGAATGTGCACACTGGGTCGGCGTGTCCGGCTTGCAATTTCGACTCTGACGCACTGCGCCTTCCCCACAGCCGAAAGTGGTGCTTTATGGGGCATCGGAGGTTTCTCGATGGAACGCATAAGTTCAGATTGCAACGGAATCGCTTCAATAGGAAACCAGAGAAAAGAGGACCACCACAGACTTTGTCCGGTACAGATATCTTACAGCAGCTTGAGCATGTTGACATCGAGTTTGGAAAAAGCGACGATTCAGCACAAACTCGCCAAAAGACGCGCAGGACTTCGGCGCCTCAGCAGTGGAAGAAGATAAGTATCTTCTTCACGCTTCCGTATTAGAGATCTAATTTACTTCGCCACAGTCTTGATGTAATGCACATTGAAAAGAATGTTTGCGACAATGTGCTGTATACGCTGCTTAACGAACCCGGCAAGACAAAAGATCACCTTCAAGCTAGGAAAGATTTACGCGACATGGGAGTTCGTGAAGACGCTTGGCCAGATGAGCATGACAGATTTACACCGGCAAAGTTTACCCTCACAAAACCGAACAAGGATGTGTTCCTCGCGACGTTGAAGAAATTAAAAGTTCCTGATGGGTATTCAAGCAACATTTCTCGATGTGTCAACTTGCAGGCTCGAAAGGTTGCTGGCCTGAAGAGTCACGACTCACATGTTTTTATGCAGCAGTTACTCCCTCTGGCTATAAAGAATACACTTCCTCCCGATGTTTCCATCGTTTTGGTGGAACTTTGTTCTTTCTTTCGGAAGTTGTGTTCTAAGGTTTTGATTGTTGAGGAGCTCGATCAGCTGCAGTCGAAAATCATTCTTACGCTTTGTCACTTGGAGATGATCTGTCCTCCGTCCTTTTTTACTGTGATGGTTCACCTCACAGTCCACCTCGTTCATGAAACAAAGCTCGCTGGACCAGTACAATATCGTTGGATGTATCCGATTGAGAGGTACTCATTTTAAATATGTGCTTTCATTTATTGTCCGTATTTAATGTTTGCTCGTCGTCCTTTTCATCATTTTATATCAATTTTCTCTTATGTACTTCGTAGGTTCCTTGGCAAATTAAAATCTTACGTGAGGAATAAGGCGTGGCCAGAAGGTTGTATAGCTGAAGGCTATATAGGGGATGAGGTGCTATATTTTTGCTCAAGGTACTTTGATGATCTTGAGACGGCTTTCAACCGCCCGCCTCGTGTTGACGATTGTCCTGAACCTGCGCCGACATCAGGAGAATTTATCCCTCGTGTTGGTAAACCAGTTGGAGCAACTGAGAACTTCAAACTAATGGCAACTGAGAAGTTCCAAGCACATAGACATGTCTTGATTAATTGCACTCAAGTTGATCCTTTCATACGGTAAGAATTGTACACTCACATGTATGTTATTCGATCTATATCTTTCGTAACATTTCTCACTTTCATTTCACTAACGCCTTTCCATTATTAATTGTAGGGAATTCAGAAGTCATGTCAAGCGTCAGCTCAGGATCCGTACACAGACATCCTCACAAGTTGATAGGAGGGTCCACAGAGAATTCCCGGGCTGGTTTGCTCGCAGAATACTAAATGACCACAACCCACACTCACCAGATTTCAGAGCTCTCGCAATCGGCCCTCTTGATCATGCAAAACGGTTTACAGCATACAATGTCAATGGTTTTAAGTTTTGCACGGTTTCACGGGATCAAGGATTGCAAACACAGAATTCGGGTGTTTATGGCACATTTGGGACAAGGAGTTATGCGAGCAGCAGTGACACCAACATGCAGTTCGGAGGCGTCCCTTACTATGGCAAGCTTCTTGATGTGGTCGAGCTTAATTATCAAGGCCGTTTCACCGTGACGCTGTTCAAGTGTTTGTGGGCAAATACCACTACTTCTCGGGGACTGACAACTGACGACCTAGGGATCACATCAGTCAATTTCTCACGCCCGATTCATACTGGTATTTCTCAAGATGATGAGCCGTATATTCTAGCTTCAGAGGCACATCAGGTTTATTATGTCGAGGACGAGCGGCATAGGGATTGGCACATGGTCGTTCATTTAAAGCCAAGAGACCTTTACGACATGGGTGAAGGCGATAACATCGCCTACGAGAGTGAGCCATTTCAGCCAGCTGATTTTGAAAACTACTTCCCTGAAGGTGATGACAATTTACCTCTACTGCGGTGAGTTTTTTTAAGTCCACGTCATTTCAATTAAAATTTTTAAATTTAATAATACATCAATAATAATAATTTTTCTACAAAATTTCTGTAGGGATGGCGACGATGAGTGATCAAATTCAATTGTAAAAAATTCGTCTTTACAAAAAATGCAAAAAATTTGTGTTAAAATAAAATGTAAAAAAAAATTAAAATAATATTTGTAGAATTCAAGTGTAAAAAATTTTTCTTTACAAAAAATCCAAAAAATTTGTGTTAAAATAAAATGTAAAAAAAAATTTTAAAAAAAAAATTAATATAATATTTGTAGCGGTTATTAAACCGCTACAAAAAATAAATAACCGCTACTAAATAATAACCGCTACATTAACCGCTACAAATAATTAAACCGCTACAAAAATATAAATAACCGCTACTAATTAGTAACCTCTACATTAACCGCTACAAATAATACGTGAATCCCTATAAATACCCTTATCACAACTCATTTCTAACACTCCCCAATTTCTTTTCACCTTACCCTTCTTTCATTTCCTCTCATTTACAACTTCTTTCGTATGAGTAGAGGAGCTGAATAATACGATCAAATATGGTAACAAGATTTTCAATTTCTTTTAGAATACTTCTTTCCTTTCTATAAAATTTATTCTAAACATCTTTTTTTCTAGATATATCATAACTCTATCTCATTTTCATCTATTTTTCATATACAATTACATTATATTATAAAACATAATAATTCCTTATTACCTAACTATCCTTAATAATATTATTAACATAAATTTTATACTAATCATATTCAATTACATTTTTTCTTTTTAATTTTTTAATAAGTTAAACTATTAAATAATAAACTAATTGAAATAGATAAAATAATAACAAATTAAACTATTTAATATAATATTGAAAAAAAATAAAAAAATCAACGTATGTTTTTAAAAAAAATTTTAAATATTTGTAGCGGTTATTAAACCGCTACTAAATAATGCGCCTTTTTAAAGCTAAATTTAAATTTTTTTGCGCCAATTTTGAATTTCATGAAATTAGTAGCGGTTTTTAAAACCGCTACTAATTTCATGAAATTCAAAATTAGTAGTAACTGCTACAAATAAAAAATGTCATTTTTAACAAATTTTCATTTTTATATATTTGTAGCGGTTTTTAAACCGCTACAAAAAAAAAATCCTTTTTTTAAAGCTCTCAATAAAATTTTTTATATTTGTAGCGGTTATATAACCGCTACAAATATCTCTTGATTTTGTAGCGGTTGCTATGAACCGCTACAAAGGTTGTAGCGGTTATTTTTTATTGAGTAGCGGTTTTATAAAACCGCTACAAAACCGCTTGCAACGTACGATTTAGTAGCGGTTTTCGTAACCGCTACTAATCTAATTTGTAGCGGTTAGAACCGCTACGAATACCCATTTTTAACCGCTACTAAATCACGTTTTTTTTGTAGTGTATGTGATTAAAAAAGTCGTTAAAATTAATTAAAAACAATAAGTGTATTTAAAATAAATCCTTTTTATAAGTATGCCCAAATTTATGAGAAAATATATTAAATATAAATACCGCTAACCATTTAATTAATACAATATGTATAATTAATTAGAAGTAAAAATTGAAAAAAAAAACTCATTAAATATTTAAATAAATCCTATTAGGCTCTTAAAAAAAACTAAAACAATTCAAATTCTAAGCTTCTATAAAAAGAACGTGACGAAGTACTGAATGAAACATCACATATTGTATGGTCGTTGCAGGTACTATGGTGAGGTTAATTTTTTTTTTTTTATTTTGGGCTCACAATGGTGAGGTTAATTAACTTGCTTTTAATTAGTCATTTTCTTCAAGAATATATGCGCGTGTAGAAAAGCAATGAGAATTCAAGACTCTCCGGCCAAAAAAAACAAAAAAAAACAGAGAGAGAACTCGAGACTATTGAGGCCACAAAAGTTACTTTCCTTCTCTTTTTCCAGTATCTTCTAATTGTTTTTCTAGTGGGTCACTGCAAAGCAATGGCAGCTCCTGGCTATTGCTGAGAAAGTACTAAAAGTTAGTTAACCTCACCGTAGAGGGTTTTTCTTTTTCTTTCTTTCTTTCTTTCTTTTTTTTTTTCCCTTTTACTTTTTGACCTGGTCACCGAAGTGGGTTGCCTCAAGACTTGTAACTAGTTTTTTTTTTTTTTTTCCCAAAAAGACTTGTAACTAGTTCAAACACACGAAACTAAATGCCATATCTAATAAATGCCTCTTCATGCGTTGAAAGTTCAAACGATTAATCAATTGGTCGTGGAAATTGAAAAATATAAATATTATTAGTGGTGAACAGATGGCTGGACTTGCAAAAAGAAGTGTATATGCTATAATGAAGCATATGGGCCATTAACTAAATCCATTCATCAATCATCAATCATCAACTTTAAAAGAGAAAACTTGTGTTACCCGAATCTAATTAGCCAAAAATTGGGCTGGGTCAGGTAAATTTGCACTTTTTTTTTATTCAGACCGAAACAGACCAAGTTCGTGAAGGGCTGGCCTGCACTCCCGATTACTATATAAAAGAGTATTTTCTTAAGATTTAATTCAACTCCGTACTCCAGTACCATACAAAGTGTTAATTCAACTCCTTTTTCTTTAAGGATTTTTTTAAAATCATATTAAAAAATGTTAACGTTCCTTTTCATTTTTTTAAAAAACTAGTACCCTTTCAACATAAAATTAGGTGCCTTTTAATTCTGTATAAATAATAATTTTAAATATTCTTTATAATCTTACCTAACAACAAAGTGAGTGTGGCTCCCATGCAGTTAATATTGTGACCGTAAAGAATAAAGGATCTGGATTTGTCAATAAAGATTGGTGAGACGGGCAAGAAAGAAGCTCCTCCGTGTGGATTCCATCCAATAATTATGAGTACATATTATGATTGAGTTATTTGATTTGGAAGGAAGACTTTTCAAACACAGTAATTAAGTATGTGTCTTTTTCTCCTCAAAATTTAGTGGTGTTTGTTTAGTATAGGTGGTGGCTGATCATGGACGCATTTATGTCACAGAAAAAAGATTGGAAGAATTCGAATGGCTAGAAGAGTCAACAAGAAAATGACATGCATGGAATATTTTTAATATTTGAAATTAGATTTCCTTTATCTTCTAATTTCCAACTTTTTTTTTATATTTTCTGAACTTATATATATACCATGGGGAGAGTACTTTGAGGAGATCATTGTACTCATATCAAACACAATGAGGAGCTTCCCTTCACAAACTTCCTTTGTATTGTTGTTTCTGCTATTTGCAACAACATTCAACAGAAGCATACGCAATACAGTAGGCAAGGAGGTTGGATGCAATGAGCACGATCAAAACATACTTTTGATCTTCAAACAAGGAGTCGTGAATTCTTCAAACCAACTCTCTTCATGGACAAGTCAAGAAGATTGCTGTTTATGGGAGGGAGTTCATTGTGACAACATCACTGGCAGAGTTACAAAGCTTGATCTAGCCAATCATGAATTACAAGATGTGATTAATCTCTCTCTTCTTCAACTTGAATTTCTCAAGCTTTTGGATTTGAGCGACAATGATTTCACAAGTGTGTGTATTCCACCATGCCAAGTCTCTAAGTTTCCTTTACATAGAGACATATCAAACAACCAATCAATCGCCACCTCTTATACTTCATCAGCAAATTTTTCTGCTCCTCTCCATTACCTTGACTTTTCATATAATCCTATGGCACTAAATGATCTTCGTTGGCTTTCTCAACTTTCCTCAGTAAAATATCTTAACCTTAGTGGCAATGACATTGGAAGTGAACCCAATTGGCTCCAGCATGTGGCTATGCTGCCTTCACTATCTGAATTGCGCTTGACAAGTTGTGGGTTGAGAGATTTTCCATCCTACAACTATGTCAATTTTACATCTCTTAAATCTCTTGATCTTTCACAGAACAATATCAGCTCAAAATTACCTGATTCATTCTTTAATGTCACGAAAGACATCTCTTCTATTGACCTTGGTCACAACAATTTCTATGGTGGATTACCAATAGCTTTGTTCAAGCTTCCAAACCTGAATTATTTATCATTATACAATAATAAGTTTGAAGGATCAATTCCATCATGTGTTGGAAACCTTTCTTCTTTAATTTCATTGCATTTGTCTCACAATTATTTCAGTGGAAATCTTCCAGAAAGCCTTGGACAACTCCATAAGTTAACTTATTTAGACATTGAATACAACTCTTGGGCAGGTGTCCTTTCAGAGAGGAATTTTGCTAATCTATCAAACTTAACAGAATTGGATTTGAGTTCAACTGGTTTCAAATTTGACTTTGATCCTAATTGGGTCCCACCATTTCAACTCAAATATTTTGCTTTAGAAAATACAAGCTTAGGTCCCAATTTTCCAGCATGGCTATACACACAGAGTTCCCTAGAAGTGCTGCTGCTTTCTAGATCAATGATTTCAAACATTGATGCAGATATATTTTGGAGCTTCATAGAAAGAATTAATCATGTTCACCTATCAAACAACTTCATTAGTGGAGACATATCCAATGTGACACTAAACTCAAAATCTGTGTCTTTAGAGTATAATAATTTCACCGGAGGCCTCCCACACATATCAGCAAATGTCTATGCCTTTGTTGCATCTCACAACTCCTTTTCAGGATCTATTTCCCCATTATTGTGTCATCCACAGAGTAATGGGAAAAACAAGTTGTATTACTTGGACTTGTCATACAATCATTTAAGTGGGAGACTTCCTGACTGTTGGGCAAATTGGAAACAACAACGTTACCTTAACTTGCGGAGTAATAAGCTAACCGGTAAGGTTCCTCCCTCCATGGCCTCATTGAATCTTGAGATATTGGATTTGAGTGATAACAATCTCTTTGGAAAATTTTCATTAGACCTATCAAACTGGACAAAGTTGCAATTCCTTACTCTAGCGGGAAATCAATTTTCTGGTAGTTTGCCAAATCTCATGGCTCAAAATTTGTTAGCTATTAATTTGAGGACCAACCAATTTGTAGGCAATATTCCATCACAATTGTGCAACCTTTCGTCTTTGACAATACTTGATCGTGCTGAAAATAAGCTTTCTGGATCCATACCTCATTGCGTATATAACCTCACGCTTTCACATTCTATGTCGTATTGGACATCTGAAATGATAGAAGTATTTACTAAAGGAAGTGAATTGGACTACAAATTTGATCGTGCTGTAGATCCTCAAAGTGGTGTTATTGATCTTTCTGCTAATATCTTGTCTGGAGAAATTCCTAAAGAATTGTTTGGTACAAGTCACATGCAGACCTTGAATTTGTCTTGAAACCAATTGACTGGAAAGATTCCTACAGAAATTGGAGACATGACAAATTTAGAATCTCTTGATCTCAGCTACAATAGACTTTCTGGAGAAATTCCTTCTATCATTTTTAATTTGTCTTTTCTTGCTTATTTGAACCTCTCCTACAACAATTTCATTGGGCAAATTCCATTGGGAACCCAAATTCAAAGTTTTGATTCGTGGAGTTTTGTTGGCAATCATGAACTTTGTGGAGATCCTCTTCCAAGGAAGTGCAACAAAAAAGAAGAAACTCATGACGACTCAAAGCTAGCTGAAGAAAAAGAAGACAACAACTTTCTAAAGTCATTGTATCTGGGTATGGGAGTTGGATTTGCAGCGGGCTTCTGGGGAGTTTGTGGTTCTCTCTTCCTCATCAGAGCTTGGAGACACAAATTTTTCCAATGTTTTGATCACTTGGTAGATCAAATTTATGTTTCCTTGGTCCTCTGTTTCAAAGGCTTCAGCTGAATATTAATGACAAATTTCCCTTAAGGTAATAAATTAACTCCGCCTTTCTTTTTCAAGTACTATACTTTAAATGAGGTTTCATTTTTTTTTTTCCTTTTGTCTTCTACTTGCTAAAATGTTCTATTCTTAGCTGATTAAGTTTTATCTTTTTTATTTTTCAATATGTCTTGTCTACTGGATGCAAGTGACATAGCTATCACTACTTTGAACATTCTTCTCATGCAAATATTGAGTTCTGCATCAAGGAATAAGGAGCTTTGCTGCTGTTACGCATGGTTAAGGACTCTGATATTGCCTATTGAATGCCCTTTTGTTATTTTAAATTTAGTGAATTGTGAGAAGACAACATATTGTAATAATAGTTATTAGTGTGTTATGTGTGTTTCATGTTGTTAAGAAACCTTTGATGAATAGCCTTCATTATGATGTATGATTTTACTTTAAACTTGATAGAGTTATGAGTTAGAACCAAATAAAAACATTATGCGTCTGTTTTTAAGTTACAAGTTGACAAATCCCAATTTTTATTATATATTTTCATATTTTATTTGGGAGTTTTGTCATAATAATTAAATATAAAATGTCTCTTTTATAATTAATTGTGATTAAAGGAGTTTATATGAAATTAATGTTGAAAAAGGGCAAAAATATCATATATTTTATGATTTACCTTAATTGATTAATTTTTGAAATATAAGGTCTTATATTTTGGTTTCATTTTAATTGAAGATCAGTTTGGAAAAATTTTCAGAAAAGAACTCAGAATTTCTGGGAATTACAAACATTTGGAAGAAAGGACTCAGAGAAAATTTCAAAAATGACCCAAATGTTTTAAAAATCATGTCCGACCCATCAACGTTTTCAAGTGCTTAGTTTAGTCCCTCCTGAAAGGTTTCAATTGTTTCACTTTAGTCCTTGGTCAAAACGTGCATTTTGACCAAGGGTTTATGGGAGACACGGACGAGAGCTGAGGGGAGGCACGCTGGAGACATAAAAGAACCAGAAAAGCAGAGTCGAGAGGGAAGAGCTTAAAAAGCCCGAGCTTCATCTCTCACTATCACCGTCCTGCACCTTTGCTTCTTCAACCAATCCGCCGCCCTCCATACTCGCCGGCGACATTCGCTCCAACCTCACCATCCTTTCTGTCGCCGGCGAGTGTTGAGATTCCGAGGAGCAAGCTCAGGGACGAATGCGAGGAACAGCAGGGCAGGAGCTGCCGTAGATTCCAGAGAGGAAAGCTGAGAGCAATAGAGAGCAGAGGACGCAGTGTGCAGAGCTGAGGGAGCGGGGGGAGTTCATCTTCACCAACACCACCACGTTTCACCTTCACTCACGCCGTCACTCTCCTCTGTTTATTTCAGATAAAGCCGTTGTCAGTGTAGCTGAGTTCCAGGGGTTAGATCAAGCTTGAGGACCATCGGTTTCCACTTCCTCTACTCTCACTCTCACTGTCAATTCCACCGCCGTCAATTCTGTGTTAAATCATCTCAGCTGTGGCTTGCTCTAATAGTCTGGGTTTAATTTCTGCGGTGGCTACGGGGGTCATAGTCACCCAGTGAGATCAGAGATAAATGCTGTGAGGGACTTACTATACTCTCAATGGGACATTGAGCTTCATTATGTGCCTCGTGATATCATCAGGTGTGCTGATTTCTTAGCTAGAGAAGCTCATCAATTGCGAGCGGATTCGGTGGTACTATCAGCACCGCCCCCCGGGTGTACTATTTATATGGCTCAAGACCTTAGTCTGCCGGCCTAAGTCTTTTGTGAACCCCAATTTGTAATTGGCCACTTTGAATGTAAAAAAAAAAAAAAAAATTTATGCGGTGGCTATCTCTATTCTGTTTGTGTTTGTGGTTCAAATCCAACCCCTGAATTTAATTGGTTTAGTGCTAATTGATCATTTTAATTTGTGATTTTATCGCTGAATGTTTGAATCAGTTGAAGCTATTCTCATGATTGGCTAGGTAATTTTGTGCTCTTGGAGATCAATTGGAGATGTCATGACCTTACATGTGCTTCAAAGGGGGTTTATTTTATCTATAGTTCATTATATTTATGATTTTTTAGGTTTAGGAATTCATTTATGGAATGAGATTATGATTTTATTTATGATTTATTCTATGGATTGAGTTCTTGTGATTTGGACTTTGTAATGAGGATTTGTACTCATCAATATATATGGTTATATTTATGTTTTCTATGATTCTATTGATTTATATCTATTTAACATGGTATTGTTGGATAGGTTGATTAAATTAGAATTATAGTTGAACCTAAATGCATTGTTTATCTATAATCATTCTCTAAAGGGTTTTAATAATGCTTAAATAAATGGGTTTATGAGTTTAAGTATTAGACTCAATGGTAATTGATGTTTGGTATTTTAAGAAACTTAGAGAAACTCGTTACATTAAGAGAGCTTAATAGCATTTCAAGGGTAGAGGTTTCTCTCTTGTGATGTTAGACTCATTGGTTAATGAGGTTTGAAATATTAAAAGATTAGTGAATTAACTCTCCAAATATTTTAATTAAGTAAGGATAGCCATTAAAAACCATTTCTAAGAGCATCTTCATCCATTACATTTCTACCCCATTTCCATTCCTCCTTATTTGAAAATCCCAAAAATATCTATTTTAATTGCATTCAATTCATAGGTTAAAAAATTAATCAATCATGTTTTATTCTTGTCAATTTTGCATTATAATTACTTAGTTTACTAGGAATTAATTTCATAATTAGCTTCTCAAAGTGAAACGATTTGAGTTGTGCACTATATTGCATTAATTCGATTTTATTCTTGATAACCCCGAGACGACTAAAAGGGTGTTATTTCAAGTGGCGTCGTTGTCGGAGAGTCAATAAATTGGTTTCCTTGTAACTAAGTGTCAAGTACTTTTGACCGGAGTGAGCCTTTAAGATTTTTACATACTTAGTCATAGTTTAGATTGGACTTTAGTTTTTCACTTTGCACATTTTCTTTAGCATACCATGGCATTTTGCGTCTTGCATAGAAAATTTTGAAGAAATACTAATAAATATCTTTGATTTCTTTTACTTTTTAAGATTCATTTGCATTTTTAGGAATTAGGATTCATTGGGATTTAATTGATTGTAATTTGAATGACTTCGTCTAATGAGGATCATGAATTTTAATTTTACACTAATCCTCCTATGCATTCCTTTTTAAGGAATGAAAGAACTTCAAGCTCTCAATTCTTGGGTGAATCTTATGGCACTTGGAGACATAAAGCAATTTCTGATCTCACATTCTCAAAAACTTGATTTGCTTCAACATGAATTGGATTCCTTCCTAGCAGACATAAATTATCAAGGATAAGCCTCTGAATCTCAACATCCTCAGTATCTCAATCCATATTTGGAACAATCTTGCTTACAAACCTCCTATTTTGACCATGAACCCACCTTCCAACCACCTCAATCCTACTTCAACCATACTTCTTCACCCTACCCATTCTATCAAGAATCACCTACTTTACTTTGTCAAGAACCATTATCTCCATTTCCCCTACTTCCATGCCATATAAAACTCCCTATGAACTACCTTCTCCATCATTTTATAAACCTCCATCACATTCCCTTACACATCAACCTAGTGGACTTGATGCTTTCCTCACCTTGCCAAACATGGATGATAGAACTCATGCATTGAGAAGAATGTATGATGAGCTCAAGGTTGACACTTTAAGTTATTCATGTTTAATGAGGCAAATGTGACTTCCAAGGAGCAGAAAAAGTGAATGGAGGAGATCAAAGGTTTTATCAAGGCTTTTGTTGATAGTGTGTTATGGATAAAGATTGGAGGAGAAGACAGAGCTCCATGAACTTATGACTCCAATGATGAGGGAACTAAAAGGCAAAAGCCAAATGCCACTTCACAAGTGGAAAATTCCATACCTCCAGTGCTTACTCCCATAAATTATGTCAAGAAGAAGCATGTACATTTTCAACTATCGGAGGAGTCACTTCCAAACAATGGTACTACTCCTCCTCTTCTTGAAGAGGTTGACCCTCCTCTTACTATTATTCTTGATATTGTGAGTGATGATGAGGTGGATGAAGAAATTATAGTTGAATCTCCTCAAATGCTTGATGTTGATAATGCTCACTATGATATTTCTAATAGTAGTTGTGTAGTTGACGATATTACTTGCATAGTTCATGCTTCTATGTGTGATGAACATGTTCTTTTCCCTAGTTCTAGGAGTGATGAACACATTAACCATGACATTGTGGAAATTTATGAATTATGCTTGGATGCTCAACTTGTGGTAAAGTGTGAACCTGATGATTGCTTACATGATTCTTCGTCTATTTCAAGTGTTGGCAAGAATGATTTGAAATTTTTTAATGTTATTGAACAAGATGAAGAACTTGCTTTTCCCTCTTCCCTACATTCTTCTTTTGTTTGTTCGTGTGAGGGTGATATGTCATGTGACATTTGTATTGAAATTAATAATTGGCTTTCTACTTCGCATGACATTGATTCTTCATCTAGTTTAATTGATAACATCAAAGTGCATGCTATACTTGCTACAAGCCTTGAAAATTGTGCATCTTTTGATCCCTTTGAATTGCACGTTTTAGGTAGTTTAATAAGGAAAGATTCAATGATTTTGAATGATAAAATTGTAAATGAAAATGAATCTTTCTATTCAATTCTTTCTTGTGATTTGCCACCTGATATAACAAATGAAAGTACATGTTTTGAATTTTTAGGTGATGAGTGTCAACACCCGTTTCCATTTTGATATGCGCAGGGCAATAATGAACAAGTTCCATAGGCAAACAGAAAAGTACAATTATACTAATAATAAGTATTTGTTTACAGACAGTCATTAACAGAGCAGAAGTCGATAATAATGACAAATATGTATAGTATGTTCCCAAAACTATTTCACATACAGACTATACAACCACTGTATTCATCTTGGGAAACGTGTCCGTCAGTTTCCCTTCTCTGCATCCTTGGCTTTCGAGCCACTGGCACCCGCTGAGACATTTTGATTAGAAAAAAGGGGTGAGATTCCAAGGAATCTCAGTAGAAACATACGATCAACATATAAAATGCGAAAATTAAATATGCAATGCACCGTATCAAGTAAATGAAAATTCATATCATCCATGTGTGTACACAAAATTCAGGGCCAACTAACCCGTTGAAACCCCTGCATGTACCTCAGCCGAGTCCTTGACTACAGCTAGGTAAGACCAGTGTACCTCAGCTAGGTCCTAGACCACAGCTAGGTAATGTGCCTCCAGCACGTGTTCAGATCACAAAATATAGTAACACGCATCATATAAATAGTCATATAGTATATGAGAGATAGTAGTCCCTACCTTAACCTCTTTCTTGTCTCAAAGGGCCCGCCTCGTAAAACGTGTCAACTATAGGCGTCCAACTCGGTCATAAAACATCAAATGTACAAGAAATAGGTCATAACCTATCCAAGTATCATTTTAGACACTTCCATAGTGTTTCTTATGGTTATATTAGCCTATGGTGAAAATTTACCAAAATGCCCCCGGGACCCCGGCCCCGCCGTACCCGGCCCGATGGCACGTTTTTCCAAATTTTTGACTATGGCTATCCTGACGTATTTTCATCCAAGGAATCCATTTCCGGACTCAAAATTACCAAATTCAATGTCAAATTACGAAATTGCCCTTGGCAGCCCTACTTTTAGGGTTTTAGGGGCGTTTCCGTAATTATGCTTTCTCAGCCTTTTCTGAAAAAGTGCCCAACTGTAACCCTACCTATTTTCGCCCACTAAATCCAATGGAATCATAAAATCATTGAAAATCCAACTATAAGGCCCTCAAACATCCCTGGCCGAAATAATTGTATTCTCCGGGAAAAATCGGGGTTTTACGATTTCGGCTCCGTAAACACGTTCCTTTTTACTCCTAACTATTTTATTAACCATCTAATTGAGTTATAACAACCATTTAAACTAAAATTGGGCAGCATAACTCTTAGATACACACTTTTCCAAAATTTAAAACCAATGGCAATCCGGCGAAATTTCACCGATTAAATTGCCCACAGCAGCCAGAATAGTTAATATACGAAGGTTTGGAAGTTACCTCAAGCTCCCACTAGCTTTTCTCAAAGATGGCTGAAAACCCTAACTTTCAAAACACCAAATTTGAGCTTTCCAAACCTTAAAGAACAAAGAGGAGTAGTTTAGAGTCAGAGTTATACGCGTTAGGAGCGAAATCGTCGGAAAAATCGGCTTACCTTGTGATTTTTCTTCTATTTCTCTCTCTAAACTCTCTCAACTTTCTCACACTATGTTCAGGTCTGTTTCTCGTGGTTTAGAAGCTGAATGAGAAAGATGAAGTTTATATTATCATATTTCATAATATTATAATAATTTGTTTAATTTTCCAAAATTACTAAAATCCAATTTATGTACATAACTTCCTACATTCACGTAACCATGCCATCATATCCAACCAATATTTTCTTCTTTATGCCACATGTAGGAGACACCTAGGGGTCTCTCCCTATGGTCTCAATTGGCTTCACAACTTGTTTCGGTTACGTATACACTAAAGTCTCAATTTTGGTCAAAATTGCACTTTTTGCTCAAATTTTCCATAAATTCATATTAAATTGACCAAAATATTATAAATATATTTTTAACCTTTATTTTCCTTAATTAATTGAAATTAACTTCAATTAATTGAAAAATAATTAATTTTGTGATATTTTGGCAAAATTACGATTTTGCCATTACCTTTCTAATCCAATTTCTTTTCTTATTTTTCTTTGGCCAATTTCCATCTATTTTTTGGACCAAATATTTTCTCTAATATTCCTTCATTTTTGGACCTTAATATTGGGCTTTTTAAATTACCCAAATTAATTCCATAATTATTTTTGCCCAATTTCCCATGAAATTGAACATTTATAAATTCATAAATTCCAAATTCATGAATATTCACCATTTTATTGAATTTCCCAAATAATTACAATATATTTGGTGAATATAAAATTTGGGGTGTTACAATGAGAGCTTGATCAATTCTCTTTCTTCTTCCATTCTTTTACCTTTTAACTCTTGTGATTGTAAAATTGATGTGATGTGCCCCAACATTAAGTTGGATTTCGCATCTTTCCCATTACAAACGCAAGAGAATTTTGAAAATGTGACAGTGACTGCTTGTTCTGTTCCTACTAAAGGGGACCAAATTGACTTTCTTTGTTGTGAAGTTTACTTGGAGAATCTTGTTCGTACAATACCTATGTTTTATTTTAGATCTCTCCATGTATTTATTTATGGACTAGATACTGCTACTGGTTTGGTATTTCTTTTGTAGGAACATTCACTACCAAGGGGGTACAATTTAGGATAAGTGGCTACAAAGAAGAAATGCATGTTTCTTATCCGAGATGAGAACTTCTCCTATAAGAGTCTGCGGAGATTTAAGCCTCAGGTTGTCTCTTTCCTCACTTGTTTTGTTTCTAATTTTATGATTCTTTGATCTTAATTATTATGTGAGGAGAATAAGTGTGGGGAAGACAAAACCATTAGTAAAAGGTAGATTTCTTTGTTTTTCTTTTTCTAGGAAGTGAATAAATGCTTCATGTTCATATGCCATTCTCATTTCGCACTTAATCTTTACTACATTTTGAGCTTCATTGTTAAACTCACTTCACTTGTTTCTTTCTTCTTCTCCTCATGGTGATTGTTGACGTGTTGTACTTCAATCTTGAATTGGACTTCACAACTTACCACTTCACTAAGAAACAAGTCAAGTTAGTTTCTATTTGTTATTTACATTGAGGACAATGTAAAGATTAAGTGTGGGGGAGGGATTGTTCTAGTCGCAATGTGTGTAGCCACAATTGGTTCATGAGATTTGAGAAACTTTGAAAATTTTTTGAACTTGAGAATTGGTTTTGTGAAGTGCTTAATGGACCCCTATTTTTACTTTCTTAATGCAATTCCTTGGCATATTTTTGTGAAAATTTAAATGCATGATGATTGTAAAAGTCAAGCATTTCCAAGTGTGATTGCATTAAGCTTGAGTCATCTTTTTGCTTGATTCAATTGAGTGATTGAAGTATCTTTAATGCAATTTTATTAATTTGAATGCCTAGCTTGATTTTAGGAAGTTGATATGGTAGAGAAAATCCTTGTTGGAAGATCTTGTTCCTTGATTCTATTTTCTTATCATGTGTGTGTATTCACCTATTCTTTAGTTAATCTCTAAAATTTGTCTAGGTTCCTTTTCAATGCTTTAGATTTGTAGTGTAATATCCGAAAATACATTCAAAAGGTTAAATGTAATAGATAGTGAAATAAAAGGGTTTAATGGCATTCTAATTAATTTTGCCATGATCAAGAGTTAATCGCTACTTGATCTTGAGGATAGATTTGGGACACAAAATGAAGGGCCAAATTGCTCTTATAAAGTAGAAGTAATGAGGAAGATAATTAAAGCAATTTCCTTATATTTTCCTCTTATGTGGACACAAAGCACATGCAAGACCAAGTCAACACACTCTCTTTCCTTTTTCCTACAAGAAAAATGTTCCCTCTTTGCTCTATTCTTATGCAAGATTAAAATAATATATATGTATTCCTTTGTTTCCATATTTCGTTCAAGCTTTGAGAAAGGAAAGGAAGATAATTTAATTGATATATTCTTACATTTAGAGTCAACAAAAGTGGCTAGGATTTAATCAATATACTTCCTTGACCTTATGCAAATGTTGGACATTTAAATCATAAGGAAAAGAGAGAGAGAAGCTAATCAATACCCTCACCTTTTGCTCATGTGGTACGTTGGGACAAAGAAAGAAGGAAGTTGGTCAAAGACATACCAAAAGGAAGAAGAAGATATAAGTCAAACAAACCCCTCCCTCTTTGTCAATAATTACGGCTAAGAAGAAGTAAGAAGAGTGAATGGGTTAAAGCAATTAATTCTTCATCAAATATCTAAGGTAAAGTCGGCCAAGTGAGGAAAAGGTAGGAAAGAGAAAAAGCAAACCAAACATATTGGAAATTATCATAGGATTTCACCAAGAAAGAACACATGTGGATCACATATTTTCCTCTCCTTTTTGTCTAACTTTTCGGTCAGGTTTTTAAGTGATAAGGGAAGGGAAAAACTGATTATTATTCTCTCTCTCTCTCTCTCTCTCTCTCTCATTCTCTAAGTCGGCCAGCTGAAGCACGAAAAGAACAAGTGAAGAAACAAGTTTAAGGTAAGGGTTTCATCTTAGATTTTCACCTTCTTAACCTCATCTATGGCTCAAGTGTCCTTCATAAACATTATTCCTTTTGATGAGAGCTTCATTTCTATGATTTTATAATTTCAAGAGCAGGTGTTTTGAGCAGTAATCCAAGAACAAAAGCTGAAGAATTAAAGAAAGAACTTAAGGAGGAGCAATATGTGAGTATTAGCATCAATTTGAGCTATTGGCTATGTTGGTTGAATGAGTATTTTGGCATGTGTAAATCTGCCCTGATTTTGGCCAAACAAGGATTTGGGTAATTCATGATGTTTTGGTTATGTTATTGGTGGTTTATGATGATTGGAAACCATTTGACATAAGTTTGATGCTGAAATTGGAAGTTGGTAATTGTTGGAATTTATTTTGAATTTTCTGCCAAAACAGGACATGGATAACGAGTGGGAATTTGTTAATTTTGGATGTTACCATTGTGTTCTACACGAAAAATTATGTGGGAATAGCCCCGGGTTGTGAGTTTTGGGTCATTGAAACTCAAAATGTAAATCTGGGTTTTCAGCTTGAACAGAATTCTAGCGAGGTACTCTACTTGTGTAGTGTTTTTGGATAACCAAATTATCTCTAAAAATTATAAAACTTTCCAATCTAATAGTTCACATGCCAAGCTTCAAAATGGATATATAATGAGTGTCATTTCGATTTGTATGCTGGGAGTTATGATTTTCCAAAGTTTGGGGTTGAAACTAGAAGCAATTCTGGAGCAGTATAGGATTTACTGTAACTCTATATTTTTGTGGTTATGGACAGCATTGATACATATTTTTCCTATATAGAGGACTTTAATAGCTTTCCATAGGACTTGAGATCACCTCATTTCAATTTTTGTAGAATTAGTTATGATTTTTCAAAGTCTGAAGAAAATTCTGGCAGATTTGGTTCAAGTGTGCGAAAATTTAAAGGTAATAGCACATGATAATATTGTTGAACTCTGAGGTTAGGAATTGATCTTTTAGGTTAATTGATCACTTTATCTTCTTAGTTGAATTGATTAAATGTCCCTAATGATAACCAACTTGAGTGTTTGAATTAAAGAAGAATTGGATTAAGTAATAACCTGTCGCCCATAATTCTAATTATAGGATTTGACATTTGCCCTACACGTGATAAACCGGTGCCAGAGCATGAGCGGAAAGAACAAGGTAGTGACTCTTTCTCTTATTCTGTGTATGATGCCTTGCATGTATGTCATTTTATTGAATATGCCGTGATGTAACATTGCCGTTGTGAAATGCCATTGTTGTGCTGTTGTGAAACATGCTGTTGTGAAATATGCCGTTGTGAATGCAGTAAAAGCTGTTGCAGAAATGCCGTTGTGTTGTTGTTGTTGTGATTTGCTTACATGCTTTGTGATTGTACATGTTAGAAGTGAATTGTTACTACTGAGATTCTTTTGAATCTCATTCTTTTCAATAACTAACCTGCAGCAAGGGCAAGTGATTCAAAGGAAAAACAAGTGACGAAGGGCGATTAGAGCTTCTAGCTAGGAGTTTTAATTTTGGTAGTTGGTTGTCATATTTTGTTGGGGATTAGTTGCACCTGTTGTATATATTGAATAGTGTTGTGTAATCCCCTGTATGAGAAACTGAGAATAGGCAATGTGCCCTGTAAACCCTTTATTAAGTAACAAAACCTGAGCATTGTCGGGAATTTTTGGTTGCACTCTGATATGTAGAATGAAACCGAACTGTACAGACCAATTATATTCGACATGTGAACGTGAAACCGCACTAAACAAGTTTTGGAAAAGTTTTAAATTAACCGCTGGTCTCTATTTCAACTTAATGATGTATTCTTGAACTATAAATTTGGCTGTTAAGGTAGGGGGTTACATGTAGTATGATAGGGGCATTCATTTCTAAACTCATTTACCCAAACACAAACCATTAATCATTTACCTTTATTTACCCCCTTGAGCCCTTCAATTTCGTTTCTATTTCAAGATACAAATGCTATGTCTGCTTCATTTATCAAGTTCTTACTAGCACTATGATATATAAAAAAAGGGTACTATTATATATGTGAAAAGAAAAGTGTCATGTGAATGGTTAAAAAAAAAGATTGAAAATAGAAAAAAAAGGAAAAAAAAGAGAAAGAAAGGAAAAAAATTCAAAGACAAAGAAACAAATAATAAAATATGTGAATTAATTTTAGTTGTGTAGTGCTAAGTGATCTATCAATTTATTTGGTGCAAGCATAGAGTTTGTTACATTTTCTATCCATTTAGCCTTTTCAACATTACAACCTTGAGAAGTCCCCTTAACTTTGGATTCTTGGCATATTAGTGGTAGAGATAGTAGAATTTTTACAAGCCTATGGTAGATGCTAGAATAAGTGAATTGAGTGAAATTCCATATGATTTGAGAGATGAGAGAAACACTTATTCCCTTGAGAGCTCTATCATATCTATCTTTCTTGGTTTTGTTATATGTTTAAGTTGATTCCTTTGCATAAAAAAAAATCCATGAGCTTTAATTGATTTGGGGATTGTGGTTATTCAATCTTTATGTAATTGCATTCTTGAATTACCTGATGATTAAAACATTGGGCGTATTTTTGAAAACATTGATTTTATTTTGCCTAGGAATGCAAAAGGCTAAGTATGGGGGAATTGACAAATCCCAATTTTATTATATACTTTCATATTTTATTTGGGGTTTTTGTCATAATAATTGAGTGTAAATTGTCTCTTTTGTAATTAATTGTGATTAAAGGAGTTTGTATGAAATCAAGATTGAAAAAGAGCAAAAATGTCATATATTTTATGATTTACCATAATTGATTAATTTTTGGAATATAAGGTATTACATTTTGAATTCATTTTAATTGCAGGTCAGTTTGGAAAAAATTGCAGAAAAGAATCCAGAATTTCTGGGAATTACAAACATTTAAAAGAAAGGACTCAGAAAATTTCAGAAAAAGACCCAAATGTTTTAAAAATCATGTCCCGACCCATCAAAGTTTTCAAGTGTGCAGTTTAATTCCTCCTGAAAGGGTTTATGGGAGACACGAACGAGAGCTAAGGGGAGGCACGCTGGAGGCATAACAGAACCAGAAAGCAGAGTCGAGAGTGAAGAGCTTAAAAAGGCCGAGCTCCATCTCTCACTATCACCGTCCTCCACCTTGAAACAGAACAGAGAATGTGAACGATGAAACAGAACAGAGAATGTGAACACATTGCAACCAATGTTGACCTTGCTATGATGTAAGCACTGACATTGTGAACAGGGAGGGGGTTGGTGTGTAGTTGCCGGATCTGACTTTCTCATTATTTTAATAATTTATAAGGTTTTGGTTTTAGTATAAATAGGGGGTTGTTTTTCATTGTAAGGCATCAAGAATTTGAATAAACACATTTGAGTTTGGTTTCTATACCATTTTGGCATCAGAGCCTGGTTCCAGAGGGAGAGAAAACGAGAGAGTGAGGAAGAGGATTGAGAGAAAAACCGTTGGGAAAACAGGGTATGAGAATTCCATTCTGCCGACCTTTTCTGGAAAATCTGACCACACCATCGTGTTCAGGAGGTCCCAAAACCTAGAACAGGAGTCTGCCACCACCACACTCCACCGCCTGAGACCCACGCGCCGTCAACGGAGCCCACGTGCCGACCACGCGCCCAGAGGTTGAAGACAACCAGTCAGCGCCACCTCAGCACTATTGACCCAGTCAGCGCCACGCTGTCCAATCAGATTGCGCCACGTGTCAAAAGCGCCACGCCAGCAGCACCGTCAGCCTTGCCACGTCACCTAGTCCAGTCAGCATCCACGTCATCGGTCAACGCCATATAGACCAATCACGGACTGCCACGTGTCACTGTAGCCACGTCAGCATACGGTCAGCTTGAAATTTGTTAAAATTACCATTTTGTGCCCTAAATTTTCAGATATTTACATTTTGACCCCTAGAAAATTGCCAAAATTACATTTAGGTCCCTGAACTTTAGGAAGTTACATTTTGACCCCTAGATTTTGCCAAAATTACATTTCCTACCCCTGAACTTAAGGGAATTACATTTTGACCCCTAAATTTTGCCAAAATTACATTTCCGACCCCTGAACTTTAGGAAATTACATTTTGACCCCTAGATTTTGCCAAAATTACATTTCAGACCCCCAAAACTTCCTAAAATTACATTTTGACCCCCCAGATTCTGCCACAATTACATTTCAGACCCCCCAAACTTTCTGAAATTGCATTTTGACCCCCAGATATTGCCCTAATTACCCAAATTTCCTATTTTACCCCTGACTTTTCCATATATACAAATCCTTTCCCTACCCTTCTACCTTGTACCTCATAAACTGCGTACTCAAAGTCATAACCTGTGAGACAAACTGCAAAATGCCTCCAAGACGCAGAAATAGACATGAAATTGAGATGGAGGAAATGAGACGCCAGATTCAAGAACTAGAAGCCACTATAGCAGAACAGCAAGCCTTGCTCGAAACTCGTAGAGACCACTTAGAAGATGATTTGAATAGCCACAGTTCGTCATCCTCTAACTACCGTCATCATCCTCGCCAACAACCATTCCGCTTCAATGACATTAAGGTAGACATTCCTGAATTCGAGGGAAGACTCCAACCTGACGAATTCATTGACTGGCTACAAATAGTTGAACGAGTCTTTGAGTACAAAGAGATTCCAGATGAGCAGAAGGTTAAAATTGTTGCCATAAAATTGAAGAAACATGCCTCCATATAGTGGGAGAATCTCAAAAGAAGGTGTGAAAGAGAGGGAAAGAGCAAGATACGAATGTGGGACAAGATGCGACGCGAGCTCTCACGTAAGTTTCTTCCAGAAAATTATTATCAAGATAATTTCCTTCAGTTACATAATCTCCGCCAAAAGGCTATGTCTGTAGAGGAATATACCAGGGAGTTTGAGAAACTTATAATGAAATGTGATATACAAGAAAGGGAGGAGCAAACAATAGCTCGTTATCTCGGAGGGTTAAATACAAACATCGCCCATCCAGTACAACTCCAGCAATACTGGACTCTAGATGACGTCATCCGTTTAGCCATCCGTATTGAAAAGAAGATGCCCAGAAGGCCTCCATATCAACCGTCTCCCTCAACCAGAATTCCTTTTGATAGGAATAAGTCACAAATACATCATCCTAGCTCTTCAAATGCGCCTCCACCAAAGGCTACTAGGGAATTCAACTCCAAAGCATCTAAGTGCTTCAAATGTCAAGGATTCGGTCACATCGCTTCTAACTGTCCTAACTGTAGAGTTGTCACTATTGTGGAAGGAGAAGTTTCTACAGTATTTGACGAAGAAAGGGAGCCTATACCTGAAACGGAGCAAATATTTGATGAGGAGCCAATATTTGATGATGAAATTACTCCTGCAGATCACGGTGAATCACTTGTTATTAGGAGAAGTCTGCATACAGCCACCGTGAAAGAAGAACCTTGGCTACGTCGCAACATTTTTCATACCCGCTGCACAACTCAGGGTAAAGTCTGCGACGTCATTATTGACAACGGAAGCTGTGAAAATGTAGTCTCCAATTACATGGTAGAAAAATTGCACCTACCAACTCATAATCATCCGAGCCCTTACAAGCTTCAATGGCTTAACCAGGACAGCGAGGTAAAAGTTTCGAAACGATGCCTTATTACTTTTTCTATCAGTAAAAGGTATCATGATGAAGTTTGGTGTGATGTTGTTCCAATGGATGCTTGTCATCTTCTTTTGGGGAGACCTTGGCAATATGATCGACATGTTCTGTATGACGGTCACGCAAACACGTATTCCTTCCAGAAGGATGGCGTGAAAATTCAACTTGCTCCTTTGCCACCTGATAAACACAATAAAGGCAAGAATGAATCCAAACCATTAGTGTCTTTAGTCGAGAAGGTGACCAAAACAGACAGCCAAGTAATGGGTTTTCTTCTATTACTCGAGACAAATAACGGAACTGTCATTCCACCTGAAGTGCAGTCATTGTTAGAGGAGTTTCCTGATGTAATTCCAGATGAACTTTCGTCGGGATTACCACCCATGTGAGACATTCAACATGCTATGGATTTTATTCCAGGAGCAGTAATTCCTAACAAGCCAGCTTACAGAATGAGTCCTCAAGAACATGCTGAAGTTCAAGGCCAAATTGAAGAATTGCTTAAAAAAGGATTAATCCGTTAAAGTGTCAGCCCTTGTGCCGTACCTGTACTCTTAGTTCCTAAGAAGGATGGAAGCTGGAGAATGTGCATAGATTGTCGTTCAGTCAACAAGATCACAATTAAGTATCGGTTTCCGATACCCAGGCTTGATGACATGCTCGACCAGTTATATGGCTCTACCATCTTCTCTAAGATTGACCTTCGTAGTGGATATCATCAAATCCGAATTCGTCCCGGAGATGAATGGAAGACCGCTTTCAAAACCAGAGATGGGTTGTACGAATGGAATGTAATGCCATTTGGGTTGTCAAATGCTCCTAGCACGTTTATGCGCCTGATGAACCAAGTCCTTCGTCCTTTTATTAGCAAGTTTGTTGTTGTCTATTTTGATGACATTCTTATCTACAGCAAGAGCATAGCAGATCATTTAGAGCACCTACGTCAAGTATTGCAAGCTCTTCGTGAACAAAAACTTTATGCCAACTTGAAGAAATGCACCTTCTTGACAAATGAAGTCATTTTTCTGGGTTACATTATCACTGCAGAAGGTGTACGAGTGGATCCAAGCAAAATTGAAGCCATTAACAGCTGGCCAACTCCGCAATCTATCCAAGAAGTTCGGAGCTTCCATGGATTAGCTTCCTTCTATAGGAGGTTCATTCAAAATTTTAGTTCCGTTGCTGCACCCCTTACATATTGCATCAAGGGAGACAAGTTCCAATGGACAGAAAAGGCTCAAATAAGTTTTGAAGAACTAAAGAAACGCTTGACAGAAACTCCTGTGCTAGTTCTTCCTAATTTTGACCAAGTGTTTGAGGTCAGTTGTGATGCCTCTAACATTGGGATTGGTGCTGTTTTGAGTCAAGAAGGCCACCCGATTGCTTTCTTCAGCGAGAAACTTAATGATGCTAAGCTCAAATACTCTACCTATGATAAAGAGTTCTATGCTGTTATTCGAGCTTTGCAACATTGGAGCCACTACCTATTGCATAAAGAGTTTATTCTCTATTCTGACCACGAATCACTCAAGCATTTGAATTCTCAACAGAAGATCAATAGAAGGCATGCCGCTTGGAGTGAAATGTTGCAGACCTATCCATTTTTACTCAAACATAAGGCTGGGATCCTAAATTCAGTAGCTGATGCGCTTAGTCGTTGCCATGCTTTGATAACGACTATGCAAACCAAAGTAGTGGGCTTTGAAACTATAAAAGAGTTGTATCAAGATGATCCTGATTTCCAGGGTGCCTAGAGTGCTACTGAATCTCAACCATTTCAGCAGTATTACAGGGAAGGAGGATTTTTATTCAAAGGCAAAACTCTTTGCATTCCTCGTTGCTCACTTCGAGAAGTTATAATTTGGGAAGCACATAATGGAGGATTAGCTGGTCATTTTGGTAGAGATAAAACTGTAGCCTTAGTAAAGGAGAATTTCTATTGGCCAAGACTTGAACGGGATATCAACAAGCATATCCAAAGATGCAGAACATGCCACCTGGCTAAATCCAAAAGCCAAAATACTGGGTTATACATGCCATTGCCAGTACCCAACGCACCTTGGGAGGATGTGAGTATGGATTTTGTCCTCGGGTTACCTCAGACCCAGAGACAAAAGGACTCTATAATGGTGGTTGTTGACCATTTTTCAAAAATGGCTCACTTCATTTCTTGCCAGAAGACTAATGATGCGGTTCAAATTGCAGATTTGTATTTCAAGGAGATTGTTCGTCTCCATGGAATTCCAAAAACCGTCACCTCTGATAGAGACATCAAGTTCGTAAGCCATTTCTGGAGGACTTTATGGAAAAAGATGGGAACAAAACTTCAGTTTAGCAGTGCTAGCCATCCACAAACTGACGGACAAACCGAAGCTGTTAACAGAATTCTTGGAAATCTTTTACGAAGTTTTGTTGGAAAGAACTTGAAGCAGTGGGATCTTATTCTTGCTCAAGTTGAATTTGCTTACAACAACTCAGTCAATCAAGAAACTAGAAAGTGTCCATTTGAAGTTGTTTATGGCACCCGTCCTCTCAGCCCACTTGATTTGACACCATCTTCTGATAAGCAACAATATAGTGTCAATGCATATCAGCGGGCCAAGGAAATTAAGAAATTACATGAGCAGGTATGTAATAAGATTCAGAAGCAGAATTTGAAACTCAAGGCACAACGAGACAAGCATCGGAAACATCACGTCTTTAATGTGGGGGATTTGGTCTGGATACATTTGAGAAAGGAACGTTTTCCTAAACAACCAAACGCCAAATTATCTCAGCGAGCTGATGGACCATTCAAGATCGTACAGAAAATTAATAATAATGCTTACAAAGTGGAATTGCCTGGTGCTTACGGTGTTTCCGCCACTTTCAACGTTGCGGATCTATCTCCATATATTGATGATGTTGATTCTGACTCGAGGACGAGTCCTGTCCAACCCCGGGGGAATGAAACAGAATAGAGAATGTGAACGATGAAACAGAACAGAGAATGTGAACACATTGCAGCCAACGTTGACCTTGCTATGATGTAAGCACTGACGTTGTGAACAAGGAGGGGGTTGGTGTGTGGTTGCCGGATCTGACTTTCTCATTATTTTAAAAATTTATAAGGTTTTGGTTTTAGTATAAATAGGGGGTTGTTTTTCATTGTAAGGCATCAAGAATTTGAATAAACACATTTGAGTTTGGTTTCTATACCACACCTTAGCTTCTTCAACCAATCCGCCGCCCTCCATACTCGCCGGCAACATTCACTCCAACCTTACCATCCTTTCTGTCGCCAGCGATGTTGAGATTCCGAGGAGCAAGCTCAGGGACGAATGCGAGGAACAGCAGGGCAGGAGCTACCGTAGATTCCAGAGAGGTGAGCTGAGAGCAGTAGAGAGCAGAGGACGCGGTGTGCAAATCTGAGGGAGTGGGGAGTTCATCTTCACCAACACCACCACGTTTCACCTTCACTCACGCCTTCACTCTCCTCTGTTTATTTCCGATGAAGCCGTTGTCAGTGTAGCTGAGTTCCAGGGGTTAGATCAAGCTTGAGGACCATCAGTTTCCACTTCCTCTACTCTCACTCTCACTGTCAATTCCACCGCCGTCAATTCTATGTTAAACCATCTCAGCTGTGGCTTGCTCTAATAGTCTGGGTTTAATTTCTGCAGTGGCTATCTTTGTTTCGTTTGTGTTTGTGGTTCAAATCCAGCCCCTGAATTTAATTGGTTTAGTGCTAATTGATCATTTTAATCTGGGATTTTGTGGTTGAATGTTTGAATCAGTGTGTGATTATATTTGTTGAAACTATTCTTATCATTGGTTAGGTAATTTTGTGTTCTTGGAAATGAATTGGAGATGACTTGAGCTTACATGTGCTCTAAAGGGGGATTTATTTTATCTATAGTTCATTATATTTATGATATTTTAGGTTTAGGAATTCATTTATGCAATGAGACTATGATTTTAGTTATAGTTTATTCTATGGATTGAGTTCTTGTGATTTGGACTTTGTAATGAGGATTTATACTCATCAATATATATAGTTATATATATGTTTTCTATTATTCTATTGATTTCTATCTATTTAACATGGTATTGTTGGATAGGTTAATTGAATTGGAATTGTGGTTGAACATAAATGCATTGCTTATTCCATAATCACTCTCTAAGGGGTTTTAATAATGATTAAATAAATGAATTCATGAGTTTAAGCATTAGATTTAATGATAATTGAGGTTTGGTATTTTAGGAAACTTAAAGAAATTCGTTACACTAAGAGGGCTTAATAGCATTTCAAGGGTAAGAGTTCCTCTCTTGTGATACTAGACTCATTAGTTAATGAGGTTTGAAATATTAGAAGCTTAATGTATTAACTCTTCAAATATTTTAATTGAGCAAGGATAGCCATTGAAAACTATTTCTAAGAGCATCTTCATCCATTACATTTCTACCCCATTTCCATTCCTCCTTATTTGAAAATCCCAAAAATATATATTGTAATTGCAGTCAATTCATAGTTTAAAAAATCAATCAATCATGTTTTACCCTTATTAATTTTACATCATAATTACTTAGTTTACTAGGCATTAATTTCATAATCGGCTCCTCAAAGTGAAACAACCGAATTGTGTACTAGATTACATTAATTCAGTTTTATTCTTGATAACCCCGAATACACAAAAAAGATGTTATTTCACAAGTGTAACAATAAAAATTGAAAAGGCCTATGTGTTGTAATCTGTAAGATTTACATTCAATTGGCTTATTGAATATTAATTTCCTTACAAAAATAGCATAATTAAAATATAAAAATAACATAATTTGATTTAAATATATTTTAAATTCAAATAATTAAAATTAAATTTATCAAAATTCATAGTTTGTCATATTCAAAAAAAAAATTCTATAAAGTTCTTATATAAAGTAACTAAATATAATCAAATCCAAAAGATTTATACGAGTTTAAGAATGTGTTGATAGAATTTTATAAATAAGAAACACAAAAACATAAAACTCAATTAATAAACTTACAAGTTTAATCAACTTTACAATTGTCATGAGTTTAAAAGTATGTTATAATATGATTTTATCATGTGAAAATGTAAAAATGGTAAGCTCGATGAATCAATTCGTTAATTTGACAACAATGATAAATAGCAAGAAAATAAAGCACCTCGTAGGAGGATCGAATAATATTTTGTTTGACACTTGAGATGCTCCGTTTCAGTTTGGTTCACACTGTGTGAAATAACAGGGTCACGCCTTGATTTCGTATTTGAATATTCTGTTGTTTATTAAATATATTACGAACATTAAATAACAAAGTTGGCTAGATCAAAAGCAGTACGTTTCTAACATTAAATAATATGATTGTTGTAATCTATCAGGTGTTCGTTTAACAAAGTTGGCTTGATTTCGTATTAGAATAATTTGACAGGTGTAAGTTTAACAATAAAAACGACAGGCATATGAGTGTTGTCACCTGCAAGATTTACAAGCTAATGTTAGCATATTAGATATTAATTTCAATGTTTAAGATATCAAAATTCAGAACAGGCAACGGTTAAGAGGATCTAATAACATTTTGTCGACACTTGAGATGCTCTATTTCATTCTGTTTGAAAAAACAGAGTCATGCCTTGGGTTAGGTCATATATGTATTCAAATGATGCCTCAATTATTAAATATATAATGAACATTACATAACAAAGATTGCTTAAATATGCAGAGCGATTCAAATAGGCTTTGGTGGTTGCTGTTGCTGCCCATAATGCCTTTCCCTTCAATGCTATGACAAGTACACTAAATCCTTCACGCACTTCATATTGTAAAATTCATTCATAATTTACAAGCACAAGTTGACATTTTGGATATTAATTTTGATGTTTAAGATATCAAAATTTGGAGCTTGCAACAGTTAAGAGGATCTAAAAATATTTTGTCGACACTTGAGATCGCTCTATTTCATTCTGTTTTGCACTGTTTGAAAAAACAGAATCATGCCTTAGGTTAGGTTATGTATTCAAATGAACTCTTGTTATTAAATATATAATGAACATTACATAACAAAGTTTGGTCAAATCAGATACAGAGCAACACAAGTATGCTTCTAATGTCAACTTGACATGAGCTCATTTTAAGTAATGAACATTAATTTTTAATGCTTGTTATATTCTCAACACTATGCTTGGGCGCTTGCTTGCTGTTGCTGCTCATATAGCCTTCCCCTTCAACTAAACAACACTCACATTGACTTGCTTGTTTAAAACAAGTTACTATAACTTCCATGCAGTTAAAATTGTAACAGTTACAATTGTAAATGAAGATTGGTGAGATGGGCAAGGAAGAAGTAAGAATTAAGGTCCTCCATGTGGGTTCCATCCATTCATGATGAGCACATATTATGTATGATTGAGATTGGTTTGGGATTAAAACTTTATGACTTGTCAGAAAGTTCATATTACTTTTTGAAATGTTTGAATAAGTTTGTCGATTCATTGAAGAGCAGATGAAAATTTGGCAGGAAGACTTTTGAAACGTAATAATTACATGCCTTTTTTCTCAAAATTATATTTTGTCGTATTCGTTTAGTTTAAGAGATAGGTGATCTTAGGCTGGCAAAAAAAAAAAAAGATAGGTGATCTTAGATGTTTTTATAATCACATATAAATTTCATTGAAAATATGATGTACAAGGAAAATTTTTAAAGCTTTTGAATTAGATTTTAGTTACTTTTGAATTTTCAATTTTCAATTTTTATATGCTTGCATTTTTTTAATGATTTTCACAACTTATATATATCATGTATGGACTTTGTGAAGATCATTCTACTCAAATCAAACACAATGAGTAGCTTCCCTTCACAAATTTCCTTTGTATTGTTACTTCTGCTATGTGCAACAACATTCAATAGAAGCATACGCACTACAGTAGGCAAGGAGGTTGGATGCAATGAGAATGATGAAAACAAACTTTTGATCTTCAAACAAGGAGTCGTGAATTCTTCAAACTGACTCTTCTCATGGACCAGTCAAGAATATTGCTGTTTATTGGAGGGAGTTCATTGTGACAACATCACTGGTAGAGTTATAGAGCTTGATCTAGCCTATCATGAATTAGAAGGTGTGATTAATCTTTCTCTACTTCAACTTGAATTTCTCAACTATTTGGATTTGAGCCTTAATTATTTCACAAGTGTGTGTATTCCACCATGCCAAGCCTTGAGATCTTACAACCAATCACGACTTGCCTCCTCTTTTAATCAATCACCCAGATTTTTTTCTGCTCTACAACACCTTGACTTTTCAAGGAATATAGAGTTGACCATATATGATCTTCACTGGCTTTCTCAACTTTCTTCCCTAAAATATCTTGACCTTAGTTTCACTGATATTGGAAATGAAACCAAATGGCTCCACCATATGGCTATGCTTCCTTCATTGTCTGAGTTTTTTGCATTTGGGCAACAAAGCTCTAGGCCCTACTCTTCCAAGTTGGATATATACACAAAGGTCTTTAGACACACTCTACATTTCTGAATTGGGGATTTTAACTATTGATGTAGATGTCTTTTGGAGTTTTGTTCCAAGAATAAATATTGTTGATCAATCACTCAACTTGAGTGATAACAGTTTTTTTGACAAATTTTCATTAGACATGTCAAATTGGACAAATTTGGAATACCTCCTGCAAGAGAAAAATAAATTTTCTAGAAGTTTGCCAAATACAATGCAGCAAAAATTGATGGCTATCAAATTGAGGGACAACCAATTTATAGACAATATTCCATCACCGGTGTGCAACCTTTCCTCTTTGAGGATATTGGATATTTCTAATAATAACCTTTCTGGATCCATTCCTTACTGCCTATACAAGATCATGCATCCAAATCCTGGATCAGTTGATCTTCTTGGTGAAGTTCACTTATTTACTAAAGAAAGACAATTAGACTACAAATATGATGAACTCATTTTGAAGATTATTGATTTTTCCAAAAGTAGTTTATCTGGAGAAATTCCTAAAGAATTGTTTAATTAGACCGAAATGTGGTCATTGAACTTATCTCGAAATCACTTGACTGGAAAGATTCCTATAGAAGTTGGAGGCATGAAAAGCTTGGAATCCCTTAATCTCAACTACAATAGACTTTCCAAAGAGATTCCTTCCACCATATCTAATTTGTCTTTTCTCAATCTTTTGAACCTCTCATACAACAACTTCAATGGTCAAATTCCATTGGGAACCCAAATTCAAAGCTTTGATTATTGGAGATTTTGTGGCAATCCTAGACTTTGCGGTGATCCTCTTCCAACAAAGTGCCCCAAGAAAGAAGAGACACATGACTCAAAGCAGCCAGTTGAAGGAAATGAAGACAACTTTTTGAAGTCATTGTATCTTGGGATGGGAGTTGGATTTGCAGTGGGTTTTTGGAGAGTTTGTGGTTCTCTCTTCCTCAATAGAGCATGGAGACACAAATTTTTTCGATGGTTTGATCATTTGGTAGATCAAATTTATGTTGATGTGGCCGTATGTTACAAAAGCTTTGGTTGAATCACTAGTGTAAAAATCACTTTTAAGACCGGTTAAAAAAGACATTTTAGACCGTTCTGGATCCGGTCTTAAAAGTCTACTACATTTTAGACCGGTGATGAAACCGGTCTTAAAAAAACGTTTTAAGACCGGTTATTATAAAACCGGTCTTAAAATAAATATTTTTAGACTGGTTATCAAAGGAACCGGTCTAAAAGGTTCAAATTTTAGATCTGTTTTCTGAAAAACCGGTCTAAAAGGTTGAAATTTTAAGACCGATTTTCTACAAAATCATTCTTAAAGTAATACTTTTAAGATCGGTTTTATAGTAAACCGGTCTTAAAGTAATATTTTTAAGACCGATTCTCTCCAAAACCGGTCTTAAATGTACTTTTTAGACCGATTTTGGAGAGAATCAATCTTCAAAGTAGTTTTTTTTTAAATTTTTGTTTAAAACATTTACCCAGCAAGCCATTTCCCCTGTTAAAACATTTCACTCAGCAAGCAGCAGCCAGTTCAACGACATTCAAATAAATTCTTCTCTTACAGATTATAACTAACATCTTAATGACATATAAGAGACTCAAAACTCATTGAGACATATTAAAACTCAATTCCCTTGTGCTTAAACAGTGCTGGTCGAAACAGAAGCAAGGAAAACAACCATGAATAATAAACTCACAATCATAGACATAACCATAATGCAAGGAAATCATACAACCATGACAATGATGTTTTGACCAAGTTCCTTATCTTTTCACTTACATACATACATCAAAGATTAAATTACATTAATGACAATATTGTTATTTATTACGGCCAAAATACTTTATACACACTCTTTTCAGGCTGATGATCACTAGCTGGCCTGGCTTCGGAGAATCTACACTAAGACGTACACCTCATATCCTTCATTTTCCTGTGACGACAATAAAAAAAAGTAGTTTTATATATACACCAATAACAATATACATAATTCAATTCAAATATATTTCATGATAATTATTTTAGCTAACTAACCTTCAATGTATTTTATAAAGGGATATCCTCCCATATCCCTTCATGATGATTGTTTCTTGTGCCGTGTTCATTGTCTGCTTCATCTTCTTCGTTCAATTCTAGTAAACCCTTAGAAAAAGAAGGAGTCTCAAGAAGATCATTCATTGAATGACTTTCCTGATTAATATCAACGATCCTTTTTCCTTGGAGAGTTACAGATCACATTTTATTTGCCTGATCAGTAACATAGAACACTTGTTTCGCTTGATATGCCATAATAAAAAGTTCATCTCCAAAACTCTTCAAATCAACCAATGTAAATCCCAACTGGTCAATCATCACACCATTATTGACATCAACCCACTTGCATTTGAAAATGAAAAGTTTAACTTTAACATAATCAACCACCCAAATCTCTTCAATAACCCCATAATAAGGCATTGCTGCCAATATAGGATTCTTATCTTTTGAACTAGAGAAGTGCATAGATTCAGCCACTAACATAACCCCACTATTCTGGACGGTGCTCCTATCATCAAGGGACTTCGTGTAAAACGTATAACCATTGATCACAAATGAAGTCCAACTTATGACATCAGCCTCAGGACCACGTACTAACCATTTAATTGTATCAGAAACACATTCTTCGCCGTCAACCTTTTGTTTGAACCAATGTGCAAAAGTTTTGTTATGCTCCCTAATTAACCTTTGTTCAGTCATTCGACTATTTCCTTTCCGTACAATTTCTTTATGAACATTAATGTAATCTTGAACTTTATCAACATTATTCAAGATGTACAAGTGGACTTGTTGCAATTCATCAGGATCCATACTCTTTACTGAAGCCTCGCGTCTACCGCCTTCTTCGTCATGACGTTCAGGAAGTCCAATGTGTCCTACATTTGACAAGTAATTTTGAAAAAACTCCATGGCTTCTTCAAAAACATATTTCTGCACAATATATGCTTCAGGCTGGTTAGAGTTATTCATATACCCTTTTAGGATTTTCATAGTTCTTTTAATTGGGTACATCCATTATAAATAGATAGGGCCACACAACTTGATCTCCCTCACTAGATGAACAATTAGATGTACCATGATGTTAAAAAAAGAAGGAAGAAAAAGCTTCTCAAGCTAGCACAAGATCAGATATCCTTCATTTTTCAGTTCATCCAATTTTTTTGTTTCAATGACTTTACTACAAATAGCATTGAAGAAGAAACAAAGTCTAGTCAAAATATGTTGAAGATCATATTCGGCAATACCTCGAATAGCTACTGGGAGCAGTTGTTGCATTAAGACATGACAATCATGAGACTTTAGCCCCACTAACTTCAAGTCTTTTATCGACACAAGCTTCCTAACATTTGAAGAATACCCTGAAGGAACTTTGATGCCATGTAAACACTCACAAAAGCTTCTTTTCTCATCCTTAGACAAAGTATGAGTAGCTAGAGGACAAAAAATTCTCTTACCATATGGCTTTGGATGCAAGTCTTCTCGTATCCCCATTTCTTGCAAATATAATCTTGCCTTCATGCCATCCTTAGAACTACCTTGTATGTTAAGCAGTGTCCCAACAATACTATCACAAACGTTTTTCTCCACATGCATGAAATCAATACAGTGTCTCACATCAAGTTTCGGCCAATATGGAAGATTGAAGAAAACAGACCTCTTTTTCCATTTACTTTTCTCATTACTATTCTTTGTAGTCTTACCAAAGATAACATTCATATTTTTCACCTTTTCATAAACTTGCTCCCTAGTCAATGCCTTCGGAGCATCTTCAAACTCTTGTCCACCAAAAAAAGCTTTCTTTGATCTGCGATACGGGTGGCCTCGTCTAAGAAATCTCCTATAGCCAAGATAAACTGTCTTTCTTCCATGTTGAAGTTGATGGTAGCATGTTCCTTCTTCACAAATCGGACATGCTTTATGGCCTTTAACACTATATCCTGACAAGTTTCTATATGCAAGGAAGTCATTTATAGTACAAAAGATCATGGCTCGCATTTTAAAAACCTCCTTCTTGTTCGTGTCAAAAACATCAACACCTTCATCCCACAACTCTTTCAAGTCTTCGATCAAGGGTTCCAGGTAAACATTTATGTCATTTCTGGGTTGTTTTGGTCCCGAAATCAACATAAACAACATGATGTACTTTCGTTTCATGCACAACAAAGGAGATAAGTTGTAAATTACTAACAGAACATTCCATGAACTATGTATACTGCTTAGGCTACCAAAAGGATTCATGCCATCCGTGCTAAGCCCAAGCCAAAGGTTCCTAGGCTCTTCACCGAAGGCAGGAAATAATTGATCGATTTTCCTCCATTGAGAAGAATCAGCCAGATGTCAAAGCTTTCCATCGGATATCCTCTCATCCACATGCCATCTCAAATTTCTTGCATCGTTTTCATTAGCAAACAAGCGCTTGGACCTTGGTATGATATGAAGATACCACAATACTTTTGCAGGAGCGTTATTTGATTTGTACCTCAGGGTTTCACGTATCGGACACTGTTATTCCTCTTCATGCTCTTTTCTATATAATATACAATCATTAAGGCATGCATGGATCTTTTTATACTTTATCCCTAGTGGACACAATATTTTCTTGGCATCATAGTATTGAGAAGGAAACACATTATCATCTGGAAGCATGTCCTTAAAAGCCTCAAGCGTTTCTGAAAAACTCTTGTCACTCCATCCATGCCTTGCTTTCAAGCTTACCAATTTCAATACTACTTTCAACAATTGGTATTTTTTACACCTCGGGTACAACAGCGTCTCAGCATCACTGCACATATTACCATATGCATGTGATTGCTCAAAAGTCTCTTCTCCTACATCACGAATAATATCCTCTATCCGATCATCTGTATCCATGTCATTATCATCAAAGTTCACTCCCCCTGTTGAGATGAAATTGGCATTTCTAATTCTTCACCATGTCATACCTACATTGTATAACTCTTACAAAATCCTTCACAAATTAAATGTGTATATATATTTGCAGTACTTAGTCACTTCTCATTCAAACATACTACACAAGGGCAATAAAACTTCCCACTACCATCATTGGCATTTCTTCTAGCGAAGTTTAAAAAACCCCTTACCCCATTATCATATTCAACACTCGTTCATTTAGCGTTTATCCAATTATAATCCATATATATCTCAACACTTCTAGCACCTTATATCCAACAACAAAAGGATAGACGAAAAAACAACAACAATAGATTTTTAGAGATTTCAACTAAATTAACATGCACCATTTGAAACTAGTATTGTTTTAACAAACCAATAACATTGACAATAATCAAACAATCACACTAAATTAAAACAGAACATAAAGTGGTATTACTCCAAGCCAAATATCACAGGGATGTGATTAAAAGTTAGAGCATATATCTAACAATAATGTGCATATTTAATTTTTTCCAGATTACATTTAAGTGCTCAAAACAACAACAATGACCATTTTTTCATAGAACATTATTAATTATTGAACAACGTACAACTAAATAACATATCGAACACTAACCTGATTGAAGACCAAGGAGTGAGCTTCAACCCAAAGTCACGGTGGCGTCGACTGAGGTTAAAATGAAGTCCTCAAATTCACGGCACTTGTAATACCCTGAATTTTGGGACTGGAGGCTTGAGAATAAGCCTAAATTAAGCGGACTGCTAAGCCCCAATTTAGCAGGTGTCCCAAATATATTCTCTAATGTTTCTAATATCTTTGGGGTATTAAGAAAGTAAAATGGTGAATTTTGGAGAATATAATTACATTTTCTGTGAAATCGCCTATGAGGTAGTGAGCTTGTCATGTGATTTTGAATGATCAAATGATGATAAAAAATTATGAAATTTTATAGGATGAAAGTATACATCCTAAGATTTAATTTGATAGGTCATATGAATCAATTAGAGCTACATACAAAAAGATATGAATTTTTGAAGTCAGCAAAGAAAAACTGTGAAATTTCTGGAACAATATGCAAAGATTGAAATTCTGGAAATTTTGTGATTCCATTCAGAAAAATTATATATTTTTCCTTATAACTAGACTCAATAAGGGTTCTATAGGCTTTGAAATCACTCCAATTCAATTTTTCTAGAATTAGTTATGATTTTTCAAAGTTTGAGCAGAAATCTGCCAAAATTTTGTAAAACTCCGAAATTGGGAAAATTAGTTAATTAAATGGGGATATATTATTAAAATCATCTTCTTCTTCCCTAAGCACCAAAACTGACGTGCTTTATGCAGAAAATAGAGAGAGGAGTTGAGAGAAAAATAAAGAGGAGGAAGGAGAAATCTCATAAGATAGGTCGATTTCTTCGGTGAATTCGTACCTAACGTGTGTAATCCTTCTCCTAAGCCTCTCTTCTATGTTATGTAAGGTGTTTGAAGCACAAATCCTGTTGTTTTGAAGCTAGGGTTTCAGCCACTTTGAGAAAAGCTAGTGGGAGCTTGAGGTAACTTTCAAACTCCTGTGTATTGACTATTATAGCTGTTGTGGGCAATTTAATCGGAGCAATTTCGCCGGATTGCCATTGGTTTTAATTTTTGGAAATAGGTATGTGGGGCTGTTATGCTACCCAAATTGGTACTAAATGGTAGTTGTAACCTAATGGAATAGTCAATAAAGTGGTTAGGAGTAGAAAGGAATGTGTTTACGGAGCCGAAACCGAAAAACCCCGATTTTCCCCTTAAACCCATATATTTCGGCCAGCACTATAAATGGGTCTTAGAGTTGGATTTTCAATTATTTGATGGTTCCATTGAGTTCAGGAGAAAAAATTAGGTGGGGTTACAGTTGGGCACTTTTTCAGAAAAGGCCGAGAAAGCATAATTACGGAAACGCCACTAAAACCCTAAAAGTATGGCTGTCAGGGGCAATGTCGTAATTTTACATTGAATTTGATAATTCTAAATCTGGAAATGGATTCCTTGGGTGAAAATATGTCAGAATAGCCCAGGTTAGAATTTCGAGAAAAGTACAGTTGGACCGGGTACGATGGGGACGGGTCCCCAGGGGTATTTTAGTAATTTTTCAAGATAGACTCATATAACCCCCAGAAACACTATGGAAGTGTCTAAATAGTACATTTGACATTGTATGATCGAATATGGAGCCCCGAGCTGTTTTCACGTAGATCGAGGCACACGTTTCGAGGCGGAAAAGGGTTAAGGTAGGGGACTTACCTTACTTGCATGTATTTGATATCTTTGCTTGTGTAATGATGTATGTGATTGCTTTACTTGATTGTGTAGAGCATATTTGAATAAATGAAGCTCTGTTTCTGTGTTCGCTGTGGCCATAGTCTTGTTGTATGAAACATTGAGCATGCAGAAATGTCATTATGCGGAATACATCTAGATAAAGCTAAAATGTCATACACATAGCATCAATCATGCATGCATTATGGTATCTGTTTCCTACTGAGATTCTCTCGAATCTCACCCTCCCCTACCAACAATTTAGACAAGAGGCGACAGAAGATATATAAACAACAATACAGAGTACCGTACGAGGGGATTACAGTAGTAGAACGAAGACGGGAAGAAGTCTCCGTTTCACTGGGACGAGTTTAGACACCCAAGTAGCCATGTGTGGCTACACTAATTGTAATTATCAGGTACGAATCCCTGAGGGAAATTTCCGTAATCATATACATATTATCAGTATAGTTAGTTATTCATGTGTTGCCTACCGAACCGCATATCGTTTTCCGCGAATACTCTGAAAAAGGTTAAAACAAGGTAAAGGCGTGACAGCACTGACAAAGGGAAGTCAAGGCAGAGGAGAATGGTCACTGTGGAGAATAGAGGCGGCGGCGGAGAAGATTGATGATAATTAAAGAACAGCGACGGCAAACATAGCAACGGCAGCGGTAATGACGGAGGAGAGTTGAGCAAATGAGGGACGGGATAGGACGCCATGAACGAGTTCAGAACAAGCACGGACAGAGCTCAAATAGAAATGGCGAAAAGAGAAGAAATGATTTATAGAGCGCGTGATCCGGGCGCGAGAGTAAAAATTATGGGTGAAAAATCTTAACTTTTAGGCCGATTTTCAATAAAAACAGGTCTTAAAAAAGTGAAATTTCAAATTTAAGACCGGTTCTTATAAAAACCGGTCTTAAATTTAACATATTTAAGACCGGTTGAGATAAAAACCGGTCTTAAATGTAAGTCTTAAATGTTTTACATTTAAAACCGATTTTTGTATAAACCGGTCTTAAATGTTAAAATTTTTATAAAATCGGTCTTAAATCTTTTACATTTACGACCGGCTTTTATATAAACCAGTCTTAAATGTTAAAACATTTTAAATTCTTAAAAATTTTAACATTTTAAGACCAGTTCTATTTATAACCAATCTAAATAAATTTTTTAAGACCAGTTTTTTTTTAGAACTGGTCTTAAAAGTTCAATATAATTATAGAACTACCACCGTGCAAATTTTTAAGACCTTATCCACAAAAAAAAAAACTAGTCTTTCTTTTATCTTTCAATTAATCATTTTTAGACAACTTGGTTTGTGAAAAATAGTGGATATAAATATAAAGTTTTGTGAAATACTGTCACTTAAATGAAATTATTAGACATGACTTGGTTGGATTATGTATTCAAACAATCTGTTAGTCGAGAGCTTGTTCCTACATATGAATTTCGTGTAATTTTGAGAGGTTATGAATACTACAATTGGTAAGATAATGTTGAGAACAAAATCCAATATTCTTTCAGTTGAGAATGCGCTTGAAACTTCCACTTTGTGTTTCTTTGTTTTGACCTAACCTCTTCACTTCTTTCCTTGACTTGTCACTTAACAATAGAATGTGGCATAAAGTTTTCATGATCTATTTTCTTGGGGGAGACCTATGCAGATTTTAGATGCCACCTTCTCATTGATCATCGCAATTTCACCGAACAATTTGGTTTACGTGTTGAGTTGAGGATGCTGCCTTTATTCTACACTTCCAATCATACAGATCAAGTTACTGCAAGCAAACACAGTTATGCCAGCTTCAATGCACGCTTCAAGGCAAGAGCTCAAGTCATGAATGCTGATATAGATTTAATTTTATCAACAAAACCCCATTTAAAATCACCTAACTCATCACGACATCTGAATGATTTGAGCTGCAAATTTCATTACATATATTGATATTTGTTCTTTTCTTCTTCTTTTAACATTCTAATGAAATCCTCGAGGTCTCTCACATTCAGGAATCAGGAGATTTGTCCTGTTTTTTCCCCCTCTGGCCATAGTTATCTGGTTTTTTTTATCATTCATTTATAGAGAGTAGGTGTGTTTAAATCTGGAAATTTACTATAATTTTACTTGGACTTGCTCTTGGGTTACTTTTCTTTATGATTCTTTTCTTAATGTTGTTGGGCCCATAATACATCAGAAATTATCTAATAGAAAATGCCTACCCTTAATTAGAGGCCCATTCTTGATTCCTGAATATCAACTAAGTAGAACGATGATGGCGTTGTTATTAGGATAACTTGTCATTCGCTTCTTATTCTTTATAAGCATTACTCCTAAGAAACCCTTAGTTTTTTTTTTCATATTTCTTTGATTTCCTCGTGTATCTGGAAAAATTTCAGAAAAATACCTTCAAAATATCAAAATCTCAAATTAGTTTTGTTTCCTAAAATAATTGGGTATTGATTACACTTGATTAACAATTGACAACTTATTTTAATAGAATATCACTAATTTGATATTTTCAAATTTTGAAGGTATTTTCTGAAGTTCTCCCTAATAACTTTCCCAACTTTTCTGTTTTTTTTTTTTGGTACAAATATCCAAAGGTGTTTAATTCCATAGAAAATGATGTTTGCCAGAAATTGGCAAAATCTTTTTCACCCAAGTAAATTGAAAGAGATGATAAGAGTGGAAGCTCTTCGGTGGGTTCCAATGATGTTTTCCGTCGACTTGATTTAGATTAGGTTGTGTCCTGATAAATTTTGAAACTTTGATATTCACCAGTGAATAATTGATTAATGCAATTCCATGAAAATGATATTTGACAGAATTGGCAAAATCTCTTTCACCAAAGGACTCAAATTGAGTATAGTTTAGGGCAAAGACTTCACAAGCGCAATCAACGGCCCAATTTTGAGGTAAGTTTGAATTATGAGATTTATTAAGGTCAAAACATACCTCTAGAGAGATGTTTACGCATTGCCTATCAACATCATCTTCATATCAATTGCAACATTTGAAATCATAACCATGTAGGTTATGAGCCAAATTCTTATTAAACGAATCAATCTTCGTTGGCTTCATTAAGTTTTTGTGTACATATATCTATTTTAAATATTATTCTAATTCATTTATCAATTTAAATTCTTAAAAATTTATTAAATAAATAAATTTACTTAATTAAAACATATAAAATATTATTAAAATTTTTTAAACTATATGCATTATATACATGGTCCATTAATGATTCTCAGCGAATGAAAATAAAAAATAGAAGAGATTTTTTTTTTGGCCAACAAATAGAAGAGATGTCATATGTAATACTACCGAATTTTTAATTTTTTATGCGCAAACATTGTAAACTTAATTTTTCAGGCTGCACGTATATATTTGCAATTTTTTATCCGCATAATAATTATCTCCACATAAATTTTAGCATAAATCAAACTTATGATGCAAAAATGGATATTTGTTCCAAGATAATATTTATATATATATATATATATATATATATATAATTGAACTCAAGACATAAAAAAAGAGTACACTGATTCGCTCATTTCATAGCTAAAAAAGCTAATTCTTTTTTATTTCAATAAGTTAAATATTTGATTTATGTTTGGATTATCTATAAATCTATTGATATGATCTATTGATTATATAAAAGGTCAAACAGAGGTATATAAATATATTCAATTTGCTGTATTTTTCATATGTTTGGTTGCTATCTCTCCTCTCCTCTCTTCATTGTAGTTCTTCTTCTTGTTTTTTTTTGTTTAATTTTGAGCAAGTATTGTTCTCTATGGAGAATTGAAATATTTTAGCGCAGCAGTACGTCAAATATATTTTACTTAGTCACTTTACTGCCTGATTAGAAACGTCGGTTATTTTGCTCGGCCTCTTCGTTGCGGTTCCCTTTGGCTTCTTTCTCTGATATGAACTTGCTTATAAAATGATTCTAGGATTTTGTTTTCATTTGGGAAAGGGATATACTGTTGTGTGCTTCAAATAAAAAATAAAATATGCTTAAGAGAAAGCGAAGAGATTGTTACAAATTACAAAATATTTTAAAATATTGAGATATAAAATAAAATATTTTTAAAATAAATATATTATGAATAAATAGATAATGAAATGATAGTTTCAAAATATTTTTAAATCTTATCACATTGCATCCCCTCAATCCCACTACTAATCATTTTTAGAAATTAAAAATTATTTATATATTTTATTTGCTAAAATCTACTTTTAATGTTTTAAGTTTTGTATGAGGTATATATTTGGTCTTATATTTCTAACACTGTTAATGTTGCTAACAGAAAATATTAACTAGGCAGACTCAAGTGATAATTGTGCAACTGATAAAACATATTTAAGTTATAATTTATTTAATATAATATATTTATATTATTAAACTAAAATAAACCGACAAATCTCTATAAAAAAAAAAAGAAATCAAGGTTTTGGTAGTTAGATTATTAAAATAATATATTTAGATTATTAAACTAAAATTGTAAATACAACTGATGTTTTAATATTGACTGATTCATTAGGTTTTTAAATATTTTTCAATTTACATATATATTTTATATTTAAAATTAATAGTATTTAATTATACAATCATTATTTGAGTTGTTGTATCAATGTTTTCCGTTAGTAATATTAATATTATTAGAATTATATGACTAAAAGTATATTTTATAAAATTAATAGATTAAAAGTATATCTCCTATAAACTGAATTAAAAGACTAAAAGTATACTTTAACCTATTTTATAAAATATTTTTTGAGCCGAATCTTCCTACCTTACTTTTCACCTCCCATATGCTCCACTTTGAATTCCATTAGCCTACCCACTATTAATCATTTTTAGAAATTAAAAATTATTTTTATATTTAAAAATTTTTCTGTGCGGGTCCTTAAGTAATTGATTTTTCAGTAAATTCTTCCAAAGAAAAAAAAAAGAATGAAATAGATATATCACTAATTTGACCAAGTCCATTCCTAAAAGAAAAATAGAAATTTTTGAAACATATCCCAAAAATCGTCATGTCACTTATTTGACCAGGTCCATTCCTGAAAGATAAATAAAACTTTTTGAAGTATATATATCCAAGCTTATGCACCCGGACCGGACCGGCTGGTCCGGCCTTGAAATCGACGAATCGGTCAGTAGACTGGTCCTGGTTCCATTTTTTTAAAAAAAAATTTTAATATTTTTTTTTAGAACTTCATACCAATAAACATAAAATCTTCAATTTATCACCGGTTTGGCTTCAGTTTAGGTCCGGTTTGACCCCGGTTTGGCCCACTGACCCTTAACCCAGTATCCCGACCGGTTCAATACCCGATCCGAGTTTTAATACCTTGTATATATCTCAACATATTGTCTTGCATGCCTTGGGCGGGTTTGTCTATGAGTACACCTTAATTAAAACTGTCAATCTTCTTTATAAAAGAGTTTTTTTATATCTCATATCTCATGCTTTAAAATACATTTTAGAAATTCGTGAATTTATTATTTAATAATTTTAAATTTTATTAATCTATAATTTTTTATCTTATTATCCCTCGTATCACGCGGAGTTAGTTGAAATTAAAAACATCGCCCCAAGTCCCGAACTATTGCCTTCAAGATTTAGTAAGTATTTGGGAAAGGTCAAAACCATAGTTTCAGAAGCCATTTTCTATAAGCCGATATATAACTAATCTTACATACTTATTTCATAAATGGTCAAATCTATTCTCCAAAAACTAATCCAAACGCATACTTATATGATTGTGTGCAGCTTCTCAGTACCACGTCATTAGTGTAGAAAATATGAACTAAAAATCACAGGTCTAAATAATAATTTATGGGGTATTTTTCTTATTTTTTTTTTTATAATCAAAGTGGCCAATTACAAATTGGAGTTTACAAAAGACTTAGGCCGGCAAACTAAGGTCTTGAGCCATATAAATATTACAACCGGGGGTGTATTTTTCTTATTTTTAGGGCCAAAATTTAAATTCATAAAGCACCTCTGATTGAATGGTCTATTATGTGAAAATGGATGTACTAATGTTTCAATTTTTCTTCAGAAGCACGGGAAATTTTTTTTTTTTTTTTTGAAGTTCTGAAAGACAGGTAACTTTAAAGTATTTAGATGACTTTACTATTAAAAAAAACACGTGGTTCTAGATTTTTTTAGGCATTGAAATGTTTGTTTTATTTTCTAAGACTTTAGAGCCCGTTTGGTTCAACCGCATTGTATGCCTGCAATGGTAATCATGATTGCATTACCAAGAGAAGAGTGTTTGGTAGCTCTTCAGCATGGTAATAGGGTTTACCATGGTAATGAAGATTACCAAAAAATTGGTAATCCTCATTCATACCTCCCCCCCCTATGAATCCTCATTACCATCCCATTGCATAGTCTAAAAAGTCCAATTTACCCTTTAGTTTCCTTTGTCTTTGTTTCACTTATCTCATTTCACTTGCCGCATCACGTCGCAACTGCCACCGCCACAATCTCTTCCTCTTCCACCGCCGTCACCTCCACTCTCTGCCGCCACCACTATCTCCTCTACCGCCGTCACCTCCACCTGGCACCACCCCTGGCCCCGCCGCCGGCCCACCACCCACCACCACCTCTTCCACCCACCGCCGCCACCACCACCTCCTTCTCCATCGCCGCCGCCACTACCACCTCCTCTTCCACCGCCACCCTCACCCCCGCCGCCCCCACCACCCATCGTCCACCGCTTACCACCACCTCCTCCACCCCTACCGCCTATTGCCGCCACCACCACCACCTCCTCCTCCTCTGCCGCCACCCTCACCCCCACCGCCCCCATCGACCCACCGATTATCGCCCACCACCACCTCCTCCACCCCCACCGCCCACTGCCACTACCATCACCTCCTCCTCCGCCGCCACCCTCGCCTACCGCCACCACCTCCTCCTCCACCCCCCACCGCCCATTGCCGCCCACCACCACCTCCTCCACCCCTACCGTCCACCACCACTACCACCACCTCCTCTTCCACCCCCCGCCACCACCTCTACTGCCGCCACCCCCGGCCGCCCATCGCCCACCGCCACCGCCACTACCTCCTCCTCCACCCCCGCTGCCCACCGCCACTACCTCCTCCTCTTCCATCCCCGCCGTCGCTGTCTTGTAACTATTTTTTCTACAAAGATTATATTAAGGGGTAAAATAGACTTTGTGTAATATATTAATTTTAAATAATTGTTAAAATATTAACTCATTGCACATTGCTTAAAAATCAAACCAAACACTACCCTTGTAATTAATATCGCATTGCATTACCATTGCATCGCATTGCACTGCACTACAGGATGTAATGGGATCGAACCAAACGGGGCCTTAGTTACCTAAAGGTATTTGATTTAGTAGTGGATTAGGTAGACTACAATAGTTACCCAAGAATACTTGATCTAGTGGTAGATTAAGTAAACTATAAAAAGGGTGAATTAAGTTAAAATCCTATCTTATTTAAAAAAACTCAGTGAAGGGATCCATATAAAGTGCTCGAGCACCAAGTGCGGGTTATAAAAAGGCATCATAGTGTTTTTAAAGGCCCATTCATGTCTACTTCTCGACGGCTATATTTTCATCGTCACACCAAAGATAATCTCACAACACCAAAAAAATCGCATAGCAGAAAATGATATTTTTGACGAAATTGTCAAAATATCTTTAACCGAAGGAAAATTTAAAGAGATAACAAGAAGGGAAGCTCCTTGTTTGGTTCCATTAAGGTGTGGAAAGACTGAAATAATTGGGTGTAGTTTGGGATGAAGACTTTACAAGCGTCATGGATGAGAACAAAAAAAATAAAAAGCATAGTTATATAATTGAACTCAAGATACCCAAAAAAAAAAAAAAAGTTAATTTTCTCATTTCATAACAAAAAAATAAAAGATAAGACAAATTCTTTTTTTCAATAAATAAATATTTTTTAATGTTTGAATGATTTGCAAACATTCTCTTTTGAAATTAAAAGGTCTAAATAATAATTTATAAGGTATTTTTCTTACTTTAAAAGCTAACGATTGTATTTGTACGTAAATAACCTCTAGCAAGTTAAATGGTCTATTCGCATTTTGACGTGAAAAAATTATCCATTTTGTCGTAAATAACCTTTTAAAACGTTCAAACAATTTGATTGTGAACATGAATATATTAATGTTCCAATTTTCCCTTCAAAAGACGGGAAGACTTGGACGTATATTAGAAGACGGGAACACTTGATTTACAATGATCTTCACAGCTTATACGCCTCCTGATCATGTAAATAAAGACTTCATTGAGTTCATTCTACTCAAATAAATTAATTTCATTAACAACAAGTGCTGAAATAAAAAATTCTCAAATACTAACATATTAAATTTAATTTAATAAAATAAATATTTTTAGATTAAAATATTATCATTAAAAAAATTCTTTATAAGTAGTTAAAATTGTAGCATCGTCGGCATCATTTAAAAATGTGCCCTTGCACGTAAGCGATTCTAACACTCTCATCTTCAAGTTCCTCAAAGAGCTCCAATCCGAACCAGTTTTCCTAAGGTAGGGGAAGCTCCTCTCATTTGATTTGTCCATATGAATTCTGAATAATCCAGATTTAATTTTTTTTATTTTTTATTTTTTCAAAAACAATTATTTTAATGGTTGGATAATCTAAACTAAAAATTATTTCTTAATTAACATTTTTTTAAAATGATTTTTTTCATTTAAAAATCATCATGTGAACAAAATTAAATTTGGACCGTCCAATTTCATCTACACCATCTAGATGAGATGAGCTTCCCCTACCTATCAAAAAAGGATAACTACGGAAACTGGTTCTACTGATAGTTAGGAAAACTGGTTCTATTCAACATAATATATATGTACTACTATACTGAACGAATAAATGATTAAATGCCAACATTAATTTCCATACAAATGTTTCTATGGATTAAACCTGTTTCAGGAAAATATAGACTTTATTATATCCATTTCAAAGAAATAATTTAGTTATAGGTCCCAGGAAAAAAATTTAAACAAAGAGCCAACGAATGCATTAAAAAATGACAAGACTATGTGACAGCGAAATCAAATTTAACGGATAAAATTGAGAAATCCAAAAAGTACTTAGCGTTAATTCAACTCCTTTTTCTTTGAGGATTGTTTTTTTTAAATCATATTAAAAGAGTTGAGCGTTCCTTTTCTTTCTTTTTTTTTTTTTAAGAAACAAGTAACCTTTCAACATAAAATTAGGTGACTTTTAATTCTGTATAAATAATAATTTTAAATATTCTTTATAATCTTACATAACAGCAAAGTGACTGTGGCTCCCATGCAGTCAATATTGTGACGGTAAAGAATAAAGGATCTGGATTTGTCAATGAAGATTGGTGAGACGGGCAAGAAAGAAGCTCCTTCGTGTGTCTCCCATGCAGTTAATAGTATGATTGAGTTATTTGATTTGGGAGGAAGATTTTTCAAACGCAGTAATAAAGTGTATGTCTTTTTTTCCTCAAAATTTTGTAGTGTTTGTTTAGTGTAGGTGGTGGGTGATCTGGATGCATTTATGTCACAAATTAAAAATAATTTGAAGAATTAGATTGGTTAGAATAGTTGACAAGTTTGTCCAAAAAAAAAAAAAGAATAGTTGACAAGGAAAATGACTTGCATGGAATATTTTTAATATTTGAAATTAGATTTCCTTTATCTTCGAATTTCCAACTTTTTTTTATATCTTCAGAACTTGTATATATACACCATGGATAGAGTACTTTGAGGAGATCATTCTACTCAAATCAAACACAATGAGGAGCTTCCCTTCACAAATTTCATCCGTTTTACTGCTTTTGCTACTTGCAACAACATTCAACAACAGCACATGTAATACAAGCAACGAAGTTCGGTGCAATGAAAATGATCAAAACATACTTTTGATCTTCAAACAAGGAGTGGTGAATTCTTCAAGCCGACTCTCTTCATGGACAAGTCAAGAAAATTGCTGTTTATGGGAAGGAGTTCATTGTGACAACATCACCGGCAGAGTTACAACGCTTGATCTAGCCGATCATGAATTAGAAGGTGTGATTAATCTATCTCTTCTTGAACTTGAATTTCTCAACTTTTTGGATTTGAGCAGCAATGATTTCACAAGTGTGTGTATTCCACGATGCCAAGTCTCTAAGTTTCCCTTACATAGAGACATATCAAACAACCAATCAATCACCACCTCTTATACTCCATCAGCACATTTTTCTGCTCCTCTTCATTACCTTGACTTTTCATATAATTCTATGGCACTAGATGATCTTCGTTGGCTTTCTCAACTTTCCTCAGTAAAATATCTCAACCTTAGTAGCAATGATATTGGAAGTGAACCCAAATGGCTCCAGCATGTGGCTATGCTGCCTTCACTATCTGAATTGCGCTTGGTAAGTTGTGGGTTGAGAGATTTTCCATCCTACAACTATGTCAATTTTACATCTCTTAAAGCTCTTGATCTTTCATACAACCATATCAGCTCAAAATTTCCTGATTCATTCTTTAATGTCACCAAAGACATCTCTTCTATTTACCTTGGTTACAACAATTTCCATGGTGGATTACCAAAAGCCTTGTTCAAGCTTCCAAACCTAAAGTATTTGTCATTATCCTATAATAAATTTGAAGGATCAATTCCATCATATCATTTGTTGGAAACCTTTCTTCTTTAATTTCATTGGATTTGTCCCACAATTATTTCAGTGGAAATCTTCCAGAAAGCCTTGGACAACTCCATAAGTTGGGTGATTTACACATTGAACACAGCTCTTGGGTGGGTGTCCTTTCGGAGAGGAATTTTGCCAATCTATCAAACTTGACAGTATGTGATTTGAGTTCAACTAGTTTCCAATTTGACTTTGATCCTAATTGGGTCCCACCATTTGAACTCAAATATTTTGCTTCAGAAAATACAAGCTTAGGTCCCAATTTTCCATCATGGCTATACACACAGAGTTCCCTAAAAGAGCTGCGGCTCTCTAGATCAATGATTTCAAACATTGATGCAGATATATTTTGGAGCTTCATAGAAAGAATTGATGTTATTGTTGACCTATCAAACAACTTCATTAGTGGAGACATATCCAATGTGACACTAAACTCACAAGATGTAAATTTAGAGTATAATAATTTCAGTGGTGGCCTTCCGCACATATCAGCAAATGTCTCCTATTTTCAGGCATCTCACAACTCCTTTTCAGGATCTATTTTCCCATTATTGTGTCATCCACAGAGTAATGGAACAAACATGCTGTCTTACTTGGACTTATCATACAATCATTTAAGTGGGATACTTCCTAATGATTGTTGGGCAAATTGGAGACAACTAAGTTACCTTAACTTGCGGTGTAATAAGCTAACCGGTAAGGTTCCTCCCTCCATGGCTTCATTGAATCTTGAGATGTTGCTTTTGCGTGATAACAATTTCTTTGGAAAATTCTCATTAGACCTATCAAACTGGACAAATTTGGAATTCCTTACTCTAGAGGGAAATCGATTTTCTGGAAGTTTGCCAAATCTCATGGCTCAAAATTTGGCAGCTATTAATTTGAGGACCAACCAATTTGTAGGCAATATTCCATCACAATTGTGCAACCTTTCTTTTTTGACAATACTTGATCTTGCTGAAAATATGCTTTTTGGATCCATACCTCATTGCCTATATAACCTCACGCCTCCACATTCTGCGTCATATTGGTACACTGAAACGATAGAAGTGTTTACTAAAGGAAGAGAATTAGACTACAAATTTTATCGTGTTGCATATCCTAAAAGTGGCGTTATTGATCTTTCAGCTAATATCTTGTTTGGAGAAATTCCTAAAGAACTGTTTGGTACAAGTCAAATGCAAACCTTGAATTTGTCTCGAAACTATTTGACTGGAAAGATTCCTACAAAAATTGGAGAAGTGACAAATTTGGAATCTCTTGATCTCAGCTACAATAGACTTTCTGGAGAAATTCCTTCCACCATTTCTCATTTGTCTTTTCTTGCTTATTTGAACCTCTCATACAACAATTTCATTGGGCAAATTCCATTGGGAACCCAAATTCAAAGTTTTGATTCTTGGAGTTTTATTGGCAATCATGAACTTTGTGGAGATCCTCTTCCAAGGAAGTGCAACAAAAAGGAAGAAACTCATGATGACTCAAAATCAGCAGAACGAAATGAAGACGACAACTTTCTAAAGTCATTGTATCTTGGTATGGGAGTTGGGTTTGCAACAGACTTTTGGGGAGTTTGTGGTTCTCTCTTCTTTATTCGAGTTTGGAGACACAAATTTTTCAGAAGGTTTGGTCACTTGGTAGATCAACTTTATGTTGCATGGGCTCTTTGTTTCAAAAGATTTGGTTGAATATCTATAACAAATTTCCCTTGAGGTAATAAATTAACTCCGCCTTTCTTTTTCAAGTATTATAATTTAAATGAGGTTTCATTTTCTTTTTCCTTTTATCTTCTACTTGCTAAAAATGTTCTGTTCTTAGCTGATTATGTTTTATCTTTTTTATTTTTCAATATGTCTTGTCTACTGGATGCAAGTGACATAGCTATCACTACTCTGAACGTTCCTCTCATTCAAATATTGAGTTCTGCTTCAAGGAATAAGGAGCTTTGCTGCTGTTACACCTGGTTAAGGACTCTGATGTTGCCTATTGAATGCCCTTTTGTTATCTTAAATTTAGTGACTTGTGAGAAGACAACATATTGTAATAATAGTAGTTAGTGTGTTATGTGTATTTCATGTTGTTAAGAAACCTATGATGAATAGCCTTCATTGCGATATATGATTTTACTCTAAACTTTGATAGAGTTATGAGTTAGAACCAAATAAAAACATTATACGTCTGTTTTTAAGTTGCAAGTGTAACAATAATAAACGAAAAGGCTATGTGTTGTAATCTGTAATATTTAGGTCCAGTTGGCTTATAGAATATTAATTTTTTTATTATAAGTTTGCTAAAATTTATAAGATTTTACTTTTATTAATAAATAACTATTAAAAATATATGATTAAACAATTAAAATATAAATATAAAATAATTTGATTTAAATATATTTTAAATCTAAATAATTGAAATTAAATTTATCAAAATTCATAATTTGTTATATTCAAAAAAAAAAATCTATAAAGTAACTAAATATAATCAAATCCAAAAGATTTATATGAGTTTAAGAATGAGTTGATATAATTTTATAAATAAGAAATGCAAAAACGGAAAACTCCATTAATAAACTCATAAGTTTAATCAACTTTATAATTATCATGAGCTTAAAAACATGTTAATATGATTTTATCATATGAAAATGTAAACATGGCAAGCTCAGTGAGTCAATTCGTAAATTTGACAACAATGATAGATAGCAATAAATTAAAACACCTCGTAGGAGGATCCAATAATAGTTTTTTTGACACTTGAGATGCTCTGTTCCAGTTTGGTTCACACGAAATAACAGTGTCATGCCTTGATTTCGTATTTGAATAATCTATCATTTATTAAATACATAATGAACATTAAATAACAAAGCTGGCTGGATCCAGAGCAGTATGTTTCTAACATTAAATAATATGAGTGTTGTAATCTGTCAGGTGTTCGTTTAACGAAGTTGGCTTGATTTGATGATCTGTCAGTGTCACTTGCTTCCTTTACTTGTCACTTAACAATCGAATGTGGCATAAAGTTTTGATGATCTATTTTCTTGGGGGAGACCTATGCAGATTTCAGATGCCTCCTTCTCATTGATCATCACAATTTCAGCAAACAATTTGGCTTACGTTCTAATGAAATCTATGAATGCTGATATATCTATGAAATCTATGTGGCATAAATCTATGAATGCTGATATAGATTTAATTTTATCAACAAAGCCCCATTTAAAATCACCTAACTCATCACGGCATATGAATGATTTGAACTGCAAATTTCATTATATATATTGATATTTGTTCTTTTCTTCTTCTTTTAACATTCTAATGAAATCCTCGAGGTCTCTCGCGTTCAGGAATCAGGAGATTTGTCCTGTTTTTTCCCCCTCTGGCAATAGTTATCTGGTTTTACCATTCATTTATAGAGAGTAGGTATCTTTAAATCTGGAAATTTACTATAATTTGAGTTGGACTTGCTCTTGGGTTACTTTTCTTTATGGTTCTTTTCTTAATGTTGGGCCCATAATGCATGAGAAATGACATAATAGCAAATGCCTACCTTTAATTAGAGGCTCATTCTTGAATCCTAAATATCTTTTTTTTTTTTTGCCAAACTGAATCCTAAATAACAAACAAGTAGAAAGATGGCCTTTGTTATTAGGATAACTTGTCATTGACTTCTTATTTTTTATATGTATATTCCTAAGAACCCCCTAGTTTTTTTTATATATTTTTTCATATTTCTTTGATTTCCTCGTCTATTAATTTGGGAAAATTCTAGAAAAATACCTTCAAAGTATCAAAATCCCAAATTAGTTTTGTTTCCTACAATAATTTAAACATTAATTACACTTGATTAGCAATTGACAACTCATTTTAATAGGAAATTATTAATTTGAGATTTTCAAATTTTGAAGGTATTTTTCTGAAATTTTCCTGATAACTTCCCAGCTTTTCTGTTTTTTTTTTTTTTGGTAAAAATATCCAAAGGTGTTTAATTCCATAGAAAATTATGTTTGTCAGAAATTGGCAAAACCTTTTTCACTAAGTAAATTGAAAGAGATGATAAGAGTGGAAGCTCCTCGGTGGGTTCCAATGATGTTTGCCGTTGATTTGATTTAGATTAGTTTGTGTCCTGATAAATTTTGAAACCTTGATGTTCACCAGCAAATTGATTAATGCGCGCAATTCCATGAAAATTATATTTGACAGAATTGGTAAAGTCTCATTCGTCGAAGGACTCAAATTGAGTATAGTTTGGGGCAAAGACTTCACAAGCATAATGAATGGGGCAATTTTTAGATGAGTTGAGTTTCAGGGTTTAACAAGGTTAAAACATGCATCTAAATTTAAAAAACGCTTAGAGAGATATTTACACATTACTTGCCAGTGTTATCTTCGTATCAATAACGAGATTTGAAATTATGACCTTACAGGTTATGAACAAAATTCTTACTCAATGAATTAACTTTTGTTGGCTTCGTTAAGTTTTTGTGTGCATATATACATATTTGAAATATTATTCTAGTTTTGACCAAAAAAGGAAATATTATTCTAGTTCATTTATCAATTTAAATTTTAAAAAATATACTCAATAAATAAGTTTACTTAATTAAAAATTTTAAAATATATGCATTCAATTTATATACATGGTCAATTAATGATTATCATCGAATGGAAATAAAAAATAGAAGAGATGTCATATGTAATACTACCGAATATTTAAGTTTTTTATGGGCAAACGTTGATATTTTGAAAAGCTATATCTTTTTTTTTTTTTGAAAAATTATATGTAAACTTAATTTTTCAGGTTATGAACAAAATTCTTACTAAATGAATCAACCTTCGTTGGCTTCGTTAAGTTTTTGTGTGCATATATACATATTTGAAATATTATTCTAGTTTTGACCAAAAAAAAGAAATATTATTCTAGTTCATTTATCAATTTAAATTTTAAAAAATATACTCAATAAATAAGTTTACTTAATTAAAAAATTTTAAAATATATGCATTCAATTTATATACATGGTCAATTAATGATTCTCAGCGAATGGAAATAAAAAATAGAAGAGATGTCATATGTAATACTACCGAAAATTTAAGTTTTTTATGCGCAAACGTTGATATTTTGAAAAGCTATATCTTTTTTTTTTTTTTTTTGCAAAAGTATATGTAAACTTAATTTTTCAGGTTATGAACAAAATTCTTAATAAATGAATCAACCTTCGTTGGCTTCGTTAAGTTTTTGTGTACATATATACATATTTGAAATATTATTCTAGTTTTGACAAAAAAAAAAACAGAAATATTATTCTAGTATATTTATCAATTTAAATTTTAAAAAATATACTCAATAAATAAGTTTACTTAATTAAAAAATTTTAAAATATATGCATTCAATTTATATGCATGGTCAATTAATGATTCTCGGCGAATGGAAATAAAAAATAGAAGAGATGTCATGGTCAAATATATGCATTAAAGTTTACTACCGAATATTTAATTTTTTTTATGCGCAAACGTTGATATTTTGAAAAGCTATATATATATATATATATTTTTTTTTTTTTTTGAAAAAGTATATGTAAACTTAATTTTTCAGGCTTCACTTATATATTTGCAATTTTTTATCCGCATAATAATTATCTCCAAATAAATTTCATTAGAAATCAAACTTATGATGCAAAAATGAATATTTGTTCCAAGAAAATATATATAATTAAACTCAAGACATTAAAAATTGATTTGCCCATTTCATAGTTAAAAAAGATAATTATTTTTTATTTCTATAAATTAAATATTTGATTTATGTTTGAATTATCAATAAATCTATTTTTTTTTCCGACAATAAATCTATTGATTATATAAAAATAGTGACATTGAGAGACCTTCTTCTTACCATCCTGGCATGCCCTCCTCCAACCATCTCACATCTATAACAATATCGTAACAACTGAAATAAAGATAAAAAATAAAATAAGCACTAGAGATAAATAATAGACACTAGATAGTTAGAAGTTACAAAATATTTTGAAATATTGAGATGTAAAATAAAATATTTTTAAAATAAATATATTATGAATAAAGAGATTTAAAAATATTTTTGAAACTTTATCCTCTCTAAATAATTTTTACATTTCATAAAATACTTTTTTAGCGTATTCTTCCCACCTTACTCTTCACCTCCCATGTTCTACTCCTCTAATTCCATTAGCCTCCCCACTATTAATCATCTTTAGAAATTAAAAATTATTTTTATATTTTAAAAAACTTTCTGAGCGGGTGCTTAAGTAATTGATTCTCCAGTAAAATCTTCCAAAAAAAAAAAAAAAAAAGAATGATTACGTCTCCAGTAAATTATTTTTATATCCTCAACATATTGTCTTTCATGCCTTGGGCGGGTTTGTCTCTGAGTACATCTTAAAACTGTCAATGTTCTTTATCAAAGAGTTTTTTACTTTTTTTATATCTCATATCTCATGCTCTAAAATACAATTCATGTATTTATTATGCAATAATTTTAAATTTTATTAATCTATAATTTTTGAACTTATTATCCCGCGTATCACGCAGGGTTAGTTGAAATTAAAAACATCACCCTAAGTCCCGAACTATTGCCTTCAAGATTTATATGATTGTGTGCAGCTTCTCAGTACCACGCCATATTGGTGTTGATAATATGAACTGAACAGTGAACATCACAGGTCTAAATAATAATTTTTGGGGCATTTTTCTTATTTTTAGAGCTAAAATTTAAATTCATAAATGACCTCAAATTGAATGGTCTATTTGCTTTGTCTCTTGGGGGAAGAAAAATCAAATGTTGCTTAAGCAACGTTTACATTTTGAAGAGCTTTCAAACGATCTGGTTATGGAAATTGAAAAAGAAGATAGGAATGGGAAATTATGTGAAAATGGATGTATTAATGTTTCAATTTTTCTTCAGAAGGACGGGAATTTTTTTTTCTTTTTGGTTCTGAAAGACAGGTAACTTTAAAGTCTTTAGAAGACTTGACTATTAAAAAACATGTGGTTATAGATTTGTTTTAGGCATTTAAATGTTTGTTTTATTTTCCAGGACCTCAGTAACCTAAGGGTATTTGGTTTAGTAGTGGATTAGGTAAACTACAATAGTTACCCAAAGGTACTTGATCTCATGGTAGATTAAGTAAATTATAAAGAGGGCGAACCAAGTTCAAATCTCATCTTGTTTAAAAATACTCATGAGGAGATTTAGGTCAAACACCAAGTGGTCCAAAAGGTTATAAAAACACATCATAGTGTTTATAAAGGCCCATTCATGTTCTACTTCTCGAAAGTAGCTAGGGCTGAGCATGTCGCCCATGGCCCAGTGAACCCGCCTATACCCAGTGAAAAATTGCCCATTTAAGGCCTCCCAATAAAGGCCTATAACGGGCTAGCTTAAATGGACGGATGTGTGCACTAAATGGGACGGGCCAAGGGCACACCCTCAGGCTGCCCATACTCGCCCATTTATCTGTATATATATAGATAATATTTATTTAAGTATAAATATATAACTTTTTTGTGCCAAAATATATAATATTATAATATATATAATATAATATATTCCCTCCGGTCCTAATTATAAGATAAAGTTGACTTTTTTAAAGAAATTAAGAAAGTTAATTAAATTACTTTAAAGTATTTATATTTATTTTTTTCTTCAAACTAATTACTTTGACTAATAGATTAATATATAACCTAAGGATACATAACATATGATATGATTAAGTAACTTATTCAGCTTCCTTAATTTCTCTAAAAAAAAGTCAACTTTATCTTATAATTAGAATCAGAGGTAGTATAATATTTACTTAAGTATAAGAGATAATGTAATTCTCAAGAATAAATTTTCAAGCGAGTTAAATGATATAATTTTATATATCTCATGGATCAATGATTATATATTACAATCACGTTTCATAATTCAGAATCATGATCATGATGTAGAGCTTTTATATATAAGCTATAATTCTATATATAATATTATAAATTACTCTTACTCTAAAAATTTTATCAACTATTAATTAAATATTAATTATATTATCAACTATGATCAACAACTCTTATTGCTGGTAATTCAATAGCATTTTCAATTTGTATCATTTCATATTTTTGTTACATATTAACGAAAATAATTTGTTTTGATTGGTTTTGTAGCGAAAGATGCAACAGCTCTAACTTCAACCACATGGGTT